>NRSV01000001.1:720275-1337543 GCA_002286855.1 Bipolaris cookei
CAAGGGGCCCTGTGCCAAGAGCAATGACATATGCAATAGAGTTGTATTTAGTAGAGAGCTAGTAACTGTAGAGGAGCCTTTCAAAAGTTCCTGCTGACAGGTGTGTGTATTGGGCCGACTGTCTTGGCACCTACCATTTTTTTGAAGCTGGAGGAACAGCTAAAACGTGGTTCACAAGTGAGTCGCTAACCCAAGCGAGTCGCTAACGCCTCACCAGCGCGTCGACTTCGCAACGTTATCACAGCTATTCAGTATAGTATATTAAAAATCGTAATAAACCAATTTACTCCTAAGATCTATCACTATCACTAGCACTATCAATTTCAACTGCGCAGGTACGAGCGTTGTGTCCAGTCTGCTTGCAACGCCCGCACCGCCTCTCTCCTCGCACCCTCTTCGACGCACTCTCACCACCACCACGACTGCTACCCGCCTGTTCAGCTAATGATTCTTGTACCTCGCCTATAGTAAGAGTCTCTTCTGTCCGCACGTATCGACGCTTGCAGCTCTTACGCTTATTTGATTCGTCTAGAGCCTCTTGAAGAGTAGCCGGCGACCCGACGCGCCCACGCCTTGGATCACAGTAACCCACTCACAGTTGCCTGGCTGTATCCGCTTCTTCTTACCATATCCTTCTGATGCTGTGATAACTAACTGTGATGATATCTTGCCCATCATGAAGCCAGTTTCGTCAAAGTTGTAGATATCGTCGTCTACGATACCCCACTTCTGCTTTGTCGCCTGGACTAAGTCGAACCAGCGCTGGATAGCCGCTGGGTCCTCGCAGGCGGCTCGCTGGTGATCATAGGGGCGGCTCCAGCGCGTACGGAGCTCAGGAGTTTGCTTGACAAAGTTGTCAACCCAGTTCTTGCCAACACGGTTGCCAGTGCGCTCCTCTAATAGTTTATTAGCCATTTCTCGAACGTCAGGCTTTGTAGGCGCAAATCTTCGCGCAGACTCCTCAAGGATACGCTTAAGTATAGCCTCCTCTTCTAGCTTATCAAGGCGCTTCGACTTCGGTACGCAGTCGCGTCGGGGGCGTTTCCCAGCGCGTCGATCAGATAGAGTTCTTTGTGGGACGTTGTAGATAGTAGCAGCACGGTTTACACTCTGAACACGTTGCGATAGAACATCAAGAAGAGCAAGTTGAAGATCTGATTCAGTATAGGTAGATTGAGTATTGCGTTGTTGAGACATCACGCGTTATAGTGTTGAAGTCGACGCGCTGGTGAGGCGTTAGCGACTCGCTTGGGTTAGCGACTCACTTATGAACCACGTTACCCATATTTTTGTGGTGTTTTCAAATAAAATATGACTCCAAATACTGATGTTTGCACTCGTGCTTCGGTCGTTACGTTGAAGTCACCTTTTGGTGGCAAATCCACGAACCAAATCAGTGTAATAATGGGTATTTCACCGTGTAAGATTAACTCAATTTATGGAAGAGCCTGCCAGCGAGGCTCTGAGCCCAATGCGCCTACAATTAATCTTCTCCCAGAATACTTAGAGGATGCACCTCGCGCTGGCCGTCCTCGTAAACAAGAAGATACCCACGAAGCTAACCTAGAAAAAGTACGCCGCGATAGGTACGGTAGAGAGAAGAGCTGTGCTAACATAGGTGGCGAAGTTAGTATTCACGGCTACAACGTTTCGTCTACTATCGTATGGAGAGTTCTCAAAGCAGCGGGCTACAACAAGACGAAGTCAACGCGGAAGCCTGGGTTGACACAGAGGATGAGACAGGAGAGACTTGAATGGTGCCTTGCGCATAGAGATTGGACGCTAGAAGATTGGAAAAACGTCATCTGGTCAGACGAGACCTGCGTCGTGCTCAACCACCAGTGTCGTGGCTATCGCGTCTGGCGACGACCAGATGAGATATTCACCAAGTCTGTCATTCGCGAGCGGTGGAAGGGCTACTCTGAGTTTATGTTCTGGGGCTGCTTCTCATACGATCAGAAGGGCCCCTGCCACGTCTGGAGACCTGAGACTGCATAGGAGAAAAGACAGGCAGCTCTTCAGATTGAAGAGTTAACAAGGTTCTGAAGCCAGTGATGAGAGAGCAGTAGGAGTTCATAACGGGCATGAGGAGGTTAGGATTAAGAAAGAAGCCAGACAAATCTCCTCAGTGGAGATTTCCAAAAGAGACTGGTAAGCTAACTTGTGATGGTGGAGGTGGTGTTGATTGGTGGCGCTACCAGACTGAATTTTACTCCCAAAGCTTATACCCTTCGCAAAGGAGTGTCTAAAAGGGAGACCGTGTACAGTTGTTCAAGAAGATAAGGCTCCTTCGCATGCTCATCATGCGCAGCATATAATATATGAACAACAGGGCGTGGAGCGGCTTATCTGGTGTGGTAATTTACCTGATCTCAACGCTGTTGAGCCAGCTTGGTCATGGCTCAAAAGGAGAACAACGAGCAAAGGGGCACCAAAAAACAGAGCAGAGGGGGCAAAGGGACGGCTACACTGGTGGCAGGGGTTGCCTGTTGGGACATATATCGGAATCGAGCTGACGACACTAATCTTATCTCGGTCTTGCTACGGGCATACAAGTGTCAGCAAGGGCATACGCGTCTCAGCAGGGGAACACGTTTCAGCAGTTGCAGCCTTACCTGCTACTGCTGAGTACATAGCTACGTTGATAGCCCAGTAGCTAGTCGAATCAGTCAAGTCTTTATTTTTAGTGTTTTGTGCAACTGCAGTCGTTTGACTCAATTAAGACCTTTGTCGTGCCAACACTGCCTCAACACCAAATCCAGTCTTGGATAGAGCGTATTCCATTTCATATTGAAGAAATAATTCGACTTGAAGCCGGTGATGAGTACAAGGAAGAGCAGCAGGAAAGATCCGATTAACCTTCGGTAGTGTTTCGGCAGTGATACAGATGACCCTCTCAGCAGGAACTTTTGAAAGGCTCCTCTACAGTTACTAGCTCTCTACTAAATACAACTCTATTGCATATGTCATTGCTCTTGGCACAGGGCCCCTTGATCCTGACCCCTTACATGCTGTGGCTTGGCTGAGGTCGTTACTCCTGCGGCCTTGCAAAGGCTGTGCCACTACGCTCCAATACAATCGCAATTTGATTGTCTACAATTATGTGGAGACATACATTGCTTATACACCCCATAATCGCATATTTGGCACATCCTAGTATGGCAATCCTAAAGCAGTTAGAATCTACAGAAAGTAGAAGGAAGGCTGATAGTCTTACCCTGCCTGAATCGCAGGTATTACCTCGTGGGGATAAACCCGCCTCGTGGGAAATATCTAGTTGACGTCGGTCAACGTCCGCCTGAACGTAGGGCATTGAGAAAAGAATTATGTATAGGTGTTGGAAAACGTAGGTAAGCTTCATATTGGTAATTGGGGGAGGGGAAATAGGCCTAGGGAGTTGACTAGAGTCTTGTGTCAACTAGTTTAACTGTGTAGGACTGCGCTCTAAATAGTAATCGCTGGAGGATATTAAGATTACATTTGATAAGGATTTGGCCATCTAAGGGGCTTTTTCAGTATCAACTTATTCGAAGTCTAATCTAAATGCGTTTAAGGGTGAGCATCTTATCTCGTAAATCAGACATTTTGGCAATGGGGCGTCGCGCTAACAAGTAGCGCTATACAGACTAATGGAATAATAATGATAATAATAACAAGTAGCGCGGCGCTAAAGCGCTAATGCGGAGCTAAAAACTCCTGCGAACTTCTGAGCCAATGGCAGTAGGAGAAGGGCTATTATCGCCAAAGGGTCTGAGGAAATTTGGTTCCATGTTTGGTGATACTCAGCGAAGGTTGTTAGCGATATTTTGTACTCTCTTCAACGCGATACTTGTCCTACACAGCGCCATATTTTACTATATTAGAGTGTTGCAAAATCATCTGTAGGTAATTCTGCGTCTTTTTCACACGGTCTCAATAGATGTAGCTGTGACGAACGCGTCTCCAAGTCCAATTGAGTTAGCCACCTCTTCCCAGCTGCCACTTCTATTTCCCTATACATCTATAGATATATCCAGTTCTATAACACTAGCGATATCAATAGTAGGATCCCCATTCTGATCATGACCTTCGTATGTAAGCTCAGCGAATGCGCTGATATCTATAAAGGAGTTGTCGTCAACCGTACACGGTAGCACTGCAGAACTAGCAGACATGTCCTTAACGTACTCACTATTGAACTACAAGGACCTGTTGACCCGCCGCAACAGCAATAGGCCTGGAAGTATCCAGGAGTATCCAGGAGTTTTTTTTTGGCGTGTCACGCTGCGTTGAGCTGCAAGACCTACCCTAGTAGCGATAGGCCTAGGAGTTTTCAGGAGTTTTTGGTGTGTTATGTTGCGTTACGCTGGGTGTTGGGACCTTGGCTGGACGGTCAGAACGCGCCAACCAGCGATAGACTAACGAGGGCTTTTTATTTGGCGGAGCGGCACAAAACCAAGTGAGCTATTCAAGACCGCTTAGAACAATGAGCTCAGGAGTTCTCAGGGGGTTTAAGCAGCTGGTGGTGGCGTAGGCATAGGTGTTTAAAAGGGGTGCAACGTATGCTGCGCAACACATAGATTTTTTAGAAAGGCACTTTTTTTCAACGCTGTATCTTTCCTACACCGTGATGAAACTGCTGCTAGAAATTTATATCAGGAGGATGAGAAAGATATGCTCCATTCAATGAGTTTATCCTAGCTCTAGAACTGATGGTGGTGATGATATATTGATAAAAATGTAAGGTCAGTTGGTAAAAATCTCGTTGGTTATCACCAAACGTGGAACCAAATCTTCTCAGACGCTCCGCTAATGGCCGCTTCAAATCTTTACATAATCAGCCTCTGATTGGCTCAGAAGTTTTGGCAGCACGTTAGAATTTAGCATCCATCTAGCGGAACGTCTGATTCATGAGATAATGAGCATCGTGATTGTGTTCAATGCTGACCCATCTAATATCCGTTACGGAGGGGCAAATGTTAGCGGCGGAGTGACACGGACTAGGAAGAAAACTCTAAATAATTACTAGCCGGAGGACGGCCGATACGAGCACAGTGCTACAGTATTATTTCTTAGTAGAGCGACGGCATTGGCATCTTCAGGCAGCGCAAACGGCGGTGGTCAAGGTCGTGTTGCAATGGCGAGGCCAAGCATCTGACCGTAGAGGCTTCTAGAAAGCTACAAGCATGCACCACAGTCATTCTTAGCAGCGAACTGCTATAGAAATAGCGTCGAATTCGTTACGATAACGAGCATATAGCGATATTTAAGCACGCTACTGCAGGCTGCCTGCATGCCAAGTGCTGCCAACAGTACACGTCCTGTAGGATGCGGTTTAACGATCTTGCCGTCTATGCGGAGAAACTGCCGGGATGTATATTTATTACTCTAAATCAACTTTTTGAGTGTGCAGTCTTAACCTTTGCTATCCTAGCCTCCTTTCTAGCCTACCGAGCTGTTCGCAGAAGTGTACCATCGTAGAGGGATAGAGGGGTGTTAGAAGAGAGTTAGCCAACAGCATTAATAGAACGAACGATAGCACGGTTAACAATGCAATTTTGTTTGAGTCGGAGGCTGATGTTCTAGAATTGCGAGAGCTGCAGAGTGAATGCGCATTACGCTTTTCTATACGCAGGCACGCTGTGGACAATCTAAGGGGTTGAAAGAGAAAGCGTCCCGCTACACCGTGTGTTCAGGCACGTAGGGATGGACGTTACGCCTCGAGGATCATCTTCGCCTATACTATCATTTAAAGGCAATGCGGATGCAGACGATACCGATTAGGCGCGGTGCGAATACTAGTCAATCTGAGACCCTTGCGTTTACGACTACG
This sequence comes from Bipolaris cookei, assembly GCA_002286855.1. Classification (NCBI taxonomy): domain Eukaryota; kingdom Fungi; phylum Ascomycota; class Dothideomycetes; order Pleosporales; family Pleosporaceae; genus Bipolaris; species Bipolaris cookei. The sequence goes on from NRSV01000001.1 coordinate 726,088, forward strand.
CTGCCCCTTCTTTATAGCAGCTTCTTCTTTTGCAGCACCCCTTGCCTTCATCTCTTCAAGGTCCTCGAAGCTCATTACCTTGGCCTTGCCTAACACGACTGACCTGGTCGGTCGACGAGCTCTGGCTTCGTTGTTTATCTTGAAAAGAAATTGATTGCGGTCCTTTAGGAGGACTCGCTCAGCAAACGAGATCTGAGCAGCATTTGCGAGTTTTTGTATGCGCCTCTTCGTCTCGTTGGCCACATAGGTGTCTTGCTTGATTGTGTTGTGCAACAATGTAAACGCTTCCGCTGTCACTGGTGTTACTGGCGTCATAGGCATTTGAGGCGTTGTGTCGTTCTCATTAGTGCTCGCAACAATGGTTCCTGGAACGTCAACTGCAGCTGGAGGTTTTAGGATGTCTTTCAGTACTCTATTCGGATTAAAAGGGTACAAGCCGGCTGCAGACCAACCAGCTCTAACATTCCTTCGTGTTAATGCCCTTTACCTGGCAGGACGGTATAGATAGGTGAAATGCTCTTTGCCGACTATATCTACGCCTCTTCGGTTCAGTCGTTCAACCTGGTCACGGTATGCCGTTTTTAAGGGTGCGAAAGGCCCGACGTCACAGGGTTGTAGCTTATGAGATATGTGAGAGGGCAAACGACACAGAATGATGTTGTTAGTAAGACATAACTCCAGGATCTCGAGCGTTTCATGGCTCCCGAAGCCATCGCACACCAACATACGTGGCTTTCGATTAGCTCGTGTTTTAGTTTGAGGATCGAACACACGTGTAAGCCACTCTAAACTGATCTTAGAGTCGTTGTAGCCGTTCTTAGAGTGCACATAGTGCCATCCTGGCGTCTCGTGAGTGGTCCAATTGCTGCAGTGGGTTGAAGCGGGCCAGATAATCAGCGGTAGCAGCGCTCTACCATCTGCACTTACGCATTCGACCGCGGTGACCATTGTCCGTTTCATGCCTCCACCTCTATAGTTCCGCCGGTCATCCTTACCTACCAGGACCTTAACCGAACCAAGCATGCTTTGCATGAAACCAGTCTCATCCATATTATAGACGTTTTCTGGGAGGACATCCGGATTCCCCAGTACCTGTCCAATTACATCGAACCACTCGACTATCTTGTCATATACGTTGTTCTCCTGACGCTTCTAGTCTATCGATTTGACTTTTCTCGCTTGCAGCTCGGGATGCCGCTCGGCAAAGGCTTTCGGCCAGTTCTTGCCTGGGGGCTTAATTGGTTGCGTCTTCGTAGACTGTTGACGGGCTATACTAAAAGCTAAGAAGCAGATGAACTTCATTCGCACTGGGTGGCCAAGGGTGAACATCAGTAGCAAGAACTGGATCAGACCTTTCTCCTCCTCTCGGTTGAGGTACTGCTGACTTCGAGCCTGCTCCTCCTGCAAGCGTCATCCGTTACGTCGATGGACCAGGATAGAGATTGGAACATTGCTGTGTTCTGATCGAGCAGCAAACGTATCGGGCACGCCTGCAGGAAGAGCCTGCGCCAGAGCTCGGCTAGCTGGGTCCATGGCAACGTATATGGAGGGAAGAAGGCTGGAGCTTGCTTGACTCCGTGTATAATTCCGGACGAGGTCTTATAGGTCACTGCATAACTTCGCAACTTAAGAGTAGCTGCTAGATATACTAACGCATGTCCTAAGGCCTTCGAGATAGTGATTATCGTCGTGTTGGATAAGAAGACAGGGGTAGGTCGTGTTCATAGTGCACGGCGCTGCAGATAGATTCCTTGTAACGTCAACCAAGACTGCTGTCATTTTGCTTTCTGATGTTTGAGATAGGTTTTACTACCTGCCAAGTACATTATTAGACTATTTTGAACTCGATAGGATAGTGGGCTGCTGAACGGTGTTGCTGGAAGATATTCATAGTTCTGCACGGTGGGATGTTCTACCCACGGGGAGGGAGGTTACGAAAGGAACACGGTGACGTACGTAGGGCACAGCTACTTACAAATGTACAAGAGCCCTATTCGGATACCTCGTTTCTCGTCTCCGGTTGATTATCTTTTAGGGTTCAGAGCTTCGATAGAGGAGTCGCTTATGCAACCCAACCTGACGCAACGCCCTGCCCAATTGCTCTACAACAACGCAATAATAGTAGATGAAATGAAGAGAAATAACTGATTATTCAGCTCTGCATGAAGTCCGAGTATGCCCTTGAATATGGCATTTCGTGCGCGTCGGCGGCGCGCGTTGACGTCGCTCACCAGTCTGGCTCTGGTCACCCCCCATGACTTACCCCCCTGCCTCTGCAGCCATCTGCTGAGCTTATTGGACCTGGAGCACTCCACCAGAAGCGATATATTGACGCCGCTGGTCTTGCTTTTGTCGTTGGCGCTGATTTTCTGCACGTAGCTTCTTGTTCTCTGCAAGAATTACTGCTGATTGCATTGCAAGCTGAGCGCTTTTAGCAAGCTGGCGTATCGCAACGCTTGTTGGGCTCTCTGATTTTCGGCGTAGCCGCTCTTGGAGATAGCGCAACTGCTGCTGAAGCTCTGCTATTGTATGTGGTGTCTCTGTCTGCGCTACTGCCTGAGCTGCAGCGTTATTATCTGTGGTTGTCTGTGGTGGAGACGGTGTCCTAGCTACTGTAAGCGACAACAGGACGCGATCGGGACAAGAAGGGACAAGTCCTGTCGCTTGAAAGCCTGCCTGGATGTTCTGCTGCGTGAATAGTATCGGCTGGATCTGTTGATAGACTGTAAGGAAGTCTATCTTGTCAATGTGGTAGACGCCTTGGTGGGCGAGCTTCTCAACCTCATGTCGGTACGCGCGCTTAAGCGGCGAGAAGCAGCTAACATCAAGCGGCTGGAGAAGATGTGACGTATGAGGCGGCATGCAGAGGGTGATAATCTTGTTCTCGGTGCAGTACTGGTCGAACTCTGGCGTTGCGTGGCTGCTATGACCGTCTAGGACAAGGAGCCGATAGACTCCAGCTATACGAACCGCTGTATGCTGGTTGAAGTGCTTCACCCACTCTATGCCAAGCTGATCAGTCGTCTAGCCGTTGTCTGAGATGCCAATAGTCCAGTCTGGCGGGAGACCATTGTACCAGTTGCTCTGGTGGACCTTGCTAGATAGGATCACCAACGATGGCAGACACCAGCCAGACGCGTTGACGCACTCGATCGCTGTAACCCACTCGCGATTGCCTGGCTGTATGACGACTGCTCGGCTAACTCTGTCAGGGCTTGTGACTACCTTAGATGTGCCAGCGATGCCTATTGCGAGCCCGGTCTCGTCAAAGTTGTAGATATCCTGGTCTAAGACGCCGTACGTCTGGCGCGTCTCTTCTACTAGCTTAAACCATGCTGCGATTACAGTAGGACTCTCATAGTCAGCGTGCTGACTATTGAATTTCCTGCTCCAATTTGTCTGAAGCTCTGGCTGGCTCTGGACAAAGTGCGACATCCAACATTTGCCTACAGGTGCTGGAGGTGAATCTTGGCCGCGCGCAGCGAGTAGAGCGTCTGCCATTCGTCGTATGTCGATAATATGGGGCGGAAAACCGCGTCAGTCAATATCTAGGATCCACTGTACGAGAGACTCCTCTTCAAACAAGCGATAGCTTGCGGTTGACAGAGACTGTCTCTGATCGTGGCTGGACACCATGGATACGCGTGTGTAGTGTAGATTGTGGTATATCAAAAGCTTTCGCAAGAGCACGAATAGACTGTTTTAGATTATTACGATAAGAAGCTATAGCAAGACCTATTCTGCCTTCACGAGAAGCCTGTGCAGAGCGTTGTTGTCGCGGCATGGTGGTTGTGGTGCAGAGTGTCGCGTCAGGTTGGGTGTGGTGCCCAGCTTACTGATCTCGCACGTTAACCGGAAAATCAACATAACCGGCTGTTGCCTACCAAAACTATCTACCAACAATACGAACCATGTCCATTTTAACGTGCCTATTTTTGAAATAACGTGGTTCACAAGCGAGGCGCCACCCCAATCGAGGCGCCACCTCTCCACCAGCGCGTCAACGTTGACACGTTATCACGCACTTTTATCACAGTCAATAAACTATCATAATATACCAAATTAATTATCAGAATCGCCACTATCACTTGCACTATCTATCTCAACTGCACAGGTACGAGCGTTGTGTCCAGTCTGCTTGCAACGCCCGCACCGCCTCTCTCCTCGCACCCTCTTCGACGCACTCTCACCACCACCACGACTGCTACCCGCCTGTTCAGCTAATGATTCTTGTACCTCGCCTATAGTAAGAGTCTCTTCTGTCCGCACGTATCGACGCTTGCAGCTCTTACGCTTATTTGATTCGTCTAGAGCCTCTTGAAGAGTAGCCGGCGACCCGACGCGCCCACGCCTTGGATCACAGTAACCCACTCACAGTTGCCTGGCTGTATCCGCTTCTTCTTACCATATCCTTCTGATGCTGTGATAACTAACTGTGATGATATCTTGCCCATCATGAAGCCAGTTTCGTCAAAGTTGTAGATATCGTCGTCTACGATACCCCACTTCTGCTTTGTCGCCTGGACTAAGTCGAACCAGCGCTGGATAGCCGCTGGGTCCTCGCAGGCGGCTCGCTGGTGATCATAGGGGCGGCTCCAGCGCGTACGGAGCTCAGGAGTTTGCTTGACAAAGTTGTCAACCCAGTTCTTGCCAACACGGTTGCCAGTGCGCTCCTCTAATAGTTTATTAGCCATTTCTCGAACGTTAGGCTTCGTAGGCGCAAATCCTCGCACAGACTCTTTAAGAATACGCTTAACTATAACCTCCTCTTTTAGTTTGTTTAGACGCTTTGAGTTCGCTTCGCAGTCACGTCGAGGGCGCTTTCCAGCGCGTCGCTCTCGAATTGTTGTTCGGGGGATATTATATATCTCTGCAGCACGTTTTACACTTTGAACACGTTGGGAATTATATCAAAAAGAGCAAGTTGAATATCTGATTCGTTAAAAGTTGATTGAGAGCTGCCTGGTTGAGGCATAATGCGTTGTAGTGTCGAAGTCGACGCGCTGGTGGAGAGGTGGCGCCTCGCTTGTGAACCACGTTATATATATATATATATAACGTGTTTCACCACCGAACCGGCAGCCCCACCGAACCGGCAGCTTTCTTACCCCACCCTACCTTCGTAACGCGTACAAAGCCTATACTGAAGCAGATATATCCTTAGCTATTCAAGATATCCAATCTGGATCTATTAGAAGTGGAAAGCGCGCTGCTGCAGCTTATAACGTTCCACGAACTACTCTCCAAGAGCGACGCGCTGGAGGACGCGCTCGACGCGATTGCGAGCCAAATTGCAAGCGCCTAACAAAGCTAGAAGAGGAGGTTATTACTAGGCGTGTAATAGTTGAGGCTGAACGAGGACTACCCTGTGGGAGAGATGACGTGTGAGATATGGCCAACAGACTGCTCCGAGAGCGTGGCGGGAAGGAGGTGAGCAAGAACTGGGTTGATAGGTTTGTCCAGCGCAATCCTGAGCTGCGTACGCGCCGAAGCCGTCCATACGATCACCAGCGAGCTCTCTGCGAAGATCCAGCGCTTATTAAGGGCTGGTTCGAGCTGGTTCAGAATACAAAAGCAAAGTATGGTATCGTAGACGAAGATATCTACAACTTTGAGACTGGCTTTATTATGGGCAAGATTTTATCACAGTCAGTTATTACAGGCTCAGACAAACCAGGAAGAACATAGAAGATCCAGCCAGGCAATCGTGAGTGGGTAAGTAAGGGAGCTCAGCAGATAGCTCATATGGTATTGATGCAGGAGGAAATGAGTCGCCTGCGAGACGCTGTTGAAGAGTCAACAAAGCGAAAAACTCGCAAGCGGCGCTACCTACAGGCAGAGGGGTCTCAGACAGTTGGTCAGGTAGCTGATCAGATCGCTGAGGCAGAGGGTGGCAGCTGTAATGATGGTGCAACGCCTGCGAAGAGGGTACGCAGTGAACGGCGTTGTGGGCGTTGTAGCCAAATTGGACACAACTCTCGCACGTGCCAAGTAGAATTAGAGGATACAGAGGATAGCGACGCGTCTAAAGAATAATATCTTGTTCTACTTTATAAGAAAAATCGTAGTGGTGTTGCGCAATACTACTACAAAGGTAGGGTACTAGGATTTCGTGGGGCGTACACTGGGGTGGGGCGCACACTGGTGAAACACGTTATATATACAGTCACACTCCAAAAGTCTGTGCCGCTAAGCGCTCGGGCCACTATCACCACTTTTTTCCCACAATTTCAACGCTATGCAACTCCACCAAACTAAGTCCAAAAATAATTTTGAAATAATCAAACTGTAGCTACAGATCTCAGTATTTTGTTTGATATCCTTTTGCTCTACGGACAGCGGCGAGGCGGCGCGGCATACTCAAAATTAGCTTCGTAATCAAAGAATCAGGTATGGCTGACCACGCCTCGCGCAACCCATTTTCAAACTGCTCCCACTCAATATTTGTGTCGCCTATGTAGTCAAACTCGGGATAAAGCTCATGAAGTTTCTTTTTAAGTGCCCACCAGAGGTGCTCGATAGGGTTGAGATCTGGAGAATATGGTGGCCAGTCGATCGTTTCTATCCCATGAATTCTCAACCACTGTTGTGAGATTCGAGCAGTGTGGATACGCGCGTTATCCCGCATAAATAGCTCGCCGGCTCTATAGTTCGGTAGTAGCCCTTCCTTAAGCGCTTTTAAGTAGCTCCGTGCCGTATATCCAGCTCGACGCCGTGATGAGTCTCGTTTCATGATCACCAGAGGGCTACGGCCTACAACACCATCAGAACCTATCCAGATTGCAGCCCACACCATACGAGCGGGCTGCCGGCCAGTAGGGACAGCTTCTATCATCTTATGAGACCATTTTTGCTCTGGTAATCGCCATACCCAAGTAGCGTTATGGCCAGATCCGCGGGCGATACTACACTCGTCTGAAAACTTCAAAATAGTCTGCCCACCCCACGTGAAATTACGCCAACGCTGCGCAAAAAGTAGACGTTTTTTAGCTGCGATCTTGGTGATAAATGGTCTGCGCTTTGCTCTGAACTTATGGTAATCTATTTGAGCAAGTACTCGTTGAATTGTGGCTCGAGAGATAGTGGAGCGGCTGGTGTTACTATCCCATAGGTTGGCCTCGCGATATAGAGCGCTATATTCGATTCTAGGATTTCGTTTAACGACTCGAAGCAGCTGACGATGATCTCTACTAGTTAATTTAGGTGGGCGGCCTATCCGATCGTGCTTTATGTAGGTGCCTTCGGTTTCCCATCGGTGGATAACGTTGGATACTGCGCGTCGCGAGCAGCTCAGACGCGCCGCGATTTCTGTCGTTCCGCATCCAGCATCCGCTTGTGCCAAGATATATATGCGTTGCGCTTCTGACAATTCACCACCTGGTATTCGATTACGCGAGATTTCAGTGCAAAAAGATCTCATTTGGATGGAGTTGTTTGGTGTTAAAGAAGAGACTACTCTGGGAATTGGGATGGTGGGGTAGGCCCGTGCTCAGGGAACAGACTTTTGAGCTAGTACTGTATACAATTCAATACGTAGGCTTACCTTTCATTATCCTTAGATTTCTAAATATTAATTCGCATCTACTTGAGCTGGAATAGCTTATGAAGTAAGCAGATAGCAATCTAGCAATGTTTTTGGATGGGTTTGCATTTAGGCTTAGGCGGTCTGCATTCTTTTTGGGTGATTTTTGCACTTTGGGTCGGGTGGTCAGCATTCCGCTTACAAATGCAAGCCGGACTACGCGGGGGTACGAATTGCATCTTTCCAAGGCATTAATTCTTTTTTTCTAAACTGCTCAAAAGCATTGTCTAAAGTCCCAATTAAACTTTTACGTAGCAAAGTCGTAAGCATGGAATTTAGAAGTTAATTTCCAAAGACGGGCTCTTCATAAGCGGAAGAATCCTTTCTACCGCCCTTTCGGCAGTAATCATAACACCCATGACCGGGTTAGTTGTCAAAGGAGGAACGATACTGGCGTCTACGACAAACAGATTTTGCATGCCAATGACCTTGGTATCGGCATCTACACACTCGCCCATTCTGCAGCTGCTGCTCCAGTGCTGCACGTTACCAAGCGTGTACTGGCTTGGAGTTTTCAACCATGCTTCAATCTCGTCTATTGTCGAGTTCTTTGCAATGTTGAGGGGCGTAAGAGTTTTTGGGAGGGCTTGGAAGATATTATGGATGAATGTCGCTATCGCGTTGACATCGCGGGGGTCAGCAAAGAAGTTGGATGATGGCAGAGCGATGCCCTTGTCGTCGAGGCTGACACGACCAAAGGAGCGAAGGCCTGAGGTACCATAGACGTTGAGGGTGATGGTGTTGTTGTCGTTTCCATAGTCGAAAGCTCCCGAAGAGTCAATGGTACCTTGGCAACCAACAAGGTCTTCGCCTTGTTGAACGTAGTCCCAGAACGCACTTGTCTGTGAGGCAAAGGTATATGGTCCAGAGCGGTTCTTTAGGTACATCTCAGCGTCCGTTGGTGGTGGGTTAGAGTAATCGTAGACGAAAGAAGTGACGGACTCGTCGTGAAGCTCAATGTAGGTATTCGGGTTGTCAAATACCTTGTCGCCAACTGCAGTGTTGTTGATCCAATCCTGGGGTGGTACTGTGACCTGGCCCTTCTTTGCAAGGCCCTCCAAAAGAGTTGAGTTGCCAATACCGGACCACATGAGGAGCTGGGGGCTCAGGAGCGCACCTGCTGATGAGATGACCACACCACCTTTCTTGAGGCAAATGCTGGTGTGGTTAGTACCCTCGATCTCGACATCGACACCGGTTGCAACCTTGCCGTCACGACGAACGCGCAGAACCTTTGTTCTGGTCCTGAAGGCAAAGTTCGATCGCTTGAGAGCTTGCTGGAGGTAGGTCTTTACTGGTCCACTCCTTTGACCTCCCTCGTAGTTCCAGATGGGATGGCCAAAGACCTTGTTTTTAGAGTGTTTTGATACGCCGTCATTCAGACCAACGTCGGCATATCCGGCCCCATCGACAAGCCACTTCTTGGCAGCCTCATAGCCGCTTTGAAGGTATCGCTTTCCGTCTAATGAAGGGCTGTCGGTACTTGGCTGTGTTTCCCTCACCCTCTGAATGGCACCTTGCATATCCTTGTTCTTCCAGCCTTCTGGGAAATACTTGTCCCAATCACTGGCAGGCGGTTGGAAGAAAAGACCAGCATTGATGGCAGTGTTACCGCCAACCGTGCAGCCCTGGAAGGCGTTGACAACATTAGATGGGCAAACCAAGCCTTGACCAGGGTTTGAGAAAATACTCTTGTACAAGCCTGGAACATCGACACGGCTGAGTTCTGTGCCATTCAGCCAGTCCGGCCGTGTACGACCACCAGTAACGTAATACGACGGGCCTCCTTGCTCCAGGAGAAGAGTCCTCTTTCCCGCCTCACTCATGCGGTCTGCTGTGACGATACCAGCTGGGCCGGAACCTACAAACTGTCAGTTTCATCGCCAAAAGTCAGAGTACAAGTTTCGAGTATTACCAACAACGATGACATCCCACTCGCCGCCAGGACAACGCGTAGCAGTGGTGGAGCCAACCAACAAGGCGGCAGCAACCACCACATTCCAACTATGAACCGCCATCATTATAGAAATAAGAATAAGGATGATCACAGCTTTAAAACGCTGAAGCTGCTATATCCGTAACTTACAAAGGCCAAGAGGCTCTCTTTAAGCAACTTTCCTATCCGGCGCTAAACCCGGACCGCTTTCCTCGGGACCGGGGGCAAAAAGGAAGCAGAAAGTACGGTGATGCAGCGTTACCACCTTTTTCAGCAAATTTGCAGCAAGAGGGTTGAAGCCGCCGTCCCCGAATACGAAAAGCAACGATACCATGGCACCCTTTTGGCAAGGGAGAGTCCGTGCGTAATGCTTAATTAAAGTCCGGCGAGCGGGCACCTTGCCTTGTCTGATGGAAGCGTCAGTGCATTGATCGCTTATCGGCTGATATGGGGTAAGGATACTGAGTCGTTTTCACAGAGTTCCGGACGCCACAGCCTCCGCAGCGTGGCTATTCATGGATATGACGATGGGGCTTGAAATAGGGCAGCGGCGATAGGGTTGGGCTAGTAATACGTCGTAAATGCCGTCATATGAAGGTATGACTAAAATTTAGTTCGTAATACTACGCTGAGTTGGGCGATGTACAAAGAACATTTCGACCTCTGTTTGGGTCCGTTGAGGAAATGGTTCAAACAGCTTTGCCAGACAACATGGACAGGCACATTTGCTGTTGTAGGCATAGTAGCATATGTACATATCCACATCTTTCATCTGTGGGTCGCCAGCAAGGAAGCTATCGCAGCTAACACGGGACACTGTAACAAACCCTATTCAACATCCGGCATAGCCTCCTTTATCATCCGCACCATTCTGACACCTCTCCCCTCCGTAACTCCACTAACATGCTTACAAACAGAAACAAAGTTCTCTGAAGAAAAACCCCTATTATAACATTCTAGCTTCTCGACGCAACAAAACACGTGCCGTCAAACAAAAGATTGCTCGTTCATGGATGCACTTAGACAGAAGAAAGGGGGTAGGAAATTTGGGTCATCGTATAGGGCAGATCCCGTAGTACCATGTTCTCGCATTTCCCGATCGGCTCGCCCGGAAAACCCCGTGCAAAAAACATGACAAAGTTCATCTCGTTGTATGTGCAGATTATTCTTTGTATTCTTACATCATACCACAACTTAAATTACATGGGCACAGACTTAACAGCTGACAGAAAAATGACAAATATATACGTGCATAGAGAGCTGATGGAAATTGGGAATGTAAAGTTGGTCAAGTGGTGCTAAAAGGCGGCTTGGAAGCAATATAGGAAAGTGGACGTGCATGTAAGGTTCTAGATGGTAAAAGGTGGGTAAGCACTAAATGTTAAAGCACGGAAGATCGCAATTCACTCAACTGCCGGGTGCCGGGAATATGCTACGTGAGTGTGGCTCCATGCGCGCTGCTCTGAGTGTCCTACCTAGCTTCTGATATACTTAGCAGTCAGATTTTATAATGCTATGGACCACGTTCAAGCATTTTGGTTGCCGCACAGGGTCTTGATGACATGAAGTATCTTATGCTTATACGAGAAGTGGTACGGTGTGCTTACGGGAATACGGGCTTGCATCGTCACTTATTTGTTAAAGCCATTAGAAGAACGGAGGTGTACTGAAATAGTGAGTGATTTGATTTGTATGTGGAACAGCCTACACGCGCTATCTACACAAGAACCATTCTAGTAGTAGATGCATAGTACCACGGGAAAGTCGCCTACACTGCATTTGCTACCACTGGCTCAGCTTGCGTAGCCGATTTCTTTGAGCCTTTCAACTTCTTTGCTTTCTTGCTTTTCTTCACGGGTACCACTTCACTTGCACTAGTTGACGCCTGCCCAACTTCGGCACTCGCATCATTTCCTACTGTAGTCTTGGGATCAGATGCACGCGCCATCTGCTCAAACTGTGTCACAGAGTCGGTGCGAACAAGGCCCGCTATGTTCGGCTCTTCTTTTGGAGACGTGTTGATTGGCGTTTCTTGCTCTGCTTTCTTGCCCATCTGCTGGTATGTCTCGCTGGATTTACAGTCCAGTTCATCAGTGAACGACTCGAGCGTAGCAAGGGGTCGTGGGTTGGACGCGGTGGCTCCCACTTTACCAGAGATATCTTGGACACTCTCCGAAACGAGTGTGTTCTTGGCGGGCTCTTCAACGATTGACTGGGGTTCTGCTACAGCCTCTGGTTTGCCGTTGTTGGCCTCCTGACTCTCAACAGCAACTGCAGAGTCCACATTCCCATGCGACTCAGAAATGTCCGGTACAGGCTCAGGTGTGTGAGTGACGATACTATTAGCCTTGACTATGGGCGTCGATGTCGGTGTGGCCAGTTTTGGAACGTAATTGCTCATCATGGTCTTCCAGAAGAGTTGCAGCAGTCTGCTGCTACCCTCAACTGTTGTGATGAAGCCTGGTTTTCGAAACGGGTTTGGGTCTTCCGTCATGGCATTGTGGAGCGCATCTTCAATATACATTGGATACCACGCGTCGTTCTCGGGCAGCAACGGAAATGCATGTCTTGCTACTGCAAGCATGTCAAAAATGGTTACATCTTCTTCAAACAATTTTATCTTGCCCTGTGCAAGCTCTGCGAGGCCTGGTAGCCCGTAGCGTACGGCGGCGCAGTACACGCATACACTAAGCTTGTAGCTTTCTGGAATGATCTTGTCCGAACCCATATGTACGCTAAGATTCTGGTATTTACCAGTGTACAGATAGTGTACTAGAGTATGTGCAGTTGCTAAGCCGAGCTCCGGTAGGGGTACAGATTGCTTGATGAAAGATGGGTTGTAGGACCTTGCAAGCACTTCGCTTCGGCTCAAAACACTCTCGTGGACTAGAAAGCGAACTGCTTTGGGTCCCACTTTTAGCACAGCTATGTGTGAAGAGGCGTATGGACTATAAAAATTGAGTGTCAGCCCGCTATCGACGTGAATAGCTCAGATGAACTTACGACTTCTCCTCTGCGCTAACGGTCAGGTCCCCAAAACCATGCAAGTATTCTCCCGTCACATCTTGGTCATGCGACACGCCGAGGGTGGAGTTATCGCTGATTGACATGTTGTACTAGCCTCAAAGAGATACTTGTTTCTGACTCAAAAGGCCCATTAAGACAGCTCCATTTATCATGGACTTCAAAAATGAGGCTCGAGCATATGCGCTGTCAAATTGCCACATTCGCGGGGTTTGTATGCACTTCTGAGTTGTCAATCCTACGATGAATTACAGCACTGAAGATGCGGCAATCTTGTTGGTCAGCCTTGTTGTCCTTCACTGCATCCTACGAACGGTGGATCCAATGACAGAAGAGACGCTGCCAAGCTGAACAACATCGGTAAGATCGGGCTCGGATGCATTGTTGTTTACACCTCAGCCTGATTGTTCGATGCGCGAGACCCGCTCGCATGCTATAGTTCACGTCAGAGTCGCTCTGAAATTGAGTCTTAGAAGTGAGGGCTATATGAAACTGTCGCACGCGTAGGTGCGGTGAGAAAATGAAGGGTTTTGTTTGTTGCACGCGTACGTGCAGTGAATTGATGTGTGTATTGTGTGTCTTGTATGTATGATCTTCTTCTTGTCTTTTTCTTGTTGTGCTCTCTACAACTGTCTTTTGTACACGACCATTGCAGGGGCTTGTTACATGTAGAATATCGACATACATCGGCTGTAGTCCATGCCGATATATCCTGGCATAGTGTTGACCGTAGTTCATGCCGATATGTCCTGGCATAACATCGGATGTAATTCATATCGATATATCCTTGCATAGTCTGCGACAGAAACCCAAAGGTATGTTTCCATGAACAATGTACTACGTGTCCAGCGTTCTCGCACCTGTACTCACTTCAGGCTCGCGTAGAATGATCTGTGACTCCTGGATCGTCGCTGCAGTATTCTTCATCGTCTGGACTCAATATTTGCGTCATTTCGTATTCTTCAGCATTTTGTACCTCTTTGACGGGGCTGTCATCAATATTCTTGAACATCCGGTAAAAAATGATCCCGGTAACTGCAGCAGCACTTGCCAAGCCAAAATACAGCCACTGCTGGTGAGGGTCCCTCGCCAGGGGCGCGATGAGTATGCCCAACGCACTGCCACCAGCGCTTGTGAGAAGAAACAAGCTCATGATAAAGCTCTTCATATTCTCTGGCGCTTTCGCATATGCTAGCTCCAACCCCGTGATACTGGCAAGAATTTCACTAACAGCAACGAGCACATATGCCGGTGTTTGCCACGCAACGTGGATTTCGTTTGGTTTGAACCTTCCCTCCCCGATTTTGCCCGCGTTGCAGTTCGAAGGGCTATAATAGCATGGGGGCGCTGCATAGATGTATGTTTGGAGGATACCAGCATACAACATAGCCAATGCAGCCACCAAGAAGCCAAGCGAAATGCGCGTTATCGGCTGGAAGACAAGGTGCAGACGGGTACGGATGAATGGGTAGATGAAGCGGTCCATAAGTGGAATTAGTATGATGATCGTGACGGGGTCGATATTAGGAAGAATGTCGTTGGGAAGACCGTGGAGCTCCATCTGTCCGGCTTGCGATATAAAGTTGTTCATCATCTGCGAGAACGTGACCCAGTAGATGGGAAAGAACAAGAAAACTTTGCACGCCACCAGTGCTGTCTTTAGCTCTTCAACGAACTTGTCGTCCCAGGTCACTCTTGACTTGAGTCTTCCATGCCCTTGGGCTGAGGCTTTCGCTTTGTTAAGGTCGCCGCCATTCCTTGCGGCAATGTACAGAGCCCGGAAGCAATTGCCAATAACACCACCTTGAGGCGGCTTGATAATGTATTGCTTCTTCCCTCTTACCAGTATCACATAACCGACGCAAAACATGATCAGCGGTAAAAGGTATGCGCTCCAGAAACCAACATGCAACTCCAGCATTGTGGTTGCGATTGCTGATATCGAACCAACGTTTATGCACATATAGAAAACCATATAGATCCTCTGCACCGTGAGCTCTGGGTCGACAATGACCTTTTTCCCACTTGGCAGAGTTTTGACAAAGGGCTTGTTGGACCGAACTTGCTCTGCGATCAACGGTGACACATTACTTTTGATACCACCCGTACCGAGTCCAATGATTAACATGGCAACAACAAGCCCGGGAAAAGCGGCCCCACTTCGGATAGCCCACGACAAGCTCGTCAAAAAGAGAATTGTGATCCCGCCCATGTAAACCAGACTGAACCATTTGATTGTTGCGTACTTGCCGAGATACTGGTCCGCGATAATGGCCCCGAACAAGGGCGTTAAATAGCACCAGAACTGGAAAAAATTGGTCATTGCAGTAGCACCTGACTGTTTTAGGCCAAGAGCTCCAGGAAGACCGTTGGAATCGTTGTATCCGTTGGCGATATAGTTTTGGAATGGACCGGATAAGCCATAGTAGGCAAAACGCTCACATAGCTCCACGATAGCTACCAAGAAGGCGCCACGAGGAAGAGTGTCAGCTACCCGTGGAAGAAAGAGGTCGTCTTCTGATGTGGGAACAGCTCCGATATGAACGGGCGGTTCAAAACCTGTGTCCTCCGAACCCTCATCTGCGATTTTGCCGTGAACAGTCAACCTTGCGCTTGCATCCTCGGTTTGTGCAACGGTTGTGTATGCACCCCTGTTTTCGGCATCTCGACTGCGCGAGGATACCATGTTGGAGGGTCAATCCAGTCCACCGCTATTCCGGTGTATCACAGCTTTCCTCCTCTTGTTTTTCCCCTTGTATCTGCCCTGGTCTGCAGTTGAGATGGTTCAGTGCAAACTAAAAACACTAGAATTTCATTGCATGGTTGTTAGAAGCATGTGTTATGTGAATGCAAGCATCATGGAGGCGATGTATCTGTGAAGCTTTCAAAGAATGGAATCTGAATTGTAGTCCATGAAGACACGCGTTCACGAAGTGAGACGGTGCTTGCGTCGGGCTAAGCCGAATGGAGCACTGAATAGCCCCACCATCTTTCACAAGCGCGGAACATAGCAATACATCGACTGATGTGAATTCTACAATACTGTCTCATCGAACACGGAGTCTAACCTTCATTTCTTGTCTGCAAAGAATCCAATCAACTTACCCTCTACGTCCGTCACCCCCAGCCCACCAGTTAGACTACCCCTAATCCACTTGGGTAGCTTATCTTGTATCCGCTTGCTCCCATACCGTCTGTCCAACATCAAAATGGCCGCATAATCACCTTTGTGTCTGATAGCCCGTCCCACACATTGATTCACAGAGCGCATACATGCATTCTCGTAAAATTCTCGTGCTGCTGCCTTGCCATCACCACCGTTTTTTGCTTCTTTGGCAGCGATATACTGCATCTTTGCTTTCCACTCCGCTGAATGCGCGTTTGGAAATGGAAGGCTGACGACGACAACACCGCGACCTAATGCGTCACTGAAGTTGATACCCTCGGACAGTGTTCCACCAATGACGGCAAAGAGCAGCGCACCTCGGCCGTTGCCAGATGCGATGGCCGCACTGTAGGCATTGAGAACCGAGTTGACAGCTGCCTCCTTGACTGCCGAGGATGCATCTAGATTCTGTTGACTGCGCTGCTCTAAAAACACTGGTTTACTGTTTTTGAAATTATCCCAGAACGTGGTGTTCGACTGTAATGGCTTCAGGCGCTTCCATGCCGCGATACAGGTGGCCAAATACGAGTAGCTGGGGAAGAAAACTACCACTCCATCGGGTATGTCTCGCGCAAATGCTGAAATAGCGGCCCCGAGATCAATCATTGTCTTTTCTTTGTTGCGGTTTTCAAACGTAAAGTCAAACTCTGCGCCGTTCGTCGCTCGTACAACGGGTACAGCGAGTAGGTTCGAAGGGGGTATAACATGCCCGCAGGATAGCGTTTTGATCTTCGAATGGTCTAGATATGATAACAGATGCTGCTCATAGTCGCTCATTGGGGACATTGTACCGCCTGCAAGTACTAGTGCCCTTGCTTCTTCAACGATATCTTTGAAATGAAACGTGGGGTCGAGAAGCATGTATCGCAGCGTTGTTACGCTGTCCTCCTTTGAGTAGAAGAATCGGCCTTCCGCGGAAGGGTTCATCAAGGAGAGTAGAAAAGCTTGTACATGCATAAGCACAGGAACACTGTGACGGGGTCCCTTCTTGGACACTTGCTTTGTCGATTCATCGACTGTTTGCTCAGCGTATGCTGTATATCCGTCAACCTTTCGAGCAAGTCTGCTTTCTTGGAGGTATGCATTGAGCTTAAAAACATTGATCTGGTCAACGCCCTTTCCGGACATTATAGATACCATGTCAACCAGGCCATCAGTCGCCTTTGGGTCGGCGTCGATAGACTGCAAATATGCAAGGATTGAATCCAGGATCCTGACTGTCTGGGCAACATAGACTCGGTTCTTTCCTTTTAGCTTGTTGCGAAACTTTTGAAGATACGCTGTAAGCTGGGCGCGCGCTTGTTGAACTTGGCCGAGCGTTACAAAAACGGAGTAAATGCCTGCTATAGCGTCCATCAAATTGTGCGCTTCATCGATAATGACGACATGGTCTTTAAGAGATAGTCCAAGTGCCTCACGAGCAGTGCGTTGTAAAAGCAATGGATACGGCAAGGTCACAATCTAGGTTCGTTAGTATATAGACGTATATTGGATTGCTGGAAATTCAAGCTCACCTCGCAGTACTTTGTCGCTGGTCTTGAAGCATAATAGGGACATACCCCCAGCTTCTTGCCCAGCGATCCGAGATCCTCAATGTCTCTGATCTTTGCAAGCGCATGATCACGAAAGTCATTGATTAGAGGCTTGTTTTCTTTACTCGGCATATGGGGACATCGGCTTTCGGTGCTGCTATCCTGTTGTAGCTCTAGACATCGTTCGTTGATAGCAGTAGCGCTCCCAAGCTTATTCACCTTATCATTAATACATAAATTCTTCCTTGATCCGAGTGTAAGGTATTTGACATCTTCCACGAGTGATTCCACATCGTCACCGTTTATATCATCATCCAAAGTAATGGCAGGCGGCATCTTGACCCGGCCCAACTCACTCGAAAATTGTGTCAGCTGAGAGTGCGTCCGGGAACAGAAGAATATCTTTGTCTCGTCGGGCATCTCCCCATCGTCGTTCTTCGGAGCATCGTCAGCATACCCCAGCGATGCCATCAACGCCTGTGTTTCTGCCGATAGCCCAGACTCATTAAAGGTACCACCTCTTGCCCGCTTTTGAGATTCCTGGTCGCTTTCATAGTCGTCAAGCACGAATTGTGCTTCATCATCGTCGTTTGTTTCGCCTGACACAACCTTCCGTCTCTTGTAATTTGACTTGCCATTCTCATAGTGCTCTTTTGCACGCTTTTCCTTTGCTTTGATTTTTGCAATGCGTTCATTCAACTCTTGTTTGCGATGAAGTGCTTCTTGCTTACGGTGCTTCTGTGCATGCTCGACAATCCACGATGGCTCTTCGCTATTCGCTACATCGGCTGCAAATCCCTCTTCGAAGGTCCTCCTCTTGTGGTCTCTCAACCATGTCAAAGAGCCGCAGATCAGGCTCAGTGACTTGCCTGTCCCGGTTGGTGATTCAAAGATGCCGACCTGGCCATTTTCTAAACATTCGTATACAGCACCCATGAACTCATGTTGGATATCATATGGTGTGTAGGGGTGATGAAAGTTCCGTTGCTCGGTTTTGCTGCCCATTTTGAAAACGTATACCAATGAGTGGATGTAAGTAGTTGGAAGACGCGACGCGTTCACGAAAACGGGTGTTCACGTGTCGCGCTAAGTGCTCACTAGCGTATGAAAAATGAAGCAGTTCTTCTATCTATGGATAGATTGCAAGCGAAACAGAACATATTCAACTGCATATGGCACGTATTTTAATAGCTGCGTGATGTTATGGGAAAGGACTGCGGGTAGGTCTAACAGAATGTAATAAGATACAGGAGTGAGCGCTATGTAACATAGTAAACACTTTAACATCATTTTCTCATAAGATGCTTCCAACAAAGATCTTCATATCGTTATATTGGAACTCTGTAGAACCATCGAGATCCGGGTATCATATGCCTGTACTTGTTCTCTTTGTCGTGAAGCATCAAGACTCTTCACTGCCACCCCTGCTTACTTCCCGTGCAATGAACGCATCAGGATCCACCGGACAGCTTTTGACATCTACCTTGTGCTTACCCGCCCATGCTCTGACTTTTGCCTTGTTGATTACGGCATCTGCGCCGCCCTTCTTTTTCTGTTCGAGAACGTCCATCATCTGCAAGGTTGCAATGATGTCCTCGGGCACAATGTACGTCTTTTCACGAAGTTCTTGCACGGTGAGTGTCTTCTTGGACGGACATGAGAGGAGGGTACGAGCAAGTGTTTGTGACCAATAGTGGTTGTAGGCAATGCGACCGAGATCGGACAGCGCTGTCGTGATGTTAGCACTAGTTGGCGTGTAAGAGGACAGACCAAAAATAGCTTACGCTTCTCAGGGCCACCCAGCCTCTCTTCTCGCCTACTCATTTCGTAGCTTGCACCCATCAACAACTGGCCCAATCCCTGCTTCTGCCACGGTGGGAAGACCAATATACATGCGAGGTTATTGTTGTCCCAGCTCATCTTCTCCTTGCTGAAGAAGCCTACGACCTGCCCCTGCGTCCCCACTCCACTTGGCGGTGTTTCTTCGTCAAGACTGGTGTTAGGTATGCTAGGTGTGGGATTGTGCGCAACTAGGAGATAGTACAAGAAGGTCGTGACGTCGTAGAAGACCGATTTGGTGTCGAGGAAGAGCTTCGCAAAGAGCGATAGGTTCTGCGCATAAAGTTTATTCTTCTCGCCATCGATCTCATAGAGGGAATAGTTGTCTTTTGTATAGACGTTAATGCCCGGGGGTGGAGTGTTGCGAAGTGGACATGCTTTCTGGGGCGCATCAGCTCAACCGGTCTTTTCTAGACCACACAAGTCCTTCAGACATACCAGATGGCCCAAGAAGCCGACGAGCTCCTTACTATACTTGAAGCACCACTGGCACACGTAGAGCCGCTCGACGCGCCTTCCCACAAGCTCTTCTGGGTAGAAGGACGGGTACCATGGCTTGATCAGCAGCGAGCCGAGCACAACCTCGAGGACGTTGGGGCCCGTAGGCGGTTTCTGTGAATTCTTGAGTGCGGGGGTGGTGGGCGTCGATGTCATGGAGGCTACATCGGGGGCCATTGAACAGGTGCTGACGCGCAGAGGGCTCGTTTCACATGCTGCTATGCTGCCGTGGGGTGACGCGGAGCCCGCAAGTATTGTTAGCGCGACGCGGCTGCACGTGACCGTGTCTTCCATATATGTAGTACGTATATTTTATCTACTAAGGGCAACGAACATCATGACCCTTAGAAGCTACCTCCTTATGTTTCTCCACAATGACCTATGAGAAGGATTCCTTGCTCAAAAGCATCCTCATATCGAACCTCACAACCACACCGTAGGTACCCTCGCTCACTTTTTGTTTAGACTTACTGGTGGTGTGAAGATTCCCGGAGATCTCGTCATGTCCTGCATTCCGCACTGGTACGAGTGCAGTGCTTTGAGTACAACCTTATTCTCCAGGTAGTAATTCCACACATTCTTATCTTACATAATCACTGACAAGCGAACGTACAGCCGCAGGATGATTGCGTTACGGAGACCATGATCCAACTCTGGGCCAACCTCACCATAGATCTCTGCAGCCAGGTAGACAATAGTCAGAGGATTTTGAATGAAGGAAATGCTATCAATAATTGTCTTGGAGACTTTCTGCTTGATTGATTCGAGGTTATACTGCACACATTGTCAGAACTGTAAACCATATGAATTATGGAGGGAGCTTGGCCTTATCGCAGGCGATGAAGAGGGCCAGCAAATCCCGTATGATGCAATCTTTCTCAAATGCGTTTCTGAGTGCAAATTTGCTGAAGATTGATCCTGTGGTTGGATTGTATACTCCATATATCTCCTTGAGCATTGTGCTCACAGTCTGGCTGTCCTCGGGCAGTGTGATAGAGCACTGGTTGGTTTCCTTCAGAACGGTAGCAGGGCTCAGGCGCCTTGTATGACGCACATATATCTCTTACTGCAAATTTTCCATCACAAACCGCGTTGAAGTACTGCGATCGTGTGCAGAGCCTAGCTGCTGTGTCAGCTATATCGACAAAGTAAGAGACATGACACCTATAAGACACGATGAGCTTGAAACATCCTACCGACAGCCATAATTGTAAATTCGGTACACTTGCCAGTCTTATAGATACTGCGGCTGTTAGCTGATAGTCTGAGAGCTTTAGTTGAAGTATTTACCGGGCCCATTCTGACGTGTTCTCGTCCGGAGCTGCCACCCACAATTGACATTTCTGATTGGTATAGCCCTCCTTCTCCATGCTGAAGTCGGTACGGGCCAGTACAGCATTACTATGTAATTGAATCAGTATTGTTCGAGTATGGGTGGAAAAGGCGATACATACGAAGCAGCTTCATAAATCTCAAAGTGAGAATTGCCAACTGTGGTGGCAATCCGCCCAAGCGTGTGTACGAAGTCCCTGGCGTCCGCACTAGTTGTGAAGTACAGGTCGATCTGCGTATGTGGCATAAGTACGCAAACTTTCTTGCATGAGTTGTTGAAGCGAGTGCAGACTGAGTGCGCCTTGGAGACCTGGAAGAAGACCGGCTCCTCAGTATCGGGAAACTGTGCCATCACAGCAACACCAGGTTCAGTCTGGTACACCAGTCCAAATTCGGAGTTGGTACGATCGAGCACCAGTTGCGCTGGGCCCGACGATTTGACATCGTGGCTGACGGTAAACAATTGCATCCGCCAGGTGATCGGGCCCTGCTCATTGTTGACGTGTGTAACTGAAGAGGTCATAGCTGCTGATAAGCCTGGATTTGGCAGAATAACAAGTTATACGAGATCGGTGACAGAAGCCTTGAGGGTGTAAATCACAATAGGTAATGAGGTTTTGTTGGACGTAGAACTAAAGTATGTTAGAGTTCTATCAACGTACATACTTGTGAGATACCATCTGAGTGGTAGGCGGTGAAAGTCCGATAGGTAAGTGAGAACACAGCATGGATTCTGCGTCAAGACGAGGTGAGAGACTTCACTACGCACTATCAATATTTCGAGGCAGCCTATTGAGTGTGAAAAAAACCGTTCTCATCCAACGCATGTCCCAGCAACATTCTCACCAATACACGCTCTCGGTTCTATCCCGTTACATACTCGTGGGTTTCCCATTGTTTTCCGCGCCTTTTGAACGCCAATGATTCGTGTTTTACACTGCCCAACAAACCTGGATTTGGCTAACAACAAAATGAATATAATTCCCACACATCCGCTTACCAGGTCGTAGAGACCTGGGGATACTCCTTCTTACTAATCTTGAGGTCGTCGTAGACGGCATCATCACCTGATAATCAGTTAGCACCTGCATTGTCAAACATCTAACAGAGAACTCACCATGAAGATGCTCGACGCGAAGCTCGTCTTCATGCTCGAGCTTCTCGATCTCCTCGAGCGGAGTTTCCTTATCGTGCTTCTGGTCCTTCGTGGTAGGCTTGACGCCCGACTCCAGCTTCTCGCCAATGAGCAGGATCTGGCAGTACTCGTAGTCAAGATACTTCGGCTTCGCTTCGACCCAAGCTAGTCCACGGAACTCTTCGATGAATCTGTCCCATGATCAGTACGTGATGATTTCACGATACCAAGCACACTCACTCTTGAGGGAAACCGGGTTTTTGAGGGAGCTGAGCCTGGGCAGGTCCACTCCGCTCAGGGTTCTTGACGCTGATGATGAAGCTGCCCTGATCCTTGATACCCAGATCATTCTGCACCTCACCAAGCTCTGAGGGGATAGTAGTGGAATAGACAAGATGACATGTACGGTCTTCAGTACGTGTGATTGCGTACACACCCTCAGCCACTGGAGCAACGGGTTCAACGCGCCGACTGCCCTGTGTCTTTGTGTTGTACTCTTCCGCACGGAAGAAGTCCTCCTTCAGCTCCTTTATAGTAATACTTACTTTCTCAACAAAAGCCATGAAACGATCATTGTGCGACTTTGGGAAAACCTTCTTAGGAAGCGCGAACAGACGATTGTTGTTGTTATCCGCAAGCGGGCCATCACCGAGTTTGGCACCTACTGGCATAGGTCGTAGGACGAAGAATGTGCGCTGGAGATCGCCCACGTTTTCAGATTCTTCAATGCCGACGCGGTTGCGAGTGAAAAAGTAAATGACGCCTTTTTCAAGGATGTTCGACGGAACCTGCTTTGCACGCTGTGATGATTCCTCGATCGCGCCCTCTCCATTGGTGACTGATTCTTTTGTAGTATTGTGCGAATCATTTTCTTGTTCGTCCCGTGTCGTTGTATGCGCTTTTGACTCAGTATTGGAATCGTTGTCACCTTGTTTTTCGGTACCAGACGGCTTTGCATCGTCGCCGTTGGACAAAGCTTGCTCATCACTCGCGTTGACAAGGTCCTCGTCGACCTTTTCCTCGGATTTGTCTGTTTGTTTCACAGTCTCACCATCGTCTGAGAAGTCTTTCACCTCCTCGTCTTTTTCTTTGCCTGATCCCATAGTCTCTTCTATAGTGGTCTGCTTCTTCGCTGCTTTAGTTTCGCACTTGGGAGATGGCTCGATCTCATGCTTCCTCTTAGTGCCAGCTACGGCATCGCTGCTTTTCGTGGGGCTTGACATGTTACTGGAATTGTGTAGAAGAATGTGTTGCAGTCAAATGTGCTGATATTGTGTCAATTGAGTAGAATGTAGAGAATCTGTTAATAAAAAAAATTGAGCAGTGAAGAATGGGAAAGAAATAAGGGTACGGACAGACGATTGCGCTGGAAGGTTATGGCAGTCGCGTCGCGTGTGTAGTGACGTCAATGGCAGTATTCGGCACATCAACGCGTCAGGAAGGCACGTGCAGCAATAGCCGCCAGAACAAAGTTGTCATCAATATCGTGGTTGTCATAAGAATGAGGTATGCGAATACGAATGCTTAACCCCATGATTGCCTACAGCAAGCATAGCCTGTGTGGCGCCTCTGACGAAGCACTGAAATACACACGTCTGTTTATTTTACACGGAGTGTCGACCAGAGACAGTGCTTTTTTTAACCGCACTTCTCAAGAAAATCTTTAATACCCTCTGCTATACCCTCTGGAGTTGGCTTTTCTGCACACACATCGGGAGTAAAACCAAATTGCTGTATGAGATAGTCGCGAGTAGTCGGGCCGATGGTGGCTATGAGTATGTTCCTCTGTTCGGCAGACGCTTTTGCTCTACCAGTCTCAGCATCCAAAAGATCCAGGCTCTCTAGCATCGCCTGGCATCCGCTTGGGGAGAATACAACGACCCATTGACGTCCGAAACCCCTTTTGGCGTTGTCTTTCCAAATAACCGAAAAATTATCCTTGAAAGACTGCATCTCTCCGGTCTCGTATATAACCAATTCATCTACTTTTGCTCTAGTGTTTGGCTCCAGCTCCGCCGACTGGAGCGTTTTTGGTATTATATCCCTTCTCTTATCTCCGACCATGAACAGAACAGGTGGGTTGGGAGTATCTGGATACATGGCGTTATAATGTTGCAGGATAAAGCCAGCTAGTGCTTCACCGTTGCCAGTTTCTTCACCCAGAATCGGGCATTTAAGCCCTAACGCTCGCAGTCCACGTGCGGTAGCCGGGCCTACGACATAGAGTGGCAGGCTCTCTGGAAGTAGGTCATCAACCTGGTAGGTTCCTTGGCTACGAATTTCTTGGATAACCTCGGTGAATGCCTCAACGGCCCGCTGCGAAGTAAATATCAGGGCGCCATATGTCGTGAGGCCTTGTTGCGACTTCGGCACCAAGCCTCGGCTGGTGACATGCTCACGCACCTTGTGCAGAGCGTCTCGTTTGAACCTGTGCTCCAGCACCGGCACAAAAACAGGGGCGTAGCGGCCATTGTCGAGGCCAAGCAACAGCTCTTCGTACGTGTCCGTGGGT
Organism: Bipolaris cookei; assembly: GCA_002286855.1. NCBI lineage: Eukaryota > Fungi > Ascomycota > Dothideomycetes > Pleosporales > Pleosporaceae > Bipolaris > Bipolaris cookei. The sequence goes on from NRSV01000001.1 coordinate 750,644, forward strand.
ACCGACTTCGTTTTGAGTAACAAGATGGGGACACTGCCCCGCGATTGCTCCGCCATCTTGTAGTTTGGTGGGTGAGGTTCGAGGCCTCCGGTGAATGTCTGGTGGATGGAGAATGCGGCACTAGCCCATCCGCTAAAATTCGGGCAAAGTTGCCAACATTCCGCGGTTCACTCGAGACCCTCGATTTTAATAGTTGTCCTCCCCACCGCTCTTACTGTCCACCCTCACCCTTTGGTGGTCAACACAACTCGCGCAGGCTCTCCTCTACCGTCGCATTCCATCAGTCAACTCGTCAACCCAATTGACTGCATAGCAGACATGGCCGACGTTGCAACTCCCCCCGCCGCTCAGAAGGCCACCGCCAATGGCTCTGCCCCGCAAGGCAAGCAGCAGATCGTCAAGCCGGACAAGCCTGACGAGGAGAAGTATAAGGAGGATCTTGCCAAGATCGAGAAGGAGCATGCTGCGGCTCAGGAGAAACTGGTAAGTAGATAGAGCCCTTTTGACAGACATATAGTGGCACATTGATAGCCCGTCGGGTACCTGCATCACATGCAAATGTAAGGATCTGACAACCGGTACTGATTATCGCTAGAACGCCTGCAAGGCTAAGCTCGACAATGCAAAGCCGAATAACAAGGACTCGCCCAATGCCAAACGCCAGCAGGAGCTCAAGACCGAGCTCAACGCCATCCGCCAGACACAACAAGGGAATAAGTCCGGCCGCAATGCCATTTTCGAGAAGATCAAGAAGCTCGATGACCAGCTTAAGCAGCAGTTGGCGGAGCTCAAGACTGCAAAGGGCAAATCCAACTATAAGTCTGTCGAGGAGGTTGACCAGGAAAGCGCACGTCTGCAGAAGCAAGTCGACGGTGGCATGATGAAGCTGGTAGATGAGAAGAAGGCCCTCGCCGAGATTAGCGCCCTTAGCAAGGCCCGCAAGAACTTTTCCGGCTTCGACGCTCAGCAGAAGAAGATTGACGACATCAAGGCCCAGATCGCTGAGCAGAAGAAGCTCCTAGACGACCCCGAGAACAAGGCCCTCAGCGACAAGTACACCAAGCTTCAGACTGAGCTGGATGCTCTCAAGGCCGAGCAAGACGAGGCCTTCAAGAACCTGCGAACACTTCGTGAGCAGACGGACAAGGCGCGCGCTGAGCAGCAAGAGAAGTACCAGGCGCGAAAAGACCTCAAGGATGCATACTTCCAGCAGTTGCGCGCATACAAGACGTACGAGGCCGAGGCTCGCAAGATTCGCTTTGAGAAGAGGCGTCAAGAGCAACTCCAATATGTTGCAAGCAAGCGCAAGGAGGCTGCCAGCAAGCGTCTCGAAGAGGCCAGCGCGCCTGCTTATGGCGACGAGATCATTGCTGCCGAAGGTTTGATCCGTCATTTCGACCCATCCGCCCTCCCACCCAAGGAGACCACTTCGGCAAGCAAGTTTGCTGCTTCCGCTCAACGCACGGTCGACGAGTCTGGTTTGAAAGGTACGCGCATCTCCAAGAAGGATACTGAGGAAGAGAGCTACTTTGTCGGCACTGGCGGAAAGAAGGGCAAGAAGGGCAAGAAGGGCAGCGCCAGCTCTGCTCCCGCCAAGTTCAACCTCAACATTGGTATCATTGAGGAATTGGCCAAGGTTGGCGTTGAAGCTCCCTCGAGCCAAGAAGACGTCCCTGCCACTGTCGAGAAGCTCAAGGCCAAGCTCGCGCACTGGAAAGATGATCAAGACCGCAAGACCAAGGAGGTAAATCTGCCTGCGAGCTACATTGCTGTCACAGAGCTAACATAAACCACAGAACATTGCCAAGGCACAAAAGGAAATTGAGCGTCTTGAAGCAGAAGAGGCGGAGGAAGAGGCTAGCGGTACCAGTGACGCTGCGCGCAAGCCTGCCCAAAAGAACCAGGCGGTCAATGGCAATGCATCTGCAGAGGCTGAGCTGGCCCAAGAGAAGGATGCCACCGCTGATGCTGCCGAAGACCTCAAGAAGGCGTCGCTTGAGGACAAGGAAGCCTCCGCTGACGCATAGAGCACACAAAGTGCCGCCTGTCATGAGGGATCCAGTCCCTCCAAAAAAGGGTGACATATCCGGGGCATCTGTATAGTCTAGGATGTAGCCCACTTCTTTATTTTTAACTTGTGGTCGGGACATTCTCCGCTGTTGTTTATGGGATACCAGCATGGCATTGGACGGGGTCACGGCGTGAGGTACAGTACTTTCCTTCTAGACGCACAGCAGATCTAGATGGTAAATACCACTATCTGATATTCTTAAGCTCATGCTAAATGATGCGGCTCGCAGTTGGCTGGACTGATCGCCGGTGTGATGTTCAAGCTCACGTTCCTTTTTAGCCTACCGCTCCTGTCGTACCTGAACCATTACTAAGAGACATGACGCAACCACTGATCCTTTGGGTAAGCCCAGTATTATTTCACAAAAGCAGATCCGGTTAACTGTCTAATTGTTCCTCCCCACCTAGCAGCGGGGTGGGCAAACGCGACGGGACCATGTGACGTCACCACAGCGTTGTCACTACATAGTCGTGCCATCTCGTGGACCTCTCCTGCACCACACCACCTGCTCCCAATAGTCCTCTACTCAGGTATGATTGCATCTCGCTTTCTTCATCGTTGTGCTACACCGGATGCACGAAGATTACCAGGAACGTTGTGTTTACAGAAGCTGACACCTTCCTCGCAGCTACCCAAACCACTTACCTCTCAACGCGTCTTCTCCAACATTACCTTCAACATGTCTGGGTTCAGTAACGCGGATACCGGCTCCAAGACTGCAGACCCCTACACTCAGAAGAACCTTGAGGAGCCTTCTCTGAAGGAGAAGGTTGAAGATCTGTTCAGCTTCGTCGACAAGACCAAGTTCTGCCTCTTGACCACACAGGTTGCGGACAGCGATCTTTTGGCTTCGAGAGCAATGGCACTTGCTGCCAAGGTAAGCAACAATCAGTGCCTATTGGTATATCACCGCTAACGAATACACAGGAAGGACATGGCTTCGATCTCCTCTTCCACACCAACACTGAGTCTGGCAAGACGGACGACCTGAAAGAACACGCGTCGGTCAACATTGGCTTCATCAACAACTCCGGAGAATGGGCATCCATCTCTGGTCATGCATCCATCGAGACTGATCGTGAAGTTGTCCGCAAGCACTACTCGCCAGCACTCAAGGCCTGGATCGGCGACCTCGGCGACGGCAAGCACGACGGCGGTCCAGAAGACCCACGCATTGGCATCATCCGTGTCAAGGCCAGCACTGCTCAATATGCTATATCCAAGAGGACCCAAGTCGGCGGGCTTATTGAGCTGGCCAAGGGTATCGCGAGTGGCGAGTCACCAAACGTGAACAAGCTGAGGCAGATCTCTGAGGCAGAGATCCAGCAGTACAGGTCTCAATAGACGTGGTAAACGTTTAGCGGATTGATGCTTCTATGGTCTATGTAATTACAAAAATACCTCGATACGTTTACGATCGATATAATGAATTCAGAGTTGGGGTCGCACAGACTTGGTTGTGATGGTGCCATAAGTGCCAAAGTGATGCAGTGACGAATATGACGTCATATCAACGCATCTTCACATGGAAAAGCACGCCAAAGGTTGCACGATGCACATAAAGCAGCCGCCTTCCGACGAGCACGCAATGCGCACATCTACTCGGCGCACCGATCGACAAAATGGAAGACCCAGGTTTGTTCCAGCTCCCAGGTCTACAGCTCTTGCTAACGTGAAATCGCCAGTCAAGGAAATTCCGGCGGTGATCCATCTCCTCACACAATCACCGCCCTCTCTACAACGCGCAACAATTGAGAAGTATTTCACGCCAGATGCCGCTTTCTTGCATCCATTCTGTAGAACATGGAGCGGGCCAAACTCTCGATGGCTGATCGATGCGACCTACCGTTGGTACAAGATCATGAGCCCGAGAATTGATCTGACGGTGCAAAGTGTCGGTATGTTGCGTCGCATTTTCCATACGGTTTATACAGATCTAAGCACTAATTCCCACTGGTAGCATTCGATGAAGCCAAATTGACGCTTTATGTGACGATCTTCCAAATCTTCCGCATCTGGGCAGTGCCCTTTTACTACGCGCCGGTCCGTCTGACCACGGTTCTCAGCCTGCGCCACTCGCCTTCGACGGGCAAATACCTGATTGAGAAACAAGACGATCTTTACCAAGTAGATCAATGGATACGCTTCATCGCACCCGGGGGCTGGGTGCTGATCTGGATTTGGCAAGCTTGGGCTACGCTGTTTTGCGTGCTAGGCACATGGCTACTGTGGCCAGTAACATGGGTCGAGGAGAACTGGGGTTGGGGCGAGGGGATAGGTATGGAGAGTAATAAGGAGATGAGAAAGGCTGGGAAGAAGGGCAAGGTTAGGAGTGATGGGTTGGCCAAGGACGAAGTGCTGCAGATGACAACGTTGAGAGGCAAGGTTCTTGGGTGATTGGTGGAAGTAGCTAAATTATTGCAATCTCTACTGACCGGTTGGTATCACACTAGTCAAGGTATTTTGATGTCTTGTTCTGATATTTTTGCTATCTCTGGAACTAAGCGACCACGACCGATGTATGACCAAAATAAAACCCGGTATTTTCAAATTGAAAATTTACATCCCGGATGGAGCATGACAGGCTGGCGGGATGGAACTGTCCGGCTACCTCCTTTATATGCTAGCCAGCCGCTGCTTCTAAATCGCGCCACATCAAGCCACGGCGAGCCATTGTGCATACTTACAAGGATAGATAAGCTGATAAGAATAGAGCAACTTATCATGGCGAGTATAATGAAACAGACCCCAGCTTCGGACACAGCTGCCTCGGTATGTACAGACTTAGATATTTCATATCACGGAGTTGAAACGAAGCGAAAGTGGATGCATAACTTCCATGTCATCAGATCTGCTCGCCTTGGAGATGCGAGACTTTGGGCGTAATCATGAGGGTTTGAGGCGTGGAGCCAAACAAGGGCAAGGATCACCAGCTCGGAAACGGAGCAGCTGTGCGGCTTGGCTATCCACTGGCAGCGGTAGAACCATACTGTTCGTGCGCGGATCCCGGTGTTTGTTGACGTGGCCTTGAGGGGCTTGTTGCATGCTCTTGGGTTACCAGAAAAAAGATGGCAGAAACACTGATTACTGGCCAACTGGGCTGAACGGATACATCATTAGAATGCGCGTCGATCGATTTAGCAGAAGTGAGGAAGCGCAGTTGAAGGCACGGCTTCGGGCAATAGGCCCACGTGGTGGGGACAAGTCGCTTGACGGCCTCTATCCACCATTATTGGGCAGCACCGCGCACTTCCGATCCACACCGGAAAGACGTCTTGCTTTCTCTGCATGTGCAAGGCGGTGACTGACCGGCTCAAACATTTTTCATAGTGGCCTCATCCAGCCTGGAGTGCGCTCTCCTCGTCTTCCACATACCACAAACTGCCATGGTCATGGCGCACACAAGCTGCAACGAGCCACCGGCGTCGAACCGTACCACTACAGAGACCGTTTGCTTAGTTTACCAGTCTCAGTTCCCTTCGTCACACGACATGTACTACTGATCCCTCCAGCATGCAAGGAGTCGCATACTGCTCTGCTGCCCACTGTGCCATCCCCTCTTCGGCAGGTCTTTTCCCACAAGGCCATTGTCAAAAATATCAGATACACTACCACGAGCGCGGCCTTAGCTGACGGTAGCTGACCCTCGCAAGCACTACGTAGCATGGTGCGTTGATAACGAAACAATGCCTTCTCGAGTTGACTCTGATGGCCGTTGAGACTGACCTGAATTGTGCTGTCTTGTAGTCGGACCGGGCCTCACCATCCGAGGGCGCTCAGTCCCCTTCACGGCATCGCAACCCTACCACAGACGATCCCCAATATCACTACGACAGCCTCCAAGAAAAAGAAGTCGGTGTGGCTGCTAGTGGACCCCACATTCGACGCAGGCCATCCCGGACCACTTCGGGCACCAAAGGCTCCCCGCCCTCGTCCTCCCTATCTTACAGCGAGGAGCAAAACGAAGACGACAAGAAGAATAAAGCAGCCCGCACCACTCTCAAGAAGCTTTTAAGACACGACTCACATCACGGTGAATTATCGTCTGCACCGCGCGTCGGGCAAGAAGAGTTGGACGAAGAGGGAAGTACCGTGGGATATATACCCAGACTCGGGCAAATACGAGAGAAAAAGACCACCATGCAATCAAGACGTCGAGGGAGTTCCATCGTCAGCTCTACAGGTCAACCCAGAGCGCTTCGTCGGCGACACACTGAAGGTAGTGCTGCGGGTCGCTCACGCGTACAACATAAACGTGATTCTCTCCACCGCCACGGTGGGAAGCTCGCCGAACTGTCCGAACCATCATCGGCCTCGAGCGTGTCACAGCAATCGAGCACTTCTAGTGGAAGTAACTCAACGGTGACGCAGAAATCCCGGGAGGACGACGGCTACCCATACCAATACGAGATGGCTGCGGAGAGGCAAAGTCCTACCAGTTCCATGATGAGTGCCGCTGAATCAGATGTCTTCAAGTATCTACAGCCAGATAATGACACTGAAAATTCCACCCCTGCATACCTACAGGGCTTCGTTCCCTCGATTAATGCTCCTTCCTTTTTGCCCTCCCCGCCTCTGAATGACTCCAACTTGAGCGACAAGCGCCCATCCGCAGCAGGAACAGATTCCAATGGATCAGATATCAACTCACAAACATTAGCACAAAAGTCCAGCCTAATGGTGTCTCAGCTACCTCATCAGGAGTTTCGCAAGTTCAAAAAGCCGCTATATGCTAGCAGCTTTGTGCATGGGCCTAGAGATGAAGACGAAGAGACGGTAGCCCAGAGCGGGGAGAGTGAAGGCAGTTGTACGGGAAGTGAAGAAGAGGCACAACCCAGCAGTGAGTCGTCTAAAAAGGTTACAAATAAAGTTTCTCCATCCCGGACGCCATCTACATCATCCCGCGGGAGCGACCTTCATGCCAGACGTCTAAAGCAACAAGAGCGAGAGTTAGCTAATCACATATTGAAGAATCCCAAACCACAAAAGGGATTCCAATTTAATGGAGGAACACCCGGTCAGGTTTATCCACCTACGCCCATGTACAGTCCGCAGGTATACTCTGGCGTATCTCCATCTATAGGCAATGGTGCAGCAAACTCGCCACAAGGCTGGCCACCTGTGCACACGTTTCCAGCCCCACTGGCCATTGGTTATGCGCCACACCAATCCCCAGAAGCCGTTCACGCATATCCACACAGCCTGGTCAAACAGATACCACAGCCGTTCTCACCTCATCCAGTCCAAGCGCAACCTTATCAGCAACATGGCCCGGCATCTACTCAGACTAAGCCGGCTCTAACAGGCTATGAGCTCCTGGCGAACGAGCTGAGCGCACCCTTGCAAGGTGAGACAGCACGGGAAGTAAACCTCGTACCCGTGTACCGTAAGTTTGAGCACCTAAACCACCGGGTGCTATTGCACCTACAAGACGAGATGAGCGAACTCGAAGAAGAGCTACTTACGCTGGACCGATGCATTGCGCAAATGTCGCTCAAAGATCCCTCAGGCCACGCGTATCCTGCGTCTCGACGAAACGACGCGCGGTACGGTGGCGAGTCGCATTTCAAGAGAACCGAGCTGCTGGGTCGCATATTCCAGAAACTGGAACAGTACAGTAAGTTGCAGTTGCATTTACAGGAATGCGTGCATGTTACATCACGAAATAAGCTTGTTATATTTTTAGCATAGCAAGATGAGTACATGAGAGACGAGAGAGAGAGAGATCGTCGCAAGCAACTTATTTTTACACACAAAGAAGGGTTTTCTTAGGGTCATTGCTAACTTGAATCGCAGATAAAGCTCTATCTTCTTTCAGCGATGTGTCGAGCAAGCTCCGTTCAGCCGGGGAAGACGATGTGGCGCGATACCGTGAGTGGATGGATGAGCACGAGCCGATTGATTATGCAGAGAGTCGGTTTCTGGAGCGCGCGTCTGACCTTGTCGCCGTGCCGCGCTCAGCGGCGGCGGCGGCTACTACTACGACAGCAACAATAGCAGCGGTGGGCGAACAAGGGGCCGGGCATCATCAGTCAGCAGCCGTGTGGTTCCCGCTGATATTGGTGGTGCCTTTGCTAGCATTTACTATAGTGCCGAGCTTATTAGGGCGTCTGGTCGTTATCATGCTTATCGTAGGGGTGGAGCTCAAGATTGTCTCGTCGGCACCCGAGATACAGCGTTTCTTGTCGCTTCAGGAGTGGAAGGCTGCAGCATCGGTGTAAGTGGTTTTATCTCTCCCCTTCTTTCTCTTTTTTTTCCTCTTCACAAAAACTATCGCAGTGCCCTATGTACACGGCCTGTGTACGGCGTGCAAATGATGTCGTCACAAGTCGACATGGGGGGCCAGCGGGCAGGGCTACATGGATCCAAGGTTCGCGGGGAGTTTTTTTTTCCGCCCAACGTCCGCACAAAACACAGCCTAGTGCCAGAAACCCAGTCTTGTCTGCCTTTCGCTCGCACCCCGAACCCAACAGGAGATTCCAAGTGCGATTAAGACGGAGTGTGTATATACGCGCGCGCGTGTGTGTGTATGTGTGCATACATGCGCTTGAAAAGTGGCAGAACCAGACATGCGGAACATACGTCTTTGCCTATCTCTTTATCCGGTGGAACAGTCGCATACACACATACACATACGCGCAAGCGCGTGCGTGCGCGCATACATACTATATTCCCCACGCCATGGCGTCCGAACCGTTCCCTGAGGGCGTTGCCGTGGGGAAAAAAGGGAAAAAAAAGAGGGCCAAGAAAAAACAATAAGATCGAGAAAAGTCAAAGGCTAACGCAAGGCCAAACACAGTTATTTCGGGTTGAATGTGCTCCTTGCGGCCGTGGTGCGTTGACGCCTGACTCGCTGGCGCCCTTTTTTTTGGGGGGGGGATAGTGGTGGTGGTAGGTAAGTGCCAAAAAGTGGAGTAGTAGTTTGGCACAATGATCGCCCATAATCGTTTTTTTTCTCTATTGCTCTTGCTCTTTTGCTTGTCTTGCATGGCTTGAGCGGGGCGCACGGGCCCAGGTACAGGCTGAGCTGTAGTGCTGAGAACCACCCCCCTCCACGAGCTTCTGGCACGCACTCACAATTGGTGCCTGTGCCCCCCCTAGTCTGACCGAAGCAAGGCCAAGTGTGGAGTTGTTCCGATCACCGTTTGTCTGGCACATATTTTGTTTTGCGGTGGGCGTTCATGGCGTCATGGCTTGGTTGCATGAGTTTTTCTCTAAAAATGTTGTTTGTTATGACTTTTATGATTGTTATCCTGTTTTATTTTATTCCATTTTATTCACGAGGGTTTTTGCGCAGTTGATGGTGGTCACTATATACGCGTGTATACATATTATCTCGGCAGGACGCGGCACGTATTTGGCTTGATAGCGCTTAGCAAAGAATGGAAGGCAGTGATTGGAGGTACCAGAACGTCGCTTGGATTGGCTTTCGAGATCATTTTTTCCTTGAGTTTATCTCTAGTCCTGATCCATGGTTCGCAAAAGGCTGTTTGCTTACCCAGCGCCGCGATGCCGAGCTATCTACTATCTACTTGAGTACAGATGTATGCATGTTTTGATGGCGCGGCTCCGGCAATCGGGCAGGCTAGCAGACCATGCTTGAGACGGATATACATATGTCGGCATGTACAGACATGGATGGCGGCGACACTACTGTATGTAGTCGGCACGTAGCGGGTTTGGTAGCTTGTGCTGCTGGTCGCAATCAAGTGGCGCAGTTGTATTGGCCGCAGTAGCGTGGTATGCGCTTGCAATGACAGTCAGTCGGACGGCAATACTTAGTGTTCGTGTAAGACTTTTGTGGAGGAGGAGGTGGTGGTAGTGGCACGCGCGTTTCTCCTTGATGAGATGTTAGGATGTGCATCGGACCGAAGAGATTGAATCAAGATGCTGGGTCGATCGGTGACGGCATGGTTCATCATCAGGTGTCACGACAAAGGTTCGGTCTCTGTCGCGGATGTGGTCGGGACACAGAGGCGAGCTGAGCGGACAGGCAGACAAGCAGGCAAGGAAGCAAGCAAGCAGGATGGTTTGGCGTCGGGTTATAGCAACGGGCCAATAGGCTAGCTGGTGTTGGCATTTGAGCGTGGGAGGACGTATGCAGCGGCAGCGTGTGCGACGGCCCTTGGAAGACTGTCAGTCGGGACGCGGTTGCCACCTCCATAGACGGTGCCGCAGCATTGCCGTGGGCTGCACGCCAAAACAGGGCGCGTGTGGATAAGCATGTTTCTCAGTCGGGCAATGCCTCAGATAGATGCATGAACCTAGGGCCACGCACAGAGGGCGCGTGAGACGGATCAGCGGCAGCGGCAGTATGTACTGTAAGTAAGTAGGTAGGATTAGTGGTAGCGGTACTTGGTCGGAATAAGTAGTACTAAGAGTTGCAGCAGCAGCGGCAACAACAAACGTCGGTGCAGAGCCCACTCGTTCCTTGACAGCTGACGGACGGAGGCCGAAAGTCAAAACGATGGGCGAGGATGTTGGAGGGGGTGGGTGGGGGTGCGGCAGTGCAGTAGTTGAGTAGTTGAGTAGTTGAGTAGTTGAGTAGTTGGTGATGATGGTGTGGTGGTGTGGGCTTGGAGGCTCGCTAGCGCTGCTAGCCAGGAACGAGAGGCGTCGCTTGGAGACGCGCCTTGGCCTCTTTGGGCGCAGAGGGCCGGGGTTTAGGGGAAATTGAGCGCAGGTGACCAGAGTTTCAGAATGGCCCTGTTGTGTGCACAAGGGGCGTGCAGACGATGGATGCCCTGCCGCTGTGGCCCCTTGTGAAGCTCTCCCTAGCTCCCAGACTTTGGCCTCAACAGTTGCTGCACCACGCACAAAGAGCGCTCAGTCTCCTTCTCTTGCTGCATCCTTTCTCTATATCCACAAGCGCCATCCCTTTGGCCGGCCGTGCCACTTGTGTGTGTGCAGCAGCTGCGGCCTCGTGCATGCTCTCCACGCGCCCTCGCCCTGGCCCACTTGTCATCACCCAGCCCATGCCGACTCGAGCGACTGAAACATCTGCTCCTTCCCGCCCATCCATCGCTCCTGCCCGCTGTCCTTGACCTGCAAAAGCCGCCCTGCAACACACACCAATTACCCGACCATACTGTACACCCACACCACCCACACACACTCACACACCCCTCCCCCTCGACTCCCCACTTTGCACTCCACTCCACTCCACCCTCGCTATTCTCTTGTGCCTGCGCGTTCTCTCTTACTCCCTCCACTCTCCCTCACGCACACACATCCACACCCCCATCCACACTCGCACACGCCACACGTCCCTGTCCACCCGTCGTCGGCCGCCTTCGCCCCCTCGCTCCAGAGCATACTACGCCCAGGCCCAGCACCGCGCCGTCGCTCTTCTGGAATGTCGCAGCTGCACCTCTGTCCACCACTCACCATCTGAGCCCCCCCGCACCATCTCGCGTCTCGGGCTCCCTCGCCTTTCCATTCGCCAGCCGTCCACCGCCGCTTTCCAACGCCCATCTCACGTAAACTAGTACTCGCAGCCAGTTCCTCGCCATCCCCCCTCGCTCCTCCGATAATTGTACCTTCGTCGTCCTTCGCTGCCACACCACTGCCTCCTAATTAATCGCCGAGCCCTGCTGCCGCCGACTCGCTGGACGGGCCCTCCCGCTGCAATTCCACCGCAGACGCCGGCCCACGGCCTTGGACCAGCGTGGCGCACAAACAAACCCTCTCCTTTGCTCCCACGCTTTTGCTATTTCGCTAGCGCCGCAACACACACCCTCCCTTCCTGGCCCTGACTGCACCCTAAACTCCCCCTCTCACAGGCGACGCTCAGCATGGCAGTCTCCATGCTACATGCTCCCTCGCGGGCATCGACGTCGTCGTCATCGTCCTTCATACCTGTCTCGCGCCAAAACACAATGTCGTCGCACGATGGCTCGCGCTCGGTGCGCCAATCCAAGCGCTACTCGGTCACGGCGCTGTACCTGTCCATGTCGGCAAAAGACAAGGAGCTGGAGATTGAGGATGACCTGGCTCGAGGTATGTTTGCCATATTCAAGTCTTTCCGTCTTGGTTCGCCGGCTAATTCGCAGTAGCACAGAAAGTATTGCGCGAATTAAAGGCAAAGATTTCGTCTCAGTCCAAAAAGAATTTTGTTCTGGAAAAGGATGTGCGATATCTTGACTCGCGGATAGCACTCCTCATCCAGAACCGCATGGCGTTGGAGGAGGTGCGTCTCCATGATTTTCCTTGTACACATGCTTGATGCTAACTATACGCGCAGCAAAACGAAGTTGCAGACCATCTCGCAGACGGTCTTGAACTCCAAGAAGGATTCTTCCCAAATGACGAAAAGACACAAAAATATGGCAACCTGCTGTTTTTGCTCCAGTCCGAACCCCGGCACATTGCGCATTTGTGTCGCCTCGTTTCCATGGCGGAGATTGATGCGCTACTGCAGACAGTCATGTTCACAATTTACGGAAATCAGTACGAGAGCCGAGAAGAGCATTTGCTCTTGACCATGTTTCAGGTACGTTGCGCAACATGACTCTGGCAGATCATAACTAACCATGCTATAGTCTGTCCTTACATACCAGTTTGACAATACTCCAGACTATAGCTCACTTCTGCGCGCAAACACCCCCGTCTCGCGTATGATGACCACGTACACCCGGAGAGGACCTGGCCAGAGCTACCTCAAAGTAGTCCTACAGGATAGCATCAACTCGCTTATTGAGCTTAAGGATCTGGACCTGGAAATTAACCCCCTTAAAGTCTACGAGAAAATGGTCACTGAACGCGAACTCCAAGGAACTTTGCCCCCGGATATGCCAAAGGGCGTCACAGCAGAGGAAGCTGCCGAGAACGAGACGGTGCAGAACATCATCCAACCTCGAGTTAACATGCTCATGGAGATTGCCAATAATTTTCTCACAACCATTATCAAAGGTCTCGAAGAGACACCTTACGGCATCCGGTGGATTTGCAAGCAGATTCGAAGTTTGTCGAGACGAAAGTATCCTGACGCCCAAGATCAGACGATTTGCACGCTCATTGGTGGCTTCTTTTTCTTGCGTTTTATTAACCCTGCTATTGTTACTCCTAGATCATACATGCTCATTGATGTTCTGCCAGCGGAGAACCCCAAGCGGACGCTTACATACATTGCAAAGATGTTGCAGAATCTTGCAAACAAGCCATCGTACGCAAAGGAACCTTACATGGTAAAACTGCAGCCTTTTATCCACCAAAACAAGGAGCGCATCAACAAGTTTTTGCTTGATCTGTGCGAAGTCCAAGATTTCTACGACACCTTGGAAATGGATAACTATGTTGCGTTGTCCAAGAAGGATCTTGAACTTTCTATTACACTCAATGAAGTGTATGCAACACACTCGCTCTTGGAGCGACATGCAGCGGAACTCGTAAGTTCAAGATGATTGTGGTAGCGGTTATTCATATGCTAATCATTTACAGGCAAAAGAAGATAGCTCGCATTTGGGTGTGATTCTTCAAGAGCTGGGACCGGCGCCTGCTCAACTTCCGCGAAAGGAGAACCGAGCCATTAATCTTCCATTGTTCAGCAAGTGGGAGACGCCTCTTGACGACCTCACAGCTGCGCTTGACATTACGCAAGAGGAGATTTTCTTCATGGAGGCCAAATCCACATTTGTCATGATTCTCCGTTCGCTGCCTGCAAACACATCAATCACGCGACGACCATTGAGACTGGACAAGATTGCCGAGGCGGCCGCCACGACGAAGAACGATTCAGTCATGGTCAAGAAGGGCATCCGCAGCATGGAGCTCTTGAGTCAGTTACAAGAATCTGGTGTGATTGACAAGGAAGACGGATTTTCTCTGCTCCGAGACGAAGTCGAACAAGAGCTTGTCCACCTGGGTTCGATGAAGGACAAGGTGATTGAGGAGACGAGGAAGCTCGAAGAGGTTTTCCGCACCATCCGCGATCACAATGGCTTCCTGGTCAGCCAGCTTGACACGTACAAGTCGTATCTTCACAACGTACGCAGTCAGTCTGAGGGCAAGATGAGGAAACAGCAAAAGCATCAAGTCCTGGGCCCGTACAAGTTTACTCACCAGCAGCTTGAGCGAGAGGGTGTGATTCAGAAGAGCAATGTTCCGGAGAATAGGAGAGCCAACATATACTTCAACTTCACGAGCCCGCTGCCCGGTACTTTTGTCATTTCGCTCCACTACAAGGGACGCAACCGTGGTCTGCTGGAGCTGGATCTCAAGCTGGACGATTTGTTGGAGATGCAGAAAGATAATCAGGAGGACTTGGACCTGGAATACGTCCAGTTCAATGTGAGCAAGGTCCTGGTCCTCCTCAACAAGCGTTTCGCCCGAAAGAAGGGATGGTAGATTCGTCTTCTCCCCAGGCGACACACGTCACGAACCATGTACGATACCCCCGATTGCCACTACGTATTCCCCGCTGTTTGACGCCTCCTCCTCCCCACCCAACCACACCATCCTTATGCTCTCCTTTTCGCCCTCCTCGGAGTACATTTCCCACGTCTACGAAACCATTGATCAGCATCTCGGCGCCGGAGTCCAGGAGTCGATTGTGCGCTTTTTGGAGGATACCCTCTGTGATCACGACGCGTCGTGTCGTATCGTCAGCTTGGGCGGTTTTGATCAGCCACTTACTTGTGGAGGGTCGTTGTAGTCTTGTTTGTTTTATTATGTTTTGAGAGGGCGGCATTTGCAAGCAGCCCTGCGTGTGTGTGTGTGTGTTTTGCAGAATCCTACACCTTCATAGTCTCTCGCTACTAATACGCATGTTGCACACGCTTCGTGGGATGGCACCGAAGGGAGTCCGGGTACCCGAAAGGAATATTTTTTCATGTTATTAGTGTTTGTGGAACTTGAGTCCATGGTTTGGGTTTCGGCAGGACCGACTTGATGGATTCTTTCTTGTTTCTATTTTGTTTTGTTTTTTAATTGCGCGAGCGATATCCAGATGTACGATACGAAATACCATGGTGTCAGGCCAGCGTAGTTTCCAATGCGCTGTTATTTAATGCAATTGAGCTGCAAGGCTCTTGTTCGTTAGTCGAAATGACTGTCGTTGACACATGCATGAATGGGTTATGGTGTAGTGGGTGGTGGGGTGACTCAGAGCCAACTAACCAAGTACTAGACATTGGTGTCGTCGCCGTCGGTCTATATGTTGTCGGAGCGCCTGGTGGTGGGCCGATAACGGGCCATGGTGTGTCCACGGACCTTGCATACTCGCTACGTCACCTAGCGAGCCCACATGGCCGGCCATGGCAGGGTGCTGTCTAGGGCAGAGATGAAGGTGGATGTTGTTGATAAGAGATAAGGATTGGAGCCAGAGGTACAAGGTGAAGTTGCAGTTGCATGATGCTTCCCTCATGTGTGCGCTCCTCATGCACTGAGCACGGGTGCCTGTCACACGTACACGCCGCCACTGCTGCTGCCCCGGACCGATCGTCAGGCGGAAGCAAGGTGGTGCTGTCTGATTGGCCCGCCGCCACGTCTCATCGCCGTATGGTTGGCGGAGTCAGACACAAGGCTGCGTCGACTACCAAGTCGCTCCACACTCCACCTTGCCTGTGCCTTTCTTCTTCCCTCTCTCTCTCACTCTCTCTCTTTCCATGATTGTGTGGATACTTCGGGCGTCTCTTTGCTAACAATTGCTACTGTCCCTTTTTATCGGGTGTTACGGTTATATCTCTCGTCTTACTGCTGGGAACCCCCAAACATGTCTTCGTCATCCAATGCTATTGCTATCCCCCGGCGCAAGGGCAAGCACCCTGCAGCGTCTCGGCACTCGGTCGACTCATCGTCCTCGAGTGTTTCCACACCCAGCACGCCCAGCTACACTTCTTATTCTCGGAACTACCAGTTTACCCCGACTGAGAACCGCTTCTCCTATGGCTCCTATGGCAGCTCCGCTTCATCGTCGCCATCGAACAGCCCGCATTCGGTGAGCAGCATGAGGCGGAGAGAGAGTCTGATGAGTGCGACGTTTTCAAAGGCAGAGCATACAGTGATTAATGTTGGGGAGGAGGAATGTCCTCGTTTGGTATGAGCCCGCATTCTGCGACTACAATCGTGTTTTGTTTCAAGCAGGACGACAGCTAACACCCCGCAGATTACTTGTGTGAAGGCTAGCCAGGGATTTGATTGGAATCAGGGTATGTCGCTCTCTCAGTACTACAGAAAGGCTGCGTCGAAGCAATTAGCTGTGGATGTGTTGCTAACTGCCTCTGTCTGCGTATCCAGAAATCTTCCTTCCGTCATACGCCGATTACCACTTTGATGACCTCGAGTGTCGCCAGGATCCTGTACAGGATATTATACTCACGGACGAGGAGGTCAAGAACATGTTTCCGTCATAAGCATGCTCTTAGCTGCACGGTAACTCGCAAGGCTGTGACAACAACACATACTGAGGTCTAGGGTTGAATAGTGGTGATAATAATTGGGTGGGTCTACTACGTATATGTTTTGGCATTCTTTTTTTTGGAAACGCGTTATTTGGGATTATGTTGACATTGAATTGGAATGGCGTTTGGCGCTGTTGTAGGCGCTGGGGGTGCATACTACACGAGGGATTGGGTCACGGCGTTACAGGATGCTTCGCTCATTATCAATGAGTAATTTATAAACTCGAAGAATATACATAAACATTTATAAATCAAGCATTCATATATACTTGAAGTACCCAGGCGCGTCCGCTATGCTATGTCACTGCACACTGCACACAGCACGTGAGGATCCAGGGTGCATTGGCCCATACCTCGGCACCTCCGGTCCCCTTATCGATTAGAGCGTGGTCGCCGCAAAACGTCGCGCAGCGCGATCCACATTCCACCGACCGCCAAACAAACAACATCACGAAAACTTAAAAGTCGGCAACAGCCATACACACCACTCTGCTTGCTATTCCCTACCAGTGCATCTCCTTCCAGCACATCCATACCTTCTACCTCTCCAACTCACACAATCGAGTCACCATGGACTCCTCGCACCGCAAAATCGAACTCCAATCCCCCTCGGACCTCTCCTACCTCACATCGCAAATCCGCACCGCCGCCCGCCAAAAACTCGACCTGCACCTCCCGCCCGTCACATCCTCAACCGCCGAACCCGACGACCTGCGTCGCAGCGTCGAAGACCTCGTCGACGCGTTTGTCGCACAGGTCCTACGCGGCATGCGGCAGAACATTAGTATAAACGGGCTTGATGTTGTGAGGGGCCCCGGCGCCGATGCCGATGCCGATGCCGATGCGATGGAAGGAATTGTAGGGGGGGAAGGAGAGGGAAAGACGGAAGTTGAAAGAGAAGAATTCGAGGCATTCGACGAGAAGCTCCGGACGAAACTGGGGGATGCGGTTGCGAGGCGCGATGCGCTTATTGCGAAGATTAGTCAGCATCGCAGGACGACGCCCGCAGTGGCGGCAAAGGCGTTTGAAGAGCGGTTTGAGAGGGAGGAGGAGGAGATGCAGGGGAAATGGGTGGATGTTGAGGAGCGGGTGATGGAGTTGAGGGAGGGGGATGTGGCAGGGGTGGAGAGTGGGGTTAGGCAGGAGGAGGTGCAGAGGAATTGGGAGAGGGCGGTTGAGGGGTTGCAGCGGTTGAATAAGGGGTTGCCGGAGACGAGGGCAAGGTTGGAGAGGGCGGGGGATGTGGTGGGGTATTTGGAGGGGAAGTAAGACGTGTGTTTGTGTTTGTGTTTTTTTGGGGGGGGGAGAGGAGGGGGGCTGTGAGGTTGCATATTGGCGTTTTGATGGATTTGAGGATACCCGGAATGTAAATTTGTGTTTTCTTTCTTTCCTTTGAACGCATCTTCTTTAATCTTACTAAACCAATTCCTTTGAACTAGCTTCTCCCTCGCCCCCAGACAGGACTCAAAACCGACTTATATCCCGCCCAAACACCCAATTCACAACCCAATAAACCGGCACAAGCACCTTATTCCGCAAACTCACCGTCCGCGTAATATACGCCCCCCGCCAAATAATCCACGCCACATACCCTTGCAGTCTCCCACCCCACTTCCCCCCGCCCTGGAACAAAGCATTCCAATTCCCAATATACGCCAGCGTGCCCAAGTCACGGTACGTAAAACCCTTGCCAGAATCCGCCAGCGATGATGATTTGTTCAGTTGCTTCGCGAGCCACACGGCTTTTTGACTGGCGACTTGCGCTGTGGCTGGGTAGTTTGTTGCGTCGATTGTGCCGCAGTCGCCTAGGGCGAAGACGTCTGGGTTTATTGCTTCTGTTTTCTCGACTGAATCTGAGGATGAGGGGTCTGCAGCGGGAACGAGTTTAACGCGGAGGTGGGGGTCTGTTATTATGGAACCGGATTTTGGGTCTTTTTTCACAGTCCATTGGATGGGGGGTGGAGAGGACGAGGAAAAAGAAGAAGAAGAAGAAGAAGAAGAAGAAGAAGAAGAAGAAAGGGTTATAAGGTTGGAGGGGGCGGAGCGGACGCTGGAGAGCGCGGTGTGGACGAAGGGGTTTTGCATTAGGCCCGTGCCTGTTTTTGGGGAGTGAAGTTGTTAGTAGAGTGGTTGAGGGGTGGGGGATGGAAGGACGTACTCCATACGCACATGCCCACACCGATTTCGCCTTGTTCTTTGATCTTGAGAGTATAGAGGTGCGATTCTTGGACTGTTTCTGAATCACTCATTTCTACAGGTGCCCCGGCACGCAGCTCCTCAACGTGATGACTCGTTTTGATATCGATGCCTTCCCGCTTGAACTTTTGCATGGCGTAGTCGGCTAATTTCTTGTCAAACATAGGGAGAACCTTTTCTGCTACGTCATAGACAGTGATCTTGTGGTACTGGACGAGTTCTGGATACAGCTTCTTCAAGTCCTCGTTGATCAGGTCGTGGAGTTCAGCGCTGAACTCGATGCCTGTTGGTCCGCCGCCTACAACCGCAAAGTTTAGTAGTTGACGCTTCATGTCCATGGGCGTGGTGGGGAGAGCAGCGCCTTCAAAGCAGGCTAGGATACGGTTTCGGATTCTGCGTGCATCACCCACGTCTTTGAGGAAGAAGGCGTGCTCCTTGACGCCCGGTGTGCCAAACGTCTGGCTGTAGCAGCCCACGGTAACAATTAACTTGTCGTAATTCACATCGAACATTTTGCCCTCTTTGGTCTCCTGCTTCCTCTCAAGAGCTCTCTGCTCTGCGGTCTTTCCCGCATGTCGGTCAGTCGTCAGCGCTACACCTTGCTTTGGATCGTCAACCGCCTCTTCTATAGTAATGGTCCGATTCTTGAAATCCACATCATCAGCCCAGCCCTGCAGAAATTCCACTTTAGTCCTTCGGCTTCGGACGGGTTCTAGCGCAGTTCTGAATTCCAGTGTGCCTACTGCTGTAGAAGCAAGCAGGGGAGTAAAGGCAAAGTATGACCGGGGAGAAATGACAACAGTTTGATACTTTGAGGGGTCAAGAGCGCGGGCAACGGTGAAGCCTGCCCAGCCTGACCCAAGAATGACTACACGTTCTCGGTCTAGATATTTCTTTGTCAGCATCGATGACGGGAGTGTGTAGTTGTAATGTAAGAGCGGTTGATGCATACTGTCTTTGTCTTGGTTCAATTGCTCCATCGTAATCTGCCTTTTCTGCTCCAAGCTCTTTCCACTTACCACAACACTACCAGCCCGACATGATGGTACCACTCGTGAGACGCCCGTTCTCGAGCTTATAGACACTAGTTTTCTGACGCCAGAAGGCAATTGGGGCAGGCGACTAGATAACATGATTGTTATAATATGAAGATGCTTGATACGACTCGAAACGGAGTCTTGGTTGCATTATCTCTTATTGTACTGAACATTTTCCCTTTTTGAAATTTATTTAGGGGCCGTCTTGGACCAAGGACCGGGTACTTGCGGGTACGACGCGAAAATCGGCGACTATGACGTACTGTTGGTGCAAACTTGACGCGCCGAGCTCCTACCGATGTGCGACAATTAATACGAGAGTTCCACGTGCCATCCTCGGATAAAAAAAAGGACATGCTGATTGTATAAGATAAGAATGGTTTTGAATCTACGTCTCTCGGGGATGAACCATCACAGAGGCAAGGTATGAAATGCCACATCGAAAGGTCTGGGCAATCACACATCTCTAACAGCGGTCGAGATTCAACAAGATGAGATCAATGCGATAGCATGTTTGGGTTGTTGATTGACTATGTACAGTCTTTCAAGATTCACAATGAAGTATGCATGCACATGTTGGAGCAAATTTCATTCGTGTTGCCCAAGAGGGTGCCGATGTTACACAGCGTATATAAAGTATCAAATTGCCGTCGGACAACAAAAGGGGGTATCAAAGATGTAAAACTATATACAGGAAAAGAGAAAACGTCCTCCGGCTACGGAACTTTTTCAACTCCAACAAGATAAATAGCCTACTGCGATGCAATCAAATTTCCCTAAAAAGTCGACCAGACTGACTTTAGATCTCTGCCTTTCTGGTCTTTGGGCTCTTCGTCGGTTGCGGGTTCGTCGAATCGCTGGTCCTAGCACGCTTCAATCTGATGGGACCAGATGCCATACTACTCGATCCACTTTGTCGACTAGCCCGGTTCTCTACTTGCGGGCCTTCACGGGCACCATCGACAGGACTGTTGAACCCACTTCCACCGCCTGCCGTCGCTGCCGAGCTGCCAGCAGGTATCTCCTCAGCGAGGCGATCTGCAAGTGCGGCGTCGTATTCACGCTCGCTCGCAATAACAGCATTGGGGTTTTGTAGGCGAGCAGTGGCCAGCAGGTCAACACTGCCATCGTCGCTATCTTCGTAATCAGAGTCTGGCGCTTCAGATTCATCTGAGCGGGCAGGCGCAATATTGAGAATTTGCATGGCTGTAGCCGGGCAATCAGAATCGGATTCGGGTTCAGATGAAGCGTCGGATGCAAATTCGGAATCGATATCGCCTGAGGAACAAGAGTCGAGGGGAAGGAAGGATGCAGGCGGTAGAGTCGAGTTAGGTAAATCCTTGCGCGATGTGGAAAGAATCTTCTCATGAATAACGCGTTGGGGACTGGACCGTGGAGACTCGGTTTCCATCGAGTCATACTCAGAACGGAGCGCATCTTGAACGGCCTTGGGATAAAAGCTTGTTCGGTGGCGAGCGGCGACGTGGGAAGGTACTATTGGTATTTGCGAGCGACGAACATGGATGGAGAAGTTGTCCTCAGGTTGTACACCACCAATACCAGAAGCCTCAAAGTCCATGACCTCCGGACTGGTGTTGCCACTGTTGTCCCTCAGGGCTTCTGGGGAAAAGCTTATGTTGTCTCCACTAGAGACGGTACGTGAACCATTGTTTGATTCAATCTCCATCATCAGGGTATCCAAGGGACCTCGGGGCTCAGAAAGTTCGGTGGCAGCATGGTTCAGCGATGCAGAGCTCGACTTTGCGCCCAGGGGCTGGTTAGTAATAGTTTGGTAATTACCGGGCATCGTGAGAAACGCCCCGTTGTTGTCACCACTAAGGTCAGTACAGAATTTGGCTTTGTTATAGAAAATCATGGGTCCATTCTCACGCCTTCTTGGCTTAGAAGAAGAGCTCTGCATAGCTGAGCTGCTGAATCCCGAAGAGTTGCCCGTCTGTTGCGGCTGGTGAGAATAGTTCGCCGAGGAATCAGCATCGAAGCCGTAGAAGTCATCCTCGTTGTCAGAATCTTCCTTGTGGAAGAACAGTGGCTTGTAAGCAAATTTGTTCTGTTCTCTCTCGCGCTGATAACGGGCCAATCGCCTTGCCTGCTCAGAGCTAGTGGGGTCACTGCCGCTACCGCTATTTCCAGTCTTCATTCGCTTGAAGGGCGACAAAGATCCTGTCTCGTTGGGTGAGGCGTTGCTGTAGTGCTCCGATGAACTTTCGCCACTGTGTTGCGTGACCTCGCGACCGCCCTTCCATCGAATCTTGCGTCCATCACGAGAAATCTCAAGGTGACTGCTATACTCTTGTAGGGCATCCTTGACAAACTCAGGAGTAACATTGAGGGTATGTAGTTGTGCCATGTTGATAAGTAAGTTGAGATATATCCAGCCATGGCCAAGTGGTGCTTCTCCAGAATTCATGTCTGGTGGGCTGAAACCGAGATGCCGGATGTAGCTCATGTTCTCGTTTGGTATCTGTGCACGATAAGGGTCCAAGTCCAGTGGACGGGTGGGTCGTTGATCAGGAGAAGAACCTGAGCCAGCGAAATCATGTTCCTCAATGTGTAGGGCGGGTCGCAGTCCCTGGATGGCCTCGTTCTGGTTTACCTCGTCTTCGTCAGCTGGGCCACGGTCAGACATGATGCGAGCTTCGCGTTGGCCTTCTGGTCTGAAGTGTTGGCCAGTCGCTTCCCGTTGCTCGCGATCTGCCGTTGCTGCTGACTGGGCAACCTCTTGCTGTTGCATTGGCTGCGGATGTGATCCGGGCGCTGATCGCTTGCCAGCAAATATTTGCTCCAAGCGCTGGACGACCATTTTCTTTTTCGACTTCTCAGTCATTGGAACGCTTTTGGTATTCGGCATCAAACCCATTGGGATGTCATGGAGGTATGATTGAATGCTCTGTTGCTGGCGGCTGTATGCTGACCGGGTCATCTTACGATCCTTTTCTTGATTTGAGGCTCCCGCCGAGTTTTGACCAGATACTGACATGGACGCATAGCCAGACTCGGCAAACCGTGATGTTGACGAAGAGGTGTTGTGGGTCTCGAGTGCTGGAGTATAGGCCGCCGACACGCGCGCGTAGTCAGCTGTGGTTCCGTCGTCGAGCTCAGAAGCAAATTTGCGCAGTGTCTCTTCCAGCTCTTTCTTCTTGTGATCAGGCAGGCCGTGGAACCTGACTTCGAATAGCTTCTCGTCCTGCAGATGAGCATCGTAGAGCTTCTCGTACTTCTTGAGCCTCTGTTTAAGACGCTTGTTTGCTACGGTCAGGTCGTCGATGACGCTTCGAAAATCTTCGGTACTGCTGCCGTCGGTACCTATATGGCCTAAGCTGGGACGGTATGGCATTGCTGAGTTTGTAATATTGGAATGGGAGTGGTCGGGTGGTGTGTCGGACGAAGAGGAGTTGCGGAGGAAAAAAGGCGGCTCATCTACAACATGACGATTAGTAGTGTTCCATCGACTCGAGGACTTAGACACAACCCACTGTCAACAAAAGTAGACTTGCTTTGTTTGGCGCTGTTATTCGTCTTCTCGAACCATTGTCCGGCGTCACTGCTCTCTCCGGAGCTATTCTTGAGCGAGGTAAGCTGCGGCGACACACTCGACGGCGGGTTGGCCTTGTCGCTGGCCAGGGTTGGCGAGCTACGGCTCGTATTCCGTTCCTTGGGTTGTAGGCCCGATGCCGAGGCTGGAGGGCTGTGTCGGAGGGAGACGGACTTGTGGGCGGGGGGGCGGCGAGGGTGGTTCATGACAGGCTTGGGTATGGTGCCTGGAGGATCGTTCATGATTGCTGGCGTGATGTGTCGAGTTATTGATAGAGGATGTTCTCCATATGCGCAAGAGGGCGGTCGATATCGGAATGCAGGTGGGTGCTGATATGTGGGGATTGGGGTTCGAATGCCACACGGATGGGCAAGGTGCGAGAGGGCAGATAAGGTCGTGGACGGCGCTCGAAAACAATGAGGGGATTCTGTTGCGGATATTCGGGAGGTGAGTTTGTCGGGCACAGGTGGTGGTGGACAGAGGGAGCGGGCTGATGGCGTGGAGGATGGAGGCTGTGGGTGGAGCAGATGGTCTGAAGAGGCAGTTCTTGGGCTCTCTGGATCCGGAGCCATGATGGTTATCGATCTAGCTGTGGGTAAGGATGGCGATGTGCGCGATTCCCACGACGCCAAGAAAGGTCGTGGAGATCGAGGTGCCTGGGAGGGAACGAAGACATGGTATGGCGCACCCGGGGCTAGACTAAGTGCCCCATCGTCGATGAGCCTCGTCGGTTCACTTGTCTATTGCCCAAATTGGACCCTATCGTAAGTGCAACATGAGAGAAGGCCCTGTATGTTGTCTGACCCCCGATGCCTCTCCGAATCTATGATCATGGACAAGGGTCCCACTAGCCCAATCCGGAATAGCACCATGTTCTTTGACTCTCCACGCGCTAGCTCAACTCTACTCTACACACAGCCTCTCTTACTGCCGGCAGTGCGACCTTCCAGACGCATCCTGTCCTCCGTTCAGACCCATCGCGACTCGACTCAACGGGCGGTGCGACCCGTCGTCGACACAACGCTAGGTGTACCCGCCTCGCACAATGCCATCGAGATTGCTCTCGTTTCGCCCTGGCCAGTTCCAGCCCCAACCCCAGCCTCTCAGCGCGCCCGTGCCGGAGATGATTATTTTTTTTTTACCGTGGGTTACTGGACCCTGATTCTGTTGGCGTGATGATGCGCCTAGCGTGGCCCACGCAGCTGCTGGATCGAACTGGTTGTGACCATCGCTGCTAGCATCCTACCCAACAAGACCCTGAGCTGAGAGAGGTCCGACTAGGCTTCTCGCCACCGCGTCATTGGCCGTTCATGCCAGTCATCAGCACTCACTTGATGGAGTACATACGTACATACTCATCAATGAGGCCTTGGACTGCGCCATTCTCTTCAGTCTGCAAATAGACGCCAGCTCCCAATGAAGCCTTACCATTTGCTGTACTTGTCTCAACCCTAGCCAGTATTGTGTTCTAGTAAAACGTCATGTGGTACTGAAGTCGCCCATCAAGCTCGGATCGCACACGCTTCCAGCAAACTCCGGCAAGGTCAAGGCGTCGGGGAAAAATTCCGGGCCAACCATGCAACACAGTAGTGAGCTAGTAACGTTTGATTGATGACTGTGCCGTTCAAACTGCTACGTAGTCCATCGGCGATGTCCATTTCAACCCCCGCCTCATCGTACGATCTTTGTAATACTCAGTCGCAATCGAGATCCCTCTTCTATCACCTCGTCGCCTATTCTGGCTCCGTGGAGCGAATGTGTCTGCATACTATACATATATATACTTTTACACAATCAAAATAAAAAAATAAAAAATGGGGCGCTGGATGATGACGCAGATCCGGCCTAGACACGAGCTCCCTTACTCCGAAGTACATTGATGGCAGAATGGCCCGTGTAGTTGAGCCATTCCCCCAGACTGCCCATGAAGCCAGCAACCTTCATCAGATCCTGCAGCCTGTTGTCTAGAAACTGCTCAGTCTCTACAAAATTATGCGACTTATCCTGTGTCATGTACAGCTCTGTCGTTGAGTAGATTGCCGAGAGGGTTGCTCGTTTCGTGTACCAGCTACTATCAACGCTCTGGTCGCCTGACAGAAACCATATCTCGTCTGCGAGCTTGGCCAGTTCGGTGATGGACGCAGGGACGTACGTGGGCTGGGACATTATTGCCAGTGCCTGAGAAGCATTAGCCGACTGTCCGCGGAAGTGCACCATGAAAGTAGTACCTCTTGCCAGCGATCGATAATGGGTGCATTTGCGCGGAGCCGTGCGAGCGTTAACGTCCTGACCTTGGCACCGGCTCCCATCTTCTCCCCGTGCTCGCTCTCTTCGGGAAATTGGATCTTGCTTTGCAGAGCCAATCGTTGAGTGACGAGATGGTAGTTGATCAGTTCAAAGACACCTCGTGGAAGTAAATTTGTAGAGACATCAAGGTAGCCAGCATCTCGAGCGCCCAGCTTAAGTGCATCCATGGTGAAGCCATGGTTTGGTACGTGTGCGTATGCAGACGAAAGAATCGCTGTCTCAGCGGGGGGAAATGGCGGTGGCGGGGGGTAATCATATGAGTGATACAGGCATCGCTGTCGGCACGTTGCGGCTGGGCGAATTGAAGCTGTTCGGCACGTCCCGAACAACGAAGCGGCCAGGCGTGTGGGTGCCATGGTGGTGGAATCTGGAATTGAGAAAGTTCAGATCAGCCGATAGCCAAAGATGATGGCCACTCGACCAATCTGCCAAGACCGTGATCGATCACATCTCGCACTAACGACGGTCCATGGCGCGCTGACAGACGGTTAGCAACCATACAGAGGCGAGTACACAAGCGCACGCTTCGGAGACAGCATGATCCGCTATTCGCTAGATCCCGCCGTTGCACGCCCACATTGGAGAGGCTTAGCCGCCCTCCATTGGCATTCTCAAGGCTGAATCTACATAGATGATGCACGCGTCAGCACGTGACTGACGCGTAGACCGCGTCTACGCTAGTGGCAATGACGCTGGCATCGTCCTGCACTGCGGGAAGACTTCGCCCCTCGATATTCAGGAACAGATCGGACGTCCCGTAAATCTTGGAGGCGAAAATCAATTCTTGACGCGATTCGCCTGTCACCCTGTCCAAATCTCCACCATAGTCCACGGTATCTATCACTGCCCTTCGCGACGGCGCCTCGATCCCCGACGAATCAGTCCTTTCCTTCGTATCGCATCGCATCGCATCGTATTGCACAAACAAGACCACGATGGCGCGCGGGAAAAATATCGAGGTTAGCGAGTATGAGCGTAAGAGACAGGAAAACATTGCAAAGACACAGGCGCTGCTGCGCAATCTCGAGATGGAGGCTGCGCAAGCAGGTCTAGGGCCTACAGGCAAGGCGAAGGCGTCTGTGCCATCGAGGCCAAAGATCAAGAGGTCAGCGCCCAAGAAGATCAAGGAAGAAGAGACTGCGCCGCGTCGAACGTCGTCACGCCTAAGGGGCATCGTGGCCGACAGTGAGGTCGCGAAGCGCAAAGCAGAGGATGAATACGCTGCCATACGGGAGGCCGATCGCGCAAAGAGACAGCGCATAAGTGACGTATACAACTTCAGCGACATTGTGGTCGCCGGCAAGGACTGGAACAAGAGCGGCAATTTTCTCTCTGTTGGCCCAGCGGATCCATATGCGCGCACTTTCGACTACAATGACGTAAAGGAAACAACGGACAAAGAGTTGAGAGTGCTTCGAGAACGCATGAGTGGGCTGCAGCTTTGGGAGGACTTTGAGCCTAATGAGATCAAAATCACCCCCGAGCGCATCTACTCCATGGGCCTGCATCCCACAACAGACAAACCCCTCGTATTTGCTGGTGATAAACTTGGAAACTTAGGCATATGTGACGCTTCCCAAAAAGCCGCCGAGGTGAAGGTGGAAGATGATGAGGATACGGAGAGAGAAGGGCCTACCATCACAACCTTGAAGCCGCATACACGGACAATACACACGTTCCAATTCAGTCCTCACGATGCCAACACACTTTACTCTGCTTCGTATGATTCGACGGTACGAAAGTTGGATCTTGCAAAAGGAGTTGCTATTGAAGTTTATTCACCCTCCGATGCAAGCGAAGAAGCACCGCTCTCTGGCCTCGAGATCTCCAAGGATGATTCGAACACGCTATATTTTTCCACACTCGACGGTCAGTTCGGCATATACGATATGCGTACGCCGTCTGAAAAGGCAGCGGGACTACAAGTCTTCCAGTTGTCAGATAAGAAGATTGGTGGCTTCACTCTACATCCTCTACACCCACATCTCGTAGCCACGGCTTCTCTAGACCGTACATTGAAGATTTGGGATCTGCGCAAAATCACAGGCAAGGGGGATGATCGCTTACCGACCCTTGTTGGTGAGCATACAAGCAAGCTATCTGTCTCACACGCTGCGTGGAACTCTGCTGGTCAAGTGGCTACGGCTTCATACGATGACACTATTAAAATCCATGATTTCGGGAACTGTACTGAATGGAAGGCCGGGACGACTCTAGAAGAAGCCGAGATGGAACCTGCGGTTATTGTGCCGCACAACAACCAGACTGGACGATGGGTTACAATGTTTGTCGGCCCATATATGCAATACTTGCGAATTATAATGCTAACCATGTGTGTAGATTACGAGCCCAGTGGCAGCAGTTTCCTCAGGACAATGTACAGCGCTTCTGTATTGGCAATATGAACCGCTTTGTGGACATTTACACGGCAAAGGGTGAACAGCTGGCGCAGCTGGGAGGCGATGGTATTACAGCAGTACCGTCTGTTGCAAAGTTCCATCCTACGCTTGACTGGGTGGCAGCTGGAACAGCGAGTGGCAAGCTCTGTCTGTGGATGTAGTAGAAGACGGTCGATAGCAGCCTCGAGGCATTCTATTGTTGGAAGTTGGGCGTGAAACATTCACCGCTGCTCGCTCCTTGTAGTGTGTTCCCAAATCATGTTTCATGCAAGAGGCGAATTGTGGGCTATTGAAATGCACGGGTGCAGCCATGCGAGCCGTCTGTCAAGCTTTTGTTGTTAGTTGAGTGGCCAAACTAAGTAGTTTCTCCATATTGGCTGACAGGGGTCACATGTCATGCGCTCTTTGACCACTATACGCCTGCTTGCGATGTGGCATGACAAAACGGTCCTGTATTTTGCGCTCCAAAGGACCCGCCCCGGACATACTCGGAGATGCTTTAAGGGACGCTTCGCACGAGGGCCAGACGGTGGCAGTGGTGGTCTTATGGCAGAAACACCCATGGCGGGTGACGTTGCTAATGCCTAGGGGGCGACAATCAACGTTACCCCAGAGAGGCGCAGGGTCTCGCAAGTGCAACACGAGGGCTTGCATAGGCGAAAGGCACTCACTATCACATGTACAGTTATCTACGGGCATGGCAACAGTAGGAGGGTTAGCCAGACGGGTGTGGCACAACCCCGAGAGTGGGGAACGGTATGACGATGGCCTAGTCGTGAATGTGTTCCACCAATTTCGATGATTGCACAGAAATGTCGCTGCATCTGTTGATCGGCTCACAGTCCCAGCTAGCACAATACATCCATATTCGCTAGTGATATCACCAGCATCTGGACCAAAATAGCAAGAGGATGAACAGGGGAGGTGCTAGGGATGCAAAAGCCCCGTCCAGGACTGCCTGGCGAGCAAAAGCGACCGTCGCAAACGGACTGGTACCCAATCGCATCATACTCTCCACCCCGAATCCCGCCGCCTCGTAACAGTGCCATAGAGATATTCTACCGGGGGTCGACAGCGTGAGGTTGCTTCTTGAGAGTTGCATCATCGCATGACTTCATAAACATTGTACTAGTCAACACGAGAAGATCGCCATGACCGTCGCTCGTGTTCGGATGGGAAGGGTCGGGTACGACGGTTATTCTGGGCAATCTCAATACAACAGAGCGGGTAGCCCCACCGAATTTGCTCTATCCTTGTACTAGCGTCGGTTGATCTTCACCCAAGTCGTCGGTGGAATGAGCTTAGCCAGTCGCGTGTGACCAGGGTTCCTCTCCCAGAGACAAGGCTGTGTGCCCTGGATAGGTACGCAAGCGACTCCGCATACACGCAAGACGGCTCCATGCGATGATGAAAGGTCATGTCGCATAGTCCCGCCTGTCTGTACATAAAGAGACGTCAACGACACCTGCAACAAGACCACCAGCTCAAATCTACCACTTCACAACACCTCGACTCTATCTATCCACTTACAATCACCTGTTTGTCTCCAGACTTTCAAACATCAATACCATCAAGATGAAGTACGCCGCCGCTCTCGCCACTTTGGTCGCTGCCGTCATGGCAGCCCCTACCGCTGTTCAGCTTGTTGCTAGGCAAGCAGACACCAGCGCCTACTTCACCGTCATCTCTCAGCGCAGCGCCTCTCCCATCCACTTCCAAAACTTGAACGCTCGCGGCGGATCTTTCTACCTTGGTGGAAAGGGACCGTCTTCCTACTGCCCAGCCGAAGCTATCGGTGCTGAGAATTGCCCATCAGGCAACACCACTACATTTGCTGGTGGCAACAACACTCTTAGTCTCGGCGTTGTAGTTCCCGGTGGTCAGCAGGTCTACGTCGGCCCTGACGGTTCCCTCAGCTATACCACCGCTCACTCTGCCTACATCCCCCCTGGCTCCACCGTCACCGGCTTCAGCCGCACCCCAGCTCCCAATAGCGACCAGTTTGGCTACCTGAACTGGGACTGCGGCTTCCTTGCCTGCCCTGGCTCTGCGGACGATGGATGGAAGGTCTACGGCAAGCTCGACAATGTTACCTTCAGCGACGAGTGCCTCTCATTCAGCGCCATTGCTTGTAAGTTTGAACCCTATTCTGCTCTACTGTTTTTGGTACATGTAGATAACTAACGTTTATGATAGCTCCCGTCGATGCTCCTGGCGCCTGGCAGTACTAGATGCCCTTGTGACTCGATTCGAACCAAACAAAAGTACATATAGAACGAACGCATTGTATCGTAGATGCATTTAAGTAATTGGTAATATGGCGGAGGGATGGACATGGCTATGTTGTATATATAACGCTCCTTAATGACTTGTACATGACAGTCGTATAATGATAATAAGTTAAGAACTGGCAAGACTTCACTTTTTGAATTGCTACGTGATGCGAGTGATTTTTAACTACCATACTCAATTTGTTGCTAAACCAAAAGTAAAATACAGCCTCTTTTTATGTTCCAGAAACTCTTTGTAGCATGACTTTTATCCTCTCAACTTGCTCTTCAGGCGCTTCTAAGAGACTTGTCCGAACAGCCACCGTCTTATCCCTGCTCTTCATACCCTTGATAACCTCGACATCAGACTTTGGTACTCCAAGCACATCGGCAACGACTCGCCTCACTGCTTTGTTGGCCTCGCCGTCTCTTGCCTGGGCTGCAACACATAGCTGGATACGCTCGTTTGAAATGGCAGCAACACCCTTGCGATTTGCACTGGCACCAGGCTTCACATGACAGAGTAATTGAATTGTGCCCGTACTTGGCTTGGCCGCCACTGCAGCGACAAATCGAATGGCCTGACCGGACATTTGACGATAGTGGATAGAAGAGTATTGGCAATTTTGCAATCGGTGTATAACAGGTCAGGTGTGCGAGGCTGCAGCTGGGCGAAGATAACGGCCAGGGCGGCGGCAGCGGCTGAGTGTGAGCAAGGAAATGGCCGCAAAGCCGACTGCACCCGCCGTTTCCTAGCAAGGATTAGGCCATGCATCCCACTCTCCTGCGCCCGCAACATGGCACCCCGTCTGGTGGCCGCTCAATTGCTCTACACCAACACATACAAGTATCTATACTACAACACACATGTCTGTTCCGTTGCGAATCCCGAGCGCTTTTGCTTCTGCTCGGCTTCCTCGCCCTCTGCAAAGTGATCAAGCATGCCACCTACCTAATGCGATATGGTTTGCCTCGGCCCTCTTGCTTAGTGGTGGGCCCGCTCCGTCTGTTACCAGACCTTCCTGGACCGATTACTTCCCCTAAGTGATAAATTTGACGAGAGCCTCAAGTTATTCTTCCCCTAAGTACAGGTGTACACGATGGCCACGAAAAATCAGCGACACATAATTACCTAACAACCGAGACCCGTGCCAGAGATAAAAAGGGCACCCCGCGTCTGCCCTGCTTTTGTATCGTGTTATCTTCGCATCTCGCAGTTTCCTTTTTTTAATCGTGTTGATTAGACCTGACTCTTGCTAGAGGGATCTTGTATATTTGGACAGCTACTTTAGCATCTTTTGAATTAACCCCCGCCATATATTTTATCCTGCCGTATTAAAGCAGACCGACGTTAGGTAAGAGCTCGATGCTGCTGCATTCAGACGCGGTCCTGTTTTATCTCTTTTCTTTTCTTTTGGCAAGCTGGAGGTTTCCGAGTCGCACTCCCGCAACGAGGAACCTCAAACAACAAACATTCTGCACGCTTGGCTCCTCTGCACGAAACACTGTGAACAACCATATTAATATATTTTCCAGTTGAGAAAAGATGACTTCTGCACCAACAAAACAACCCAACTTCCTGCCTAGTCGGCATGAGCTGGGTATCGTCGCAGTCGGCTTCAGCGGGGGTCAGGTAAGGCTTTCTACCCCAACAGTCTCGCACACACTGTCCCAGTACCAGTAACTAATAATGCCATGCCCAGCCCAAAGCCGGCGTCGATGCCGCCCCCATGGCTCTCATCGAAAATGGCCTCATCAAGCAGCTAGAAGAAGACCTAGAGTACAACGTCACCTACGACGGCCAAGTACACAACTACTCCGAGCTCCAACCAATTGAGGACCCTGACTACCGGGGCATGAAGCGCCCCAAGTTCGCCAGCGCCGTGACACGAGAAGTCAGCAACCAAGTGTACAAGCACGCCAAAGACGGCAAGCTCGTCCTCACTCTCGGCGGCGACCACTCCATCGCCATCGGCACCATTTCCGGTACCGCAAAGGCCGTCCGCGAGCGCCTCGGCAGAGAAATCGCAGTCATTTGGGTTGATGCGCATGCCGATATCAATACGCCTGAGACGTCTGAAAGCGGCAATATCCATGGCATGCCTGTATCTTTTCTCACAGGCCTTGCGACTGAAGACCGCGAAGATGTTTTCGGATGGATTAAAGAGGAGCATCGACTTAGCTTGAAGAAGTTGGTGTATATTGGTCTGAGGGATATTGATAAAGGCGAAAAGAAGATTCTGAGGGAGCATGGGATTAAGGCGTTTTCTATGCATGATATTGACAGGTAAATGCTGCACGTCGTTTAACACCGTTTATGTTATGGCTAATATCTTTTTTTTGCACAGGCACGGCATTGGCAAGGTCATGGACATGGCTCTGGGCTGGATCGGAAGCGACACCCCAATTCATCTCTCCTTTGATGTCGATGCCCTCGATCCCATGTGGGCACCCAGCACCGGCACGCCTGTCCGTGGCGGTCTCACGCTGCGAGAAGGCGACTTTATCGCTGAGTGCGTTGCTGAGACAGGTTCGCTGATTGCTCTTGATCTTGTCGAGGTCAATCCTAGCCTTGATGCTGAGGGTGCGGGCGATACAGTGCGTGCCGGTGTGTCGATTGTGAGGTGTGCGCTTGGTGATACGCTTTTGTGAGCTATCATGTGTGTGAGTGAGGTGGTTACGAGGTCATGTACGGTGGTTTTTTGGCGTCTTTTTTTTGACAGGATTTCGGTATAGAAGGTAGGATTTGTGTCTTCTCACTAGACCAAAGTCTTCAAGATGAGATAGTATGAGATAGATAACCTAGATCAATATTCTCTTGTTCATGATACTGTTGCTTATTCTTCGGGGCGAGATTCATATGTTTCTATTGCTTGCTCTTTGCGATCTTGGGGTGCATAATAACCTTTGTTGTATCTGAGAAGAAAACAGTCATGTCACTATCCAGTACCAATAACGTGCCATTACAGCTAAACCCCGCATTATATGGTACACGTTCAACTAAACGATGTAAACGGCCGTGGCATGTTTCAATCTTACTTTTTCCCTCAAAGGCTCAAACGAGAGAGTTGGTTCTGGATCGAAGTTTCACTTTGCTTCTTTTTTTTTGCTTGTAGCAACGCATGGTTTACATCCCGGATTCGATGGTGCAGATGTGAGTGCGTTTGATATAGCTAAATATTTACACAGTGGGATGTATGTTCTTGTCGTGCTTATAGACCTAGCCTCACTCGAGGCGATCTATGTATATATACGTGGCCCTCGGATTTTCGATCTAGATGCATAGGGTTTTAGAGGTTGTGGGGAAGTTAGGGTATTTTGGGGA
This sequence comes from Bipolaris cookei, assembly GCA_002286855.1. Classification (NCBI taxonomy): domain Eukaryota; kingdom Fungi; phylum Ascomycota; class Dothideomycetes; order Pleosporales; family Pleosporaceae; genus Bipolaris; species Bipolaris cookei. The sequence continues at coordinate 784,201 of NRSV01000001.1, forward strand.
AAAGAAATACTTGTTTGAGATGGTTTCATCAAAGGTGATGTTTTGTATTCCCAGCGGGCAGAAAAGCAATGGAGTACATGTCATGCGTCGAAACGGACGCCCAGAAAAATCCGAACAGTTGCTTGTTGCAACTTGGTTTAGCCGGTGGGATGGAGAGGGTGTTATGATGTAGTCAACACAGCTCTGTGTCAATCGTACTACTGTCGTTGATTCGGGCCCAAGGCTTCAATTGGAAGGTGTAAAAAATCTCATGTGGAACTTCACACGGCCAACGTCATAGCAAGGACGCGAGCTACTGCAACGCAAGTTTCCAGCTGAGATGTATTGAGAGGGGAAGGGGCTAACCAGCAATGTTCAGCTGAAAAAATGGTGGCTTGCAGCTCGAAAGCGAAGAATACGACGGCACACCCAATCAGCGTTTGTACTCCAAATCAATACTTGTTGAACAGCAGCCTCGTCCCTATCCCGCATAGCAAACAATAAAACACTCTATCTAGCTAACTCACTCGTTGATCTCGATACTCACCAATTCCCCAAGTCTTTACGCCTATTTTGAGAAGGAAAAAAATAAACAATGTATTTCCAACACGCTCTCTCTCTACTATTCGCCGTTACGGCACTCGCCTCGCCATCACCTGAGGCTAACAACAACCCTACCTTGGCCAACCGCGACAGCCTCGCTCTCGACAAACGAGCATGTAGCTACAATGGCTGCGCCTGTGTCAGCGGCCTCGTTGCAGGCGTCTATTGCGGCAACTGCGTCGTCGGCGCCTATTGCGGCAACTGCGTCGTCGGCGCCGGCACGTATGCGATACGCACCAAGCGCGTCAGTACCCACGCATACCAGTGCAACTCGAGTGGAGGGTGCTGTGACTACGGCGTTGCGAGCGATTGTGGGAAGAGCGGTGCAAGGTGCCGACAGGGTTCGCCGAATTGAGTGAAGAGCCTGTATATGAGAACTACCATGCGTGTGTTAAAATCAAGGAGGAAGGTCAGTTGGAGTACGCAGGATGCCTTTCTGACTAGGGGGATTAAGGGGACCGGGGTGCGCCTACTATGTACCAACCCCCCAACCCCCAACCCCAAAACATCCGATTAGCCAGAATTCAAGATACAACCACCTCATCTCCTATCCCATCCCATCATACATGTGACATAAACCCTGTACCTGCGTCTTCCATAGCAACCCAAGATATTACCAACGGAAGCACCATCACCCTCCAATCCTAGAAAATAAAGCTTAGTATAAGCACTAACCTCTATCCCCGCGACTAAGCTTAAGAAGCGGTAAGCCACGCTCGTCCATCAATCTCAACACCAAACGCCCCCCCCAAAAAAAAACCGCCAAAGGAGACGTTTTTGTTCTGCTCGGCAGTTAACTAGCTAGATGGGTAGATACTTACACCGCAGCCTTGCTACCAATCTCGTAACCAGCAAGCCATCTACTCGCCGCAGACACACCAACCGCCGCTTGACGTGAACTATATCGCTATATCGCTATGTACCTGTATCGCTGTTATGTGCATAATAAAACGTACACAAGTTAAGTACATATGCAAGTCATACATATGCAAGTTATGCAAAACACACCCACATCCTATCGCGCACACCGCCGCCGCCACTGCCCTACCGCCCTCCTCAACGCCTCACCCGTTCGCTCGCGCTCTGCGCCCAACAAAAAGACGTTTCCACCCCATCCTATGTCCTACGTCACTATTGCTATCTCTCCCCCTTTCCCCGAAAAAATAATAATAATAACAAACAAACAAACAAACAAACAAACAGAAAAAGAAAACCAAACGAAAAAAAAGAGCAAATATGCGAGTAAAACGAGTAAAACAAATAAAAAAAAGCTTACTTCAACTGTATCTGTGCCCGTGAGGTGAGGTGAGGTGAGATGAGGTGACGTTGAACCTGTTTAGTTTCTTTTTTTTCCTTTTGCACGTGTCTACGTCTGCCGTTCGTCTCAGGGTTTCATTTTCTAAGTGTCCAATGCCCATGTTGAGACAAACGCGGTGAGTGGGTCGGGGTGAGCAGAGGAAAAGAGGCGAGTAAGCACCGAGGAGTACTAGGGCTTGGTAGTAAGTATATGGGATTACATGGGTGAGCGCTGTTCGGCCATCTACAAGCGCGAGGTAAGTATTTTGGATTGAGCGGAGATGTCGTGCTGGTGGTCGGGGATGTCTACTATTCCAGCATAGGGGGTGGTTTTTGACGTGTGAAGTGAAGAAAGGATGACTGAAGAAAAAGGCGGTCAGGTGCGAGCATTCATAGTAGTGCGGAAGTGCAGATATCACCAAGACGAACAATCAAAGTCAAAATGTCACAGAAAGAGAAAATACGTGTAAAAAGTATAATGTAGGTGGACTATTGTTAATTATGTTGCTGATTCTTCTCAAAATACAGCCAAAGAATCTATGAACAAAAAAGGCCACCTGGACCACACGACTCCCTCCATAGGGCGACTAAGCATTCCAACCAATGCGTATTACAATACCAAGTATTATATCTCCATCGAAATGCTGCTGCGACAGAATTGCGCAAGGAAGCAGGGGTTCGTACAACAAACACGGCGCTCCCAATCCTGGACTGAATCGTGATGCAGAGTTAAAGTCGTAACCCGTGAAGCCATATTTTTAATCACCTTCCTCTTTCCAAACTCAAGAATAGACCGGAGCAACACAACAAGTCATGTTACAGCAAACCACTCAAGAGCGAAGTGCTTACAAGAAAGCAGCGACGGCACCAGCGATGGCGAAGAAGCCAACTGTGGCCTTGCCGGCGGCACCAGTGAACTCAGGAGTAGGAGGCTTGGTGACGGAGGGAACGACGCCAGTGGCGGTGCCAGCAGCGGGGACAACGGGGGTGGAGCCGTTGGTGGCAGGGTAGTGAGGAGCAGGGGGGACAGCGGAGTAGGCGGGAGGAGTGTAGGCGGGCTTGCTGACCTCAGGGGCGGGCTTGCTAGCCTCAGGGACAGGCTTGCTGGCCTCAGGGGCGGGGACAGCGGGGGTAGACTTGGCAGGAGCCGGGACGGAAGGCACGGGGGTGTGGACGTAGGTAGCGGTGTACTGAGGGATACTCAGGGTTCCGCTCTTGCTGACGACATAGGTGCTGGGTCCGTAGGTGATGGTGGTCTCCTCGGGGCAGACGTAGGTGGTAGCGGAGATGACCTCGGTGGTGGTGTAGGCAGGAGCCGAGGGGGTGACAGCAGGGTAGCCGGCAGGAGTAGAGGGGGTGACAGCAGGGTAACCGGCAGGAGTAGAGGGAGTCTCAGCAGGGTAGCCGGCAGGCGAGGAGGGAGTCTCAGCGGGGTAGGCTTCCTCAGAGCTGACAGGGTAGGCAGCGGGAGCAGAGCTGGCAGGGTAGGCCGGGGCAGAGCTGGCCGGGTAGGCAGCAGGAGCAGAGGAGACAGACTCGGCAGGGTAAGCCTCGTAGTGAGGAGCAGCAAGGGCAACGGCAGCGAAGCCAGCAACGACGGCGAAGGAACGCATCTTGATTGTTGAGGGGGTTGGTATTAAATACGGTTGGTATTAAGTAGGGGCGGAGGAGGTCGTAGAGAACGAATGTAATCGGTGATAACCGGGTATTAGCGAGTGTAGTGAGTGTGTGGTAAAGAAGAAACCCAAGAGGTCGCTGGGGAAGACATTATATACAACTGTACATGAGCTGACCTTGCCGAGAATGCTCGCCCCCATCAACAGGGGCACTTGGACGAGGCCGTCTTCGTTCAGTAGCATCACAGGAGTTTTAGCGTGGCGTCGGGGTAGCGCCGCGCTGTGGGCTGTGCATGGAAACAGTACGGAATAGGGGGGGGTGGTGGATAGCGTCGACATTGGCCGCCGTTATGAGTCGTTTATTGATACGTGTTGGGCGAGCCAATTAGGACGAGGATGCTGAAAAGAAACGAAATGAGTTTGACAGCCTCCCTACCAAGCGACTCATGTCGTCTCAGGATCTCGACTCCCATGCTAACTCTTTTGGGAGCCCTGTCGGCTAGCGAGCGACTTGTGCACGCCGAATCTGCTCAATCACCTACTAGGCGCGATCCTCCTGAAGCTTGTGGTCACCAGCCGCAGGACGGCAGAGATGTGGGCTGCACAAACGTGCAAGAAGGCGATGCCAATGTTGAGCGTCTTGGTCAAGTGGGTTCAGTTATGCGTCGTGGCATCTGTAGGCCACACCGCTCTTGGCTCCATCACTGAACACCTGAACAAAGCGACGGTTAAGGGACCATCTCCAAAGACTAACATTGCGACACCCCCGAGGCCCGTCAGCCCCGAGATTCGCTATGTCCGCATGTTGACATATTGAGGAACCTCTCCGCGTGCGCGCAAAAATAGCCACCTGCTGAAAGGAGAGGGCGCGAATTCAAGCCGTCTGTAACTGTCGATGCAATGTCATTGGCCCATGCTCCGAGTGCATATTGACGGGTTCCTGCATTGTCGCAGGCTTCTAGACCTTTGACTAATCGAGCGAAGGGCCGACCGACATGCGCTGGCTGTTCGTACATAGCCGTATGAACACTTGTGTTATACATACATAGCAATGGTAGCTTAGCGAAGCATGGTATATACACATCTAGAGTAAGTGGTTGTCAGACGTCAGCATGGGGCTGTAGTTGCGCGTGGCTTCTACGCTGTAGTCGTTTTGACAAGCTTCTTCTGCAGTAAGTCGGGTCAGGCGTGATCCGTCACCGGCTTACGGACGGTAGCACGTCCAGACGGAACTGTGTAATCTCGCATCCAGTATCGCTTCGTGCGGCGCATGAGTCTAGTGGGCGCTACAGTAGCAGCAAGCCCTTACGCATTGATTGCGGCATCGGCTTACCTATATCGAAATATGTTAAGCACCACATAGCGCACCACACAACACGAGCATCTCGATCTCCACTACCATGTGCGGACTTACCCCAAATGGTGGTCATTTCCCTGGGTCCAACAAAGCATATCGAGTCGCGGTGAGAATGGTGAGGCGTAGCGTCCTGTTGGTGAAGGTGGTATTGACGGTGAGGGAAATCCAGGCGCGCGCTAGTCGCCCCTGCCCCGAGGTCACGCCGCCCAGGTGAGTGCCCCTCGCTCTCAGGCAGCAGGAGCAGCCTTGCTCTTCCACGCTGGCAGCTCACCGGACGCCATTGTTCTAACCCAACGCCTCCTACTACCCACAATCTACCTACAACACCTCTTATCTGCTCACACACTATCGCTGCCATCACCGGAAACTAACGTGTCAACCACGCCCCAAGTCCTTTAGGCACTGGACGGCCGCTCCGGCTCTACTGTAGAATGCCAAGAACTCAAACCGCTGTACCAAAGGGATGGGACGGACATGCCGTTTACCTCCATGCCCCTTCATATTCAAAGAAGCTCTCCCGTGAGAAGCTTATGACAATCGTATTCCCAAAATCTCATCTGGACCCCAATGTACAAATATACAAACCTAGTGGACCGTACACCAATGTCAAGATTACTCCAGTCACAGACTCTGCTCATCCAGCATTCGGGCAACATGCTCTCTGTGCTAACCAGCAGCTCCCCCCAGACTCATTCATTCTGCCATATCTAGGCTATGTTCACGATCAGAATGATACCAATGAAACATCCGACTACGACCTCTCACTAGACCGAGAACTTGGTATCGGCGTCGATGCGTCCATGATGGGCAATGAAGCCCGCTTCATCAACGATTACCGAGGAGTCTCGTCTGCACCCAATGCCGAATTTCGCGACATACATGTGGACTGCGGAAACGGCAAGGTGGAGAAGCGAGTCGGCGTGTTTGTACTCAGTGCTGGCAAAAGTGGAAAGAGGGCAAAGGGCATCGCCCGTGGCCAGGAAATTCTCATCAGCTATGGCAAAGGTTTCTGGTTGGAGCGACATGCAACTGAAGAGTGACGCTTATGTACGTCTTTTTGAGTCTCTCGAAAATACTACATCAGTTGTTCTACTCCCATCGATCCAAGCCTTAGTTTTGGACGCAAAGCATCCTATCAGCTTAAACACGCCTATGCCGAAAGACACATGTACACCTGGAAGTGATGGGCTTCGAGACTTGCAGGTGCTCGCAAATTGGACGCAACTCTAAACGAAAAGCCAGGATTTCCATGCAGGTTCCCTGATCGCGTCCACGCGTACCACTTAGATTGCAGGATATCCCTTTACAGACTTCATTGTTCATGTGTGACTCCGACGTAGCGTTTTCATGTGACGTTCGGAACGTTGCATTAGCGAAGGATTTGAACCTCCATCTAGAAGCCTTGTCCATGATCACAATCCGAGGTACTTCATCCGTGGAATATGGTTAGTGCTGAAGGGTTGGACAGGAACGTCACCGCTAAGCCGGAACCCGGCACACGTGCGAGACTGAGCCACAAATGTGGCGTCCAAACATGATTTCCGCCCCATAACCACGTAAGCCTGAAATCGTAGCAATCAGATGCTGTGCTCGGTGATCTGGATTTCTCTGGCCTAGCTGGAAGCTCAAGCTGAATGTCTTGCGCGGGCGTCTATTTGACAAGCTAACGGTAATTTGTGAGGCGTCTCTGAACTATGCCAGGGGTCCTTTGTCGAGATGTGCGGCTGGAATAATTTGGGGTTTAGCCCGACGTCATCTCTTGTAACGCGTGGGCAATTTCGCATCATGATGGAATTGTGATGGAACTGAGAAAATTGCATACAGACATCGGTCGTTGCCTTCACATGCTGAGAGGCAACCCACTAACGTTTTTCTCACAGCCATGCAGGTACAGCACGCAATCATGATCTTCGTTGGAACTTATGAGTGGGATTGTTTGAACGATCGCGATTCTGCTCCGAGGGTCCTACATTCAAGTCCCTACCGGTGACGTGATTTCGCTTAGCCGCCCCCTCACAACACATGCAGATCAACAAAGGGAACGACTCTACCAATCACAACACCACCTACCCAAAACCCCTGGCTATCCCAACTGGGTAGTGCGAAACGTGCCCGGTTGCCCAAAGCCTGAAAGGGCGGATTCAGCCGCGCCGTGTCTTGGATGGGATCTCCTCACTGGACGTCATGGCCTATTCAGCTCCCGTTGCAAAGCGGCTAAGTTGCTCGTAGGCCATAAAGCTCGAGGTTGCACTTCTTTGTCAAACAATCTCTGTAATCAAACCATCATAAACCACTCTCATCCCACAGCTTGCGCGTCACCGTCACCAAGGCTTCACAGCAACATCACCTTGTCGTCCCGGCTCCACTTCGATCCACACACTGATTAGGCTTTGGTACCCACCTTCCTAGGGCCTTGCCGATCTCCCACAACGCAATGCTCTTGGCATTGTCAAGTGGTATATCTATTAGGACCCGACATCCCCACACAATCAGAAATCAAACCTTGCAAACCGCCAACAATGCAAATGCCAGACGATACTAAGCTGAACAACACCATGAGCCCCATGTCAAGGCCCGCTTTGTGTCGGGTAAGTGCATCTACAGTAATCTATGAAGCGATATGTACTAACCCTGGTGCCCAGCATCAATCGATGCAGAAGTACATGCTGCTCTCCGCCCAGAAAGAAGCTCTCCAACGTCGTATGGCCATGGAGATCCCCTTCGACGCACCTATGACTCCTAGCTCACCCGAATTTCAATCTCTTTCGTCATCCCCTACGTCCTTGAAGTACTCCTCACCGTTTCCAACAGCGAGTGACCCAATACCTGTCAGCTCCAGGACAAACGCGACCCTACGTACCAGTGTCGACGACATACACACGGAAGAGTCGCAAAAGCTCGCTGAGATCAATCAGCAGATTGTGGCCACTCTTACTGAGCTCCTCAATACCGATTGTATTCGCAACGATGAAAAGCAGCGCGCCTGGATCCAGGAACGTCTCATGGAAGCAGAACACCAAATACGCCGTGAGCGCCGCCGCCATTCGTCGAATGTAGGTGGTGACTTTGCGTCTGCTATCGCCCAGCATCTTGAGCTTAGTCTCAATACATCCAAGACCTGGGCGTGAGTCAAGTCTTTACGATGACGTTTTCATACTTGGTTCAACCTATCACCTGTTGATGTTTGTTGACGTATCTACGACTGTAACGTGGCTATGGCTTCTACGATTATTTTAGCGGGTACAGGGCGCATGGGATCTGGCGCAACGGTTCTGAAATGAAGTGCTCAAATCAGAAAAAAGATACCCCTACTGATGGCTAATCCATGAGCGATTTTGAACTGCTAGGTTCTCGAATCATCATTTTATGTATTCGTACTCTTTTTGAAAATCACGATCACAAAGATAGATGCCTTTACACTTTAGTCTTCTCCAAAATGCCTTAGTTTCCAAATTTCTAGTCTTATTCCTTCCTTGATTCTTTCGCTCACGTTTGTCACCCTTGTCCACCAGTAAATTAACCTTTTGTCCGCGTGGCCACTCTTTTAGCAGGGGGGGAGCTAACCATGATAACCACTTATTTTCTCTCCTCTTCCCTCTTTTCTCTTTCGCCCAATAGAAAGACCCGGCGGCACGCTGCGGATGCGACAGACCCTGCATGGTTTTTGCCCAACTTTGACCAGGGTAGGTGTTTTTAGGTGCCCGTACCCTGGGGAATATCCAACAGGGTTGTAATCTTTTTTACCCCAGTCAAAAAGGGTGAGAAGGAGGGAGTGATGAGCGCATGGTGCGTTTATTTCTCCGCTTTACAAATTGTTTGTCTAGCGTGGGTTTTTGGCCGCTTGTATTCTGCTTCTCCAACCCCCCCCCTTTTTTGGCCGTGCCTTCTGCTTGCTGATGTGGGAGTTGTGGGAGAACAAAGCAAGTAAGTAGAAACCATGGGTGCAATGATGGCGTATATGCTAGTTGAGTGGGCGGATGGCATGACGTTCGATATCCCGACTCTGCTCCTTTTTAGTACCATTCGTGAACCAAGCGCGGGTTCCTTTGTTTTGTTTTTCTTGGATATTCTTGCAATAAAAGCTCCGTCTTGATTTTTCTTCGTTTCCAACGGGACGGCGTGGAAAAAAAGGAATGTTTGTGGGTTTTGGGCACGTTGTGCGAATAATGGTTTACGTATGTTTCCGTGATTCACGTGCTGGCTACGCAATGCTATCTCCATTATCTTGATGGATTTTGTTTTTAGTTCTACACCTGTTTTACCCCTCATGTTGGGTTTAGGGATGTGGAGATGTGGGTTGGGTCAACTAGCAGATTTAGCATGGTGGAGAGAGTCCTTTGGGTCCTTTGATCCCAAAGACTTGACTACCACCCACGTGTGGTCAACTGCCATGCCTCAGCCTTTTCCACTTCATCGTCTCTGCAACGAGAAAACTACAAATAGAGTCCTTCAAATTTTTCTGCGTCAATCTGTGCGTGAGGCTAGATGCGCTTTTTGTTCTGGTAATTTCAGAAGTGGTAAAGTTCACAGAGCCAAAGTATAGAGTGCACTCCTCGTCATTTTCCCCATTCATTACTACACAAGAATTGAATCGCGGGTCCGCATTTGTCAATCAGCCTTGTTTGCAATGATTCGCTCTGGGCCCAAGGAAGATCTCTGGCGCCTGTGTTCCGACATTCCGACGCTCCGACTCTTGTCTTTGGTACCCCGACGCTTTTGAGGCTGGGGCTAACCAGGTTCTATGTGGAATTTGGCGAATCAAGGGGTACGATCCGTGAACAAGCACAATCAAAATGCACCGCCAGTAGGTTGATCATAGCCAATCGATCGCACTCGGACTCTTTCCAATGCATTCAATTCAATACGAGGTCTCGATTTGACAGATCGTTTCCCCGGAGCAAAACAAAGTTTACTCTACGGAATGCCGCATTGGCACATCAACACTCGCTGCTATGAATTCATTTTGTGCTTCGTTATGCGCCGTGGAACTCGTCTTCCGTCAGCGCTTGGAACCATGAGTGCTCGTCCATGCTGTTTCCATCAAGAGGCGTGCCTCTAGTGCTGCCACGGACCTCGGCCCCGGCAAGCGCTAAATCAGGAGGCGTAGATCGAACTGTATCCAAATGAGCAAGGCCCGCTGCCGCAGAAGCCGCACCTCTCGTCACCAACAGACCAGCTATCTTTGCTCCACGAGTATCGAAATCTTCAGCCACTTTGTTTACCAATGCGACAGTCGAGTTGTTGAGCAGCGTCAGCGCAGACCCGAGAAAATCTGCTGATTTACTTGACAGGCGCAGCATCCACTTGTATTCATCTAGCTTCTTTCGGTACTGGGCTGCTTCGTCCTCAGTATTGGATGTCACCCACAGGAGAGATACGAATGAACCGATGAGAACAAAGTTGTACTTTGACGCAGAGTACCAGAATGATTGATGGTGCTCAGGCCGCAGAGATTGAACAAATCTCATGGCCGAAGTGAGTCGTGTTTGTGCTGCTTGCCGGCAGATGAAGCACAGCTCTACATCATCTGCCGACGATAAAGAGCGGATGATGCGCCGATGTAACGTCATTTCGACGGCATAATAGCCGAGATGAAGATAGCCTACGCTAGAAAGCTTTCTCGCAGCAATGTCTTGCATTTTGAGGGTTGGTGGCATGTCGGCATACCATTGACGCAGGGCAAGCTGCAGCGGCTTTGCAGTGTCAAGAAGCGAGCGCACGCCTTCACTCGCACGACATGCAAACTCGCGTTCAGCTTTGATAGTGTAAAAGGTTGTTAGAATTCTTGCCAGAATCTTTGTGAGCTCGACCATGTAGCAGAACAAGACGCGACCCTTCTCCACTTCTGTGCTTCCGTCTTCGTCGTCTTCATCTGCGGCATTTTCGGGGAAGTCGTATTCGTTGAGCGGTTGCGCCTCCCAGTCTGATGGCGTGATGTGCGAGGGTCTGCCATGGATGAGCGAGCCCCATTTGTCCTGCATGTATACAGCCCACGCCAGGCGTTTTCGAAGCCCACGCTCCCAGCTTGGAATGTGCCATTCTGTGCAATCGAGGTGGAGACCCATGTCCTGAGCAAGACCAACAAGTTGCGTCGTCATAGCCCAGCTATTTCCCTCATGTCGCTGGAGAAGCAGTAAACCTGCCTGTATGGTCGAGAGCTTGGGCCGATGGACAATATTACTATACGACTTCATGGCTAGCTCCTCTAGATAAGAAACATCCGGTTTCGGAAGAGAGGTCAACTCAGTCGAATAAGACCACCAGTCCAGAGCTAGGAGATAGACTGCAGCAAGGAGAGGTGGCGAAAACTCCCTGTGCGTACGTGCATACTTTTCTAGGAAGACCTTCTTATGCAATATTGGAAAGCTAGGGTGGACAATTCGGAAGTATAGGTGGATCAAAGCGGATCCATGAGGTGCGACAGCTATTTCTATCGCGTCTAGATCTGGAATATCATGCTGGTGGTTGAGTGAGCTGACATCGGGCAATGAGATGAACGTTGTGGCGCCTATATCATCCACTCGCCTCAACGTAGACAGTCCAGCAGACGAACCAGAATTTTGAGGGCCTTGAGTTGGTTCATATGCAAGTAGAAGTTTTTCATACTCTGAAGTAGATCCAAGAAGACGGCTGTGCCTACCAGTCTGCAAGCCCAGCGTCTTCTTCAGAAGTGAGGGACCACGAAGGTTCGCGTAATCATCTATTGGTGGATCCTGACGGATCGTGGCGGGCACATTCTGAGGTGATGTAGATGCAGCAGTACTGCTCCTGCGACTGTTTGGTGAATATGCCAGTGGATTTGGGATAGATTCGCTGGGCTCCGGGCTGGCGTTGATCGTTAGTGCTCGTCGTTTTCGCGGTGGCGGGTTCTCGTTGAATGTGCATTCCTGGTGGTGAAAGCGGCACAGAAGGCAGGGTTGGTGATCATCTGGTTTCTCGCATCGTGACTTGCGCCGACGGCAGGGGTCGCATGGGCGTCGTGATCTTGCTTTGGGAGCGTTTTGGGAGTTGATTACTTGCGGGAATAGGTGGCTTGGTGCGAAAATCTCGTCCGGGATAATGTCCATGGCTGCTGGTAAGGATATAGGGTATATAACCTTCTGTGCGATATATGAAATCCGATGGCATTGGCAATGCTAGTCTGCGGTAGATATTATTGCTGTGACTGATTCATATCCGCTCAAGCAATGCTTGGTAGCTTGTTGTGGTGCTCCCCAGTGCGCTACGAACATAGTTCATTAAAACAACCTTGATGCTTAGTGCACTTCGGATCTAACTATCCATTGCCGTAGAGAAGACCCTTGAGCCTATGATCGTCTGATTGACCATCAACAATGAGAGTGAACTAATTGAGAGGTCGTTGAGGCACACGATAAGAAGCGGGAAAAGCCAAGCCAACCAGGGCGCCGATCAAGCCGGGATTAACCAGCTATATCACCAAGAGCAATGTCAGCTTCATGGTGCCCAAGAAGACATGGGCATTGGAAAAACGACAATATAGGAATAAAATCTTTGATTTGGCCTCAATTTTTCTATATAAGGATGGAACCATCCATGACGTAGATTTCTAATTATGATTATCTAAACTACTTCCTTTATTTCCTTCGTTTTTGCAACCGTTGTTTCTTTAGTTGAGACTTCTTCGCCTTCGAGAACAGACGATGCGACATCTTCGAGCTGTGGGGGATATACAGCGAACTCAACTAGTGACTTTGTTGGTACAGAAATGTACGTACAAACCACATAGTGCGTAGAGGTTGAGAGGCAAATTCCAAAGGTCCACGCGAATGTGTAGATCTTCCATGAGCCACCAATTTCAAGTGTGTTATCGATGCTTTTCGCAAAGCCCGGCAAGAGAGGCGCGACGCCCGTAAGAAAAGACACCCAGGCTCTCCAGTTCCAGCCGTAATCATACCAATAAATACCATGGGAGGTGTATAGCTGATCGACGTCGAGCTTACTCTTCTTGACAAGGTAGTAATCAGTGATCATTGTGCCTGCAAGAGGTCCCATGAGGCAGGAGTAGCCACCCAGGAAGGCAAGTAAGCCCGACGCATTCCTAACAATATTCCAAGGCGTGCAGGCAATGGCAAAGATTGAGAGAAAGACGGTAGCCCTGAAATTGTCGATATATTTGGGCATCATACCTGATACGTCGTTTGAGAATGGATAGGTACCCGCTGCAATCTGGTTGCCGATGGTCGCAAGGAGGAAGCTGGCAGATACGAAAAACTTTGCTGCCCGGGAGTCGAACTTGGCAATAACATTTGGCATGTACCACTCGAACTCGCCCCATAGATATGAATGGGCGTCGGTGACAAATATTGGTGTCAATGCCCCAAGTGTTCCAATTATGGGAAGAGCAAGGAACTGATGGTTGCCAGCCATCCGGTTTTTGGAGAACCTGCCAAAATCGGGCATGTTGGTTGCCAACGAAGAGAAGAGTCCAATGACAGCATTGAGTCCTTTCAGCACTGAGTAGGCGGTATTCATATACGTGGAAGTCAGTTTCATTTCTCCCTTGATGAGCGGTCCGCCGCTGACAAACACATTAGTATATTACGCTGCTCCAGATTGCAAAGGAACCTCACCCTTTTGTGATTGTAACAGCCCAAATAAATAAGGCCAAAAACGTTGGGGGGACTACGATGCTCTTGATCCAAAACATAACACGCAACTTGGAAATTTTCATGAGCGCCAGCCCAGTTTGTAGGAACCAGTACAAGACCAGGCAAAGCAACCCAGCAGCTAACATTTCGTTTAGAAATTGGTCAACCTGTCAGCAAACATGGAAACTTACAATCAATCCCAGCACTCTCGGGCAGGTGATTCGGAAAAGTGATGAAAATCGGCCATATGGCTTCGATGCAGCGCTGGAGGTAATTGCTAGCTTGGACTGTGAGGATAGCAGTCCAGATCATGGCAACGAAAGATCGAATGGCAATGGCTGGGATGGAGCCATACATTCCAAAAATACTGCGAACAATGACTGGGAAGGAAACAGCGTACGTAGCACCCATCTTAGCGGTGAGGGTGATGACTACGCTACAGATGGCAAAACCGAAAAATACAATCGGGATTGTTTCTCTAGCGGTGAATCCCAGAGCCATGACACTGCTGACAGTCGAAATCAGAGGAGGAGCCAGCATATCCGCACACCAGTATGCCCAGTAATCCAGAGCGCCCCAGGTGCGCTGTTCCGGAGGGATTGGGTCCATATCTGTTATGAAGGAGACCATCAGTATTGTTGCAAGCCAGGAAGTCTCGAGTAGCTACGCACCTTGGTTCGACCAGCGTGAGCCATACTTTCCGCTCTTGAATGGAACCCTCAGATGGAGGTGAGGTGCAAGCCTCGCCTTGAGTACTGACATGGTCGCGTATGTTCGAGTGTGAAGAACACAAACCAAACACCAAAACTCTTGTTCATACCCATCTACCAGCGATACGTTTAATACCAAAGACAACCTGGCCAGGGCATGGTGTCCGTATCAAGATCGCTTCCGCAGATATCCACATTGGAGGTTCCATCGTGACAACCCATATCTACCAAGATAGGAACTCTCGGCGCCACGAAACATATGTGAGAATGCGTATGATTTTCGGCAGAACCATGTTGATATGAGCCGTAGAGTGAGAAACCAGGTTTGTCTTGACTTGGGTATCCACGAGGGGGGCTTATCAGAAGATGCGCTAAATGAAATTAGGGTTGGTACTGTTCTGATAAGACCCCAGAGTTCTCGCGCCGCCGCCCGCCGTAGGCCCGCTGCATACTCCGTTTTCGGGCAGGTCGCAGATGACAATCTTCATTCAGAATGGGCTGAATGCCAAAGATGCAGCATCTTGCTGCACTCTTGGAGCTCTTTTATTACCATAATCCATTCAGCTAATTCTGAACACTTCATCTCTCTCCTTGTATGTTATCTTGACCAGTGTCAAGTAAGCGCCTATACTCAGACACCATGGCAAAGACAACTGCGAAACCCAACATGGTCTCTTTTGACGCAAAGCCATACGCCTTTTCTTTTCCCCTGGATCACACTGCATTGCTCATCATAGACATGCAGCGCGACTTCCTACTCCCCCAAGGATTCGGTGAGATTCAGGGTGGAAACTTGGAAGCAGTTCAAGCTTCCATTGCGCCCACTAAACGACTCCTAGACGCATGTCGAAGCGCAGGCATGAACATCGTTCATACACGCGAAGGACATGAACCAGACCTCTCAGACTGCCCTTCATCAAAGCTCACTAGGCAAGAAGCAGCCCCTGGCAACACCCAGCATAAACTAGTCATTGGCGACAAGGGGGAACTGGGTCGCCTGTTGACCAGAGGAGAACACGGCCACGACATTATCGATGAATTGAAGCCGCTGCCTGGTGAGATAGTCATCGATAAGCCTGGAAAAGGCTCATTCTGGAACACGCCCATCCTACATCAGCTCAAAGCGCGAGCCATCACACATTTGATTGTATCGGGCGTCACTACAGAATGCTGCTTCGCCACAACCATTCGAGAAGCAAACGACCGCGGCTTCGAATGCTGTGGCATTGAAGAAGCAACTAGTGGATACAACGATACATGCTTTAAGAAGCCAACACTAGACATGATCCACTGGTCACAAGGCCTTTTCGGCTTCATTGGCAGCCTACAGCCCCTCGTTGAGGCACTTGAGCCTTTCTCCACAAAGCAGATTCAACTCGGCTCTACACCTCCCCAAACACCACCTGAATTCGATGGCGACCTCACAATATCCAGTCTGCAAAAAGCCTACAAGAACGGTCTTTCGCCTCTGACCGTCGTCGAAGTAGTATACAGCAAAATCGAATCATACAAAAAGATCGACCCAGCCGTATGGATCCACCTCCAACCCCTCGAATCCACTCTAGAAGCCGCTCGAGAACTAATCACCAAATTCCCCGATCGAACCGCTCTTCCCCCTCTCTTCGGCATCCCCTTCAGCGTCAAAGACAGCATCAACATTGCAGGCCTCCCCACCACAACCGCCTGCCCGCCCCTCGCCCACATCCCCTCCACCTCCGCCGTCGTCTACGAGAAAGTCATCTCCCAAGGGGCCCTCTTCATCGGCAAAACAAACCTCGACCAGCTCGCCACAGGCCTAGTCGGCTGCCGCAGTCCCTACGGCACCCCCCACTCCGTCTACCACCCCTCCTACATAAGCGGCGGCTCCAGCAGCGGCAGCGCCGTCTCCGTAGCCGCAAACCTCGTTTCCTTCTCCCTCGCCACCGATACCGCAGGTTCCGGGCGCGTTCCTGCAGGTCTAAACGGCATCGTCGGCTTCAAACCCACTCGAGGCACCATTTCCTTCCGCGGCATAACGCCCGCCTGCTTATCCCTCGATTGCATAGCACTCGCTACAAAATCCATCTCAGATGCCAGAGCGCTCTGGCAAACCTTGGAGAGCTACGACCCCCTAGATCCCTGGTCCAAACCAGCCTTAGCATTCGAACGCCATATCAACAGCATCGGCCCTCAATCTTCGACCTTCAAATTCGGGATTCCGCCGCAAGAAGCGCTGGCCGTTTGCTCCGCCCCAACACGCCGTTTGTTCAATGACACGGTATCTAGACTCCAATCGCTCGGTGGCGTCCTCACACCGATAAACTGGTCCCCCTTCCAAAAAGCAGGAGAGTTACTGTACGAAGGGACATTTGTGTCTGAGCGCCTCGCCTCTCTCCCGGACGACTTCCTTGAGAAGAATAGAGCGGGATTGCATCCTGTTACTGCGCAGCTAATGGATGCTGTGGTGCAGAGAAAGAGTTCGGCTGTAGATGCGTATCGCGATTTACAGGCTAAAGCGGTGTATACGCGCCAGGCGGAGGAGGTGTTTGCGTATTCGGTGCGGGGAATCGATGTGCTTGTTGTGCCAACGACGCCGACGCATTGGAAGATTGACGAGGTGCTGGAGGATCCGATTAGGAAGAATAGCATGTTGGGGGAGTTTACGCATTGTGCGAACGTGTTGGATTTGTGTGGGGTTGCTGTGCCGGCGGGGGCGTACCCTGTTAGAGAGTTGAGTGGGCGGGAGGAAGATGAAGGTGTGTTGCCGTTTAGTGTGACGTTCTTGAGTGGATCGAGG
Source organism: Bipolaris cookei (assembly GCA_002286855.1). Taxonomy (NCBI): domain Eukaryota; kingdom Fungi; phylum Ascomycota; class Dothideomycetes; order Pleosporales; family Pleosporaceae; genus Bipolaris; species Bipolaris cookei. Next base: position 801,147 of record NRSV01000001.1, read on the forward strand.
CTGGATGCCGAGATGCTGGAGATTGCGAGGCGGTTTGAAGAGAGCATGTGTGGGCAGTAATGACTTTGCAAAATCAGTATTTACTTGAAACAACATGTTATAAAAGTGTGGGACGTGAACTGTGAACAAGTATCGTATCATAGCCTATCAACTGCGACCCTGCACAGGATCAATGTTATACACAAGGAAAGAAGAAGACGGAAACAACAAAGACCAAGTGCGCTGCACTAGAGACCCCAACGCCACATGTATACCAAGCTAAAATGACATCCTTCATGTACGCTCATTTCATTCAACATTGACTGTGTCGTCATCCATGTGCATCTTAAATCAATAGAGCAACAGCAGCAAAGAGGGCAAAAACGAAGCTGAGCGTTGCTCCTCCCTGGATCCTGCTGCCAGCGCTATCTCCATGGATACCGAGAATCTCTGCTTGCCTGGAGAATGTAACGTTCTGAGGGATCGTCTCGTTCAGGCACTGTCCATTGACAATGTCGAGACCGGTCAAGTCATTTGGCTCGCGGAAAAACATGTAGCTGCGGCTGTTCAAGCCCTTGAAGCCCTCAGTGTTGTAAGGGAACCACATCTTGTCGTCAGTGGCTGACGTGTTGCGCAGGAAGATGCATTGAACCTGGTTGGGGTAGTCGTGGGCGAGCTTAGGGTAGGCCTTCATGACATCACTGTTTGAGGTGTCGGCGACAAGAACAAACTTGCGCTGAGGGAATGTCTCGAAAATCTTGGTGAGGAGGTACTGACGGATGGAGAGGGTGGCCTCGATGTCGGAGAAGTTGAGCGGGCGAGTGTCGAAGGACCCTCCTGGGTAGGTCTTGTAGATAAAGTCCATATAGAGGCGGGTAGCTTGTTCAGGTGTGGTGGTTAGGTAGTGGAAGTGCGTGTTGTTGGGAAGAGTACGCGACCAGTTGGCATAGATGTCGGGCATGTTCATCCAGGGAGTAAAGGGGCGGGCGAAGCTGTTGAGGAGACCTTCCTTGGGTTCGTAGATCTTGGTCACACGCAGAATGTCGTCAATATCCGAGATGAAAGTGATGCCCTGAGGGGGGACAAGGAAGGCAGTGGCATTGCCGCTGTCTGTGCCATTGGTATGAACGTTGAGGCGTTGAACGTTGTTGGTCTGGTTACCGGGTGTGAGGCCGTTCAACTGGATAGGTACGAAGACATCAAAGTCACCCAGTTCAGTAGTCTTGTAGGGAAGGGTAAGGGACTGGCTTCCACCAGGTGCCTGGACCGAGTTACCGCCACCGGGCTCACCGTCAGCGCCTTGCATAGGCGAGGGTTCAAGGCTCATGGAAACGTTCTGGTCGCCTTGCTGGACAATGAAGATGGAGCGGGTGAGGTTGCGTGCCTGCTCTTGCTCGTTCTGAGGCAGCTTGTCGACGCTTGTGTCAATCAAAAACACATTGGCCAGGTCATCAACCTTTTTCTGATCGATATCCGGGAACTTGTAGACATTGCCGTGGAAACGGACATTCCAGCCCTGGTCGGTCCAGTTCGCATACGGAGGGATGTTGAGGACTTGAGTGGGCTTCGAAGCTAGATCATCGTCCCCAATGTCGAGAGACTTGAGGACTTGAGAGCCGGTGGGGAGGCCTTCGAACCAAGCAGGAATGCCTAGAGAAGAAGTGTCAGCATAAGCATTGCTAGCGCGCGCTCTATCCCCGAAAGATTTGCTTACCATCAGTGAAGAAGCTGGGCAGGTCCGAACCCAGCACACTGCCTAGGGACTGCGCATAGTTCCCGACGTCGCTCTTGATATCGTCGAGAATGTTTCTCTTCTGCACATAGCTATTCCTGCTGTCGAATCGGACCGCTGCTGGAGTGACGAGTGGCTCACAGACCTCAACCTTTGCTGGAACAGCCGTCGGCTCTGGAATTGCAACTGCACCGGCGAGACCAAGAGTCGCGGCCAGTTGCAGCGCGTGCTGCCATGTGCATTGGTGGACCATGTTGGTGTTGTAATGATGGCAGCGAGTGGAACCAAGGAGACGAAGACGTGCTACTCTTGCTCAAGAAAAGAATGGCCAAGGCGATAGGCTTGAGAAGACAAGGGAATGCGAGGGCAGGAAGACAGAGGCCCAGAAGAAGTACGTAGCAGTCGCAAGCCACAGCTACACTAGCGCGCAGTGTAGTGTTGAGTGGCGGACAACAGCAGGTTTACTTATACAAAAAGCCTGGGTTGCATGTCGCTGCAGGTACGGGCGCCATGATGTCACCAGGCGTGGCTTGGACCCAGTCTGGCCAGTGTTTGATCGCGTCTCGTCCATCTGCTCCCCCTCCCAGACTCCAGCGTCAAGTAGAGTACGGTACAAGCTCTGCCGATCCGGATCTTGATGGTGGCATCTTGATTGCAATTGCATGATGCGAAGACTGCGCACGGAACTGCTGCAGCTCGAGTGGCTATGTCGATTGTGTCAATCATGTCAATGCATTTCTACCGAGGTGAACAGCAACAGGACCAGCCATGCGCCATCTCAGCCCGCCCCAAGTTCTATCTGCGATTACCGAACCATCGATCTATACAACTGCTTTCAATAATTTCCTCAGATCGAAGTCATAGTCTTAGGGCGATTGAGCACTCTCCAGAGGACTTCTCTCCTTGAGCTTGCGCTGGCCTCGGCAGTTACTCTGTGTTTCGTCCAGCGCATGTTTTCCCCCGACCAGGTCACGTTTGACAGTGCACGCATGGATTCATGTTTCGCTCAGTCTGAATCATCCAAGCTTCAAGGAAGGGAACTTGGCGTTGCGGGTCTAGATAAAGCTTGGCGTGCTTTGTGCAGTAAAGCTGGGGGTGGGGTGTAAATGCGTCGAGTGCGTGCATTGCTGCCATGAACGTCGCATTGCACTTGGCTTGCTCATGTGGCCAGTTGTTCTCAATATTGTGTTTGAGAGTTGAATAGTTTCAAATCAATAGTCACATGCATTGCAGTTTTCCATTCTAGAAGCTCAGTTGACATGCAAACCAAACCGTTGTAAGTTTCAGTTCATCGCAGCATTGCTGAGGGGCTTCTACTTACAGTACAGTAAGAGAGAAGCATTGAGTTGATTGACTGTATCCTAAACACTACCATAGGCCTGCTGTTAAGTCCTCTAGCGAAGATGAATTAGATAGATTACAAGATTATAACTGCTCTTCTTATTAGTTGCCGCGGCTGCTATTCAAGTATGCTGAACCTCTCGACCCTTTTTCATCTGGATATCAATGACCCACACTGCAGAGATGCGGGTCTCGGGAATCCTGAGTCCACATCTTGTCTGGATACACTGTTTTATCCCTGCATACTAGTAGCATGAACATGCCGTAACAGCTGCAGCCTCGGCGACAATATGGCATATCGAAACACTTCGCATCGTTACCTGTTTGGATGCCCAGATGCTATTTTAAGTCGGTTGCACGCTGCTTGGCAAATAGCGGGGTACAGAGAGGGGCGCACGTAGTTCGTTACGATGAAACGGCTTGAAAAAAAGGAATATGTATATTATTATTATTATTATTATTCCATTATAGTCCTGTATCAGCCGTTGGCTATGTAGGACTTTGAGGGAATATGTATACATTGCTTGTATTATCCTGAAAAAGTAGGATCACAAGATTACCCCAAGCAGATGCATCGAGGCTGAACTCGATTTGTGCGAGACTAGTCATGGTGCGACTTGCGCGCAACCTCCATCTGAACATCCAGTAACGCGTTAAGACGTGTTCAACTTTAACTTGAACGAAAAATCCTACCACTTACACTTGCTAGTGCATAGAGCAGCCCTGGAAAAACACTGCATGTGGCATAGATTACCCACAACCCAGTGGATACACCGCCAGGAACCAACCAGCCGCGCCCTCATTGCTGGGAACAAGGCGACCCGTCATGACGTTGCAGCCCGCATTTTTCTTTATTGGCTCAATTGTGACTTTTCCCAACCCAAACAAAAAGCGAGCCAAGTCTGCAGACGATGGGTCGAGTCCAAGGCGCGTTTTTAGGGCCGGTTTTAACCTAAAAGGCAAGGGAAAAATTAGATATTGTTTAGGTGTGTTTCTGGCGAATGAGAAGGTGTTGTCGTACTCCACTTGTTGCCGCCTTGCCGTATCGAACCCCTTGTCAATAAAATCGGTTCCTTGGTGCAGAATCTTGGGATTGTCGTTAGTGTTTTTTTCCAAGAATTTGCGAATACGAAGAGGGTTTTGGGATTGAAGGGCGGATTTCAATGAGTGCGCAACTCGCTCTTCTTCGAGCCACATACAAATGCGGGTTTCTGTCTAGACAGGATGAATCTGGTGAATGCGCAATAAAGAGTAGCTCCAGTCGATTGACGGTTATCCTCGTATACTAGCGTGTCTTTGATTAGATAGTGCCAGTCGCACGCGTGATACTCGTTGTTGGCTAGCTGTGGAAGGAAAAAGCAGTCTAACGAACCCTGTTAATACCGCATGTAAGGGCTGCAGTCACAGTATATAGATTCAGGGCCGCCCTCACCCCTCCCTAGCCGTTGGATCAACCCACTGTCCTTCGCTCAGGTGTCCGTTCTTTTACCCTTGCCATTTATTGCCAGTTGCGGTATTCGTCGATCGTTCAGCATTGCATTGTGCAATACCCATAATCAGTCATAATCCACCACCACGACGTCAACATGACCCTGAAATACCTGTCCCTCGCTCTTGCCGCCGTGGCTGCTGCATCGCCGTTTGAAGGATTCCAAAAAGATAGCGACGCTTCCTACAAGGCCTGCAAACCCAAAGGCGCAACAACCGAAACACCTCCTTCTGTCGGACCAGGCCTCAGCTCTCTCTACACCAATGTCGTGGCTTCAGTTCAAGGCATCTCATTTGAGCCGCGTTCTATAAACGAGCGCGCAGAGGGCTTCGCCTGCCACCCTAGTCTCGACTGCGTGAACCTACAGAGTCTTAACATACCAATGTGCTACGATAAATTCACGACCAACTTTCAATTTCCAGATGGATCTTACGGCACCATCGCAACAGGAGATTACCATTCTGGCGGCACGGATGTAAACCTGATTAGTGGCAACTACACCAAAGACGGACAAAGCGCAAATATCTATTCTGGCAACGAGGCAGAGAGACCAAACACATCAACTATGTCAATTCCACCGCAGTTCACAGGTACGGGTGTTGGTGGTGCCATTCCTGTAACAGAACTGGGCTCGATTGTTGTGTTCACTACTACACTCCCTCCAGTTACCTATACAGCACCAACAACAGTTGCTGAATCTGTTGCTACAGCGACTGTAGGCGGGCAGGAGATTAAGACTACGATCCCTGCTACAACTATCACGCAAGCTACGACTATTGCTGGCAGAACGGCCGTTGTGACGGAGACGAGGACAGATGCTCAACCCACGAAGACGGGAGGTGCAGGACATGTCAGTGTCGATGCTACTGCCTCATTTGGCATGTCTATTCTCGGTGCTCTCATGTACGCTTTGATCTAGTCTGATTAATCTTCAGACCAGATGTTTGCAACACCCACACCATATGTACTATATATAGCGACACTTTTAACGTATATACACACCATCTAATGAACACATACACCCCTACATCCCCTCCAGCACCTCCCTTATCCTCCTAACTTCCTCTCCACCCACTTCCTCCCCTTCCCCCGTCACAGCCGCAGAATGCACCCACGGCACCCCAGTCATCCCCTTCACAACCCCAACATTCCCACTCCTCACCCCTCCCCCTGCAATAATCTCTATCTGCCTCCCAAATATCTCCTGCAACCCGCGTATCCTCTCCACCCCTACCACCGCGCTCTTCTCCCCGCCACTCGTCAGTACGCGTTTAAATCCACACCTCACCACCGCCTCAAACCCCTCATGTAAATCCCTCGCCGCATCAATTGCCCGATGAAATGTACACTCCCTCGGCTCTGCCAACCGCACCAGGCGCTTACACCTCTCCTCATCCACTCTCCCCCCCGCATCTAAAATACCGAATACGAAACCATCAGCCAGTGGCTTTAGACTGACGATTTCGGATTCCATAGCCGCATATTCGGAAGCACTGTATATAAAGTCGCCGCCGCGGGGGCGTATCATGACGGTGATGGGGAGGCGTGTTGCGCTGCGCACATGGGAGAGGGTGGCGTGAGAGGGCGTGGTGCCGCCGAGGGAGTAGGAGGTGCAGAGTTCGATGCGTGAGGCACCGGTGCGGGAGGCGGTTATTGCGGAAAGGGCGGTGAAGGCGGCGATTTCGAGCATTGGGTTGTGGTGGTGGTGGTGTTGCTTGGGGAAGGAAGGAAAGAGGGGCGGGGCACTAGGGTTGGAGAGGTGCGGGGGTGGTGTGGGGGGTGTTGCTGTTTTGGGAGGTGTAGGGTGTGGTAGGTGTGGAATGGGACTGCGGGTATAATTAGCAAGAGAGGATAAGGAAAGAGGTAGAGTGGATGCATATATTTGTAGACAGCGACAGAGTACATATCTCACAAATGCATAGAACATTCTTATATGTTAAGGCCTGTAAAGTCATAGTAATAAAAGAATTCACCTTCAATTCACCCTCTCTTCTCTTAAATAGAACCACACCTCACTGCGAGAAGACTTAGTAAGAGTGATTTTAGGGTATATTCTACCTTTGCGTAAGAACAACCTAAGGGTCCGTATACTTCTTATACTCTACAATCACACACTATCTTCTCGCTACTCTTTACCGCAGTCTACCTAGCAGCAGCACCAGGAGCACCAGCAGCACCAACACCAGCTTATCGCAATAACATCTTCCTACATCAAGCAAACACCAACTCAACACCATGCCGGCTACCGAGGACGAGTCGAGCGAAATAGGCGCGAGCGGCAAGAGGTGGACTGAGGATGAAAAGGTAAGAAGTCTCCACCTATGCACACTAGCACTAACTAACGAGTTCGTACGTAGGTGGCATACCTTGTTGTCCTGTGCGGGAATGAGGGCGGGCTCGAAGCCAAGATCAAGGTAAGAAGTGTAGCTAACAGCTATGCGTTCACGTACTAACTCGATACTACAGAATGCGCCTAAGCCACCTGGCCGGACTAATATCGCTTGCAAGAGAATGATCGAGCGTCTTGAGAAAACGTTCGAGAAGGACATTGCTCGCATGAAGAAAGCGAAGACCAGCAACGGCCAGACCACAAACAAGCGCAAGAACAAGGACAATGATGATGAGGCAAATGCTATTGACGAGGGCGTGCCTAAGAAGAAGAAGGGAACTCCCTATAAGAACAAGAACAAGAGCAGTGCTGATGCTGAACTCATGGTCAAGGAGGAGATTCCTGAGTAGGTTACTAAGAGCTTGGACAGTGCTTTGATGGATGAGAGCTTTTCAGGCTACTTTTTTTCCTGTAGGGGTCTGATTAGTTCATTGCGATAGCCTCAACGAGAGGTAGGTGTTAATAGTGGGGTGCGTCTATGTATGCAGACATCTGGCGGTCTTTGTTCTATTGACAAATAGCATGTTTGTTGCTTGTTCTGGCGACATGAAGTAGGGGTTGCTAGAAGGCGTAGTAGGACGAATCGACGAATCAATGGAATAATGAACGAACGAAGCATAGTGGAAGATGGGTGCAAGAGCTGTGATGCAAGGGGAATGCAGCATTAGGTAATGCCGCATATGCTGAGTCATGGCATGGCGGCGGGCGGCGAGCGGCGAGCAGGGGGCGGATGCGCAAACTACGTACTACTACTAGCATGTATTGTTGCATGCAGCCAGCGGCCATTCCGTCCTCACTGTCGCCTGCGCTCCCTTGTGCGCGTGCTCTCTCCCCGTCTCCCCGTGTGCAATTGGCAGCAGCAGCAGCAGCACTGGCACTGTCTGGCCGCCTGAGCCACCCGAGCCGTGTGTGCCGTGTGTCGTCTGCGTCCTCATCCTCCGCCTCAGCGTCAGCCTCTGCAAACTGATCCCAGGCTGGCATGCTGCTTGGCCGAGTCTCTGTCGCCGCCTGCACACAAACTCTCTGCGCAACAAGACGACGACCGCTCGCTCTTCTCCACGCGCGCCCGCTTGTCAGGCTGCCTAGTACTACTGTGCTCGCCTGCGTCCGCCGCCTGCTCCACCCACCGCCGCAAATGGACCACAATGGCTCCGTCAAGCGCAAGCAACCCCCAACTTCGCCAGCCACCGACCGCCCCCTCAAGCATATCAAGCCCGAACCCTCTGCCCACGTGACAAACGGCCACGACGACACCATGGAAGACGCCCCCAGTGAATACAGCGCCGCCGACGACCTGCCGCCTCCTGCCCACGTTGCTGCTGCCTCCTCTGGGCCCGACACGGCCGAGTGGCAGAAAACCATCGAGAATGTGGTTAAGAGTGTCGTCTCGATTCACTTCTGCCAGACATGCTCCTTTGACACGGATCCCGCCGTCAGCTCAGAGGCCACGGGCTTCGTCGTTGATGCCGAACAGGGCTACATCCTCACAAACAGACATGTCGTGGGCGCCGGGCCTTTTATCGGCTACTGCATCTTCGACAACCATGAGGAGTGCGACGTCCACCCCGTCTACCGAGACCCCGTCCACGACTTCGGCATCCTGCGCTTCGACCCCTCAAAGATTCGCTACATGCCCGTCACCGCCCTCAAGCTGCGCCCAGACAATGCAAAGGTCGGTGTTGAGATTCGCGTTGTTGGTAACGACGCTGGCGAGAAGCTAAGTATTCTGTCTGGTGTCATTAGCCGACTGGATCGCAACGCGCCCGAGTACGGCGAGGGCTATTCCGACTTCAACACAAACTACATACAGGCCGCCGCTGCCGCTAGCGGAGGTTCTTCGGGCAGTCCTGTGGTCGACCGTGACGGATATGCCGTTGCGCTCCAGGCAGGTGGACGCGCCGATGGTGCTGCAACCGACTACTTCCTGCCTCTGGACCGCCCTCTGCGCGCGCTTGAGCTGATCCGCCAAGGCAAACACGTCACCAGAGGCACCATCCAGACGCAGTGGATACTCAAGCCCTTCGACGAGTGTCGGCGACTAGGTCTCTCTGCTGAACTTGAAAACGACATCCGCACCCAGTTCCCCAAAGAAACGGGCATGCTGGTTGCCGAGGTTGTCCTCCCCCAAGGTCCTGCATCGAACAAGGTCGAAGAGGGTGATCTCCTGCTCCGCGTCAACGGAGAGCTACTCACACAGTTTGTCCGTCTCGATGCAATCCTGGACGAGCACGTGGGTCAGACCATTTCTGTAACCATTCAGCGTGCAGGAGAGAACATGGACGTTGAAATTGACGTCGGCGATCTCCATGCTATTACCCCCGACAAGTTTGTTTCTGTTGCAGGTGCTTCATTCCACGACCTCTCGTATCAACAAGCTCGCCTCTACGCCATCTCGCTCAAGGGCGCAGGTGTGTACGTGTGCGAGGCAGCTGGCTCATTCAGATTTGCCGATGGCTACACGTCTGGCTGGCTGATTCAAGAAGTTGACAACCAGCCAACACCAGACCTAGACACTTTCATTCAAGTCATGAAGAAGATTCCCGACCGCAAGCGAGTCGTCATGATGTACAAGCACCTGCGCGATCTGCACACTGCAAATACCAGCATCACTGCAATCGATAGGCATTGGCACGCAAAGATTCGGGTAGCAACTCGCAATGATACGACTGGCTTGTGGGACTTTAGCCCACTTGCCGATGCCATACCACCTGTTCCTCCAGTCCCACGCCGTGCCAACTTTGTCAAGATGAGCTCTAGTTACCCAGAGGCTGTGGACATTGTCCGCAGTTTTGTACGCGTGCACGTCTCCATGCCCATCAAGCTTGACGGCTTCCCCAAGTTGAACAAGCAGGGCTATGGTCTTGTGGTTGACGCCGACCAGGGTCTTGTCCTTGTTTCAAGAGCAATCCTGCCCTACGACCTATGCGATATATCATTGATTATCGCCGACAGCATTTTTGTTGATGCAAAGGTTGTCTTCATGCACCCATTACAGAATTATGCCATTGTCAAGTACGATGCCTCGCTAGTCAATGCACCTGTGAAGACTCCCAAGTTCGCGACGGATTTCATTAAGAAGGGTGCTGAGACCATTTTCTTTGGTATCAACCAAAACTTCCGACCTGTCGTGGCAAAGACAGTTGTCACGGATATTACTACTGTTGCTATTCCGGCTAGTGCAATTACGCCGCGGTACCGTGCGACCAACTTTGATGCCATCACTGTAGACACAAACCAGGCTTCACATAGTGGTTCTGGTGTGCTTATTGCCGAGGACGGCACTGTCCAAGCTCTCTGGCTTTCATATTTGGGTGAGCGAACTTCACATAGTGGCAAGGACGTAGAATATCATCTCGGTCTTGCGACACCCAACCTTCTCCCAGTACTCAACGAGATCCGAAGCGGCAAGACGCCAAAGCTCCGCATCCTAAACGTCGAATTCCAGACAGTCCAGATGAGCCAAGCCCGCGTCATGGGCGTTTCCGAGGAATGGATCGAAAAGACAGAAACGGCCGATCCAGAGCGCCACCAGCTCTTCATGGTCCGGAAAGTCGATTCAGGCCACAGCGATGGTCTTCATGAGGGCGACGTCCTCTTGACGCTCAACGGCAAGCTCGTAACCCGCTCTCCGGATCTTGATGTCATGTACAACAACGAAGTCCTCGACGCAGTTATTGTGCGCAAACGTGAAGAAAAGACTATCAAGGTCTCGACCGTTCCTACAGAGGACCTCGAGACCGACCGCCTAGTCAGCTTCTGCGGTGCCACTTTCCACCGTCCTCACCAGGCCGTGCGTCAGCAAATCAGCAAAATCCATTCAGACGTCTACATTTCCTCGCGGGCCCGTGGCTCACCAGCGTACATGTACGGGGTAAGTTTGCTAACTTCTCGTTCTCCATCTTCCTTTGCTAATCAGTACTAATAGCTCGCACCTACAAACTTCGTCACACACGTCAACAACATCCCTACACCCAATCTCTCCGCCTTCCTCGTAGAAATCAAGAAAATCAAGGATAACGAGTATTTCCGCATGAAGGTCATGACCTTTGATAACGTCCCTTGGGTCGCTACCATGAAGAAAAACGAGCACTACTTCCCTACCATTGAGCACATCAAAGATCCGTCGGAACCCCTGGGCTGGAAAAAAATCATTCACGAATGTGACGTTGGAGGCGCAAGAGAGGAATTGGGACCGGATGAGCTGGAGGCGGATGCTGCTGAAGATTAGACGGACGGGTGTTTGGGTATAGACAATGCGGGGCTTGAAAGAAATTAATAACCACTGCTATTCATCTTAACGCACGGGAGGAGTCCCGGATCGCCATTCCATGTAAATGTGTCTATGTACTATACAAAATATCCCCAAAATCCAACCAAATCAATTCAAACAAGACTCCCTCTATCTCTGCAACTTATGCATCCCAAACTGACTCTTATCCCCCATTTCCACTCCCCTCCTCTGCATCTCCACCGCATACCGCATCACCTCTTCCTCCCACTCCCCCAGCGCCCCCATCTCCCCTTTCAACAAGCACTCAACCGCCCCAGCCAGTGCCATAGCATCGAGCGCCGCCTGATTTGTACTCGCCGCCGTATGCGGCCGAAAACCCGCAAGCGCGTCACCCAGCAACACCACCTTTCCCCCTTCCAGCACCGCCCCTGGCGCAATTACGTCCGTAATCGCCTGCACAAACGGGACTTTTGTCCCCCGCACTACCTCCGCAAACTGCGGCGGCAACATCGCTTCCGCCCTCTCCTTCTGACGTTTCCAAACCTCCGGATTGATAGCACCGGGTGGAAGCGTAATATGATGCCTCCTTCCGTGTACATCCGTCATAACATCTTCATGCCCCTGCGAATCTTTAGCAGCATTAACGTACCAGACCCAATTTAGCAGCCTGCTTCCCGGTATAACAGTGCCATGGGCACCAGGAATCGTGTAAGCGAGGATTTGGGTTCCTGGGGAATGGTAGAAGGTGAAGGCGTTGGTGAAGAGGGAGTGGGTTGGGGTTGAGAGAGAGGTCTCGGGGAGGGTGCCGCGCCAGGCTATGTAGCCGGCGTAGGTTCGTGTTGTGGAGGGGAAGTAGGAAGTGCGGATTTGGGAGCTGGGGCCGTCGGCGGCGAGGACCAGATCGGCGGGTGTGGTGTGGTGGGTGCCGGAGGCGTGGGTGTAGGATATTTGGATGGGGCTGGAGAAGTCTGGAGAGGATGAGGATGGGGCGTCTACGTTGGTGACTGTGTAGCCGTATTCGTAGGATGTTGTTCCTTCGCCTGGCTCTGGGGTGGGAACTCTGGCGTAGTCGGTTTTTGTGCCGTCATAGTTTGTGCGGAGGAGGTGGTAGAGGAGGTCCCAGCTTGTCATGTGTTGGTCTTGGTCATGGCGGGTGATTACTTTGCCTTGTTTGTCGAGATATTGCCGCTGGTGGCTTGGAATTGTCAGTGGTGTGTGGGTGCGGTCGTGGGTTTCGAAGAACTTCTGCACTTCCGGGCCAGCTACGACGCCTGCGCCTTGGTCCTGGAGAAGGGGTGTTGGGTTGCGCTCGAAGATGCGGATGTTGAGGTCTTTTCTCAGACGCTTCAATGCGACTCCAGCCATAAGACCGCTTAGTGAGCCTCCTACGATAACAATGTTCTTGGGTTTTGCTTGGGCCATGGTTGCGCATGGAACTGTGTGAAAGGCCTGGATGGAATGAGAGGTTGTTAGATTTGAGCCATGGGCTCGCAGTGCGTGACTACATTTTAAGCTTAGAGACTACGACGATTCACGCAAGGATTTATTCTTGCATTACAGTCAATGACATGATGTTGTGTTCTAGATGGTGTAAGATTGGAAGTTGTCGGAAGCTTGATAGCGACGTCGCTTATGTTACCATGACGTACATTATATCCACAGGCATCGGAAATACACAAGGATTGTGCTCCAGTCAATTTCATTCAAAACGATGATCAACTCAAATATTTAAAATTGCTTGAGGTATGTATCTACGCCTAGAATATTTGCGCCTGCGCTTAATTGAATATACAGACAACCCTAGTATCCTAACACCTTGGCTATATCTGACCCTCCTCGATCTCGAAGCCGTCTTTTTCATCAACACTGCCCCTTTTGGCTTCTAAACCGCTCACGAATTTAGTTCTTGCACGGAATTCCGGAATTTAAAGTACGAGATGTGTACCGGTACACAAAATGAAACAGCAAAGCTAAACACTACCAGATGTTGGCGATTCCGACGAGAACAGACGCGACAACTACACCAAACCAGTGGAGCGGCGTTCCTGCAACAGTAAAAGCGCAAATAATTAGACTGAGTGGAAGGCAGATTATATAGCATAGAAGACGATCGAGGCTCGCCCTGGGGACCACTTTTTCGCCTTTGGTGCGTCGCGCGTTTTGGTGTTTGACAAAAGGGAAGAAGGCAACGTAACCCACCACACACAAGGCCGCCAATGCAACAAGAATGAAGGAAATGCCCGTAGATATGAATGACCATTTCTGGAAGAGATAGCTGTACCTCTCGAAGAAGGAGAAGATGAGAGTATCGATATAGCCGCTCAGCAGGAAGAAGAGTAGGATGATAGGCTCGAAGATGAGCATCTCGTGTGGCCTGAGCATCGCCATGACCCATTTCTTACATTGAAACATTTTCATCTAGCTCTTGTCATAATTGAGTCCACAGATGTTCGTATTGCCCTCCTCTCTTTGTTTTTTTCGCCTCACGATCCAGCAGAGCCGACGCCCGCATCTGTTCCGCAAACAACCAGTGAAGCAACTATGTGGCTAACCCAAGAATAAGCTGAAGCCAAAAGCTCCATTTCCAGTCAAGGAACTATTTAATCGCGCCTCCAGCAACGCCAGCAAGGACAGCGCCAAGACAGGTGAAGAGAGACGCCCAAAAGATGCTGTAGTGCTGCTCGTCCTTGTCAAACATATCCTCGATGATGCTCATAGTGACGCAGCCACCAGCCGAAGACAATCCAACCATAATCCTCCCTCCAATGACTCCACCAAAAGTTTTTGACAATGTCCAAACCAGAACGGATACGTTGGTCAGACTAAGCGAAGCCTGCGTGACTGACTTACGACCCATTTCCTCTGAAAATGGGCGCCAGAGTCTGCACACAAGCGCGTGCGATATCAAGAAGGCTGCTATCCCCTTTTCGGCATTGTCAATGTCAAAGTACATCTTCAGCGAGGGAATAGTGTTAGAATAGCTGGCGGCATTGAAGGCTGTGCTGGTTTGGTAGAATGAGATGACAGTCAGGAGAATCCATTTTTGACGTGCGGGCCATGCGTGGACTAGGTGGTTGCGTGAGTTTTCTTCAGTGAGAAATTGGGTAGGGGTGCGGGGAGTCTGGGGTAAGGAGCTAGGTAGTCTGGAAGGGTGTGATGAAGACATTTTTAGGAGTCACGTGGACTTGGTGAATATCTTGGGGATGTTGGGTATGCGACTGCCTTTGAGTATGTGTGTCCGTATGCTAAGAAAGGCTTTGAAGGAAGCCACAGAGTATATATTATTCATAGGCAGCTACAGATACAGATATTCATTGTCATGTGTTTTCTCAACTGTGGTTGATCGGGTCTTGTCACCATCTAACCATGGTTGAGTCTGGAGGACATGATCGCAGTCACAAGAGGGGTGCAGGTATCATTAATGGGATCTTCTGTAGTTGTCTTGTTGATATTACTAACAGCAGCGCCTAATCTTGAACGTATTGGTAATGTGCATCTATCGTGTCACTCATCCAAGTCGAATAGATGTAGGGTTGAGCACTCCAATTTGTTCTTAATCACAAACTCAGTGCGAAGTGACGGCAGAGAGAAGACTCCTAAACTCAGCTGTATCAAGTAATCTTGATTATCACTTCTGTGTACTTGTGCTTGATGTACGACATTGGCGGAAGAGTGTGATTCGCTTTTCTCCACAGATTCCCATGTATAGAATAAAATTGCGTATAAACGAGTAGTTAGGTCCCATTTGGTAGGCGGAATTATTGTATAATCTCTTAATGAAGATCAATAATGTATTCGAGATAGCTATGTACGGTAGCATCAGCAAACTTATTGTATCATGTCACGCAGTTCGTGGGAGAAAGGCGAGTTGATGGATATATGCAGAAAGCCGTAGGGTAGTATGTGCTCAATATCATGATGAGAGATTGAATCGCTTCGAAGGTTGCACAAAATTTAGCAAGACTTTCATAACCCCGCATGTATGAATATACTCTCAGGGAAGGTGTATGTCTTATCAGTCGCCTGAACATTGCTGCGTCGATGTTCAGGCAACTACCGTTACGTATGCGGGAAATATCTGAAGATGTGACCTTCCTGCGAAAGGCATAACTATCTCAAAGTTACTCAAGAGGTTTGAGACAACCGGTGTGGTTCCATTTGTAGTACAGCGTTGTTGAATACCTTGTCACACCACACGGTTCTTTGAACCGAACAACTATAGCCATCTGAAATGTTGTATGCCTCAGTTTTCAGGGATTGCCACAACCCTCTGCACGGCCTGAAAAGGCAGGTGAAGTTCCAACGAAGATGCCACGTCAAATGACGCTTTTGACAGACACGATGACATCTCGGCGAGAAGAATTCCGTCAGATTCCCATCAGACCGGACTTGAAACCATCTCAAGTCTGACAGGAGTTTTGAACCCAACTTGACGTAGAAAGGTGTTTTCAATGTTCCGGAATTGCGAAGGGTCAACGAACGCATGAATGTCAGACTTTCTGCCGGTTAATGGAGAGAGGTACAATCGAAACTGAAACTACTGAGCGGCATAGATCTTCCGTACAATAAAAGCCGATTTGCATCAATAAGTGCTATGTATGCTGCCGAAGTCGCGACTGTCTGCGCGTACGGCGATGCAGTGTGCTATGGATGCCTTGGTGATATTCAGGATGACGTCAGCCCCTGACAGCACGCTTGTTGAACAGAGGAGTTCCTAGCAAGAGGAGTTCGGATTACCTGTAGCTTAGGTCAAAGCGGTGAAATTCAGTGCAACGATGCATCCGAGCCCGTTGAACGGTGGATGCAGTGCGGGGGTGATAGTCAATAGTGGTCCCTGGGGTTCCTGGAGCTTCTTGAAACCTCCGACGTCTGATCTGGGACGCGATGATCCAAGACAAACGAGAGCCACACACCCAAGTGCCCCATGCTCAGCATTTCCATCCAATCATCTTGCTGTTTTTAAAATGTACAGATACCACAAGTTGACCAATGCATCCAGCGGTTCCAATCAGACTTGTCTCTTCTTGTAGCGGTAGAAATAGGACAAGGTAGCGGCCTCTATTCGTACGTTGGGCATTGTGACAATTACCGGCATGCAACGTTTGCACGTCTCTCCATGCAGCGGATGCGCATCCCTTCCGTTACACCAACAACATACACTCGTTCTGGCTGAGCAGCATCCGTCTTTACCAGTTTCGAGTAAGCGCTTATGACTGAGGCCACTGAGCCATGTCCAAACACATCCCGCTGGCCCTCTTAGCCAGAACAGGCCCATGTGCCCATCAAACTCAGTCCTTCTACCGCCTTCCCGCCTTCTGTGGCATTCGTATGTCGCTTTCTTCACCCTGCGGCCCGTTGCATGACTTGGGCCGTGTACTCGGTACCTGTTGAAATCAGTTCTCTGAGCAACACGTCTCCACATTCGTTCCATTAAGTAAGAGGGGGGATCCGAGTCTTCAAATCTTCATACCTCGTTGACTATCAGTCGAAACTATTCGGTCGAAACTATCACACTTACTCAGCACCCCTACAGCTTGGTCGTCATGGCAGCCGTCATGCGCCCACGAGCGCTAGATGGCGAGAGAAGAATGAACATGGACGCCCTTGGGATAGGCTACATGGTCTTCGCCATATTATACACTCTTACACTGTCTGCAGAGCTCTACTTTTTATATCGACGACGTGATGCATTCTGCATACAGCTGCGAAATATCAAAGTGCTTTTCGCAGCAGTTTGTATGCTTCACGTGTATCTCAGTATTGTCCTGTTTGTCTATCCTTGGAATGGCTTCTTTCCATGCTCAGCCGAATTCTGGATCATGTCTGTCTTCCTTCCATCCGGCATGGCATTCTTCCAGGGTGAGTAGTTTTGCTTACAACTATAAGCCGTTACTGACGCTTCATAGCTTGTAATGCAAAGGTTCTTACAGTCTATGAGAGGCAGAATCGGTTGACGCGCAACTTCCTCGAAGGAGCACGCAAGAAGCGCATCTCATACACCCCCCGTGGGCTATACGAAGCGTGGCGTGATCTCGATGCAGCAAAGAAAGTGTACTTTGGTACCTTGGCTGGATTAGCAATTTCAGTAAGAGCTGCTTGCTTCCATCACAAATTCTTTGCGCTAACCAGTGCAGTTTATTCCTGCCATTTTGTTGTTCTTTGGTTCGCGCCGTTTTCATGCGTCTTACGGCTTCTTTGGAGTAGCTACAGATTACCATAAATGCCGCCGAGGGGGTGAATGGTATGTGACGCGTTTGCGAAAAGACAAAAGTCTGAACTGATCATAGCGCAGGATTCCATCGATTTTGGTTCAGTTATTCTGGACGATGCTAGTGGGTCCTTGGATTTTATGGAAGATCCGCGATATCAGGGACGTCCACTCGTGGGCCTGGCAAACAAGACTCGCCATCATTGCTGGGTATGTTTAGTGTCCCTGCTCCTTACTCAAATTGCTTAAATTATGTGTAGTCTACCAGGAACGCCGCTTTGGATTGCCTTTACATACTCAAACATGGAGATCGCTACAAGGGTCAATAGATTCTTCGCACCAGCAGGATGGTAAGTTTAGGTTTAGCCAGTGTAGCGCTTCGATCTTGACACTAATTCCGCAAAATAGGTTCATACCATCACTGATAGTTTGCCAACAAGTCTTGATCGTCATTCCTCTCCGTGACGCACTGAAGACGCAGCCCTACCGTCGTTCTTCAATCTCCGAAACCGATTCTTTCAAATCTTCACTGCCTATTTTGATCGAAAAGTCGCCAACTGAGATGCTGGACAAATCTGCAAGAACCAAAGTATCCATGCAAGCGCTGGAATTCAGTATCGAACACAGCATCGAGCCCCTCATCGCCTGGGCCGCAGCCCGCGAGTTCACGGCCGAGAACTGTATCTTCCTGCGCGAAGTGCGCAACTTTAGGAGAAAATGGGCCGGCCTTAATGTCGTCACTACAGCGCAACGCCGCCAAATGTTCAACGAGGCATCTCTTATCTTCTTCACGCTCGTCAACCCGTTTACCGCCGAGGTGGCCATCAACATCGATTACAAGATTTTCAAGACGCTGCAAACTGTCTTCGCAGAAGTAGAATTCGACCCATATATGCCGCGCTGTAAAACCCCTGATGACGTCCAATCACCCGTCTTCCGGGAGAACGTTGTGTGCCCGTGGGAAGATACGCTCAGTCGCCCAATCAGTATCCAAAGTGACGCGACATCATCATCAACCTCGAGTACAAAGAGCATAGTACCGAGTGAATTCACAGACGAAATTTTCGATGCTGCATATGACAGCATCAAGTACCTTGTTTTCACAAATACCTGGCCTAGGTATGTGGAGCTCGCAGGCAAGCTTCATAGCGCTCTCTGAACATCACGTCTCCCATGACTGCTGTTTCGACCAATGCCCCCATTGTTTTTGCCTTTTATCTACCTGCCTTCTTAGTTAGAATAATACCCTTGAATGATAATGGAATTGCTTTTTTTGTTCATGTTGTTGAACTCGAGTATCCTGGCTACGATCATCTACATATTCCTACCCTTTTCTCGTTCCACAACTTCTAGACAGATTACAAAAAAAACCGAAATAACCTTATTCATTGTAATTATAATCATAACATATTGATCATTACCACTATCAATCCACATGCGCAACTACTGCTATCGTCATCGCCCAAGCCCTGATTCTAGAAGACTCAGGCAAGTTCTCTCATTGTATTCGCCAAGGAGAACACTAGATCCCGCCTGTGGATGCGGTTTCGATATGTGTTTTGCTACCATGCGGGGCGCGTTCTAGAATTTGTCACTCTTCTAACCTGATCAGCCGGTAGACATACCTTTCTTGGCAGCCGTAGAAAAGGGTACCCACTGTGATAGGGATTCAAAGATCGACATGTGTACATGACATGGCAATAAGTATAGAAACAAATCTTTCCCTTGTAAACCAAACTACGTAGTTCACTCCCTCACCACTTTTTTCTTCCGATATGGAAAGTCGACGAGATGTTTCATACACGGAGCTTCACACATGTGAGGCCTATTTACCCGTATAACAAAACATTGTCTGCACGCCTAGACCCTTTCCGCGCAGCGAGCTCCGCTCAGACAAGCCACAATGGTCGTTGACGAAAAAAGTGTCTTTTCTTCCCGTTGCTCATCTCTCGTCGTTACAACCATCCGACCGGGACCTCTATGCAGCGCGCGAAATTCATGCATCAGGGGGTGGCGTGGGAGGAATGGCAGAGCTATGATTTAGGAGGGACGGCTGGCGAGTGCGTGGCTGTAAGTTTCGTGTCTTGGAGCGGATGGTGTCGCAGATTGTGGTGCAGGATACGCACAGACCATGAGTGGTGAATCGGGCTGGCGGGATGAAGCGGAGGCTTGCCGAGTGGACGGCGGTAAGACGGAAGAGAAAAATGGTGGTGCGTCTTCTTTCGTACCTTGTTGTCTCCTCATGCGATTTTTGTCGAAGAAGCGACATATAGCATTGGTATCAATTTTGCGACCGTGTTCTCCGTATCCGGTGCCAAAGTAGGGTATGCTGCCTTCTAGTAAGGCGGCGCTACCGAGTTTCTCATACGGTTCTTCTCTTTCTCGGGTTTTTAGTCGATATTTAGAAGTTGGTGGTTCAATAGGGCCTTGTGGCAAGGGCGAAAAGGTTGAAAGGTCGGGCCATACTGTCGAGCATTCTGTGTTGGAAGATGACCACTTTTCTGTGGGTAGTGGTGTTGAAGGCCGAATCGACGGGCCGGGTCCAAGCGGTTTCACAGTAGGCTTTCTGTAGCCTCCATCCGCTTGGCGGAAGAACTCAGTAATACGCTTGGGGGCAAGGGTTGCTTCATTTTTGGAATCGTGGTTTACATCCTTCACACCAGAAGGATCGGTCGCGGCATCTGAATACAACGTACACCACGGGTCTGTGTAGCTGTCCAATTCATGTGAGCAAGAAGGTTCGCTCGAGGAAGCCATGTCATCTGAGAAGTATTTGCGTTATAGACCGGTTTTGAGAAATCACATAGGCCGTGGCTTTCTCCTCGTAAAACAACCTGTTGATACGTCGAGTTATAAGAAGCTATCATTGCTAAATAGTAAAGAGTCGCATCGCAAGATTCCCATGCACAGACATGTAGTAGAACTAAAGTTGAAGAATTTTGTAATAGAATAAATGATGCCTTTTCAGGAGGCTTATAATCAAATGTACTGCCGGTGAGTGGTTGAATGGTAGCGACTGCGAACACGGAAATTCGCCAACTGACACTCTGGAAAACGCGCGAACCATAGTAAGTAATCATTAGACATGTTTATCATGCGCAACATCGATTTTCTGGTTTGGAGTATTTGTAGTTGTTCAGTATTACTATGTACATATGTCCGTCCCAGCGAACCTCACTGTGACCTTTCTAGATTGACAAAGTCTCCCTGCCTGCTTCTGGGATCTTTCTTTCGATTCTATATTTCAACAGGGTTCACTAAAAATGGCTGCATTAACTTAGCGGATTTTAAGATCACCATAGTTGGCAACAGTAAATAGATTGTCACCTAGCAGTGTCGGCGCCAATGTCAAGCAGCCGGAATCTGATAACGCTGAGGCCATGATGCGTATCGCCACTAGTACGCACACGATCCTATAAGAGTAGCCTGGCTTGAATCTCATTTCAGAAACTACCAAGGCTATTTGTTATTCGATGTCCGTCATCAATAGTACGCCGAGAGGCACTCTTGAGGGAGTCCGTCAACACAATGGCGGGCTTGATGCTGCCATGTACTGTTATGTCAAGTTGGTAGATTCAGCTTCAAGAAAAGGTATACTATTCCCAACATTTACATCAAATCTATATTCATACATACAGAAACCGCCGTCGACGCCGTCAGCAAGAGAGCTCGGCAATAATTGAAGGAGAACAAACGCAATAAAGAAGGCTAGTTTCTGCTAGACGAACTAGTAGTAGAAAATTCTAAAGAGGAGAAATGTTCAGGCGAAACTTGAGCGTTATATACAAGGGAGTGGACTTGGCGGATCGAAATGGACACTGAGCTGACCGACGATATGCTGGGCTGGACAATCTCATTGGGAACTTCCTTTCAGGAAGCAATTCGGCACGTAATTATTCTAAAAGAAGATTGAATAATAGTTTATCAAATTCATGGTGTAATCGAGTGGTAATGCTGGCGCCCCACTGTCAACTGCGGACCTGGGTGTCTGCCGATTATATTGATGGCGTGCCTTACTCAGAGGACACATCTGGTAACAGTCCTACACAGCTGAGCAGGACGTGGGTTGATCCTTAATAAGAGAGGCTTGGCTTAACGTGTTCTATCAGTAAGCTGAACGCCCCACCACACCTGATGCGACGCTCTGCGCAATTGATCCACAACAACTTAATAAAATTAGATAAGATTAAGAGATTTAATTGATTGTTTAGCTCTGCATGAATTCCGAGTATGTCCTTCAATGTGACACTTCGTGCACATTGGCGGCGCGCGCCGACGTCGCTCACCAGCCTGGTTCTGGTAACTCACCATGACTACCCTTTCTGCCTCTGCAGCTATCTGCTGAGCCTGCTGGACTCGGAGCACCCCATCAAAAGCAATATATAGACGCCGTTGGTCCTAATTTCGTCGCTGATGCTCATTGCCTTGACGCAGCTTCTTATTCTTTTCAGTAAGTATAGTTGCTGACTGCATTGCTATTTGACAGCCTTTAATAACCTGGCGTAGAAGCTGGCTTGTTGGGCTTTGTCATTGCTGATGGACCCGGTCTTAAAGAAGCTTTGCTTGCTGCTGAAGTTGAGCTACTGTATGCGGTATTTCTACCAGTATTGTGGCGTTATTATTATTGTTTTCCATTGTAGTTTATATGCAGTTTGGGGCTATGTAAGACTTTGGCTGTAGGCCGTTCTATCTTGTTATTTATATGTGGGGGTTTCTTTTTCTTTGTATGGTACTACTATGGTGCTTTGGCTTTTGTCTGTTTGCGGCTATGCCTCTAACAGATGCCTGGTGCCAAGGAGCAGTTTGGTAAACAGGAAGAAATGTTAGATAGCTAGGCTATCTTCCAATGGGCTCTTACTTGGGGGAAGTAAGGAGACAAACGAATAAAAAGAATATAAAAAATGTATGTTTGTGTTGTGCTTGGTTTGGTTTTCTTGCTGTTATTGTTGTTTTGTTTTTAGTCTTGTTCTTGGCCTAGGTGCCACCGTCTTGTCCCTACTCTCGTGCTGGTAATAAAAACTATTTTATCTTTTGTCTCAACTGTAATATTAAGGAGAAGTGGCATTGTGAGCGTTTGCCGGTCGAGAGTTGCTTTTAGCTTCTTTCTTTCTGCGTTGTAGTAGCTGCAGAATAAGAGGATATGCTCTGGCGTTTGCGGTCTCCCGCAGTTGCAGAGGTTAGAGTCTCTCTTCTTTACTCTCTCTATAGGTAGGTGTTGAAGTATCCGTGGCCTATTGCGGCGTTTTGTCTATACTTATCTGTAGTGGAGATGGTGTACGTCTGGCGCGTCTCCCCAACTAGCTTAAACCAGGCTGTAACTGCGATAAGATCCTCAGAGAGAGCGCGCTAGCTATTAAACTTCCTATTCCACTTCTTCTGGAGCTCTGGCTGGCTCTGGATAAGTCGTAATACCTAGCACTTACCAACAGGTGTGGAGGTGGATCTTGGCCACGCGCGGTAAGAAGAGCGTCTGCCATTCGTCGCACGTCGATAATATGGGGCGGAAAACCACGCTGATCAAGGGCTAGGATTCACTGTACGAGAGACTGCTCCTCAATAGGTTGTAGCTTGCGGTTAACAGAGACTGTCTCTGATCGTGGCTGGGTACCGTGGAGGCGCGTATATAGTGTTGATTTTGGCACATTGTACGCTTTTGCAAGAGCGTGGATAGACTGTTTTGAGTTATTACGATAGGATGCTATAGCAAGACTTATTCTGCTTTCATGAGAGGTCTGTATAGAGCGTTGTTGTCGCGGCATGGTGGTGGTTGTGGAGAGAGTCGCGTCAGGTTGGGTGGGGCGTTCAGCTTACTGATAGAACACGTTACCGAACAGTCCAATTAATCTACGCATACAAATACATGGCTGCAGAGTTCTAGTTCGCTTATCAGATGTCCTTGCCTGTCTTACAGACCTAAGTTTAGTGCGGGCCTCTTTATCCGCTCCCGCCCGTACTACTGCAGTGCCATTGCTTACACATCGCGTTCAGAGTGCATTCATTGGTTAATAATTAGAGATGGAATGATTCCCTGTTCTGGGTCATGTACCTGTCGATTACTATATGCAAGATATAAAAACATTTGTGTCCGTAGGTCCTCTACCATCGTCGATTTTCATTCACATCACATCAAGATGAGAGCTATTCAGAGATCATTCACCCTGCTCGGATGGGCAACTGTATTTGCTACTTGTGTAGGCGGCTCGTCCAAAAGATATGAACCGGCAGATATCATTCGGTCCATCGTCCAACGCGCTACAGCCGGTACGAATGCAATACCCACAAATTCGCTTGCAGGACTTCTGATCACTGCCATACAGACTCGATCGACCTTGGGGCTGTTCTGGGCCTAGATCTATCTTCTACACTTGAAAGTATAGCCTCTACATACGCCGATACCACTACAACAAAGCTCTCAGCGCGGGTTGTTTCCAATCTCACTGGGCTCATCGACGTTCATGGTATGTTCACATTCTCACATTCTGATCTCACATTTAATATATTCCATAGCGCATTGCGTCCCAGATTGGTACCGTGAAATTGTCCCCAGAACCGGCGGGAATCCAACACCATCATGGAATGTAACCGGACACCTTGACTTCATGTCCAGTCAAAGCATTTCTCAAGCTGTCCTGGCCTTCTCAGCGCCTGGCGCCAATGTATACCCAGGAAACCAGGCCGCCACAATTGCGCTCGCGCGACTGATCAACGAACAATCTGCAGCATTTGCTCGGACCTACCCAGAAAAATTCACATTCTATGCTGTCGTCCCGCTACCCTACACGACAAATGCCATCGCCGAAGCTACATATGCGCTCGAAACTCTGGGCGCTGCTGGTATCGCGCTCTATTCAAATTTCGAGGGACGCTATCTCGATGACCCTGCTTTCAAGCCTTTCTTTGAGTCAATGAACGCACGTGGGAGCAACCAAATTATATATGTGCACCCCACAACACCGTATTTACGCATCAACGGCACACTGGTTGAGGCCAATCCGACTGTATATCCTACGGGAAACATTGAATTCTACTTCGAAACGGCGCGTATGCTGGAGGACCTCGCCGTTACGCAGACAACGCTGAACTTCACCAATATCAACTACATTATTCCGCACGTTGGTGGTGCGTTTCCCTCGGTCGCCGATCGGCTTTTGAAGTCGTTCCCAGCAATTTACGATCGGACTATGGATGTCCTAAAAACGCGTTTCTTCTGGGATTCTGCGGGCCCAACGTACTTTCACCAAGTTGGAGGGCTGCTGGCTTATGGTATTCCGACGACGAATCTTTTCTTTGGCACAGATTTCCCGTATGCGCCGATGTTTACGTATGGTCCGTCGTTGGTTGGTATTCAGACGTCGCCGTTTGTCACGGATGCTGATAGACCTGGGATATTTGCTCAGAATGCGCGAAGACTGTTTGGTGACCGTATTCCCTTGTAGATACTGTAGGTTAGTTCCGCTAAGAAGGTATAAAATCCCAATTCATACAATGTACCTCATAGTACCCATGTTCATCTAACATGCTTCCCCGTGCACATGAGCAAACTTACCAACAATAACCTCATTCAGATCGACCATCAACACATGCAATTCCATTCCTCATCTTTGAGTTCAGCCTTGAATATTTTCGAACGGTATCTTGGTACTATATAAACAAAGTGGGTCAATGGTCTCTATCTTTCCCTAGATGCGTAGAAAAGCAATAAGTACCTTGTGCGAGAAGGCGGTCAACTTATCCGCGGCGCGAGAGGAGAGTGGGGGAAAAAGATAGTCATGCATTCCCAAAGAGGAAGTTCAAGTTTTTTGGGGTTGGGACAAGTATTAGTGGTGGTGTTGTATGCGATGTTATTATCTTTTTGTCAATAGCAGTAGTGATATTGTGTTTAGATATCATTAACTCCATTAGCTTCTATATTCGACGAAAATTTGGATACCTTGTCTGCCTGTTCTCCTTGTGTTTCCAACAAACCATGTATTCACCGCTTCTCCCAACTTTCGCCATTGCATCATATTATCGATGATCAAACACTAGGACGAACTGTGGAAATTGTATTAGCCATGCTCTCTCCAGGAAAATGCCTACTTGGTAACTTACAACTTGGTGCAACCAAAAGACTTGTACTGCCTGGTATAAGTCGCGCATTCCTTTTGATAAGGTGCACCAACTTCATGCTTTGACTGCTCATCATACAGTCCCTCGCAGCCAGCAGCATAGTAAGAGCGACACTGATAGGTGCCGTCGTATGTGAAGAGAGTGGAGATTGGGAAGATGTTGTCGTCGGAGCATTCTGAATTGGAAGCACCGCCATTGATGTATTGTCGGCATTGGACATCAGAATATAAGGTGCCGTCAAGTTCAACACAGGTACCGTATGAGTCTGAGGTCATTGAGCGGTAGATGGTCAGGCCGTTGGCGTCACAATCCGGAGCATTGTAGAAGGTGGCTTCAGAGTTGGTTAGTTCAGTAGGATGAAATGGTAAGCATGTATGGCTTACCTTCCCAAGCAGTGGCCACGCTGAGGAGGGTTGCGAAGAGAGGAATGCGAGAGAAGAGCATGTTGGCGAGGGGTTGTTGATTTAGTGAAAGAGGAGCCAAGGTGATTGTTTGAACTGTGTTGTGGTGCTTCAATTATGCTGAGGCTGCAAGCTGTACTTATACTTGAGAGAAGTACGAATGGGGTAAGAAGAGGCTCACAGTGTGCAGTATTGTACAGCGCTATTGATGTCATTATGGATCCTAAGTTTTGGCCCCAAGCCAGTTGTTTGTGCTTGACCTGAACTAAGGACTCTTCAGGCCTCCATACTAAGGCGGTTGTGGCCCACGGATAGCCGCTCTTCCCGTAATTTTCTCGAAAAGCAGTATAGGCTCTGCGGTTGTATTTGCATGACGTATAGCTAGAATATTATTCCTCCAGGTCCCAAGGCCTCGACTACAACATGTTGGACGTGGAGGCCAAGTTGGTTAGACGCCATGTCAGTGAGCGTGCTGGCCGGTGGAGTGGTGTCAGTTCAACGAAAGCGTGTACATGGTAGCCTTTCCTTGCACAGGACTGGAAGACAATATTAGGCCAAATGATACCCTCGGTATTGCTGAATACGAGCCAGATCAACATAGCTTCTGAATGCGGTGGGGAATTGTTGGCCAATGAGCTTGTGTCTCTGTTCAACAAACGCGTTCTTGGGCACGGGCTGTTGGAAAACCTGGATAGGGCTGCAACGAGCCCGTTTGTAGTATCAGGCAAGACAGACTATTAGATGTAAATTGCATAATTAGTACAAGCAAATGTCGTGTCGTGCTCCCTGGCCTGGACAAGCGTATGTGATGGCATCCAGTCGGTCTGTTGTGGATGAAGTGTACATATGCAAGACGAGCTAGCGGTGGTGGAAGCGGCGCCCCACCTTGGCTTGCAGGGATGTGGCAGCAGAGATCTCCGGGGCCGAACTTTTTTGTGACCGCTTGCGACTTGTGAAATTTGTACACACGCGACAATTCCTTTGCAACCCCCCCTCCTCGGAGCCATGGCGCCCAATTTCGACGACGATTTTGTCTACACCATCTCCGACCATGACGATGTGTCCGACGATGGTGGCCCTGACGAGTCTGCGGCGACGAGCGCAAAGCTTGCAGGCGCTGGCAAGAAGAGGAAATACACAGAGGATCCGGACCTGAGTGTCAGGCCCAAAGAAGTCGCCTCAAAGAAGGCAAAGAAGGACAAGAAGAAGGGAAAGAATGTAAAACATGCCGAGCCTAAACCAGAGCCCGAAGACGACGAAGACGACAACATAATGCCACAGCCAGGCGAAGACATTGAGCAAAATGACGACATTGCTAGCGACTTCGAGTTTGCTGTTGGCGATATAGACACGGGGTTTGTGGAGGAATTTGACGGCTGGGGAAACGATAATGGCACGGTCGCACAGGAATCTGGAAAGAAGAGCACTGCTGTAGACGTCGACGAAATCATTGAGCGCAGGCGGAATAAGCAGAAGGCAAAGCAGACTGCTGAGTCAGAATCCTCAGATGCCTCTGTCGACGGTGACTTTGAAGGTTTCGGCGACGACGACGAGCTTATGGCGGAGGACGGCTTCGGTATGGGCGCTGCCAGTGACTCTGAAGATGAAGAGGATGAAGAGGAAGCCTCGGACAATGAACAAGGTAGGGCAAACAAGGATTCTGATGAGGAGAAAGGGTCAGATGGCGATCAAGACGAAGACGAAGATCTGCCTCACGTTCCCCACCCCATGGATCTCGAGACTGCCAAGACAGAAGATGAGGACGCGAGCGAGCAAGAAGACGCTGTCGAAGCCAAAAAGGCCGCTGCTTTCTTCGCGCCCGAAGACAGTGTCACTATCAAAAAGAAAAAGGGCACAAAAGGTGCGACAGGATCATTCCAGGCCATGTCACTCTCGCGACCTATCCTGCGGGGCTTAGCATCCGTGGGCTTCACAGAGCCGACTCCGATCCAGAGTAAGGCTGTTCCTATCGCTATGCAAGGAAAAGATGTTGTTGGTGGTGCCGAGACTGGTTCGGGTAAAACGGCTGCTTTCCTTATTCCCATCCTCGAGCGTCTGTTGTACCGCCAGAAGAAGATTCCGACCACACGTGTTGCTATCTTCATGCCCACGCGTGAGTTGGCGGTACAATGTTTCAATGTTGCTACAAAGCTCGCGTCATTCACCGACATCACTTTTGCATTGATGGCTGGTGGTTTCTCCTCGCGCGAGCAGGAAGCCGTTTTGAAGACGAGGCCCGACGTGGTCATTGCAACGCCCGGTCGTTTTATTGACCACATGCATAACACGGCTGCCTTTCAAGTTGAGAACCTCGAGATCCTTGTTCTTGATGAAGCCGATCGCATGCTCGAAGAAGGTTTCGAGAGCCAGCTGAATGAGATCCTCACCACCATCCCCAAATCACGCCAGACAATGCTCTTCTCCGCTACCATGACGAGCTCGGTCGACAAACTGATCCGAATTGGTATGGACAAGCCTGTGCGGCTCATGGTGGATGCTAAGAAACAGACTGTCAAAGGGCTGACGCAGGAATTCGTGCGATTGAGGCAGGGCAAGGAAGACAAGAGGCTCGCATATTTGATGTACATCTGTGAAAATATCTACACCGAGAAAGTCATCGTTTTCTTCAGACAAAAGAAAGAGGCGCATAGGGTTCGAGTTGTCTTCGCACTCTGTGGGCTCAAGGCAAGCGAGCTTCACGGTAACATGAGCCAAGAACAGGTAAGTTGTTCTCTCCACTGTGTACACAACGCGATACTGACGACCCCATAGCGTATTCAAGCTGTCGAAGCATTCCGTTCCGGCAAGTCATCTTACTTGCTTGCAACTGACGTTGCCTCACGTGGTCTTGATATCAAGAACGTTTCAACAGTCATCAACTACGAAGCGCCTCAGACGCATGAGATCTACTTGCATCGTGTTGGTCGTACGGCTCGTGCCGGACGAAGCGGTCGAGCGTGTACACTTGCCGCAGAGCCGGACCGTAAAGTGGTCAAGCAAGCGGTAAAGGCATCGCGTGAGCAAGGAGCCAAGGTGGTCAGCCGTCAAGTCTCTGCCGAGGAGACGGAGAGATGGATGAAGAAAATCAAGAGTCTGGAGAAGGAGATTGAGGAGGTTTTGGAAGAAGAAAAAGAGGAGCGTGCCATGACTGTCACTGAGCGGGATCTCAAGCGCGGTGAAAATTTGATTGTACACGAGGATGAGATCAAGGCTCGGCCGAGGCGTACATGGTTTGAGACGGAGAAAGAGAAGTTGGCTGAAAAGGAGAGGGGTGCGGCAGCGCTCAACGGGCCGGCTGGAGGTAAGGACAAGAAGAAGAAGCTCAGCGGCAAGGACAAGAAGAAGCTCGAAGCAAAGGATGTGCGGAAAGAGGGCAAACAGTGGAAGAAGGGTAAGGGGGATCGTGGCATGAGCACAAGGACTGCAAAGGAGAAGCAGTCCAAGATGAAGTCCAAGTCCAAGAAGATTGCAGCCAAGTCGGGCTTCAAGGGCTTCAAGGAGTAGGCATGTAATTGGGTCTTGTGTTTTTGCATAGTACGAGTAGAGAAATGTACACTTAATGACAAGACTGACAATGGGCCTGATGTGCGGTTGACCTCATGTGCCAAGCAAGCCCCTATCTGGCTAGGAGGGTAGCTGGGACCTGGCGGACAAACTGGCGAAGAAATTCTGGCGCTCAATTTCCAGGTACCACAAACCTGCATTCGGCTTGCTCTTTGACACGTACACGCTCTCCCCGCAGACACTTGCATACCTTCACTTTGCTTTTGCGGCGGTTCGTCCCACGACGCTGCATTCCTCGACCCTTGCAGTTCCTGCAGCCTAGAGGTTCGTTATCGGCTTATCGGCGCCGACTAGACATTCGACAACTTTCTGGCCCGCACAACTCCAACAGCTGCTGTCGGCTTCACACGATACACTCCGCTCAACCATCAACGCGTCGCCTCTGGTCCTTGCATTGGATTACACACTACTGCTGGATTCTGAGCCTCTATCTGCTCTTCTTACTACACGCATCGCTGTTGCCTAGTACGTCAGGGCGTAACCAGCGCACGCACTCGACCTTCACCCCAGAGTAAGCGCAGTGGGGTAATCCAGGACATCTTAGACCACAAAGTCCAGCACGTATCGAGCTGGCGATTACAGCACACGGCTGCGCGACAGAGACGGTCTCTTCAATCATGGCATCTGTTCAGCAGCAAGCCAATGGCAACGGCAATGGCACAGCAGTGAGGCCCCCAAGACAGGAGCACGAGGGCCCCCAAGAGAACATCTTCCTCTTCATCCCCAACTTGATTGGTATGCCCGTTCTTCTCACATCACTCCCGCTATTCAGCTAACAGACTGATAGGCTACTCGCGCGTCTTCCTTGCTCTGACATCGCTCTACTACATGCCTCTCCACCCACGCACATGCACTCTCCTCTACAGCGTATCCTGCCTTCTGGATGCACTGGATGGCTATGCCGCCCGCAAATATGAACAGAGCACCAAATTCGGGGCCGTATTGGACATGGTCACGGACAGATGCACAACAACCTGCCTGCTCGTTTTCTTGGCCCAGGCTTTCCCTAGGTGGAGCATCGTATTCCAGCTGCTCATTTCCCTAGACCTGGCGAGCCACTACATGCACATGTATGCCACCTTGAGCATGGGTGGTAGCGCGCGCAGCCACAAGAATGTCGACGAGAGCAGGAACTGGCTGCTGAAGCAGTACTACTCGAATAATGTACGTCTGAAATGCGGCACCATTTGGTTGCGTAGCCCTTTCCGTACCTTAGCTGCTGACAATATTTGCAGAAAGTTCTCTTCACCCTCTGCGCCATGAACGAAGTCTTCTTCATCGCCCTCTACCTTCTCTCCTTCAGCTCGCCCTACCTCTCGCCCACCCTGTTCTCCAACTCGAAGAATCCGTCTTCACTTCAACCCGGCTCGCCTGCGGCCCCGGAGCCTTCCATGTTCTTTGCTAGCCCCTTTTCTGCTGCAGCTATGGAGATGGCTCGTGCAAACAAGATGGATTCCACCGTTCCTTGGATCTTTATGGTGGTAGCGCTGCCATTTATGCTAATCAAGCAATGGATCAACGGAGTGCAGATGAAGACAGCAAGTCAATGGCTTGCCGAAGGTGACCGTGAGGCGAGGAGGCTGGCAGGCCTACCCAGGAGAAATGTCTCGAAGAAGAACCAGTAAACATGTCGTTGAAAGACGAAATAACAGCTCTCACCTCACCGCGTCGCGCAGCTGTGTCTGCTTATATAGGCTGTAAGGACTGACTTGGCGTTGGGGTTCAGCCGTGGTATGGCAAATCCTCCGGCAATGCCAACTTGCTCAGCAAGGCGTGCGTAACCCAATGGCCCCATGCAGTGGTCTAAAGTATACCGATCACTTTGTATTTCCTACATCTTCTTCCATTAGCGATCTTGTAGTCACTGGCGATTTTGGCTCTTTGCCGCTGGCACCATAGTCTTTTCATTTTCCATTTCCAGAGTCTTGACCGCACACTTGCGCTTCATTTGCACTTCATATTTCTGCCTTTCGTTTACATATTGTAACTCTTATAGATCGTGCCACGGCACAATATTCGAAGGAGCTTCGATGACCCCATCCACAATAATCGACTACAGAAACGAAACAAGGAAAAACATACGTAAAAGCACTTTTCACCTTTGGCGTGATATGAACGGAGCATAGCATTTGCGCAAGGACTTGTGCCCAGACGCAATATATCGTTGGAGAAGGTCGTGAAAGGTAATAGGGGACAGAGCCCCAGATATCTTGAAAGAGAAGAGAAAAGAACAAGGCTGCATCATGGAAAACACCACTAACATCCCCAAGCCTCCTCCAGTCAGGACGGTGCAAGAACGTTGAGTGCCCTTGATCTACACCCACTCCCTAACATCACCAGCCACCTATAAAGCCAAAACACCCGCAACCGCAACCGCAATACCCGCACCCATAACTCCCACTGCACTACGCACACCCACCGCACCTCCCGTCTCCTTCGCACCCGCACTACCACTCGTCCCCGTCGCTCGACTACCCCCCTCCTGCGTCTCCGTCTCGTTCCTCCTCTCCCCCAAAATGGCCTGATCAATCAATCCCTGCACCTCCTTATTAAACCCATCATAGTACGCCTTGACATCGGTCGGCAGCGCACTGTACCACACTGGTGTCGTGGAGAACGTTTCCAGCGCCCCGATCTTAGTTACTTCGGGGGGGATCGAGTAGGTGGCTGTTGCGACAAAGGAGGCTAGGCCTTTGTGTGCGGAGGAGGCGCTGGAGATGGCAGCGGGGTCGCCGGTTAGAGAGGAGAGACCGGATGAGACTTGCGAGAGGATGGAGGATTTGTAGCCGGAGAGCTGGGCAGAGGTTAGTTGATGTTGTTTAGGGAGAAGGGGTGGAAAGAACGTACGTCTGTGAGGACGGCAAGGTTGGTGGGGAGGGGGGTGGTTATGATTGCGAATTCGGCGACGGTTGTGGATGCTGTTGCCAGGATGGCGAGGATGAGAGTTTTGGAATACATCTTTTTTTTTCAATGTTTTTCGTTTTTTGTTTTTTGCTTAGATTTGGGTTGCCTTTTACACGTAGATTCGTCGTTAGACGATGTTGGTATGTCAAGATTCAAAGCGAAAGTGAGGTGATTATATGTAAATATAGCAGCTGAGAACTGTTTCAGCTGGGGTCCACAAAAACCGTTTGCTCTCAGAGGAGAAAGAACAAGTGAATCCGAACGTTCAAAGTGAAAGTGATGCAAGAGATCGGGAAAAGGGGGAGGGAACACCATATACGGGAAAGCGAAAAGCGGGTTCAAGCCACTGCTTTAAGTAAAATTGGTTTTTGGGCATACAATTCTGTGCATAGATTTCAACTCGGCCCCCTGCTGCGCGCGCGCTCGCGCGCCAAACAGTACAGCCCTGTGTTCCGTTCTTCTACTCGAGACGCCCGGAATAGGGCGTGCGTACGTGGGGGGAAGTGCGAGACAGGACTCAGCCACGCCCTAAAGACACCAAGCGTATAGCAGTTATATATGGCAACAATGCTGTGCAGTGCTGTTTTTGTCAGCCGCGTCCTCGTAATTTGTCATGTTTTTTTTTGGGGGGGGGGGGAGGGTTAGTCGGCATCTCCACAAAAAACCAACGGAAGGAAGGGGAATTGCGGGAAAAAAGAAAAGGGAAGCATGGGGAACAGACATGGCAGAACGAGGCTAGATGGGTTGTGCTCAGACGTTGACTGTTGCATGCAATCGATTAGTAGTAAGTATGACCCACAGATAAACAACCCTCCCTTTGAACGACACACGTTCGGTGCGACAAATACACATTGTTAGAGCAGGCAGCCCTGACCGACATCGACGATCACATTACGTTTGATGTTCTTCGGAGGATTTTTATTTTACAGAAATGTGTTTTTCAGGAGGTGGTGTGGATAATTATATTATTTCTTGTGGCGGTTCTGTTTCTGGATCTTGGACTGCATTAGCGTCGGCTCTATACGCGATAAGCCTTTGTGAGAGATGGGCTGTGTCTTCTAGGCCACCCAATACATTTCCCGTGACATTATCCTTATGAAGCAGACCCGAGTTATCGCGCAGGTGCCCTTTTTTTGTCATTACTCAAATCTCGCGTACAGCGGTGTTGACTCCGGCGCGCTCGTTGCCTGCCTTGTCCGTGGCAATTTCACGTTCTTCGCAGGATGTCTCGCTTGCGATCTCAGCCGTGTGGGAGAGGTTGGCTTTGCGCTCTTTCCAGCCCAGGAAGAGGAAGCCGATGATGACAGCGATCCAGTATACGTTGTAGGAAATGACAGAGCCGTAGGTCGCGCTGTTCTGCCAGCCGAGTAGGGAGTTGAAGATTCCCCAACTGTGAAGCGACGTCGTTAGCAGGGATCTTGTAGTATACGAAATGACATATGCTTACCCGCCGCTACCGTTTTCTAGCGGAGAACAACACTTTTGCGCAATAGTCAGCCTAACAATCCGAGGATAGACCAGGCCAAAACTTACATTGACATGCCAAACGCTTTTCCTGATGTCATAGCTGCCAGGGCCTGCACCGGCTTCAGCAGCACCCTCTCCAGCGAGCTTGACCCATGCATCTTGCTCAAGATTCCAGACACCCTTGGAGAAGAGACCTGCAGCTACGAGGTAGAGAAAGCATGTGGACACCACAAGGAAGATCTGCAACGAAGTCTTGTTGCCGCCTTTGTAGATCAGATAGCCGACCAGAGCGCCTGCACCCAGGCCACAAATGACAGCGAGAGGAAAACTTGTCGCTGGAGCGCTGAGACTAACACCTGCAATGAATCTGGATACTGGTTTAGCCAGAGAAGACTTCATGAAAGTTGGGTTGCATCGACTTACAGCACTGCTTCAATGCCCTCGCGAAGCACCGTTACAAACGGCAAGATGAACATGGCATACTTCTCCGTCCAGCGCTTCAGTTTACCTTTGACGGGTAAATTGAGATCTTTCTGCTCCAACACCTTGGAAATCTTGGCTCTCCATTTATCCTGTAGCTTGCTAATGCGAAGCAAAGCTGCGCCCATGAGCGTGATAATGACGCTGGCCACAATTCCAAAAACGCCCTCCCAAATGTTCTCAGCAGACTCAAAGGTATTCTTGCCCGCCGTGTAAAAGGTTCCTATCACGCCAGCGCAGATGATCAGGCAGATGAATACGCCTGCTGCCACGCCGTACCAGACCTGGCGCACGAGCCGCTTATAGACAGCGGCATCCTGCGAGGGACCCAGAGTTTGCTTGAGGAAGGCGAGGAGCACAGAAACAATAATGCTGGTTTCTAGACATTCTCGGAAGCAAATGAAGAAGACTAGTATTACGAAGTTAGTACGAAAGGCGCTAGGCGCACATAGAGGGGCAATCGTTGTAGTCTGCTCACACACCTGGTACTGCGAAGACGTTAGGCATCTTGATAGCTGTCAAGCTCGCTCAACTGGCGTTTGATCTAGGAATCAGATAAAAGGCGAGGAGTTTAAGAAGACAGGATCTAATCAGATGAGGGGTGGGCGGCGCCTGCTCTCAGCTTCCTCGTGCATGTGCATCCTGTCTCTGTATCATGACGCTAGCGTAAAGCCGAGTTTCGGAATACCTATGCCCAATGACTCTAGCCCTCAATTAACTTTGCGAGCTGAGGCGGGAGGATGGACCGATGACATGTTGTGAAAGTTTTTTTTGTTGGTGTCACTTTTCTCAAGAGCTTTCGGTACGTACTGGTGGTGCTATTCAACCATCGTTTTCACATTGTCTAGGTAGTAGTACCACAACCATACCACACAAAAGCAACCCCTACGAAACCTCTACACGCTTCAAAAATCACCACAACAATGATCTGCGAGACTCTCACGCCCAGCCACGCCAAATCAATTTAAGGCTTCAACAGCGCAAGCTAAGGCAGGCTTGTTGGTTCTTCGGCGCCTCTTGACCACATGGCCGGGTCGATGGTGGTCCAAATTATCAGATGGTCCGATAACAAGCGCATCGGTAGCACCCCGCGGCGAATCACGAGACGGGATGCTGACGCAGGCCTGCCATGATTGGATATACGGCCCATACATACACCAGGCTTAACCAGAAGAGCATACATGCCCCGCTCTGTGTTGTTTGACCAGTGTCTTTTCACGCTGCAAACTTCCGGCAGATGATCTGATAACTCGACGCCGCAACCATTGTGGCTTTAGCTAGTCGCCCGCAGCTGATGGCAAGGCATAATCTGATTTTCAAGTATCGGACCAGTCTGGTGCCATTTATCTGATGATTCCATGCTCACAATCAGACCTAGTCTTGTCTGATTATCCGCACACTGAGCTGAGTACGTTGTGGTGTACTCCCACTTGCTGGACCATCCAGTACAGCTTTGTAGCTGACTAGACGTTTCAATTCTCACCTCGCCGCCCAACATGGTGATTTCTTTGTTAAATTTTCTCGTTTCACTGCTACTTCTGGGTTCGGCTGCTCAGGCTGCGACTGTTACGTACGACTTCGATGTAGCATGGACATATGCGAATCCAGATGGACAGTATAGACGCCCAACCATTGGAATTAACGGACAATGGCCCATCCCAGCTATTGTAGCAACAAAAGGCGACCAGGTCATTGTCAATGTCAAGAACTCGCTGGGTAACGAGTCGACGAGTTTGCATTTTCATGGCTTGTTTATGAATGGCACGACGCATATGGATGGTGTGGTTGGAGGTACCCAGTGCGGGATCCCTCCAGGTAGCTCTTTTACGTACAATTTCACAGTGAGTATTGAGTTTTCCAAGGAGAATAGCTGGAGCTGATATTTATAGGTTAATCAACCAGGAACATATTGGTACCATAGCCATGAACGTGGTCAGTATCCTGACGGTCTCCGCGGACCGCTCATCGTGCATGATCCAGAGAATCCACACAAGGACCTTTATGACGAGGAAGTTGTAGTGACACTATCCGACTGGTGAGCAAAGCCGTTGAAATGGAATTCGTGAAAGGAAAGTGGCTGACCAAGGCACGATAATACTTACAGGTACCACGACTCTATGCACAACCTTCTCGCAAGCTTCATCAACATTGCCAATCCCTCGGGCGCAGAACCCGTGCCTCAAGCAGCCTTGCTCAATGACACCCAGAATCTTACTGTCAGCATTGAGCCCGGCAAAACATATCTCTTCCGCATGGTCAACATGGGGGCTTTTGCCGCCCAATACGTCTGGTTCGAGGAGCACACGATGCGCGTTGTCGAAGTCGATGGCGTGTACACTGAGCCTATGGATGCAAATATGATTTACCTGACTGCTGCTCAGCGCTACAGTGTGCTCGTCACTGCCAAGAACGATACAAAGTCCAACTTTGCCTTTGTCGGCAGCATGGACGAGGACTTGTTCGATACGGTGCCCAAAGGGCTGAATCCCAATGTCACGGGGTGGCTTATATACGACGATAAGAAGGAACTGCCAGTTGCGAAGAGCGTAGATGCTTTTGAGCCATTTGATGATTTTAAACTCGTGCCGTGGGATAAAGAAGGAGTATTCGATCAAGTCCATCAGTCCATCACGCTCGATGTGAAGATGGATAATTTGAACGATGGAGCGAATTAGTAAGTTCTCTTTCCCCTCGTATTCTCGATATCAGGTAACTAAATACAACACTCCAGCGCCTTCTTCAACGACGTAACCTACGTCAGCCCCAAAGTTCCCACCCTCTACACCGTCCTCTCCACAGGCCCCAACGCCACAGACTCCATAATTTACGGTAGCAACACCAACGCCTTCATCCTCGCCCAAAACCAAGTTGTAGAAATCATCTTAAACAATATGGATCCGGGAAAGTACGTCCTCTCCCCCTCCCCCAACTTCCCCAATCTTTTCCCCCTTTCCTAAAACAAAGATATCTAACAACCCAAAAAAGACACCCCTTCCACCTTCATGGCCACACCTTCCAAGTCCTCCTCCGCAGCGACGCAGACGCAGGCTCCTACAACACCTCCTCCTCCCTTTCTCCCTCCTCACAAAACCCCACCCCCATGCGCCGCGACACCATCCTCGTCCGCCCAAACGGCCACCTTATCCTGCGCTTCCGTTCCGACAACCCCGGCGTCTGGCTCTTCCACTGCCACATCGAATGGCACGTCGCCTCCGGTCTCACCGCCACCATCATCGAGGCCCCCTTATCCGTCCAACGCCAACTTGCGGATAAGATACCACAAGATCACTGGGATGTGTGTCGAAATGCGGGTGTACCGACGCAGGGGAATGCGGCGGGGAATACCCGGGATCTGGAGGATTTGAGCGGGGAGAATAGGAGTCCGGGGAGGTTGCCCGATGGGTTTGAGGGGAGGGGGATTGCGGCGTTGGTGATGAGTGTGGTGAGTGCGTTTTTGGGGATTGGAGTTATTGGGTGGTATGGAATGAAGCCTGTTGGGGGGAGGTGAAGGGTAGGGAGGGTTTTTTGGGGGGAAGGGGGGAGGGAGGGAGGGGTGTTTGTGTACGTATAGTAAGGAAAAGGTGGGAAAATGAAGAGTTATCAGGTGGGAGCGAATGATTTGAAAGGGATGTATTGAATCCTTCTTTTACGTTGGTTTTGAAAGTAGATTTTTATATTCTCGAATATGCTCTGTAACTGATTCGTACAACAACATCACTCCTCATCCCAGTAATAACTCCACATATCTGCCCCATGCAGTGCATCAGCATATCTCCTTCCCGCCGTCGTGCCTGCGGCCCCCGCACAAACAATCAGTGGCAGGAAGTGCTCAGCCCCGCCATTAGGATGCATAGTATACGCATGCGGCCACTTCCGCCATTGAAGAAACTTCTCCTCGCGCTTCGCGTCGTCATCCGTCATAGCCGCATCCGTGACATGTTTACTCCACTCTGCGTTGTGCGCCTGGAGCGATGGATTGGCAAGCTGGCCGAACAAGCGCAAGTTGTGGAACGTAGCGAAGCCTGAACCGATAATAGCAATGTTTTGGCTGCGGAGAGTGGACAAGGCGCGGCCGATGGCGTAGGATTGTGCGGGCGACTCGGATGAGAGGACTGAGAGTTGGACTATGGGGGTTGAGGCAGAGGGATCGATGAGTTTCATTGGGACAAAGACGCCGTGGTCCCATGCTGTGGTTCGTGATCAGTCGATGCAACTCACGTACAAAAGACGGACGAGTGAGAACAACTTACGTCGCTTGGTATCCTTTTCGCATTCAATACCCGCTTCATTGAGCGCTTTGGCGACTTGATCTGCCACCTCTGGACTGCCAAGCGCATCGTGTTTGATCTGGTAGGATTCAGGTGGGAATCCGTAGTAGTCGTACAACAAGTCGTGTTTGGAGCCGCTGGAGATGGTGACCTTTGTTGTGGACCAATGGGCCGTGACTAGTACGATTGCTTTAGGTGCGTCTGGTGTGCCCAGCTTGAGAATTTTGGGCACCCGCGTCTTGAGCGAGTTTGTAATGGCTGCATGCGATGGGTCACCGAGAAGCGGCATGGGGCCTCCGCCGTGGGAGACGGAGATCACAGGTGCAAGACGCGTCATGTTGCCGGCGTAGGATGATAGGGGATGTTGCTGTATGCCTTGGAGAGGATTGAACGTCGCGTTGCTAGAAGAGGAGGACTGTTGCGCAGAGGTGTGTTGTATGCCAAGTAGGGTTGTGACTAAAGAAGATGCGCGACGGAATGGTTTCATGTCAGCTGCAATAAGGGTGGTGGGAGCAGTTGAAGCTGATATATATGCAGGTCCGGACGGACTGGAATCATTGCGGCTTCGGCATTTATCACGCAGCGATTGAAGCGACTTGACGGCTCAGATGGTGTTGTTTGTAACATAATTTGTGAGTGCGGAATTCCGCCGCTCTTGCTCGATGGCGCGATGTCACGTGTCGGGGTCACGTCAAGTATGTACATAGCATGGGGGACCCAAAGCAGTCACAGCATGGCACCATCGTGGGAGGTCTATGTTATCATCAAGGTCTGTATTCGAATGCGCTAAGGAAAGAAATGGAAAATGCTACCAAGAACAGTATTATTATTCCATTATAGTCTATGCAGCTCGTGGCTATGTAAAACTTTGGCCAAAGGCCGTTCTATGGGTACTTATTTACAAATTGGGGAGTTTGTGGTTTATATCATAGCTTTGGTACTTCGGCCTCCATCTAGTCAAGCTACACCAGGAACAGTAGATTATGCGACTCTACGACTTTCTCAGTAAAGAAGACGCCAAACGCGCCACACCCTTTTGCGCTCGCTTCATCGGCACCACAATGTCGATACTGGCAATATGCGTCTTTGCTCCTTTATGCTGCTGAACAGGCGCCGATGTGTCATGGCTGGATTTTGCCTTTGGACTTGCAATAGGGGAAGAGGTGGATCGAGTGCCAAAAACGTCAGCGACGCCATTCCCAGTGCCGTCTTGCTACATTTCTGCACTTGCAGAAAGAGCCCGTTTCACTTCTCTATCTGCCTTATTCAAAGTAACACTAGGTAATGGTCTTGTGTGTTTTTATTATTAATTCCATTTATAGTCCTGTATCAGCCGTTGGCTATGTAAGACTTTGGCCAAAGACC
The DNA here is from genome assembly GCA_002286855.1 of Bipolaris cookei. NCBI lineage: Eukaryota > Fungi > Ascomycota > Dothideomycetes > Pleosporales > Pleosporaceae > Bipolaris > Bipolaris cookei. Next base: position 841,074 of record NRSV01000001.1, read on the forward strand.
GTTCTATCTAGTTCTTATTTGCAATTTGGAGGTTTCTGCTATAGAGTGTAGCTAGGGTGCTTCGGCCTTTATCTAGCTCAGCTATTACTAGCCTTCTAGATGCCTGGTGCTAAAGAGCAGTTTGGTGACAGGGAGAGATGTAGGGCGGCTAAGCTGCCTTCCAGCGAGCTCTCTAGAGGGAAAGGAAATAGTACTAATAAACGCAAATAAAAGCAAACGTGTTTTTCTTCTTTTTCTTTCTTTCTTGCTGTTTTCTTTCTTGTTTTTATTCTTTTCTAGTCTTCCTGGCCTAGGTACCACTTTCTTGTTCCTATCTTCGTACTAGTAATAAAAGCTAAGGTAGCTTCTATACCACACGAAGTATGGAGTAGGAGTGGGAGTTTAAGTACTTTTTGGCCTAGAGTCTTTTTAAGCTGGTTTCTTTCTGCGCTATAGAAGCCGCAGTATAGAAGTAGATGCTCTGCTGTTTGTGGTCTCCCACATTGGCAGAGGTCTGTTTCTCTTCTATTCACTCTCTTTAGGTAGGAGTTAAAGTATCCGTGTCCTATCTTAAGGGAGTAGAAAGAGCTTGAAATCTCTCTTTTCGTGCCTCTTGGGATTGCTAGTTGGTTTTGGAGCTTTAGATCGAAGATAGCTCCGTAGCTGGTCTTCTTTTCTCTTGCTTTTTCCCTATACTTTCTCCACTCGGTCTTGTGTGTTGATATAGCTATTGCTACTACTTTTCTCTTTCTGCTTAGGCATGTTTCGAAACTCGGAGTCCAGCCATGCCGTCATGCAATGGCTTTGTAGTACTAGCATTGTACATATGTCTTCGCGCAGGTCTTGCCGATTTTTAGAGTATGGGTATATCTGGAGGAGATCTGTGTGGAGCGATGTGTGTTCGATTAGACGGTGGATGTTGAGATTTGACTGGACGCCTTGCGGGACCATGGGCTCACGTCCCGTGTAGGAGCTCAATTGAGGATTTGGGAGTAGACTGACGCTCGGATTCTGTGTTGGGATGTTCTTATGTGGTTCAAAATACACAACAGGCAATTCGGGCTCTCTGCTTTTGGTCTCGTAAGGGTGGGTGATGGAGAGTCTCTGCTTGTGGGTTGTTGTTCTAGGTTGTTGTTCTAGGTTGTTATTCTAGGAAGATCTTGCACATGTTCGACGACTTTTCTACGGAGAATTTCTTCGCTATGGAGAGGAACTATGAGGTTCGGGATCATTGGAGGTGGAAACTGATAGTACGAAGCGTAGGATACTAGAAAGCTCGTTCGGATCTGTTGATATGCGAATGTCTGCATTGGAAGAGAATGTTGCGTCGGGAAAGGAACGCCAAATAGGCCATGTCCCGGAAACGAATTAGAATTGAAGTGTGGCACAGTAGTCGTCCTTGAATTCATCCTTCGGTAGATTTCGTGACTTTGGTGGTTGTTTGGGATGCTTTTGTTAGAAGGCACACTCGTCAATCCTAGCCTCCGAGCGCCTTAGCTATATAAATTCCTATGCCTGTTCTTTATGATTCTGTGGGGCTCTGATGATTGTTTATCTCGATTCTTTCGTTTCAGTTCACGTTTTGTTGGACGGGGAGGTGACCAGCCCTCGTTGACAACAATCGGGTCGTGGCAGCTACCACTCATGCTGACAAAAGACTTCAGAGCTAGTCTTCGCAGAGCAGAAGAGAGGGTTCGATTAGGAAGATTGGGTGAGAGATTCTTTGTTTTGGGCGTTTTTTGTGGTCGCAACTATCGACGTGTGATCGGTGATCGGCAGTGTGGTCAATAAACCGACCAACTCAAACCTGAAGCTTTGGTGGGTCGGTTTGAGTTGGTTTGATAAAACGTCGCCCGTCGGTTTGAGTTTGATAAGGTTTGATGGCTTAACTTAAAGAAGTTAACGGGTTGCCTAAAAAGTTAACTATTTGGAGTGTCACAAGTCTGTATTACATTAGTATCCGTACATTAAGTCTACTACGATACCAAGCCGTTCTTGAGCCAGTGACGCGATAGAGGTGCTCTACATGTTCCTGACGAAGCCACAAGTAAAAAGAGATTGGCAGGCAGATTTGGAAGTTCACCGGATGGAGAGATGCGGTGCTCACGGATTAAATGCTTTGCTGCGTGAGTAGTGCCAGCTGCTGAATATAGAGCCGTTGAGTAATTCGTCTTCAGGTAGCAAAGCTTACAGAGCCAATATCGCGCTCCTTCGTGTTCTAGGCTAGCGCCGTGTTGGAACATCCATGATTCTTTGGCCTTAGTGTTAACTACTCGCCTGTGGCGAGGCCTTAACTTCGCGCCTTCAAGCCCCATCGAGCCGTGCCAGATATTCGTCCAGTCAATATCAAACTCGCACCAAACCTCTTTGTCAATCAATACAGACTTAGAGGGTGCTAGGGTTGTCTTGGAAGTGTCATCGACGCGAATAACCTGTGAGCAAGATAGAAGAGAAGATATAGCAGGGCTAGTTGCTCTGCTAGAGGTTATATCGAAGCGACAATATTTGGCTAAATAAAAAAATGGTTAGAAAAATAAGGCGTACAGAAATAGGCGATGTGATACATAACTATAGCATGGACTAGTGGATAGAATTTAGAGGGTATTTCTAGAAAGTTCGTTTGTTTACCTATACTAGGAAATGGTCCAAGAGGTCTCCCGTAATAGCTACACCAAATCCGATATGTTAAACCGACTCAAACGCAGTCAAACCGACCGCTCTTATCGGTCGGTCGGTCAAACCGTCGATTTGTTGACCACACTGAGTGATCGGTGAAGCGAGATTGATATCATGATCACTGATATTTCCGGGGAGCACCGTTGAAGGTGGAATACTGGGTGATTATGGGGTCTCTACTGCGGTTCCTGCCTTTTTTCTACGAGGATCTTGAACATGGATGGTATCGCTAGTCGGTTCAGTGAGTCTGGGCTTATTAATGCTGGCGATTATACGGTTTGCATTTGCGGTGCTCCGCCAAGTGGAGACCATGTTGTGTCGAAGTCCGTCTAGGCCACACAAACGATATGAGATGAAACCAAGACCTTATTTCTCAATCTGTTTCTGGAATTATTGTAGTAAGCACCGCACCTGGCTGGGTTGGATACAATCCTTTCGCGTGCTATGCTCTAATGTTTCTTTGCCGGTGAGCAGACGTAACTCTCAGACAAGACGGTAGAGAGCATGAAGAAGAGAAGAATGGGCATGACTCGTAAACAGAGATATGGTGTTGCCTATGTGTGTATAGAAGGCGCGGGGTGTATGGGAAAGGACATTCGTTGTAAGAGGAAGGCGCAACTCATATATGAACAGCAATCTTGGAGACAAACATATAGCGGATATTTCAGCTCAGAGACATGTGGAAGGTAAAAAAGCCTCCTTGAGTAAAATTAGCGCCTGCAAAAAGAAACAGAAGTATAGAGAAGAAAGCATACCACAATGCTTCCATTCTCACCTCCTTGGCATGCTCCGAAATAACCTCTCCACTCAATCCGCATCCAGAAAAGCACGAAGCTTCACCAGTTCTTCCTGATCGTGAAGCTCACTAACAACACGATTAATGGCTCCACCATCCCACGCAATGCCATGCCAGAGCAAAACGCCCATATCTCGCATCATCCTTACTTCATCTTCGCGTGCCTTTAAACCCGTTGCAGCTGCGAACAAGTGCTCCCAGAATGCATGTCGAAGCTGTGCGGCTCCCTCAAAATAGATCCATGCGGATATTGTGCTCGAAGAAACTCTTTCGTAATACCCCAGCAGATGCTCAAGCCCATACAGACACGTTCCAAAGGGCAAAAACTCTGCTTCAGCCCAATCGACCAGGCCAGTCATCTTCCACCGATTCTCATCGATGAGAATGTTGGATGGTATGAGATCCCCGTGATTCAGAATGATAGGGTAGTTCGTCATTTTTTGTATGGCTGAAAGTGTCCTCCCTGCTCTTCTTCTCAAGCATGCGTCGGGTAGTTCTGCAGCAAGTTTCCTGAGTCGATAGACAATGCTTGAGCCGACTTTGCCGCGACACTGTAAGAGTACATCTGGTGTATCTTCCATTGGCGAGTCAGCTCGTGTGGTTCTGAGTATTGGTAATGTTTGCGCTTTCGACGCACACTGCCAGCCTTGTACTACGAATTTGGCAAAGTCCAAGACTAGTGTCTCCAGTTGTGCTTGCTCTTTTATAGTCAAGGTACGTGCACGCGGCATCAGACGGCTGAGAGACGTGCCGGAAATTCTGTTCATCTTGTGAGCCTTCAGGCCTCCAGGTAGCGGTATGTCCAGGAGTGCGACGGTTGGTGCCAGTGATGGATAGGTCTTGGTTGCGACGTGCATAAGGTCAAGATCGAGTGCGTGAGACGCAGGTCGGAGTTGAACGATCAGCTCACTTCTTGTTTTGCGCCCTTCAAATTCCTCTGCCAGGTCCTTGTCTACAACCGTGCTGTGCTCAGTGCCGCTCAAAGGCGCAACCAACAACGTGCAACTGCAATATCCCTGCTGTTCAAACTCTTTCACCTCATACCCTACATATGCATTCTGTACAGCTCTCATACATGACTTTCCATCTTCGTTCCTCAGGTTGAAGCGACCCCAGAAGCCTTGGGATGTCATGATTACTTGGACGTAATCAATATAGAGATGCAGACTTGAGAGGGATCCAAGCCATGGCGGACTATGGGTGCCGCGCAATTCATCCCGTGCTGCATTATTAATGACGGGTAGTCGCAAGCCTGTTCGCTACACATGTCCAAGTATGTGGCTACATGGTGTGTCGTACTTTGCTGTGGTTCGCTGAGATGCTGCACGTGGCAGTCGGGCGTGGGAGGGATGAAGGTTAGATGGAGCGGGGGCGTGGTGTGCATCGGCTTGCCGTGTAAGCATGGCCGGGTGAAATCCTCAGCAAAAAGCGCAGCTAATTACTCACAGAACGCTTTTATCCAGGAATATTGAGTATGAAGGCTGGTGGAGTACTAAATATCGTACATTCGTCTTATATTAATTGCTATATGCATTCGATCAGTCGAACAAGAAAAACGCCTCCCCAAATCTGAGTCCTTTTACCAAAGCCAGCTCAGTTATCAGAAGAATGGTATCATATGTGCCGCCAACTATCTCAAAATTCGCCCACAAGACTTCTACTGTTTACAACGAAGCAAAGGCAACGGCAACAAAAGCAGCAGCAATACTGATGAAGGATTGTGCGCTGAGACCAGAGGCGTTGCTGGTAGTAGTCTGGGGAGGTGAGGCGCTGGTTCCGCTTCCGCTTCCGCTTCCGGCTCCAGCTCCGCTTCCTCCAGCAGCACCTCCTTGTCCATTGCCAGAATCGGCGCCATTTCCAGAAGATGGCGAGGTGGGTGTGTTGCCAGTAATGCCACCGGATCCAGCAGACTGACCAGGAGACAGGTTCTCCGAGGCTTGGGCAGCAAGGGCAGTGAATGCTTGGATGGTTCTGTTACCGGCTGCGGGTCTACGTGCTATAGTCAGTTTCTGGCTCAAAACATATTGGATTACAGAAGGGTAGGTGACTTACGCGTTGATGGCTCCAACCATACCATTCTGGCAATGCTGGCCCTGAGAGCAGTAGAACCAGATGGGCTTCGTGTCGGGAACGCGAATAGTGTAAGTCAGGATTTGATTTGTTGCTGCGAAGGAAGCGTTGGTAGGCATGAAACCAGAGAAGAAGGCGTCAGTCTTGTTGGTCATGACGTTTTGGATGGGTATGCAAGGGTTATCGAAGGTGGATTGGACGACGGAATGGTTCTATGAGAACGATTAGCTCAAGGACACAACCAGGCGCAGAAACAGCGACTAGGCATACCTTCGGGTGGAACTGGAATTGAACCATGTCGCCTGGCTGAGCCGCGACGTTGTTTGGGTAAAAGGCCAAAGAACCATTGGGTCCGCCGACCTGGACAACGTGCATTCTGAGCATTCCTTCTTGAGCGGCGGCGAGACCGAAGATGGTCGAAACGATGGCTGTTGTTGAAAAGTACATATTGAATAACTGTGACTGTTCTTTTTTCTTTCGAAAGGCGACTCGAGTATTAAATGGGCGACTTTGTGTTTATAGTATTGAAAGTCTCGTCAAGAGAGTGCAAAAGCGACTAGCGCTCTGGAATTCGTCAAAGTAACCGTTGGACTAGCCAACAGGTGTATTAGGAGATAAGGGTGAAAGACCGTGAGGTTTGGGAAGAAAAGAAGATGCAAAAGAAACCCGCAACAAAGTAAGGAGAAAACGTGGGATGCAGAAGTGAAAAGAGAAGCCTGAGGTGACGGTACAGGGCCGTCTTAAGGCATAAAGGTTTGCCATGCGTTGGCACGGCGGTTAACAGGTCTTCCGATACATGGGGTTGGGGTTGCGACAGGTTGGAGGCGCAGAGTGCTTCAGCCTCTCGACTCAGTACAAACCCTGCAAGATGAGGCTTAACAGAAGGATCATTAAGGATAGCTCGCCCTTGAGCAGACAAGACTGATTCTAATTGTTCTTGCGCACCAATGAATACATAGATTTGGAGCAACCAGGCGCTACGAATATTGAGTTGTATGCACTTGGCGAGCCATTGTGTGGTGTAAACCATGTTGTGAAGCTGTTGTTCGAAGAGTTGGTGCCTGGGTGTGGACGATGCGACACGCTCCACGTTCCGTTCGTGTTTGAGCCCTGTCATGTTATGCTTCAGGCTGCGCATCGCAACGGCAATCATTAAACCGACCAAGCTAGGCAGTCGGAACTTCTGTTTGCGAGATTGCACCACAGCACTGGTTCTTGGCCATGTGGACAATGGCGTTGGAGAAGATGTTGGGATTGAGGAAGTACGGCCAGATGTTTCAAACACGTCAAAATGTTGGATCCTTTATTCGCTTGCCAGTCGTTTCAGTCTTGTATCGACTCTACAGAGGGTGATGATTGCACATGGCTGTGACTATTATTATGAATGCATGCGTTGGCCTGATGGCGTAGCCGCTGTCGGGCGGTGAATTGCGCGGTACCTCTAACGCGACGACTCCATTTTCACTCCATATTTAGACGAGTTGCAGAGCTGTGAGCGCTCCTTCTATCCAATGAATCCAAGTAAATCTTGTCGTAGAAGGAGGAAAAGGCTTCCGAAAGCCTGCACATGCCCATGGGCGGGCCTCGGGCTACGCATGGCGATAATATCACAAACTCGCTATGGCTGTTGATTCTGGCTATTCCGAGTGATATGGATTGTGCATATGATGCAGCGCCGAATCGCGTTGGTCTCTATAGCAAACTAGCCGGCTGCTCAAAAGTCGAGCACAAGCTGTGGTGCCAATTTCTCCAAGTCTTCGACTTGTAAGAAACCATCGACAAGACCGCCGTTCTTGACTGCCGTCTTTCTTTCGTCCTTACTCCTCAAGAAGGCCTCTGTGACGAAGATGTCGATGTACTTGCCCACAAGCTTCATTGCGCCCGTCTGTATCTGCATATCGGGATCATCAAAGTTTTCGAGGAGCAGACGCGCGAGCAGCGGCCGAGGTACGACGGGGTCGGACAAGGTCGTCTTGGCTGGCGGGAGCTTTGAGCGAGCTGGTGCAGTTATAGGTTCGACGTCTTCCATTATGGAATCGAAACCGTCGCTATCAATTTGATCTACGAGTTCTTCAGGCGCGTCATCGTCAGACAGGTCGATGACGTCAGTTGCTGGCTGAAAGGCATTCTTTGATGCGGTCGCATTGGCCTTGTTTGCAGCACCAGTTGCGCGGGATGCCGCTGGTGCAGGAACGTGTCTTGCAGTGGTGGAAGAGGAGGCTTGGGTAGCGGCGTTGACAGGACGTGGGGGATTGAAGGCAGGCCCTTTTCTTCGTGCAGCATTGGGTCCGGCAGCTTTTGGGGGCATGATGGATGTTGCTGAGGCCTCAATCAGGTTAGGGAGGAGGGGGGCCGGTTGATTAGGGTGGGCAGTGCGATGGCGCGTGTTGATGATGCGACCAAAGCCAAAGACGATGGGCACGCGCTCTCACGTGCACATCATCTGTACTAAGCGATACTGGTACCGCGACGTCATTGATTATGTTAGGGATACCACTACATACTTAGATGGACATGTTCCTTGTGACATTGCAGTAAGGCCGATATATTTGCATGGCGCTACTGGGCAGAAGATGTCAGCGGAGGGTGATGCTTTGTGCCGATGCTGCCGATGCTGCGGCAATCACGCGTATAGCTATTGTGTTGTACTTCATACGTACACAAGTTTGTACGTGCAGTTTTTACCGTTTTGCCGTCGCTACATACGCAGTACATGGCTGGGAATATGGGCCGATGGATCTAGTAAGGCGTACAACAATATATAGCACCAACCCCTGCCCTGCGACCAATCTGCTTTTGAAAGCTTGATCGCAAATCACGATTCTGCAAAACGGGCCGCACGGTCGCAGCGTTCAACTCGTATTGGCAAAGCCGGTAAAGTTAAATGAACTGCTGCATGAGTGCTACAAGTGTTCAGCATGGCACCATGGGCAATGGCACCGTGCGACGAGGCGACCAGCGGCGTGCCTTGGTGGGGAGAAGTGGTGCAGAGGCGTGGTTTCAGAGAAACAAAGAAAGGTGGGCGTAGACACAGGGTTGTACATGAGATTGCATTGCAAAAGGCAGAGTTGCACAGCACTGGCAGCAGACGATTCGAAGGGTCCTGGGGTGCAGGGCGCCTGACACGTTGCACACAGATGGGCGTGTAACAGACGGGCGTGTAGCAGCAGCAGGCAGAAGCAGCAGAAGCAGCCGAAGCAGATTTGCAACCAAAGGGGCGACTTGGTTGATTGCTTGTACGCTCTTGGTGGCTTAGCGCTGGCTTGTCTAGTTTTTTGAGCATGTCACTTTGGCCGGGCTGGAGGCGCAGATGGACCGGCAGCGGGTGGATGCAGCGGCTCGCTATCTGCGGTGGGATGTCGGTGTAGTGGTGTAGGATTGGGTGTGGGATGCCTACGAGCTATTCATGGGATTCATGGCGAGCGAGTGGCGGACATGGTGCTGGATGCGGGAGGGCAGGCTGCTGAATGCGGCGTACGGTGGACTCTTGTGGGTCAGGGTAGACGACGTCGTGGCCTGGTGGCTGCCGGGGGGGGGCGACATCTGGACATTTGAGTGTGGACGCCTCGACGTCTGGCCCTTTCAGATTCTCGACGTGCGGGCAACGTGGTCACGACGACGGCGGTGCACACAGGCTGGGCCGGGTTAGGTGGGGTAGCAGAACCGGCCCCCAATGCAAGTAAGTAGTCTTTGTTGTATGGTGCGTTAAACTAGCAGCCGCGGCGCCCAACGTCCTTCCTCGGGCGACTGGTGGTGCGTGGTGGTGCAGACAAGACAACAAGCACGAGTGAGTATGTGTGGACATTGATCTCTCAGCCGCAGACAATGGTGGCTCAGGCGCAGTGAGGGCAAAGCGCGGTGAAGGCAGAGGGGATGTAAGGCACATTGGCATACCTAGCGAGATTGTGGCTTGCTGAGAGCCTGCGGCCCTGTCTGCGCGCGGCCAGAGCCAAAGGCTTCATGGGCGATGGCGAGGCAGGACGCAGCCCACTGCCGGGGCGATGAGCCCAGCCCCAGATCAGATGGCGTACTCTTACATACTCTACCTACCGCCTACCGCCTACCGCCTACCAACTAGCTCCCTCTTGCTCATGCTCATCTCATGCTCACACCCCCCCAGCCCCAACCCCAAAGCTTGCCAGCGCCAGGCCCGCGCGCTGGTGGTGCTCCAAACACCCCTGTCCTTGTACCCGATAATGTGGCATACGGCGAGCCCGTCAACCCAGACGCCCACAGTAGTAGGCCTTAGTATATCATACACTGGCTCGCCATAAATCTGCACTCCTCACGCTGCTGCTGCCGCTCCGGCAACCTCACTGTCTTTTTTCCCCTCTAGCTTGCCCGCAGCCCGCCCTCGCCTTCACCCTCACCCACTATCACCGCAGGGACCGCCTTATCACTGTCACCACTGGCACTACCACTACCACCACTGCCACCACTGCCACCACTACCCTCAAGAACCATTCCGACTCTTGGACCGCCATCTTCTCTGCCGCACAGAAACATAAAAAGACGAGCGTTTGCTGGCCGCCCCGCCCACTTGCAGTCTTTATCTATCTCTGGACCAATCCCGTTTATCTCTATTCTTGGCTGTCCACTCGCGGCTTCCCAGACAAACATCGCACCTGCCCATCTTCTCCCTCTCGGACATGCCCCACTCAGCCAATAATTCTACCTCCAGTCAGACCAAGATGTCGCGGCCCTCATCCACTTCCACCCAATCTGCCACTGCGTTTCCCAAACAGGCTGGCGCCGCCCTACTGTCTCCCGATAACAATGCCGCCGCAGACCCCCAGTCACCATCAGCTTCAAACTTCTCCTTTGCATCCTCGCCCCATTCCGTCATCGATGTTCCGGACAATTCGCATCAATATCCACGAGAGACGGCGGCGCCTCATGCTCCTGGCTCCCTGCGACCCATGACCTCACGTGCCCGTGCCCAGTTCTACGAGAGTCAATTCGTCGACAGAGGCTCAAACATATCGTCTGCTCGCGATCGCGTCACCAAGGATGCCCCCATTGTAGCAGAGTTGCGGACAAATGTTATTGTATGTGCCCCATTTCCCCACCTCCGCTCTGTTTGTATATGCACTAACCACTAACCTGGTGTAGATCAAAGATGAATACACCCTTGTCACTGACCTCTCGCACCATCTGTCCACGCGCTACCAAAGGCCCGAGACATCCATCATGATCACCGTCAACCATTCAGCATGCCTGCTCCTTGGTGGGTCCTTTGAGCCCACTTACGTCCTCACCATCAATGCCTTGCCCGTTCAAGTGCAACCCACGACCAACAAGCGCAATGCCGCTTTGATCCAGACATTCATGGCCGAGTCCATTGGCGTTCCATCAGATCGAGGCGTTATCAAATTCGTGCCCATTCCCGAAGACAGCCTAGCTATAAATGGCATGACCATCTTGGGCGAGATTGAGCGGCTAGAGCGCCAGCACGCTGAAGAAAATGGTGGTAGCATTGTCAAGCGTGCCACGACCAAGAGCTCCCGCAAATCCGTCATGACCAAAGCCAAGAGTAGCATGCAGCTTTCCCGGGGCTTATCCAAGGCAGAGCCAGTACCAAAACCAGTCGCCGCCGCGAATGTTCCACAAGATGGTCCACTCGATTCTGCGGTAGCCATCAATGACTCAAGTGTCGCCCAGAGACCTATAAGCAAGATGAGCAACAAAAGCAAAATGAGCACAAAAAAGTCTGAGCCAATTCTTTCCGTTTTCGCCAAAAGCACAACCATGCACACAAACCTGCCACCGCCACCACCCATCCCAGATGGTAGGCCGATGACCCCAAGTATCAGCAAGCGTCACAGCTTCATGAAGGTTTTCCGTCGATGAGCCATAATCACCCACCTTGTACACAGTTGTATACGCTGATCTCCGCATTTATCCATTTTTGCATTCCACACAGCACGCAGACGTTGCATCGTGCGACAAAGACGGCATTGTAAGGCGTTTGGGGTCGGACCTTTTGGATAGCAGCTTCATTACTCACCACACTGATATACCCTTTTTTCATTTCCTTTGTTCAGAAGGCTCAACAGAGCAGGGCATCAAATAGAAGCCCCAATGGCAAATTATCTCAATTCGCAAATCATTTTGCATTGCGATTGTCATGGTGCTTATTCCTAATTACCAATGATGCATGGTCAGAATTCAGCTAAGATGAGGGGGCTCACAGAACCTAATATTATTGCTTACGGTGTTGCGTGGCATTTCGGTGTAGTTGCGAATGCGAAATCTCAGCTCGGAAAGTCATTCCATGCAGCTCTCAATGTCGCCTTTCTTGCCCGATTCATCCACCTTGTTACGAGAAATATATGGCTGCCACTAGACTACTGTAAACAACGTAGACACGCGCTACCAACGGATTGTCCGTCAATTTTTTTTCCCTTATCTCTAGCAAGCGAAGCCTACGTTACGCTAAGTACATGGACCAGGCATGGTCTTTCGGGTAACAAGCCTTGGTCTCATACCGGCAGTCGATTGACTCGCACGCCCACACGCATGCGCCGTGTGGCGTTCGGCCCCACCGCACAAGTCAGGAGACGCAACTCACATACACGCCCAACGATTGTTGTTATATCTATTATCCTCGCACGGACCAGATCTGCCCATCATCAGCATCTGTGTAGCCACCCTTTGTCTTTCTTCTTCCTCTTCTTCTCATATCTGAAACACACACTCTGAATGCACATACTTTCACCGCTGTCAGGAGTTTTCTTTTGAAAAATAAGAAACAGCATAGGAAACAGGGGAACTTGAGACACGACAGGAACACCAGTGTTTGACTCCGTGGACAAAGCTTCTTAAGCGAGATATCGCCCTCGCCCGTAGCCAAAGGCGAGGTTGTCGCGTGGCATATCCATGATTCGCTAGGCTAGAATCAGTTCACTCCCCCTTTTTCTTCTTCCAAATTTTAGTAATTGTTGTAAGGGTTGGCGGGGCTATGAGTCGACATGTTTGTCAAAGTGATTGAGGCTAGAGAAAAGATTCAATAGAAATAGGATAGGCATGTTTTTTTTTTCTCAACGCGCGCCAACTGCAAATGGAGGGCATGAGAATAGACGCTGTTAGCGCTGGAAGATGAACACCAATGTGGGTGGGGGAAGAGGCTGAGAGAAGAGGAAAAGAAGAAGCCACTGAACCATGCTTTTGAATTTCCAACGGCCTGGCTGCTTTTTCAGAGGTTCTTTTCCTCTGTGGAGGGCATGGGAAAGTGCTTCAAGACAAGACTGGGTATCACTATGTTTGATTGAGAAGACTGGTGTTGCGATAGATACACATTCACATGTCAAATGTGAACTGTTTCTCTGTAATTTACCAGCGCCATCAATAAACCTCAGCCCCAACGACCATATTTTGAACCCATGTTAATTTTTAACAATGTTAATAGTGCTGTGTTTGTACCATCATCCCAGCAGCAGCCACACTTTAACTAGAACCTCTTCTTCCTTAGGCAACCACCCGCACGCGAGCAGGACCCCCCTTGCTTACCTGAATAAAAGCAAAAACAACACAACGCTCAAAGCTTGCATATACATCTATTGAAAAGTTAAATACACGGTGCACAAAAAGCAACAAGCAGAGAAACTAGAAAGTTGTGCATTACAATCAAAGAGACAATATAGACAGGTAGTGCGCGTTTACATGTTATCGTCAAGTACCCAAAAAAAGAATCATCTTATTTTCTCTGTATGCAACATGCTTGAAGAGGAAGTACTAAAGGAGGGGACGAAAGCCAAAAATACGGTTCGTTTATAACTTTTTTTGGATTGGGAAGAGTCGGACGCAGGGTCACGGGAATTTAGTTCATCTCAACAAATACTACTGTCGATCTTGCTACAAAGTCGATTAGCGGGGCATCGAACGTCACAACACCAATATATGGGAACGGGAAGAAGAAGAAGGAGAACAAGAACAAGAACAAGAAGAAAAAGAATATCATGCATAACATCAATCTCTATGCTCAAAAGATGATTGAAAGTAGAGTGAATACATGCAAACAAAACAACATCCTATTTATACCCAACTAATCTCTATACACTGTAGTACTCCTCACTAAACCATAACGCCCCCTGAACCTCCAACCTCAATCAACCCACGACCAACCCCCGAACATCCCACCCACAACTCTATCCGTAAACTCTGGCAAAAACCCCAACCCCAAACTCCCTCTGACCTCACACTCCTCATCCACAGCCCTCCTCACCACCCCCCACACCCCCACCCCCACCCTCTCTCCCCTCACCTCTACTAGTTCTTCTACTGCTGCCTTGTTCTCCCTAACCTTCGCCACCGCCACCTCCCCCAGCTCCTTCAACAACCCTATTTTAACCTTGAACCGTCGGTTCCGCGGTACTCCCTGCATACCAGCGTAGTAGCGTGCGAGCCACGCGGATAGCGGGGGCCACGGCGCGAGGTTGTTGGAGGCATTGGAGAGAGAGTGCAGGAGGGTACTGAGTTCGGTGGTGAAGTCTGAGATGGGGAGGTGGGACCAGCGGCGCCGGAGTTTGGTGAGGCGCAGGGAGCGGACGTATTCTTGGATGTAGAAGAGTAAGGTGGAGGTAGAGGGGGCGGTGTGCGGGCAGTGGAGGAGGGAGGCTTTCCAGACTTCGGGGGTGAAGGGGTTGATGGGGGCTCTTTTTGTGGGGACGGGGGGAGGGGTGGGGGCAGAGGTTTTGTCGAGCAGTTTTGCCCATGTCCCGATTATGGCTTCGGGGTTAGGTTGAAAAGTACTGGATGTGGGTTCGTAGAGTACGGGTGCAAAGGATTCGTCGGGGTTTGCTGGGCCTTCCCATTCGTATAGCTTGATGCACTTGATGCATGCACAAGGGGTGTCGGTGGGTTGGTAATCGGGATCCAGGTATTTGGCTCGAAGTTGCTCGTATTCCTCCGCTGGGATATCGTCAACGTCTTTGAGATCCTTGTCTTCGTCGCCTACCTGTGATTCGTCGATTGGGACCCATTGGTCCATGTCTGCCATGATTGTGTCTTCACATGCTTGCATTTCCTCCGGGGATGCGAGAGTAAGTTCTTCCAGTGTGTGCAACAGAGGGTCATGCTCCATCTCCATCTCATCTGAGCGGTTAGCAAAGCCGGCTTCTGTTAATGCCTGGTGCAATCTAAATGACACCTCGTCATTGTCAAAACATTCCATCATGATTCTTCCTAGCTGCGCTCAGTGTATATCGCTTCCGTTGCGCCTTTTGTATGTTTCACTATTATTCTAGTGAATCTTGTTGTTTGCTCGGGAAAAAAAATTTTATCTCGAGTATGCGTGTACAGTGTTGCTCGTCCGCAATAGCGATGTGAAAGGTGAACTCCATCATGTCTTTACAATGTGTAGTAGGTCACGGATATAATTTTAATAGCTAAATTTATACCAGTATAATGTGGTGTTATGATGGATAAGTGCTGTCGGATTGCAAGATCCTGGTCTATGTCCATTAACAGATACGGTTTGCTTCCATAAGATCATTCCAAACGTAATACGGTGCGCAGGGGTGAAGTGAATGATTAACCGCCTTATACTAACGAACGAGTCGCCTTTTCATAGGAGTTAGGATGGATAAGCCTCTGGACGAGATAGAAAGAGATGATATAGTAGACATTGTACATGCACAAGCCAAGGCTCTGGAGTTTAGCTCAATCAGTACACTGCGGCTGAATCACACGTCCAATGGCACCGCCTGAGACCTTGTTGTATTGCATGTGAAATGATTTCGCACAGTCTACTACGAAGAGCACAAATAAGGCCTGGCCCCTTGTGGTAGTGGTTGTCGTGCCGCAATCCTTGGTGGGACCTGGATGCATAGTGATGTCATGCCGCTGCACTAAGAGTTTTCACCCGCAGAGCCTCCCATCACTACACCCTAGTCGGACGAATGCGGATACCCAGGCCGTATGAGAACATCTTGCACATTAAATACCCCAGGGGGATTGGCTAGCACACGCTGTGCTGCCCAGACACTGTTCAATCACCCAGATCTCCGGCAGTTTCTGAATCAGTAGGTTGTCTATAAGATCGCCATGCACTCAAGCAACGCAAGGTTTGCCGAGCGAGTTCACTAGTTGCTTGAGAACTTCCGAACTCTTGAGCTACAGACCCACTCGACCCATCTTTATCTTGAGCCGTATGTAGATCTGTCGTTGTTTCGTTGTCGGCTGCGTGCGTGCATGCCGGTAGGAAGTGGAGCAAGAACATCACCACTAATTTTTCGCTGCACAGGCGAAGCTTGTCGTCAGATAGTTGGGCCCACAGGGGTCTGCTGCCAAACAGCTCCGATACAATGTCAGGCTAGGGTCCACTGCTACACATACTCGTGCCATGTTGTCGTCGATGGTATCCACGCGTCCGATCCCAACGTCAATTTCAGGCCGATGTTCTGCGCTCTGCATCCTATCGTTGAGAGACCCACGCTGACATACACTCTGGCAAGGGAGAAATACTTCTCTGTAACGGGTATGGAGACCAGACGTCATATCGACAGTGGAGGCCAAATGTGGACTTTTGTTGGATTCAAGAGGGCCTCAAAGTCTCAACCCATACCCAGAGTCACTTCTCCAGCCTTTTCCTTCCAGCCAGCCTCGCGACCATGGGGATCGAGTCTCGGCACCCTTCACCCACGCCGACGGGCGCGCAACCATTCTCTGAAAAAGACGCTGAGCAACGCCGCCCAAGAATATCGGCTGATATGAGCGACGGAGAAAAGTCGCAGACCGACAATGTCCCTGTTGACCCCCAAGGAAGACGACACCCATCCATGGCTCCCGGCCCAGATGGAAAGCGCGAATTGCGAGAGTGGGAATGCTGGGACAAGCTCGCATACTCGTGGCCAAAGTGGAAAAAGGCAATGTACCTGGCTTCCATTGCTGGAATTCAAATCTCCATGAACTTCAACACGTCAGTGTATCCCAGTGCTGTCAACCCCGTCGCAGAGCATTTCGGCATTAGCACGCAGGCAGCTCGAGTCGGACAGATGATTTATCTCGTCTTCTACTCGTTTGGATGTGAGCTGTGGGCACCATGGAGCGAGGAGTTTGGACGATGGCCAATTCTGCAGCTGAGCATGTTTCTCATCAACATCTGGGAGATTCCATGCTCAGTGGCTCCGAACTTTGCTACCATTATTGTTTGCAGAGCTTTGGTGAGTCTTCAGTCAAAACCTCCTCTACCCTATACTGATATTATTAGGGCGGCCTGTCTACTGCTGGAGGCAGTGTCACACTTGGTCTTATCGCGGATATGTATGAGCCAGAGACGCAGCATTGGCCGCTGTGTTTCATTGTGCTGTCATCGACTATCGGAACTAGTATCGGAGGTGTCATTGGAGGCCCAATTGAGCGGTGTAAGTCTACTGGTAGCAGCATTCCGAAAGGCATGCTAACGTTGCATTACAGACCTCTCATGGCAGTGGAATTTCTGGATTCAACTCATCTTTGGCGTGACAGTGCAAGCAGTCCACTTCTTCATGCCCGAAAGCAGAGCCACGATCCTCATCGACCGCGAAGCAAAGCGCCGCCGCGAGACAGGCGAAGATCCCAACATCTATGGCCCCAATGAGCTAAAGAAACCGCGCATCTCTCTCAAAGAAGCCGGCAAAATCTGGCTCCGCCCATTCGAAATGTTCGTCCGTGAACCCATTGTGCTCCTCCTTTCCCTCCTCTCCGGCTTCTCCGACGCCCTCATCTTTACCTTCCTCGAAGCTTTCAACGTTACATTCCCCAACAACTTTGGCTTCGGAACCCTCCAAGTAGCCTGGGCATTCATCCCCATCAACGCCTCCTACTTCTTCACCTACTTCCTCTACTGGCCCTGGTTCTGGCGTGACGACCACTTGCGCAAGAAGAACGGCCCCGACTGGATGACTCCCGAGCGCCGTCTCAAGCCACTGCTGCTACTCGCCCTGTTCGAACCCATCGGCCTCTTTGGCTTCGCATGGACCTGTAAGATGACAGCACCAACCCTGAACGCACATTGAATGGAAAGCTAACAAGCACTCAAGGCATGGGCCCGCCGCAAACCCACTGGATCGCCCCAATGATCTTCTCCTTCCTCGTCGGCCTCGCAAATTTCGCAATCTACTACTCCTCCGTCGACTACATGATTGCCGCTTACGGTCCTTACTCTGCCTCTGCCACCGGCGGCAACGCGTTTGCGCGTGACTTCCTCGCTGGTATCTCCGCCATGTATGCCACACCGCTGTATCATAACCTAGCGGATTCGTCGCCACAGAGATCAGAGTATGCGACTACACTGCTGGCGTGTCTGTCGTGTCTGATTGTTGTGCCGATTTATGTTTTCTATTGGAAGGGACCGCAGATTCGTAAGGCGAGTAAGTTTGCGTCGATTTTGGCCGAGGATAGGAAGGCCGAGGGGGTGAGGAGGTTGAGTAAGGCTGATAATTTGCCTGCTTGAGAGTGATTTTTTTTGGATACGATCGTCATTGGGGTTCTGATCAGAGATGGAGAGAATATCGTCTTCTGGCATGTTGAACGATGATAAGCCAAAACACCATTCTCCGCATCTCTTCACCGATGCAGGCACTACACCAACACTACCAACCGAACAAAAAAGAATATAATTTTTATTATTCGGCCTTTTCGAGATGGGGGTTGGGGGGAGGGTATGCAATTCAAGAGGATCCAACAAAACAAAGAACATTCGCGTCAAATGACCCAGTAGACACTCACGGGAAAAACGAACAATTCCGCCGCCAATTGGTCACCACATCTAACCCATTTCTTTCTCTCGCTCTCGAATAACGAAAACAGCAAAAAAAGGAGAGAACAAAATATGCCCCAAAAGTATACGTGTGTGTGTATGAGTAGTATATATATAAATATATAGCCCAAAGCAACTTTTGGCGCGCGTTTTGATCATTTCTCCCAAAAAGGGAGCAAAGGATTTTTTACCTAAAGCGCGCTGTGCATCTGCCCATGACCTCGCCTTGGCAGACAAGCTCGGCGTTGAACTCTGAGCCGTCGAGAGTAAGGTAAATGTCAAAGTATACGCGGTAAAAAGTGCCTTGAGGGGTATCCATGCGTTCAAAGTCCTTTTCGAGATTTTTCCGTGACAGGTCCGATGTCAGTGTGACGACTTCCTTGATGCCTGGTGTTTTTTATGTTAGAGATCAATTGCTGTGCCATTGGACTTTGCAGAGACTTACGAGGATCCTTAGTGTACTCTGGGCAGACATCGTCGTCACATGCGTACAGTATATCCTCATACATGAGGGTTGCGCCCGGCGCCACCTGCCTAAAGAACGAGACCTTGACAGGCTCGCCAATCTTGACTCTTTGGCCCTTTTGCACAAAGATCTGACGTGTGTACTTGCAACGGTCTTTGCCGTCGAGTGAAGGGACGCGGTATTGTTCTGGGTGGTGACCCTCCTTGAAGGGTTGAAGGGTAGCCATGAGATAATGCCTACGTGCAACACGGTGTGTGACGATGCGCTCGGTGATACCTGCGGTAACGGCTCCCTTGACAATGGCGGCGACCGAGTCCATGGGTCGGACAACCTTGGACTGGAATTGCGGGGGAACGTGAAGTTTGATTTGTTGGAAGAGGTACTCAGAGGCACCGAAACCACCGACAACCAGGACATTCTATATCAGTTAGCATGGAATAGATCTAGCCTTGGAAGTCGCAGATATTTACCTGTAATGACCTGTTCTGCGCCTGAATAGCAATGATTTGGTTCCTGACAAGCTCAAGAATTCGGTTCACAACAGGCTCAAAGCACTGCAGAATCTCCTCGTTGGTAAAAGTCATGTATCCTTCTTCGATGCCCGCTTCAGGGAACTCAGCCTCGATACCAACGTCAACAGCCCATTTCTGTCCGTTGTTACGGAAGTCGGCCTTTATCCTGTTCTCAAAGTCCATGATGCATTTGGCGTAGACTTTTCCGGCGGTCTTTGAGCCATCTGGCAGCTTCATTTTCCTGATTTTTGCACGGAGAATATTGCTGAAGTTACGGTTGAGCGCCGTAGAACCGCACGAGTCACCAGAGCCTGCTGTGCACTCGGCGACGGAGAAGGGTTGCTCCTCTTCAACCTCGTAAGCGATTAAATCGACGGTACCACCACCGCAATCGACAATGAGCACGGCGTCGTGTATCTTGAGGTTGAGCAGACCAGTCTTGGAGCAGAACATAGCAGCGGCCTCAGGTTCAGTAATGAGTGTCAACCTGTTATCGTTTTCGTCGCGAAGGAAACCCGCCTGGATGGCAGCAGCGCGCGTGGCGGCCTTTCCAGCATCGTTCCAGATGGCAGGGACTGTCAGGTAGTATCTAATATTGCGCTCTTCTCGGTTGAACACCTCTCCCAGCGTCTTCTGCAGCTGGTTCCGCATCGCCTGTCGGAGGTGGAAGAGGTAGTCGGCAGCGACATCGATTTCAGATTTGCCCGGGGGTAGCGGGGGAAGGTTGATGGGGTCAATGTATGTGTTTCCGGACAGCATCAGCTGCAGCTTGAACCACTCGACCTTTTGCACGCCAGGCTTGGGGTAGCCCGTGGGGGCCAAAGCATCGGCAATGTCAGGACCCCAGCCAACAACTTTTTGGTACTGGTCGTAGTAAAGCACCGTAGGAATCTTTTGCTTGGTCTGATTGCCCGCGCCAGGCCATTCGGTAATGATGTCTTCCTTGGCCTCAGTGTTTGTTGCAAAAGCGAATGCGACACCGGAGAAGGTGGTACCCTGTGTGAGTGTGTTGTGGTCAGCTTCTGCGCGCGTTGGTGCCTGAGGCAGATACTCACAAAATCAATGCCCACAATCAGCTGCGCCTTTGAGCGACCCTCGCCCGCGACCTCTGCCATGGCGTTGGGCCTGTTGTACACGGCGGGCGGGCCATGGGGCGTAGGCGCACCGGGTGGAGGTGGTGCACCATAGCCGTGGCCATAGCCAGGACCCGGAGGCCCTTGAGGAGGGTATCCAGGAGGGCCAGACTGGGGAGGGTAGGGCGGCTGCTGGGGAGGATATCCAGGCGCAGACGTGTTGATGGGAGGGAGGGGACTGGCAGGACGACCGTGGGCAGAAGGAGGCGCACCGAGGCCGCCTGGAGGAGCATATGTGTATGAGGGCGGGCGGCCCAGGGGATTTTGAGGATTCATGGGGAGCGAGGAGCTGCTGGAATTGGAGGCCTGAGGAGAGAGCGAGGTTGGACGTTGCTGGCCGGTGGGGGTGGAAGCAGCAGCTTGGGGCGTGGGCGACGAGTTGTGAGAGCTCTTTCGTTTCGAACTCACGAGGTTCTTGAAACGGGTGTTCATGGAATTCATCAGACTGCGAGCGAGCGAAGGCTGCGAGGTGCGGGTGGGGTGCGGTCAAGGATATCAGCGAGCGCTGCTACTGCGGCTGACGGCGAGCTGGGCACTGTCCCAAACCGCTCAAGGCTGTGTGAAGGAAGCCCCGCCAACTGGGCTGCGGCGCAGTCTGCAGGTGGCTCAAGGCTGACGGCGCGGCAGCCTCATCGTGTCCCTGGGGGCCGGCCTTGCAGATGCACATGCGCATGGATGCAACTGCAAATGGAAATGGATATGGATATGGAAATGCAGAATATCCCGCTGTCCTCAATCTCGACGGTCCTGGCAGACACACGCCGCGGGGTCGCTCAACACAGGGCCGGGTCATCTCCCGCCGTCAGCATCCTGTACACTACGGGCCGACGAAATCGGAATCGACTGCGCTGAATCAGCCCCTTCCAGCCGCCATCCCAACCCACACGTAATGCACACACTGTTGCAGAATGTAGACATGTATACCCACACTTGCATTCTACTCGACAGCCTTCTCTGTCCTCTGTCCTCTGTCCATGCCATGCCATGCCATGCCATGCCACAAGACCCACCAAACGCCCCCAGGGTCCACACCGGGCTTCCCTGTCCACTCCCACAACACCCGCTGCCATGCACTAGGTGTAAGCACACTGCACACAAGCCGTGAACCGAAAGTTGTCCCATTGCCATCATGGCTAGTATGCCGCTATGCCGCTATGCCGCGTATCCCCAAAATGCTAAACAAAAATCGTGGTATCCAAGCCCCGTAAAACGCCATAACCCACCCACACTCGCCCCTCAAAACGCCGCGCCCATGTCATTGTTGTTGTTCCTGTCCGTCACCGTCCCATCCCCTTATCCTCCTCTACACTCTCCATTCCCTGTCCGTAACAACATCACTCCAACGCCCCACTCAACACCATCCACCCCAGCACGCCCGACACAACCAGCAACATAAACGCAACCACAAACATAGCCGCAATCCTCTCTACAGAATACCGCACGTCGTCCGGCCTCTCCATGTCCACGCCCACCTCGCTTTCGTCATCCACATCGCCGTACCACTCTTGTCCAGGCGGAATATGCTGGATCAGCGTGTCGCGGTAGCTCTGCCGTACAGCAACCGCATACGAAGGTGGTGCTTCACCTGTACATGACGCGTCGCTGTCCTCGAGGTACGTTTGCGCGGCGACGAGGTGCGCAAGGGGTACGTCATCGATGTCGGGGCTCGCTGGTCGTGATAAGTCGCTGTAGGGATGCGATATTACCTCGTGGATGACAAGCTGCCGGTATTCATGCCCTTCGTGACGACAACCTGGGGGCATGGCTGAATGCGCGGCTATTGGCACTTCATGCTGGTACCGGTCGTGGCTTATGTATGGGGGCGGGGGCGGCAGTGTTGAGAGCAGTGGTTTGTTGCTCGGCGCTGTTTCGACTGAAGAGGCTGCTGCTGGGCATTGTGTCGACCGTGTAATTGCTGCGTTGAATCGAATATCGCCATACGGTGCTGATATGGTAGTGTTCTATGCCAATTGTCAATTGAGGGGGGTCTTCTTTGGAACGGTAGCTTTGATTAATGGTCTGTACCTCCATGGTGACTTTCCGGAGCTGTAAATGTCTAGAAAGCTATGGCATACGATGGGCGCTCAGTTAATACACACAAAGAGAGGCTGTTGGGTCAAATTAGTAGAGACTGCCTGTGCTACGTATGACATAAGAAAGGAGATTGGCATTTTAAGAAGGGGACATGGTCAGCAAGTGGTAGGAAGCTACAGCAAACGCTTAGGCCACAGCCGCAGCAGCGCAATAGTCTATCACGGCCCCCCACCAGACGACTGGGATGTTGTCGCTGCGGCCATGGCATAGATACGCGCTTTCAAGTGACGGTAGTGGCTGGCACTGGGGCGCGCGGGGACAAAGTCACTAGCCATGAGCTTGAAATGCAATGCCGATCACCCGAACAGGCACACTCGCAGACTAGACGACACACAGAGCATCTTTCCATCGTCAACTCGAGCTCTGCCTTGATCCCTTTTCTTCTTCCTTTCCTTTTTCAGAACCAAGCTACATCTCCTTTTGTTCGCTTGCTCATCAGTACGACTAAGCGCAGGGATACATGTAAGCCCTATCTCCCGCACTGTCCCCCGTCACAGAACTCAAAACCGACAACCATGCCGTGAGAAAACATGCCCATGATAATTTTGGGAAGGAGCATTCGCACCGAACGCGTTTCATGTCCAAAATAGACAGGGCATCTAGGGACTTTGGAACTGCTTACCATGGCCACATCCCCGGGTCCAATCAAAGTTCCCCCCAAGGCACGGTCTACCATATACCCTAAAAGCGTAGTCTACGGAGGGCAGCGCGCGCGGAGCTGGGCAAAAAAGAAGCAGGCCAGACATAGCCCCGCTCATTCGACATCTAAGACTATCGGAAAGTTTAGCCCGACCCAAAAGTCTCTACACCCGCAGGCCCGCAGTCGCAAGTTCCTGGTGCAACACGGCATTCCGACGCCATCCAGTGGTTGCGCCGTGCCCTCGTTGGAACCACGTCGCAGCGCATCCACCTGCTTTCTGCCTAGCACACACGCACATGTTGAGCGGTACCCGCAACTCGACCAGCCAAAGCACAGGCAAAAAGGGGCGGGGGAGAGGGGGGTTACCCACGCGTGTTGAACCAGTTGACGCGAATGGACGTGCACTCTGCCGTGAACGATACGTCCGGTAGACCCATTGAACAACTTCGTGAACTTCTTGTCTATGAATCTGAACCACATGTCGATGATTGTGCTTCAGGCTCTGGTCCATACCAATCGGGAAGCTTTGCTCGGCCCCGCTTTCGCCGTCAAGTACCTTATCTAGTGGTGCCTGTACAAAAAGCTAGTTTGCTTCTATGTTTTGTGGTTGCGAGTAAGTTGCATCGTGTTGCTAGATAGTCTGCAGCTGGTGTTGATGATACAAAAACTGATAATCCAAGCAATCCTTGACCCCCACGAAGAATGGGGAAAAGTAGTGCATAGATGGCAAGAAAATTTTCTCAATCGTACCATTTTGGTATCGAGAAACAATACACGAGATACACGGTTATTCACCGGTACAATAAGAACAGGATTTTGAAGATAATTTAGTAAAACGACGAACACGAATTGCTCTCACATCATGTTGTGAGTTCAGCGCTAGGGTAATACCCACTAGACCTGATCAGGTTAGATCCGTCAGATTGAAAAGGGTGCTGCCTCCTGACATATCAACAACGCTTATGTACGATATGATATTTATCCCCCTTTAAAGAGGATCTAGGAGTCGAGAAATGAATGTAGCAAGAAAATCCGATAGTACTTGTAAAATTACCTATTGTAATTCCGTTACTGCTGTTGATTTTCGAGTAGTTAACACAGGAATTCCACGCCACGAGTAGCGCCAATATCTTTTTTTCAAGAGCCGTCGGACCAAAACGCCCTATTATGCATCACGACAATCAAATATGTATACCAGAATGATGAAACAAGCACATGGAATATACTCTATCCACGATGATACGACCACGGTTTAACACGCCCATAATAAGCCTGATAATGTACATTGATAGCCGAAAAAAACAACAACAGGAAAGAAATTGTTACATCCAATGCGTAATCTCAGAACCGCAAAACTTCAGCTCCCCGTCTATTTTCTGCTCGAAAATCAATTCGTCTTCGCAATTTCTATACCGTCTGTAGCTCCTAGCACCTTCTAAGATATACGAAAATCTTGACTATAAGCATTGCTAACCTCCTACTCTAGGTTTTAGGAATTAGAGGAATAAAACATGCATAATATGTTTCACCAGTGATTCGACCACCTCCCCGCGTCACCCTACCTTCACAACAATAACGCGTAATGTCTCAACCACGCAACGCGTTTAAAGGCCTATACTGAAGCAGATCTATTTCTTGATATTGCTAATTTTGATTCTAAGCAAATCTAGAGTGAATGACGGGCTGTAGTAGTCCATAGTGTTCCACGAACAACAATCCAAAGCCGACGCGCTGGTCGACGCTCTCAACGCGATTACGAACCACCAACTAAACGCCTAACAAAACTAGAAGAGGAGGCGATTACCCAACGTGTAATAGTTGAGTCTGAGCGAGGACTACCCTGTAGGAGAGACGACGTGCGAGATATGGCCAACAGACTGCTCCGAGAGCGTGGCGGAGAGAAGGTTGGCAAGAACTGGGTTGACAGGTTTATCCAGCGCAATCCTGGGCTGCGTACGCCGCAGAGCCGTCCATATGATCGCCAACGAGCTCTCTGCGAGGATCCAGCGCTTATCAAGGGCTGGTTCGAGCTGGTTCAGAATACAAAGGCGAAGTATTGTATCGTGGACGAAGATATCTATAACTTTGATGCGACTAGCTTCATTACGCGCAAGATTTTATCACAGTCGGTTATCACAGGCTCAGGCAAACCAGAGAAATCAAAGAAGATCCAGCCAGGCAATTGGGAGCGGGTTACGCTGATACAAGATGTTGGTGCAACAGGGAAGCGTATCCTAGCCTTTCTTGTCTTCGCAGGCAAGGTTCTAATCTCCACCTAGTTCACAGAGGATCTGCCACGCGACTGGGTTATTCAAGTTAGTCCTAACGGCTGGACGAATAACAATTTAGCCCTTGACTGGCTCCATCACTTCGATTCTCATGCGCGCCCTGTGGTGACGTATAGGCTGCTCATTATTGACGGCCACGAGAGCCACTGCTCAGTGGATTTCCGGGATCTCTGCGAAGAGAAGAAGACAATTCTCCTCCATATGCCTCCCAATTTGTCGCACCTCTTACAGCCTCTTGATGTGGACTGCTTCTCGCCGTTAAAGCACACGTACGGCGACGCTATCTCGGTCTTGGCACGTAATCGCATCCACCATATCAGCAAAGAAACCTTCCTACCAGCGTTTAAAAAGGCCTACTATAAGGCCATTAAACCAGAAAATATCTGCAGAGGATTTCGAAGTGCTGGGCTCACCCTACACGATTATCACCTTGTTTTATCACAGCTTGACGTCGTGCTGCGTACGCCGACTCCACCAACGCAAGAGAGTAGCAGCTGGGACCCGAAAACGCCGCACAACGCGCACGAAATGGAGGCACAGGCTACGCTTGTTCGAAACCGCATGCAAATCCAGCAAGGGTCTCCTACAAGTTCTCTTAAAGAGTAGATACAGCAGTTAAGTAAAGAAGCCCAGCACATAGCTAATAATTTGGTGTTGACACAGGAAATAGGCTGCCTACGAGACGCTGTTGAGGCATCAACAAAGAAAAAGACTCGCAAGCGGCGCTACGTACAGGCAGAGGGGTCCCAGACAGTTGGCCAGGTAGCTGATCAGATTGTTGAGGCAGAGGGTGGCAGCTGTAACGACGGTGCGCAGTAAACGGTGCTGCAGACGTTGTAGCCAAATTGGACACAACTCTTGCACCTGCCAAATAGAATCAGATGATACAGAAGATAGCGAAGAGTCTGGAGAATAATATTTTGTTCTAGTTATTAAGAAATATCGTGGTGGTGCTGCGTAATATTATTGCGAAGGTAGTATGACGTGGGGAAGTGACCAACTCACTGGTGAAACACCTTAGGTATAATCTGGAGAGACAAAGAAGACAGAATCCCCACCACATTACGAATTCCCATGTCAATAATTCAATTCGAGGCATTTATATCATTTCTTTCATTGTTCAAAAGGGTGCACAGCCATCCAAAAGATCAGGAAAAAGGTAGCATAATGAGCCCCTTTCCGCAATCCACTTGTGAAAAAAAGTTTTATCCCAGCTCTTGGGATAGTGCAAAAATCAGAAAAGAGAAAAAAAAGACAAAAAGGCACATACATGTGCACTCGAAAACATATCTTTTTTGCTCCTTGTTAGCTTCCACGATTTGAACCTCCCACCCCAACCCGGATGTGAGAACGCCATCGCTGATGAATGCAAGTGAATAACGAAAAGATCCCGAACAAATCGGGAGAAAATAATCTTTCTTGAATTTCTTCATACCCGCCCAGGTACAGTAGTGGAGATGGGGGGCAGATTCCTATTAACCTCCGTCCTCATATCCTTGTCCGTGTTCTTCATGCGCGCCAAGATAAGCGTAAGCGTCTTCTTTTCGCGACCGTCATTGTCGAGCACGTGAATGAGGTCGCGAAGTTGGATCCCAGCGCCCGTCTCCGTCTGCTCAATAGCTTCGCCGAACTTGCGTTTGCGGCCGATGAGGGCCTTCTCGGGCGCTTGGACAGCCGGTGTTGCCGTGCCGCTGCCGCCAGATGCTGCCACGGGCCGTGGTGTTGAGGCGCCAGATGCGTTTCCACCACCGCCACCTCCGCCTCCGCCTCCGCCAGTCATCCACGAGTACTTCTTCTTTTTGCCGCCGAGGGCCATGCTGGCTGTTTCGTTGGCTTTACCGAATACAACAACGTCCGACTGGCTCTGCTTCTTCGCAGCTGCCAAGGCTTTCTTTGTGACTGGCTCCGGGAGCGGTATTGGTATCGCTGGCGCATCTGCTGATGTACTGGAAACACCTGCTTGTCGCTTTGCTCGCTTGCGAAGACGTTCTTGTTCCCATTTGTAGTCGTTTTGAACGCGCTTGGTGAGTGCATTGGCGACGCGGTTGATATTTTGAAATGTCCGCTGGGGGGTAGGTGGCGCTTCGCTTGGTGGTGTAGGTAGGCGTGCCGCATTGGGTAGGCCTATGTCTGTTAGCTGCTGTTTCAAACACTCAAAGAACGAACCAACCCTTGTTTGCTGTCGCTGTGGGGCTGACAGCGCTATCCGGTGCTTCCCATGGTGTCTTCAAGATATTAACAGGCCGAACCATCTTTTCTTGGGCATTCTCATCTATAGCAGCAATATCAACCATCTGAGGGGGAATGATGCCATTCGAGGTATTCTGGCGACCTTGACATAGAGCAAAAGAATCTTCGACAAGAGTCCGTACACGCTCCTCAGCAGCAAGTGTTATTAATGTCAGAATCTCCACAAGCGGAGCGTTCTGGTTGAGTAGACTGGCAGCTTCCAGGCCGATGATTTGCTCGCCGTTTGCGCCGGTCTGCGTGCTGCGCGTAATCTCTTGCTGGCCTTTGTCAGGAATCTTGTCGAATAGACCATCCACATTGATCTGAATTCCATGCTCGTATCCGCGTTTTGCGATGCGGTGCCGAAGCACGCTCGCCGACAAGAATGGGTCATTCAAAGGGTGTTGAGCCGACTCATTCAGGATGCGAGCAGCCTGTTCGTGCTTCCTGATAAATTCGGCTTGCTGCTGCTCCTTGGTCATCTTCTGGCTGAGCGGACCGGTCCCTTGGTATGCGCCATGGCCTTGCTGGTTCCAGTTGTTAAAACTTCCGTGTGGCGATACTGTAGATGCAGAACCTTGTGAGGTGAAGCTCCGATAGTTCTGCAGCAGATTGTCCTCCTCGGCGCGCAAGTCGATACCCGATCCGGTGAGCACATCGCTAATGTTATTAACGTCCAAATCGCGCGCATTCGCCTTTTCCAGCTCTGAGTTGTCGGTAGCCTTGCTGTACGGAACCTTTGGCGGTGGCATAGAACTCTGTGGCGCGGGCGAGTGCGCATTTGGTTGCTGGTAGGGCTGTGGCTGGTGAAAGGGTGGGGGCTGCATTGCGGCGGGTGATGCTGGCAGCGATAGATAGCCGGGCGTCTGGGGGGAATTGGCGTAGGGCGACGAGGGATATGCCGGCGCGCCAGGCATGCCGAAGGGCGACTGGTAGGGTGCTGGCGATGGTGGGTTGGGCGACAGGCGCTGTCGCTTGTTCGGGGGAATGCCGCTGCCCATGGTCGGGGAAAGGGCTGTTGGTGAGTGCTGGTAATTTTGCGGAGAGAATGCGCGCGGCGGCTGCTGCTGCTGCTGTTGGCCCTGAGGCGGAGGATACTGCTGGTTGTAGGACATGGTGGGCAGCTCGTCCCCTGTGGGGAGTTGCGCAGGCGAGAGGCGTCTATCCGCGTGTCATACGGGAGTGGCAAATTGAGCTGGCGATGGAGCTGGCGATGAGCCGTGATTTCTGTAGACGGTCGCGGTGGGTGGTGTCGGTCGGCGCGTCGATACCTGTGGGAGTCTTGATGGAGCAATGTTACGAAGTTACGCCAGCGGTGGCAGGCGCACTAACTGGGCTTGGCAGACGCGCCCGACAAAGCGCAGCCGCAACGGAACATCGCCTCACTCTCACCCAACGCGCAACAACAGGCAGTAGCAGCAGCTTTACCTTCACCCTCGCCTGTCATTACCGGGGCGCATGATTGTTACGTCGACACTGACCATCTGACTAATGAAGCTTAGCTAGAACGCTCTTTGTTGCACCTTCGACGCGTTCTCTGGCACTCACCTTCCCCCATCTTTTGTAGTACCCGCCTCTTGCTTCGCCCGTGTCCGTCAAGAAAAAGTGCGTTTGTTCGACTCCACCTGCCACAACCATGGTTGCAAAGAGAAAGGCGGCTGCAATGGCGCCCGAAGACGATGACCCCATAGATCCCTCCGACGAGCTCATGTTTCTCTGTTTGGGAGGCGGTAACGAGGTCGGGCGGTCATGTCACATCATCCAGTACAAGGGCAAGACGGTCATGGTGCGCAAACAGACTCGCAGCCCAAGGTGACCCTGCTAACAAGGCGCAGCTCGATGCCGGCATGCATCCCGCCCACGAGGGCTTGTCCGCCATGCCCTTTTACGACGACTTTGATCTCAGCACTGTAGACGTGCTCTTGATATCACAGTATGTATACACACATCTTGCTTGCTATGGGACTTGGGGTTCGGCGCATCACTGGAGTCGGACCATGAGCGCACATTGGACACTCGCAGTTCAGCGACTTGTATATCAGTATCAATGGAATATAATTTGCATCCTCCCCGTTCGACTTCAATGATGTACCAATCCCCGCTTTCCGCCCCTGTATCTAGCTACTCTACGTCTTCTCTCAGAGCTTGTCCTTGTCTTTGTTGGCCGTCGTTCAGTAGGCTGACATTAGGCTAGTTTTCACGTCGACCATGCAGCTTCTCTCCCATACGTCCTTGCCAAAACAAACTTCAAGGGCCGCGTCTTCATGACACATCCTACCAAAGCAATCTACAAGTGGCTCATCCAAGATTCTGTCCGTGTCGGCAACATGTCGAGCAATTCTGAGACCAAGATCCAAATGTACACTGAGGCTGATCATCTCAACACCTACCCTATGATCGAGTCCATTGATTTCTACACTACACACACAGTCTCTGGTGTACGGATAACACCGTATCCAGCGGGTCACGTGCTTGGGGCAGCCATGTTCCTCATGGAGATTGCTGGTTTGAAGATACTCTTCACTGGCGATTACTCGAGAGAAGATGACCGACATTTGGTGTCAGCTTCCGTACCGCCTGGCGTCAAGATTGACGTTCTCATTACTGAGTCAACATTTGGTATCTCGATGCACACTCCGCGTGTTGAGCGAGAAGCACAGCTCATGAAGGCCATTACTGATGTGCTCAACCGCGGTGGCCGAGCCCTGCTCCCAGTTTTTGCCCTGGGACGAGCGCAAGAACTTTTGCTCATCTTGGATGAGTACTGGAGCAAACACCCAGAGGTCCAGAAGATACCCATCTATTACAACTCAAGTCTAGCGCGAAAGTGTATGCAGGTTTACCAAACATACGTTTCGGCCATGAATGACAACATTAAGCGTCTCTTCGCTGAGCGTATGGCAGAGGCCGAAGCAGCAGGTGACACGGGCCGTCGTGGAGCTTGGGACTTCAAATTTGTTCGATCACTCAAGAGTCTGGAACGCTTTGATGATTTGGGAGGCTGTGTCATGCTGGCTTCACCTGGTATGATGCAGTCAGGCACATCACGTGAGCTGCTTGAGCGATGGGCGCCGGATCCAAGAAACGGTGTCATTATCACGGGTTACTCTGTCGAAGGCACAATGGCGAAGCAGATTGTACATGAGCCTGATCAAATCCCTGCTATAATGACACGAGCAAGCAATACAGCGCGTCGACCAGGTCAACGGGAGAATGAGCAGACCATGATACCCCGACGGTGTACAGTCCAGGAATACAGTTTTGCTGCTCACGTTGACGGAAAAGAGAACATGGAGTTTGTGCAGGAAGTCGGTGCGCCAGTTGTCGTAAGTTCCTAAAAGTCTTGCGCTTAGCATTCAGAGTTGATTGTGGATACTAACACGCATTTCAGATTCTTGTCCATGGCGAGAAAGGCAACATGACCCGCTTAAAATCCAAACTTCTCTCTTTCAACGCTCATAAAACCATTCCCACTAAAATCTACTCCCCCGCCAATTGTGAGGAACTCCGCATCCCCTTCAAAACCGATAAGATCGCAAAAGTTGTGGGAAAGCTAGCTTCCATCACTCCGCCGATGCCTCGTTCTCTGACCCCTGGTGGCAGTGAAACTGATCAGGCTGGGGTCAAGCAGGAATCAGAGGGGGCAAATGTAGACATCATCAGTGGAGTGTTGATACAAAACGATTTCAAAATTAGTCTCATGGTGCCAGAGGATTTGAAAGAGTATGCTGGATTGACAACTACGACTATTCTTTGCCGTCAACATATCACATTATCGGCAGCGGGCATTGATCTGATACGGTGGGCTCTTGAAGGCACTTTTGGTGCCATCAAAGAGACGCGACTCACTGATGCAGCTGTTGAAGGCAAGATGAACGGTACTGAAAATGGGCACAAGGAAGAAGCAGATGAGGAGGTCAACCGGACAGAGATCAAATTTACCGTCATGGATTGCGTAGGGGTGCTCGTCAAGAACGGTGGGAGAGTGGAAGTCGAGTGGGAAGGCAATGTAATCAACGATGGAATTGCCGATGCCGTCCTTGCCGTCCTGTTCACAGTCGAGTCCTCACCAGCGGCTGTACGGCGTAAGTTCTCACTCGTATCATGTTTGTCAGTTACGTTTACTAACATTTCCAACAAGAATCTTCAAAGCAACACTCGCATAACCATGCACCTCCAGCTTCAGACGACATTTCTGCCACGAAATTCACTCACCGCTTCAAGGATAAACCGCACCCTCACCGGACACCTGACCCTTCCACACGTCTCGCTCGCCTTTTCCTCTTCCTTGAGGCACAATTCGGCGAAGAAGCTGTCCGTCCCATTACTCTCCCTCGTAACAGTACCACAACAGCAACCACCAACGGAACACCTGCCGCTACTACAGACGCCGATACACCTTCTCCAGACGCTCCAGCACCTGATGCTACATCTGCAACAGATCCTCATGGCGTCACCGAATCTTATTCAGCCGATGACCAATTGTCTACAGAGGACAAGCAAGAGTTGAAGCGTTTGCACAACCTAGGCATCCCTGTTCCAGGAGTCGAGATCAAGTTTGATCGCTTTGTCGCCAAGGTGTGGCTGGAGGATTTGGATGTAGAATGTTCGAATAATGCGCTAAAAGCACGTGTCAAGGCAGTAGTAGAAAGAGGAGTAGAGACGGTTAGTGGCTTGTGGTCGTAAGAGCCAGTGACTTGATAATTTGAGGAATGAAAATATGGTCGGGAATTACTGGCTTCATGCTTCTTTTTTGCATGGTGGCGAAGGAGGGAAATCTGCTTGTACTTTTGTCTTTCGCATTTATCTCTATCCGTTCGAGAGATGGGGTAAATATTCTGGACGTTTCAGCCTTGGAGTGGGAGAAATACACCATATACGTCGAATACACACGTGACGCAAGAACCGTACAATGTGGCTTATCAGAGCACAATTTGATGTCGCACAATCACAAGACTACAACTTTCTCATGACTTGCACTAAAGTGACAAATGACCAAATCATTCTGAAATCTCCAGCCAAATACGGGTGCGAAAGTTTGAATATTGTCAAGCTAATTGCGGGGCGCGGAGTTGACATGTGATTCAGCATGGTGTTGGTGCGGTGCAATATGCTTCTAAGTAGCTAGATATTAAAATAAAGGTGGCTCCGCGTTGATAGAGCGGTGAGAATTGCAAGTAAATATATCAAAAGAAAGTGATGCCGCTGCGGGATTAACAGACCCAGGCTCCGGTTGCGCACGCACTAGAGTGCGGTGATGTGAATGGAGGAATGCCGACAAGGGCGGGTATCCGGATTGTGGTCGGAAAAGAACGGGTCCTGTGCCAAGCACAAAACTTCTCACCAACAACTACGGTTTCTTGATCTCCGTCTGTCCATTCTCAACATCACCGCACCGCTCTTCTCCACTCCACTCCACTCCACCCTCTTCGCGCCTACAGTTCATATCAGCGAAATGGCCACCTCTCCTCCACCCACCTCGACCGGCTCCTCCAAGCTCGACGCCGCAAAGGCCGCGATTGGAGCCAAAGTCGACCCGGCCACGCCCACCGGCGTTGGACTGTATGCGCGATTCGCTTTCGCCGGTGCCGTCTGCTGCTCCGTCACCCACGGTGCCCTCACACCCGTCGATGTGTATGTTTTCCCGTCTCTTCAATGACTCTGGGCGATGGCAATGGCTGTAGAAAGCATATTTTTGCAACTCCCGGCGGCACATTGAAAATGACGACAGAATGCCAAGCTAACAATCTTCACAGCGTCAAGACCAGGATACAGCTTGACCCCGCTACCTACAACACTGGCCTGATCGGTGGATTCAGGAAGGTCATTGCCAACGAGGGTGCTGGCGCTGTCTGGACTGGTTTTGGTCCCACCGCTGCCGGTTACTTCCTCCAGGGTGCCTTCAAGTTTGGTGGTTATGAGTTCTTCAAGCAGCAGGCCATCAACATGGTCGGCTACGAGACCGCCTCCAACAACCGTACCGCCGTCTACCTTGCCTCCGCCGCTGTTGCCGAGTTCTTCGCCGACGTCGCCCTCTGCCCTCTTGAGGCTACCCGTATCCGTCTCGTCGGTGACCCAACCTTTGCCAACGGTCTTGTTGGTGGTTTCAGCAAGATCCTGAAGAACGAGGGTGTCGGTGCCTTTTACTCTGGTTTTGGACCCATCCTGTTCAAACAGTATGTCACAGTCTTTTCGATGTCAGACTGATCCCCAACTAACCATTCCACCCAGGGTTCCTTACACCATGGCTAAGTTCGTTGTCTTCGAGAAGGTCAACGAGGCCATCTACACCGTCGTCGACAAGAGCAAGACCTCGTCTGGTATGCAGACCTTCTACAACCTGAGCTCCGGTCTGATGGCTGGTTTCGCCGCCGCCATCATCTCCCAGCCTGCCGACACTATGCTCTCCAGGATCAACAAGACCAAGGGCCTGCCCGGAGAGGGAACCACCAGCCGTCTGATCAAGATTGCCAAGGAGCTTGGTCTCCGTGGTTCTTTCGGTGGTATCGGTGCTCGTCTCTTCATGGTCGGTACTTTGACTGCTGGACAGTTCGCGATATACGGCGATATCAAGAAATTTTTGAATGCAACAGGCGGTGTAGAAATTGCAAAGGCAACCTGAGAAATTGGTGGTGAAACTGGAAAAGGGGGATTGGGGTTGGGGGTTGAGTTGTAATTGTTCAAATTACGCATTGCATGTAACAACTTTTCACGTTTTTCCGGCTATCGATGTACACTATCGTTTATTTTAGACACGTTACCCTTGAGTCTGCTTCATTGATAGAGTATGCTCAATAGTCAGAAATGAATTTCTTTCCAGATCTATTTTCGACCTTTCAGATGCTCAGCAAACAACGCGGGCCAATGGTTCCATCCAATGGGGGATAGCGCCTTGGCGGTACACTATTCAATCTACTACACCTACATCACATGACACTGTCGACCATACCGTCTGAGTGGCTGTGATCCTGGAAGCCAGTTTACCCTGGAGTCCTGGAATTCCACTCATCCCAAACGAGAAGCGTTCAGTAGAACTAAACGTACGGTCGCCTACCGCTAATACATACCACTCCTAAAGACGGGCACGGCAAAAAAGAACCAACGAGCCTGGGCATCTACCCCCAGAGAGCGCGAGATTCATCTCCTTGAGTGCTGCCCCCAAGAAAGGATTCGAATGACTTCGTTATGCAGAAAGGACTCAGACAGCTAAGTCCTTATTATTATTATTCCATTATAGTCTATGTAGCTCTTTGCCATGTAAGACTTTGGCCAGAGGCCGTTCTATGGGGTAATTATTTACAATTTGGGGGTTTGTGGTGTATAGCGTAGCTGTGGTTCTTTGGCCTTTATCTAGTTAAGCTATTAATGGCTTTCTAGATGCCTGGTGCTGAGGAGCAGTTGGGTAACAGGGAGAGATGTAGAGTAGCTACGCCAAGTCCCTAAACATGGTGCAACGGCAGAAACATGGAGTGGTTTTCGAAGAACTCAAAGCCCAGCTCCACAACACACCCATCCTGGCATATCCATATTCTAGCCCCCGCTCATCTTCTACGCGGATGGCAGTTGAGAGCGATGTTTTGTGTATGTGGTGGTGCATCAAATGGACCTCACCAATCCCGACAAACCTGTCCAACGACCAGTCCTATATCTTTCCAAAGACACCGTCCCCCACCAAATCCCGATACTAGCTCCTCACCGCCCGCAGCTTTCCAACAGGAAAGACTCATTCAGACTCTACGGCATCCTCCATCGCGACAGGACTACAGCATGCCAGTCAGACACACCCAAGCATGAGTCATTCAAGTAGTTCCTGCATGACCGACCAGACATTCATGCTGAAGGAAGACTGAGGCTCAACATAACAGGTTTTTCCGTGCAGGCCCTCGTGCATATCTCACGCTTTACTAGTCGAGCCCTCCTCAACAACGAGCCCAAGCTGTAAGAAGTTCCCAAGGCTTTCAACAAGGCTGCTAAGATTTAAGCCAAGACGATTAACCATCTCATCTCGGGAAAAAAGAGCGAGATTGTGGTCATCAAAACCAATACTGCAGTGGTCTCCCGTAATGCCAATGGATCATGGCACTGCAAGGAGACTGCGCTCGTAACCATCCACGACATGGTCAGTCATCTTCGACACATTTCCGGTGACGGCTTGATGCTCATTACACCCTACAATGCTCAGGTACAAGTTCTCAATGCCATGCGAGACAATGCTATGCGGAAGGCATATGCCGCAAACAAGCGCGGCCTGGCAGAGCGACTCTCTCAAGTCATGATCATCACGGTGAACTCCTCCATGGGCAAGGACTGCCCTCATGTGGTCCTAGACACTTTCGGACGTGGTGAAGGTTTCTTCCAGCGATAACCCGCACTCTCGTGGCGGGCATCCGAGCACGCTCTAGCTTCGTATTCGTTGGTCCAACCTACGACTACACCACTACTCATGGCAACATCAAGAACCGACTCAAGGATTATGCTGTATGAGTGGAATGAGCAGAATCTGATCGTTATAGTGGGCGCTACTGAGGTATCTAAGCTTGAACAATACGCTTCAGTACAGGGCGCCCTCGAGGGCGCCAAGTACTGTGATGTATCAGATACTGACTCCGCTTGTGCGGCCTTTATGTAGACTGTGGAACTGGTTGTCGTCAGCAGGGAAGCAGAAGGTGACAGGATGACGGGACAAGCCAATTCTCCTTGATACACCATGAAGACCGCGGAAGTCGCGCTAGATTCAAAAGAAGACAAGATATAATTTGTGTATTGACTGATACGGGCTTATCTAAAGTGGTTAGACACAGGATTCATTTTCTTGGAAAAGGTGCCGTAATCAACTAATGAGAAGATTTCAAGAAAGCTTCTTGAGCACTAAAACTCAAAACCCCCTTCCTGCGATAACTCGGAATATTGAAAAGGGATTAACACTTGATACAGGATTATTCTTTAGAATCAGGTATTTCTTCTTGGTCTTGGAGAAGGAGGGTTTTTAACCCTTGATCTTGCGAATTCCTTTACCTTGTAGTAAAAGAAGATATAGAAGGAAAAAACCACTAATCTCGCGGCCATGGGGAAGTCTGCTCGGCTTCTAGTTGCCAAAGTTGATCCTATCATCATCTCCGATCGTGCTACTTATGTCGAACTCGACATGAAGCTTGATTAGTGTCTCGATGTCAAGAGTATGGGCAGTAAATGCCTCAGCGAAGAGGAGCAAGCCTGATGGCTTGTTGAAAGTAAATAGTATCTGGGTGTGACCAAACTCAGGACCTCGTAAGCCATCTCTGCCATGTAAGGGATTCTGTTGTTGAAGAGTTTACTCTTCCCGGCGTCGGTAACATGGTCAAGATAGAAGGAAAGGTGTCAGTTTCGCTGATGATACCTTAATCTACAGTTTTCTCGGCCCGTTCAACTTTGCTCTTGTTAGAGAATACTGATAGTTCGTATAGCTTATTGGGTATCTCGGCAGGGAATCTATCGTGGTGTAGACCAGCTTCAGAAGAGCCCGTCTTCTGACAATTTCATGGAAACTTTGATCTACCATCAAAAACGTCATCATTGCATCCGTGAAAGCGATTTTTTTGGTGAGGCAGGCAATAGAGGGCAAGCGTGAGGAAAGAGGGTAGATGCGAGGAGTGCCTTCCACAATAAACAAAGTAAACAAACACTCCTGCATGTGACACGCCGCAATCTCTAACCGTCCTCTCAATCTTCCACTTCCATTTCTCCTACATACCTCGCCAAAACCTTGATGTTACTTCAAATTCAATCTCCAAGTTTACTCTTTTTTTCACTGCAAGCATTGCTTTCACACCTGCCTCTCATCTGCCTCTCACCTATTTCTCGCTTATCTCTCACCTACCTCTCACTGCCACATCGAGACACGCAAATAACCATACCTTCCCAACCCATTACTTGCCGCATCCTCACCCCTGCTGAGAGGCGTCGTGCTCGCTTCAAGAAGGCTCAGGCGGAGCTCAGTCAAGAACAACTCGCAGGCCAAGATCGACAGAATCAGTTAGCTCATATCACTCCCGTTGTACACATTACCGCAGAGGAACTGAAGATGGCAAGACGTTGGTTCACGGAGTTCGTGGAGGATATGTATCCCAATACCGATACTGAAGCTGCATACTCTATGTTGTGAGGAAACGACTATGGCCGTCACTGATGGTGACTGCCTATCCAAATATGGACTAGTGCGTATATAGCCAGCGTCAGCTGCTCAAAACTAATACTATTATTATTATTCCATTAGGGTCCATATGCAGCTCGGGGCTATGTAAGACTTTGGCCATAGGCCGTTCTATCTTGTTATTTACATGTGGGGTTTTGCCCAAAACTAATAGATCACCTTTACACTCCACTTTTCTCACTTTTCACCTGGCATTGACCCTCCCGACACGATTATTCTGAAGGAGTATGCCCGATATATGGTGCGTCCTCGGGTTGGCCGTATCTCTGATAAGCTGAGCGTCAACTACGTCCGACACTACACGGGGATGATCATCTCTATCATGCAGCGGAGCCACCACCACCCCTCTTAAGAAATGACGCCAATCCGCACAGAGATCCAAAACTTCGTTTGTGGCGATCCTATACAACAAGAAGAAATCAGCACGAAAATGCACCCCAAGACAGTTGCACACACCGAAGATGTTACGCGTATCTTGTCGAGCCTATACAACCCAGAATACCTAAGTACATTCAAGAACATGCAAACCGTCCTCAACCTCACGCGGACATCTCTCATTTTGTGGAACTCATGGTGATGAAGGGGATTGTTATTAAACGTGTGCTTTCTTATCACCTATGTTTGCCTCTTGTACTTCTCTTCGAGCTACTTCTTCTTATATAATGAAGCTATTATACAGTTTTAGTGTCTTATTAAACATGTAGATACAAAGAATAAATACCAAGGCTCGAAACAAAGGCATGCTTTGCTAATTGACGGTGTATCAGTAGGTACTTGATGTAATTTACTAAATTACCTTGAATTTGGTTCTTTATGAAGTTTTTATGAGTTTCTAGATTCTATGGTATTTTTGTCTTGTGCTTAGAATTTCACATATTACAAGATGAAGACGCTTTTGTCTTGCCTAGTCAAGACAGAGGTCCTCGCAATCGTCAATGGTTCAAGGCTTTCTAGGGCGTAAACTGCCTAGGTAGCTTTATTAAACGCACCTTCTAGGACGTTAAACACACTTTCAAGGTCATGTTCAATACGGTTTTGTATCTACCACAAAAGCCGCTTAGTATATAACGCTATCTTTAGAAGTCTTGTTAACTATGCAGAAATGTATGTTCATTTACAATAAAGCGACAAGAGCTTTTTTAGCTAGCTACATGTAGTCCTTTTCTCTTTCTTCAAGAAGAAATAAAACAAAATGTTTAATCATCATTCATATTCTGATTAAAAGGATTCTAAGCCTGAGAAGGCTCCCTCTCCTCAGCAGGAGGTCCACCCACATTACCCCTCTGACCTGTCGGCACATCACCCAGATTCCTCTGGGTAGCATGTTTCGGATCATCCTTCAGAGTCCTAATATCTCCACCACTCTGCTGATCCTTGATGCCGGACGCTAGTCCAGCAAGGCCTTGTCCAACACTCGACCCATCGTGCAGCTCCTTGGATGTTTGGCCCTGGCCTGGGTGGCCGAGACCAGTATGCACATCAGCTGATGTGGCGCCTTGCAGCGTGTCGGAGGCTTGCTGGTACATTTTTTGGTTATTGAGGTCTGGGTTGGGTGTGTAGGTTTTGTCTGCGGGGGCTGAGCCCGCGGGGAGGGTTTGTGCGTGGAATTCGGGGACGGCGTCATTACCAACGAGTTTTCCGATTTGGTGCTGTGCGTTCGATTAGCTGGTGTTGATGAAGAGGCAATATCTAGGGGTTAGGTCGAGCCATCGACGACCTTGGATTGATGCAATGTGGTTGATTAAGACGCTCCAATATTTTTTCTAAAAAGGAAGACAGCTACTTACACCACCGGTCATGAGAGGCTCGCTAGGAGCTACGTGTCCTGCAAACTGGCGCGAGTCGCTGACTGCGTCGGGGTTCTTGTTCTGGCTCATGTTTGGGATATGTGTATTTGGATTTGGGAAACTGAAAAGTGTGAACGATTCGAATTGGATGATGGAAGTGCGGAGATTTGTATAAGTCGAATGTATATCTTTCATACAGGAGACTATTTATGAGGAAAAATTCATATATGTATATGGAGGGTGTCACCACTTTGACATCAAGTCGACGTCATGCATGGCCCACCACTAAGTCGAGCGCTGAGTGTGTAGATAGATCTACTGCATGAGCGGGTACCTGACGTCGGTTTTGCGAGCTGGTGCGGCATGATTTAGTTTTTAGTTTTGTTTTGTGTATGAATCGGCGATGGTGGAGAGTTGGAGAAGTTGTCATGACCAAGGCTAGTAATATGAGGATGCTCGGAATCAAATTCCGGATGCGTTCCGACGCACATATATCCCATTTGTGATATTTGGAAGAACCAGCATATATCAGTTTTCTCGTAACTAAAAAGGGGAATGTCCAGTCACTATAGTTCAACATACTAGACAGTTTCACTCGAGATTTGGACCGCGAACACCAACCATACAAAACACAGAGTATTAACTAGTATACAATGATATTTACGCATATCGTTACTTACAAATTATATTACACTATGCTTGTTCAGTGTAAACTGAGCTTCATGAATGTTCTCACCTGTCCTCACTCCCACTTCTGATCAACGACTTCTCATGAGCGCAGACCCCGAAATATTGCATTTAGTAGCCAGGAAGCTGCCCGCGAACAGCACCAGCAATAAACTTGGAGGTATGAGAGTCGGTAAAGAAACCCCTGGGGTTCTTTACAATCTGAGAGACATGAAAGCCATCGGCTTGGTCTTTACCGGTCGCTGGGTTGGTTACGTTGACGAAAAAGGGGCCCTTTAAGCATCCGACAGAATTGCGGCGGTAGTCGGGACCAGTGGGGTTAGGAAAGGCCTAGAAACTATCAGTAAATATTCCTTGTTGCCCGGGACGTAGGTAGAGTGAGATATCAAAAGGGCCATGCTTACCAGGCGGGGTGGGCCGGGCTTGCCCT
Organism: Bipolaris cookei; assembly: GCA_002286855.1. Taxonomy (NCBI): domain Eukaryota; kingdom Fungi; phylum Ascomycota; class Dothideomycetes; order Pleosporales; family Pleosporaceae; genus Bipolaris; species Bipolaris cookei. The sequence goes on from NRSV01000001.1 coordinate 881,789, forward strand.
TGACGCCCTCGTGGATGTGTGTCGCGGTTATCGCTGGGCTCTGATATTGGCCAGTCACGCCGCTGAGGGTGATGTTGTAGCAGATTACATTCTCTGCGATATTGATGCCGTACTTGAACAGGCCGCGGGCACCGGGCTCACCGGGTGTAGGGACGCCGCTGTTGGCAATGACTTGGTCAGGAGTGGCCTTTACGACATATTCAGCGTCAAAGTAGAAGGTCTTTTCCTTCTTCCACCACTTATCATCGTGCGAGTTCCACAGCTTGTCAAAGTCCTTCTTGCAGCTCTCTTTGTAATCAGATGCTTGAGTTGGGGCGGCCAAGGCCAGAGGGGCAGCGAGCAGAGCAATGAGGGCTGGGGTAGTGAAGTGCATTGTGAACGTGTTATGCGTGACTGCGATCTCAACTATGCTTATTTTGTGGGTATAATGAGGAGAGTGAATTTATGGATCGATGCTATTCTGAATTCATCCTTGCACCAGTCTTTATACAAAAGCAGCTCTCCGCTTTCTCAATAAAGTTACCACAATGCTTCCCATTCGGAGCCCAATGACGTCAGTAAATAGATGAGAATTGGCCATTGATTCGTGTTTAGGTTCTAAAGATACATGCCAGCGTCTTGGTAAGGCTTTTAGGACTGAGCAGCCAAGTCCCCAACATGTGTATGAAAAGCCTTCTCGTAATGCCAAAAGACTTGGGAGTGAGAGGCATGCCCGGGTTCTTGATTAGTGGTCTTGGAGCCGTCCTTAGAATGCAAAACGATCACTGACAGTTCCATGCAAAACTACTAAGGTAAGCATCTGACCAGGGAATTCGCCAATTCGTGGCACGCTGGACCAATGAACGGCGGGTTGCTATGGTACAATGAAGACGCCGTTCAATGTCTTGGTAATGGTACTTTCCATCTCTTGAATAGTGAGCTTACATCCTTTTCTGTGGCATGATCGCTCCCAAGACATCACCTAGCCGTCTTGGTTCGGATAGATCAAGATCCGCAGTCGCCTCAATCCTCAAATGATCTTAGCCTTTCCGCGTTTTCCCTCTTGGATAGTGGTGCATGTGTCCAGGTGGCTGTGTGTGACAAAAAGGGATAGTGAGGCTAAGACGCTACTGCATGTTCTGCAATCTGTGATTACTACTGTCGATCTATGAGAACGGTTGAAGAACCGCTTGAGATAGAGATGATCAGCATGTTCCCATGAGGTTATTTTACATGATGGAACATAACGAGGCTTGGAGATTGGTTTTCAGAAAATATTTAAAGGTGACTGAGAGAGTGATGGGGAGAATGAATGACACCACCGATCACCACTGCCAAGACGGTCACGATTGCGTCGGCCTTTTCTCCGCTTTCCCCCTCATCAACCCGCACGCTAGTCTCCAAACAAGTCTGGGCTTGAATTGCATTACCAAAAAGGAATACAAAACTTACCTCAAAGAGGTAGGATGATCTATTTGGAAAAGCTGCAGTCTGTGCCCGGCGCAATGGTTTCTGGTCGACTTGGCACGATGCCTTGCCGAGACACTTGTTAAGGGGACATAGATTTCTCCACGATTGAATGAAGAGTAATCACCCATTTTCTGCTTTTAAAGATTAGCAAAGCTCACAGAGGGTCATTTACATAATAACTAACCACTCTGTGTTTACTAGTGCATGCGCTAACCCATTACTACATGAAGGCCTATGCCCTCTGATGCTGTTATTAAGTGTTTCTTTCAGGAATTTTGTTATTACAAGCCCCTCTTCCCTAGTCACAAAGTGAATTCCCCGAGGTCTGGCGGTATTATTAGTACACACTTGAAAAACAAAGGCTGCTCAGAAGCATCACTACATCCGAGAAACATCATCAACCATTCTATCCGAATGACGTATGGTGCCTGTGAAGCGCCCCGTACCACCGGGAAAAAGACCATCAAACTCAACAGCGTGCGCTTCCTCGTTGTCTTTCCAACCAGTTTGCAAGTTCCAGCCATCCTCAAGGACAGTGAGTTCTGATGCATTGACTTCTTGTATGATGTCAGCAAGATAGGTCCACTTGGTACTCATCATTGCAGGAGAAAGGGCGGCCATGCGCCGGGTGAACCATGGGTGACGCGAAGCGGTGGCAGCACCCTGACCGAGGTCAATAGCCGTCTGGTCGAATGGAGCGTGAGTGAGTTTGGCATAACCGCACGATATGAACTCAATCTCTCGAAGAGACGTTTGGCGGTTGCAGTCAGCCTTGGAATAGTTGGATTCAAAATCGGAAAGATTAGTTCCAGGCGAGATCTGGTCGATGATATCCATCCATGATCCTTCGCGCGGCTTTGCCGTAAGTGCAGACTGAGCATCTGTGGTGGCCAGATTGGCCACGGGTATCGGGGCATGTATAGGTTGTTGTCCTAAGGGATTGTGCTGACCAGCTGTAATCTGATGATGTAGTTGGTTTACTTGGGCAGCGATGTGAGTAATGTTCGTGAGAATCGCAGTAGGATGGATCGGCTGGTGCTGCTGGGCTTGTAGTGGTGTTTGTAGTGGAGCTGGCACTAGGGCCTGATTCGGTCCCTGTCCTTGAACTTGAAGAGTTTGGTGTTGCAGAATTAGGTTGTGCATCTGCATCTGCTGGAGTTGCTGTTGCAATTGAATTTGTAGAGCGGCAATGTGGTTTTGCTGTAGCGCAGCTGCATTTGCATGAAGCTGCTGAAGTTGTAACTGCTGAGTATGGATGTAGACTTGCAAGATCTGTTGGTGGCCAGGTAAGAACTGGGGGATTGCGGGCATTGCTACTTGAGCAGGAGCATTCTGGACAGCGACTGCTTGATGGGGTACAAAATTTCCATTGGCGTTAGGAGCATTGGGACGTAGCATCGCTGTAAGCGAAACTGAATCGAGCACCAACTCCTTCAAGCGATATGCATCATGGATTTTGACAAACTGTAGCAGGCTGGAGGGAGTGATCCAGCAGTTCTTTAGCCTCAATCTCTCGATGTGGGGCAGCTCAAGGAGTAATGCCCGTAAAAGAGCTGCATCGGCCTCAACAAGCGCTGCAGGGTTGACAGATGCAGGACGATCCGAAGGAACCCGCAAGTCCATGACAGGAGCAGGACACAGGAGTTTGTTTCTTGCATAAAGCCCCTCAGCATGCTCACCGCCAGCCGTCCAACCGACGGTCAGTTTTCGAATGTTTGAGCGGCGAGCAATATGATCGCGAAGTATAGCAAATAACACATTGGCCCCTAGAACAGGATTGACTGCTGAAGTAGTAACGAACCCGGCCTCGTCCTTGTGAACTGTTCGCCATCCTGGTATTACCATAAGAGTGACGTCGTAAAGACTGGGCAGTGCATTCCAAAAATCCGAACGGTTCAGCATTGGTAAGTAGCGATCAGAAAGCCCTGCGATATTCAGAGTGTGTACCTGTTGGAATGTGGAAGGGTTATCAATGATAGAGAGCATGTATGAAGATATGAATGCTCGCTGGGCCCATTCCGTTTCCAACAACCACTCTTGCTGAGCTGTAGTGAGGTTGGCAGGTATGATCGGATTCACGACTTGTCCAGCATCAGGTGGCGAGGCAGATGATGCGAACAAAATACCGGTACCTAATGAAGAGGGCGCGGATACGAAGCGTTCCAAGACATATGGGTCATCAAAGGAAGTGGGCATAGGAATGTCAAGGACATCGTGTGGAGTTGCCTCATGTATCAGCTGAGGATCTAAGTAAGGAATTTCCGGCTGTACGTCAGCCAACAGGCCGGCATCGTTTAGTTCAGACAGAGGACGTTGGCCTTCCATTCTGTAGAGGGTTGCGTGCCTGATATCACTGCCGACTTCTTGATAGCATGAATCAATATATCTCCAAAGCTCCTGTTGAGCTTGGGCCTTACGGTCCGGAACATCTTTGTTCGTTCCAAAAACATTGGAAGGTCTGTGGAAAATGCGCGCCCGTATAGACTTATCAGGACCATTGAGCCAGCCAAGGCCACTGTCGATTGAGAGTGCAAGTTCTTTCACCTCGGTGAGCTCAGAGAATGCGGTTTTCATCCGCGGTGTTTCGTCAGCGGCTGTTTCGAGACCAGCGACAGCATCGAATCGACGGTACTCCTCATATGGCCACTCATATCTGCCCCAGAAGCTTGTTTTGTTCTCAGTTAGTGATTTGATGGGCGGCGCTGAAAGTGAGTCTTCATTGACCTCGAAACTCATTCCGTATCTTCGAATGTGTTTACCGAACCCACGAAATACATCAAGGCCGTGGCCGTCGTATACTTCGTCGCCGTTGGCATTCCTCCAAGAATACCTGGTTGTCTCGAATTTTGCCCGCTTCTTCCCTTTTAAATCGGGTTTTACTTCTTTCCCTAGCATACCGTAGATTTCAGTGTTGAAAGGAACGACAACTGTTTTGAATATAACCTGAGAGACATATTGATTCAGCTCGCGACTGACGAGCCGTAGTGCTTTGATGTCGTCACGATTGAGAAATGAAGCAATCAACTCTACCAATTCAACAGGCAACTTCCACTGTGAGCGGCTAATCGAGGTGTCTGCCGGAAGAGTGCCTGCTTCTTGTTTATGTTTGGAGACTGTTCCTTTTTCTTCACCGTTGTTGGAAGTCTGTGACTTGAGACCGGGTGCATACTGTATGTTATGGTCTAAGAGATAGTATCTAGCAGGCAGTTTTTCTGGGCTGCGGCATTGAGGCCAGATGTCATTTGCTTGCAGATCTGGGCTTTCGCTGTGGTACACCATGACAGCAACGGCCCCATTGTTGCGTAGCGTACTGCCCATGTCCTTGTTATTGGCATCTTCGATTGTCTGGCGAGGGCGCTTGGAAATAACGGTCATGACGCGGTGGAGGGGATCGAATGTGCGCTCCAGTGACACGTCGTCTACCGCCGACCGTGCCTCGTCATCATCCTCGTCCTGTTCGGGTCCACGGGGGCGATCAGGGGACAAGCGGGGCCGACGTTGTTCGGGAGCGTCGCCCTGGGGTCTCAAGGGAAGCCGGGAGGTCCAATCTTGGCCACCCCCGCCATCTTCGCTGGCGTTGTTTTGCTGCTGCCCGAAAGCATTGGAGAAGTCTTGAGGCACGCGCGGTTGCATGGTAAGAGCGAGATTGTGCCTGATAGCGCTGGCGAGGGCGTTGTCGGAGTTTTGTTGCCTCGGTAACGTAGTATTGCTGCTGTTGCTGCCGCGTCGCGGTGAGGTAAGGACTTGATTATTGCTTCCTCTGTTTCGCCCACGCGGGGCTGTGAGCGGGGAGCGGTGATGATGTCTTGTATACTGCTCTTCCTATGTTGCCGCTATTGCTGCTGTTGTTGCTGTTGCTGCTGATGCCGTCACTGGTTGGCCAGTGACTGTTGTGGACGCTGCGCAGGCGAGATGGTTACCGGGCTGTCTGGCGCGCGCAGTTGTGGTGAGCGTGTTTGCGCGTGAAACAAGGCTAGAGGGGTCAGTGAAAAGTGATGCCGGCTGTTTGCGTAAGGTTGTGCCTGCAAATGAGCGTTTGTCGCGTGAAGCTCAGGGTACCTGGGCTGTGCTGCTCGATGCCGTCGTTTGCGTGCTGGGATCGTGCCGGTACGCCCTCTGTTGCGACGAGCGCAATGTTGGCCAATGCTCTGCGAAGACTTTGGTGTTGGTCGTTCGACTACGGTCTTGTCCCATGCTGCTAACAAGTCGGCTCTCGGTCGTCAGGTGTCGTCCTGGCTTCATTCCTCAAGGTATAACACGGCGGACATGCAGCGTGACGTCCATTGCGCAGTACCTGCGGTAGCACGCCTCATTTCCTCTCGCTACCGACTATCTTGTCCTTCCTCAGGCCTTTACGCATATATACATATCAACATAACGCGCTTTTCGGATTCAGCAATGGACGGCGACATACTGTCTTGAAGCGTATGTGGTTACATGCTCCATCTTGCACATGTAGGTGATGTCACGTGACCATTACAAACTGGCATTCGCGCAACACATCACTGGGCATGGCCATTTACTACAAGTTAGCCCACCATACAACTACTTACCTTTTTCGTCAATTCTTCTCCAGCTGAATGTACAAGCACAAAATCACGACTACGCGTGAGGCACCACGGACCACGTGCGGAGCGAATGCGGAAGTCCGATGGCCCCCACAGAGCAATAGCATAAAGGAACCTCGAGCGCGTCAACCAACAGACTACTAGATATAGCCTTGGGCTCAAGCTGCAAAAGGAACCCGACTTGCTTGGGTCCTGCATAAACCATCATGTCCTATACCAGCCCATCGTTGTTCTTGTCCTTGCCCCGTGAACTGCGGGATGAGATTCTATCTCATCTCATACTACCACAATACGTCTATACTTCGAGTACAACTGAAGACACCTGGAATTTGTACCGATCTAATCGAGCTACGGGAGAGACTCACATCGACACACGTATCAGGCTGCCTCAACGTCCGCCTGCAAATGTTCTTGCAACCTGTCGCCAGCTAAGACAAGAATGCCTTGAATATCATGCCCGCTGTCTACACGCCGCCCAGCCAAGTATATCGCCAAACCCAACAGATCGACCCAAGAGCAACATACTGGCAGAAAGACTCGGCTCCGAGTTTGCCGAGGAGGCGGAACGAACTTGCGACGATAGTACGCTACGAATCACTATGGAGATACAACGGCCTCTGCGTGGTCCCCACGGGTATTACATTCCGATGCGCGATCAGAAGCATCTATCGCCTCGTTTCCTTGCACTCCTGCCACTTATGGACAAGGCAAGAAGATTGAGACTCATTCTCTGGCCTGGGTATGACTGGTGGAACGGCGGTCCTCAGGTTCTCGTCGACAAGTATGGAAATCCCCGCATCAATGCAGATGAAGCAGCCAAGCCAAATGCCGCCACACTAGCCATCAAAAATGTGCTTGATTACTTCCCTCATGTTGAAGAACTCAGTGTAGATGTGCTCATGCAAGCATCAGAAGGGGCAAGATGGGACCTGCCGGAACAGAAATGGGAGAACATTCAACCATGGCTCGATGCGCCTATTACACCAGATGTGAGCCCAAAATTGACGAAGATTACTCGTCACCTCACGGCATTTTGGCATGTTTCGAGACCAGAGCCATTCTATGTTCAACATGAGGTGCGGCAAATAGGAAATGAATGGAAGATTGACAGGAAGGGCGACATGGGCACAGTAAGTGGACTACTAGGTCTTATCCGAGCGAGCGAAATTTGCTGACTTGTCATATGTGCAGCCCACAATGAGATCATTCTGTGACACCAGCCGCCCGGAAGACATGGACTATTTAAACTCACTTATGGTGGAGCAAGCTTTTGTCCGCACAGACTGAAAAAGCTTGTTGAATACTATCAAAAGGACTCTTCTTGTATCCGCGCCGGAGAATTATGGCTTTACTTCCATGGCGCTATTGGCATTTAAATTGGCATTCAATTAAGCACCGGCGATTTGTTTCACACGTGGGGTACAACTAGCGCAAATACTATGTACGGAAAGGGTAGCGGCACCATGTTTCGAATGCAAGCATGGTGTTACCGGCTACGGGGTACATGGGGAATGTTGATCATATTGGGAGAAGAGCATGTGACCACTTTGTGAATTTCTTCCGTCGGTTATTCCAGAGCCAAACCCAGGCCAACTCCCCACCAATGTCTAGAACAGGACCCCGGCCTATTCGAGATGATCGACGTGTTCATGGGCCAATCATTGGACATCTTGAAGAGGAGAAACTGCTTGTTCTAGAATAGCCCTTTTGACATATACTTACGTTTATGTCGAAACGTCGGTTGTAGGTTACTATACAGGGTTTCTCGTGTATGTCCGCTCCACCCTTCATCTCGCTGACCATACGCGTCTTTGCACAATTAAAATACTTAAAGGTCAGCACTTCGCTCCAAGTATGTAATTTCGGACCACGCTTATCCACCCTTCCCTCTCATAACACACTCTTGTCAACCATGAAGTTTTCTGCATTCCTTGCTGTAAGCTCGGCATCCCTTGCCCTTGCGGTGCCTGCATCCTCTATTCAGAAGCGCGCAGACTTCTGTGATCAATGGGGTTCTCAAGTCACTGGCGCTTACACCATCTACAATAACCTCTGGGGCAAAGCTGATGCTAGTTCCGGATCTCAATGCACTGGAGTTGACAGCTTCAGCGGTAACACGCTCAAATGGCATACCTCGTGGTCATGGGCTGGTGGGTTCGTTACATCCTTAACAATTCATATTAGCATTACGTGTCTAACTGCATCAACAGTCCCGGAAAAGTGAAATCCTTTGCCAATGTAGTAACAAAGATCAACAAGAAATCCCTTGCATCGATCAAATCCCTCCCTTCAGTCTGGAAGTGGACCTACACCGGCAACAACATCATTGCAGACGTAGCCTACGACCTCTTCACCTCGAGCACACCCACCGGCAGCGAAGAATACGAAGTCATGATCTGGCTTGCTGCCCTTGGCGGCGCTGGTCCCATCTCCAGTACTGGGAGCCCAATCGCTACCGTCACCCTTGCAGGCTCCAGCTGGAAACTGTACAATGGCAAGAATGGTCAAATGAGTGTGTTCAGCTTCGTCGCTGAGAAACAAGTTCAGGGCTTCAGTGGAGACCTTATGGATTTTATCAAGTATCTTACTTCCAAGCAAGGCCTTCCCAGCACTCAGATTCTGATTAGCGCTGGTGCTGGTACTGAGCCTTTCTCTGGCAGCAACACCAAGTTTGTTACCAGCGCGTTCAGCTTGGCCGAGAATTAGATTTCTTAATAAATCTGAGCACTGAGCGCAATGCTTCTCTCTCGCATGGATGCTGAAAAATTCTTGTACATATCTTTTCGTTGTGGTAGCGTGTGGGACTTTAGCCTTTGTACATACTGATAGGACTATCTTATCTTGGACCACGTTCACTCGTCCCTTTCTCTATTCATTCGCATGAACATACTCGAAATCGACTCTTGTGGTTACTGCTGATCAGTTGGAGTATGGAGTCTTTCGGATTCACGAGTTAGTTATTTGCCGTGCGATAGGACTTGTGGAGTGGAGTGTAGGGTTCTGCCAGGCATTAGAGGTTTGCTCCAAGATGAATTAACGATAAGGAGCGGGTATATGCTAGTGAAAAGCGGCTCTTGTGTTAGTCATAACAAATGGTTTTCTCTTACAATGTCTAAGTATCTTAACACATGATCATAGCGTCGGGAGGAGGGGGGAGCTTCCACAGCACCTTCTGCATTAGTGCATGTCAGTGCACCATGTTACTGACAAGCTTTGGTTGCCGAACACGTTCGCTCGTCCGTCCCCTTGCAGCCAATAACATTGACCCCCCAGCGCACATGTCTTGAACCAAGCAACGTCGTTCTGCAGACGTACTGTAGTCCGGCACCACTATCGAATGAACGTTGCGATGATCATGCTCGATGACGATCTGCTCCTCTTCGACTATCCTTCATTGCCATGTCCGCCGCGCTGTCATCCATCGTTTCTCCCGCGTCGGCGCCCCAAATGCCGCAGCATGCCAGGTACATGAACTCTGATTGGGATTTTGCATCCCATCAATACTTGTTCCCGCGGGCCATGCAGCAGCATTCGAGAAACTGACAGGACTAGCCCCCCCCCCCCGGTAACCCAGGATCCTGGAGAAAGTGCAATGTCATGGAAAGCTACAAAAAGGCTATAGACGTCCAGAAAGCTCGATCCCCAAGCTTGAGCGATATTCTTCCAAAGCACAAGGGACGTTTCTCAATATGAGGCTTCAACTCCTTTCGTTATTGCCGCTGGCATCCGTTGCCAGCGCCAGCTGGTCGAAGAATCTGAATTACCGCTCGCCTTCAGAACACCATCCGGCTCTTGGAATCTCAATTCACAAGGTGGCCAAGAGGAATGATCCAGCATCCGCATATGAACCTTTCAGCTTGAACTTCACCCATGGTGTTGCCTCAGGAGACCCATACCCAGACAGCGTCATTCTCTGGACACGCGTTGCGCCTCAGAACGACAACTCGCAATCCAATGTTACAGTCACGGGTTACGCACCTCTTTTTGACCACGACAATGAAAAGTACGTACAGGTGTCCAAGTCGCCAATTTGCGTGGAATACAAAGTCTACGAGGACAAGGATGCTTCGTCGACGGTAGACTCAGGCGAAGTATACACCAGCTCCGATGTTGATTTTACAGTCAAGGTCGAGGCCAAAAACTTGAAACCATACAGCACGTATTATTACCAGTTCAATGTATGCGATTCGGACAACAAGAGCCCTCTCGGCCGCACCAAGACCACACCAAATGCCAACGACGACATCACTAATGTCAGGCTTGCTGTGTACAGCTGCTCAAATTATCCTTTTGGCTTCTTCAATGCGTACGGTAACACTGTGCGAAAGGTATGTTATGCTACTTTTCGAGTCGGATCTGCCCTGAACTAATCGTGATGTAGGACTCTGTTGATTACGTCGTTCATCTTGGAGACTACATTTACGAGTACAAGAACGGCGAGTATGGCTGGGGTAACAGCATTGGCCGTATCCCCGAACCGGACCGTGACATCTACACTTTGTACGATTACCGCAAGCGACTTGCAACCTACCGCACCGACTTGGATCTTGTTGCTAACCATCAGGAATTCGCATGGATCCCTGTTTGGGACGATCATGAAGTAGCTGATAACACGGTATAATCAGTCTCTCTTCTTTAAAAAAAACTTATTCTGATAATCGATAGTATCGCGACGGCAGTTCCAAACTCAACAACACTGAAGACTCATTCATTTACGATGGGGGCGTTTCAGTCGACCAGCGGAAAATGAACGCAGTTCGCGCCTACTTTGAATGGATGCCTATTCGCCAAGTTGACATGGACGATAACCTGCGTATCTGGCGGTCCTTCTCCATCGGCAAACTGGTCGATCTGATCATGCTCGACACACGTCAATACGATCGCTCCATCACCGATCTCTACTGGAACACTGACTACATCCACAAAATCTCCAACGACGCCAGCCGCTCTCTCATGGGCGCCAACCAGGAGAACTGGTTCTACCGCAGTCTCTCGCATTCGGCCAAACGCGGCGCAACATGGCGCGTTGTTGGCTCTCAGATCATCTTCTCACGCCTGAATCAGTCCGCAGCATACGGCGAAGAGAACCCACTCAACTACGATGCATGGGACGGATATCTAGCCAACAAGAACCGCACGCTGAACCATCTCTACAGCAACAACATCAACAACAACATTTTCCTCGCAGGAGACAGCCACGCTTCATGGGTCAGTGACCTCATCTGGCTCGACGAAAAGAACTACGATCCCAGCACGGGTGCCGGCAGCATCGGCGTTGAATTCGCTGGTTCGGCAGTAACTTCGCCTTGCCCTTATGGCGCAAATATCTCCCTTGCAACTGCAAACAACTACTCATCCATTATTGAGTCGGCGAACCAGGAGCTGCAATGGCAAGACTTGTACTACCGCGGTTACTTTGAGCTCCACTTCTCGCATGACGAGCTCACGGCGAAGTTCTTTGGTCTACCGACAGTAGTCATGCGTAATGGCTGGGAAATTTCCCTTGCTAATTTCACAGTCAAGAGCGGAGAGAACAAACTCCAGCGTCCCGTTGCGGGCGGTGTTGTTGAGAGCGGCAGTTTGAAGGGAGGAAAGACGATGCAGAATAATATTACGCTCGATACCAATAACGGGACTTGGTTTGTGAGCCATGCCGACTTGTCTGTTTTGTAAGGCAACGAAAAAAAATCTAGTGGAAAATTGGGGTTAGAGCTGGGTTTGATATAATACCAGAGAAGAAGAAAACCCTAGAATTTGTATCTTGACTAAACTAATTCTAATGTCATGATGTTTGCTAAACAAAAAGAATAACTCTATGTCTATGTCTAGTGACACACATCTATTCGTACCCAGCTGGTTCGGGTTTCCCGGGGAAAGCAGGCTGATCCAAACGACTGGCGCATGCAGCCTTCCAGTTCTTGGGCGTGTACTTGTCAACGATGCCCTTGAAAGCTTCCAGCGTGCAGAAGCTCGTGTCACCCTCGAGATGCTTGCCTACTGCTTTGCAACCTGGTATCTGCATGATTTTATCGTTGTACCTGATTCGCACGTAGTAGTCGTTCAACTGGTCGCGCTGGGTCGGCGTAAGGTCAGTCAAAGGCTTTCGCGCAATGCCCTGGGGCACGAGACTAGCGTCTGAAATAACTTTTGTGCTGCCAAAGAGGGAAGACCACCAGCTTTGGCTTTGTTGCTGTGGGTTCTGTTCAGGCTGGGAAGGCATCTGGGTCACAGTGCTGGCATCTCGCTTTCTGAACATCTCAACGGCGACATGGGATGTGAATGGGGGCCAGTTCTCGCCTTCAAATGCACCGAGCGACGTCAACATGCCGGCCAAGGTCGTATCGTGACAGCCAGACATGGCGAACCGAATGTTTGTTTCGCCGCCTCGGCCTTTGCCTAGCTGGCCATCTACACCGCCTACCTCGACGATCCCGGAGTTTCCGTTACGTTCGACGCTGCCGACCATGCGAGATGTGATGTCACCCATCAGACCGCCGATACCGAGCATACGGTACTCTGATGACTCGGTGTAACCCTTGTACCATTCTTCCACGGCAATCTTATCAATGATTGAGCGGGCTTTGGGATCGTAGAGTGCCCTAGGAAGTTTAGTCTCCGGTCCGTGAGCGTCGGTCGCATTCAACGTGTCCATGATACCTGAGAGCCGTGGGTGAGAATCAACAGCGACCTTTTGTTCATTAGGCATCCATTTCGAAAAGACTTTGGAGAGGTAACGCATGTCGTCCGTATCATTCCATCTATCAGCTGCGCGCTGTGCAAATGCACGGCTGAGCTGGGCAAAACGCCTACAGCTTGCATCGTTGGGGTATAACGTCTCATCCGCAGGCGTTCTGGTAATGACTGTAGGAGGAGGGAAATCAGAGGCTCTTGCTGAGGGCGGGTAAAAACCCCAGAATGCCTGCTGAACGGACTCCAGAGCACGTGGGATAGGTGTTGCACGTAGGTAGATCATGTCGCTGTCTGAAATCAGCGCTGGCATGAACTTGAGCTGGTCGATATAAAGATGGCGGAGTCGCTCGCCCAGAGCTAGTGTCGTCTCTCGGCCTTTGTCTGTAAGCTCGCCTGGTTGGCATATCGCATCAAACTCGCCCTTGGGTCCCGAGGCAATGACTAGGGGTTATTAGTGATGGCTGCTTCGAGGGCTGGGGGTTTGTTACCCGGCCCATCGTCCATGCCAAAAGTCTCTAGTCGCCTTCGGTATTTGAGTTGATCCCATTTTGAGAAATCCTTGGTGTTGAGTATTACGCTTGTTAGTTGGCGAGCAGAATTACAGTATGGCCAATCTGCGAAGGCGTCAGACCAAACTTTTGGAGTTACTTGGTGGCTATCTCATACACGCTGGGAGTCCCGTCTGGTGTTGTTGTTAGCGATCGTCATGTGGTGTGCGAAATTGAAGGCTTGTCTACGTTTTGAAAGCGAGGTGACACAGGGCTTCTTTCGCCTGGATACTCATGTCAGTACTGGCGTGCGTGGACAATTGTATCATGCTAGAGAATCTGACCATGACGTAATAGCTATCTCTGATTAGTAAAGTCACAAAGAGAAGTCACAATCATCTGTCTTACAATCTGTACAAGCTGTAATTCGAGCTCTCTTGGATACAGCTTCTCAAGCTCGTCCTTTGAGTAGGGTTGACGCGGGACCAAGGTAGTCATGACTATGTGAACCAAAAGAATTGCAGTTATACCAAGAAATCGTCTTCTGCAGTCCGCGAAAAAGCAAAGTCAGGTTGAATCCGGTGGAAGACGTTCTTCACGACGCTGATAGTCACGTGAGGCGTGCGGACGTCATTGTGTCTCATTGGCCGGCGCTATTCCGCTCAGTCTCACGATGCATCACGCGTAACTTTGGCCGTCTTTTTGAGATTTATGAAGCTACAACATCAAGCCTTCGCCAATTGACCTGTCAAGACCTTAATTTGACTTTCCGCGTGCATGAAGATCTGATCCGATCCAGTCGTGTAAGTAAAGAATACATACGCTGAAAAGTTTCGCTGCTCAAATGCCTGACCACAATTTTAGTATCGTCACTCTTCGCCCGCCGTTCTAGGCATACCAGGACGACATGTTGAGCGCATACGTATGTCGACAATGTCGGACACGTCTTTCCCGAAACGCCGGTCTCGCTCGGAATCCTCAATGGCAATCTCGAACCATATTCACCTCGCTGCGTCCGCGACCGAATATTAAACCAGATGGGAGCAAAGCAGAGTCTACGGTTCAGGAAGAGCAGCTCCTTGCACAAGAAACAGTACAGGATGGATCAAGCATGCGGGTCACATTGCAAAGGCAGCGACCGCTTGTGCGGAAAACAACACAAGATGAGCCAGACATACAATACACACAAAGAAGGAGCCAGCGGGTACCACTCAGCCGCTACTCGGGTCTATTGGATGACAGTGCAGCTACCGATTCTTTATACGGTGACTACGGGCAAAAAGACACATATCAGGAAGCAGGACAAACAGAGGCACCAAGTGACAAACTGACTTATGCTGCTCCAATCCGTGAAGCTCTTGCCGACAGTCGTATCCAAGAAGCCTGGGATTTATTCGATAAGACGTACACAGAAAAAGGATGTAAAGCCCTGACTGAGCCAACCTATCCTGGAGAATTGTTGAGACAAGAATTTGTTTTCAGCCGTCTTCTCGGAGCTGTCACGGGAGCGCTTTGCTCAGGCAGGAAAAGTGTGCATGTCACCCCGACCCAGGTACTATTCAAATACCAGCAGCTTGGTATTGCTCGCCCCGAATACTGGGTTAGGCCAACACTAGCCCGTCTGACACACGAAGTGATTCAGGCTTCGGAAACCTCTCAACAAAACTTGCAATTGTTGCTTGATGAGTTGGTTTCTTTATGGCGACTGTTCTTCCAATGCATGAGATCAGAAAGCGATGCAATTGAGGCCATCAGCGACGACTGGTCTCTGCCACTTCTTGAGGAAATGCCCGACGTGTATGATTCTAGAGATTTTAACATGCGTTTGCAGGCGTATATTCCCAAATATATCAATAGTCCCGTATTAGGCTTTTGTGCTGTATACCTGTATAGCAGTTCGGACGCTCTGGACCCGACTATCCGACAAAAAGCAGCGCCCTTTTTACATTTTCTTGAAAGGTTACTTGCTCAGTCACGTGTGGACACCATATTCATACACACCGAAAAGTCGGGGCAATTTAGAGAATTGCCAGTCAATTTTCGACAGGAAATAAGAGCAAAGATTGAGGCAGCACCCCGAAAGGCCATGGTAGCCCTTGGTAAAGAGGGTGAAAGCCCTGACGAGATGACCAATCTAGAAGCATTCCACATGAAGAGCATAGCTCGTGTCGTTCAAACCATGACATCGATCAGAAGGTTAGACAGCATCTGGGAAGAGGTCCAAGAAACATATCTTACCGAAAACAAGACCTCGATTCCCCGTTCAGTATACAATAGCTTCCTTTCCGGTTACTTGACTCTTCTCAATTCACAACGTGCAGTAGAAGTGTGGAATCACATGATGACACATGGCGTCAAGCCAGACGTACAGTCGTGGGTTGCTCTTCTGAATGGGTGCGCCAAAGCAAAGGACCTTAACGGATTCAATGCTATGTGGCAAAGGATGGTGAATAGCGGTATCGAACCAGAAAACTATGCCTGGACAACGCGGATCAATGGTCTAATGTCGCTGCGACAAATCGACAAAGCGTTGGCTGCGTTGGATGAGATGGGCAAACGCTGGCTCGCAGCAGAATACGCCACCAACAACACGAAGGCACAGGGCAAGGGTCAAAGAGGCGCTAACAAGAGTCCCTGCAAGGCTGTGAACAAGTGCACGAAACCTTCTATCGAGGTCATCAACGGAGCGATATCGGCCATTGTACAGATACGTCCCGAATCAATGCGTCACGAGAAACGTGTAGCATACGTGCAGAAGATTCTCGAATGGGCGACAAATTTTCAGATCAAGCCGAACGCCATTACATACAACAGTTTGATACGACTGTACCTGTTGGCAAAGGACACACGAACCGCTTTCAGACTTCTATCACAGATGGAGAAGGAAGGGATTGAAGGCGACATTGCAACGCACACAATGCTCATGAGCGCCGCGTTTGAGAACCAAGTTTTTGATGGGCAGACGGAGCAGGAGCAAACGGAAAAAGTGCTGGCAATGTTAGACGACCTAGAAAGCAGCGGGTTGACGCTGAACGACCACGTCTACTCGACAGCCATTGACCGCCTGCTCAAAGGATATGCCAACTACACAGCTGTCCGCGCCGTCATGGAGCACATGACGCAAAGGAATTTGACACCCTCAGCCCACGTGTACACATCACTGGTAACGCACTATTTCCAGTCAGAGCCGGCGAATCTGGCCGAGGTGGACAGCGTCGTCAACCTGCTCTTCACGGCGCCGCGCATGCCAAGCGACCGCATCCTCTACGACCGTCTGGTAGAAGGGTATGCACTGCATGGCGAGGTAGGCAAGATGATGAGCGTGCTGACACGCATGTCCAAACAGGGCCTGCTACCCGGGTGGGGTGCGCTGATCGCAGTGGTACGAGCCTTGGTGCAAGAGGGCGACTACGAGCGTGCGCGTGATGTGGTTCGCGACGTTGCCAAAGGCGAAGGTGTAGCCAGAGGCGGTATCCTGGGGGACAGGAATATGGAAAGTACCTTTCGCAATATGGTGAGCAGACTGGGGCTTGGTGAGGAGCGGATGGGTGATTTCTTGGCGAGTGCGAAGCAGAGGAATAGTGGCAGTGTTGTGCATCACTTTATGGAGAGTGGGGGTCTCGACTCTTCGTCGGCACAGCAGCAGCGGCAGCATGCGTCAGACGAGGGAGCTGTTGAGGAAGATGTGCATGGTTTCTTGTCCAAGGAACGTGAGCCTGAGCTACGGGATCAGAATCCCTAAAGGCTATGTGAGATGGGTAGCTTAGTTTGCCCCATTATAAAAAAGAAGGCGTCTAGTCGTGCACATATCGGCATATGGGGTTGTCGTGTTGAAACTTTGTGCAGTCACATCTTGATAAGCCTTTGTTGTAAACGTTCTTTTTTATCTCTGCATATCACCAGTAGGAGCACCCAGCGTTGGCACGAGAAAACGTTCCAACCCGTCCTCAGATCGATGCACAGAAACCTTGAGATCGGAGGGGAAGAGGGGGGGGTGAGTGGGGGGTGGTCTGAAGGAATGGGCAAAGATGCTCGCATGACATAATAGCAGGGGTTCCAATATGGGCCAGACGATAGGAGGCATTAATTATGATCCGAACATGACCAATCGCAAGGACGAATGAAAATGTTTTTTTTCTTCTTCCTCTTCCTTCCTTCATCCTTCCCGCTTCATCTTTGCCAGATCCTTGGAAACGCAGTGGGGCCCAATTGCTCGTGCTCCAGTGCAAGTTATTCGACCAGCGGATTATGAATCAAACCCTCCCTCCCCCTTCCCCTCTCCCCCTAGTTTGGAGTAGTTATGTAACGTAGTTCATAAGTGAGCGGCTCACGCTCCACCAGCGCGTCAACGTCGACCACTGCAACGCATTATGTCTCAACAATGTTCTATTCAAACTTCATACACTGAAGCAGATCTTCAGCTTGCTCTTCTTGATATCCAATCACAACGTATTCAAAGCCAAAGATGTGCTGCCTCTATCTGTAACGTGCCTCAACGAACTTTGTCGTACCGACGCGCTGGAAGACGCCCCCGACGCGACTGCGAAGCAAACTCAAAACGCCTTAGTAAGCTAGAAGAAAAGGCTATAGTTAAGCGTATCCTTGAGGAGTCTGCGCGATGATTTGCTCGTATAAAGGCCGACGTTCAAGTAATGGCTGATAAACTATTGCATGAGCGGGGTAGCTACCTTGTTGGTAAGAATTAGATTGATAACTTTGTTAAGCGGACTCCTGAGCTCCGTACGCGCTGGAACTGTCCTTATGATCGCCAGCGAGCTGCCTGCGAAGACCTAGCAGCTATTTAGCGCTAGTTTGATCTAGTTGAGGTGACAAAGCAGAAGTGGGGTATTGTGGACGACGATATCTACAACTTTGATGAAACTGGCTTTATAATGGGCAAGATTATATCACAGTTAGTTATCACAGCCTCAGAAGGCTCTGGCAAGAAGAAGCGGATACAGCCAGGCAACCGGGAGTGGGTTACTGTGATCCAAGGCGTAGGCGCGTCTGGTCGCCGGCTACAACCCTTCGTTGTCTTTGCGGATAAGGTGCTTATTGACGTCTGGTTTAAGAAATGACCTGTTGACTGGGTTCTCGAAGTCAGTCCTAATGGCTAGACGAATAAACAGCTTGCTCTTGCGTGGTTAGAGCACTTTGATAACCATACAAAGAGCTACACTGTGGGTGGGTGTCGACTGCTTATTGTCGACGGCCATGAGAGCCACTACTCCGTCGATTTTCAAGATCTTTGCAAGGAGAAGAATATCGTTCTTCTCTACATACCTACACACTCATCTCACCTATTGCAACCTCTTGACATCGCCTGCTTCGCGCCGTTGAAGCGCAAGTATGGCGATGCTGTTTCGGGCTTGGTACGCAACCGCACCCACTACATCAGCAAGGAGACCTTCCTACTAGCCTTTAAGGCTGCTTTTGAGCAGTCCTTTACAAAGGAGAATATCCAAGCTGGCTTTAGAGGCGCTGGTCTAGCCCTACATGACCCACAGGCTGTGCTATCAAAGCTTGATGTGGTAGTGCAGACACCAAAACAATCACCGCGACGGGTAGACGCCTGGGAGGCGCAGACAACACGCAACGCCCGCGAAGTAGAGGCTCAAAGTACTCTCATTTGACAGAGAGTAAAAAATCGCTGTGGTTCTTCTACAAGCTCACTTGATGAAAAGGTTGCGCAGTTGAGTAAAGGGGCTCAGCAAATGGCACATAAGATGGTGCTTATGATGGAGAAAATGAGTAACCTTCAAGAGGCTCTAGATGAAGCAAATAAGCGGAAGACCCGCAAGCGGCGATACGTATGGACAGAGCAAACTCTTACTGTTGGCGAGGTACAGGAAGTAATAGCCGAACAGGCGGGTAGCAGTCGTGGTGATGGTGAGAGCGCGTGGAAGAGGGTGCGAGGAGAGAGGCGGTGCGGGCGTTGCAAGCAGACTGGACACAACGCCCGTACTTATGCAGTTGAGATAGACAGTGTTAGTAACAGCGGCGATTCTGATAATCAAGTTCGTATACTATAATAATTGATAGACTGTGATAAAAGTGTGTGATATTGTCTTGACGTTGCTGCGCTAGCGGAGCGTGAGCCGCTCGCTTATTTACTACGTTAACCGGGGGAATATTAGTGTGTAGTAGAGTAATAGGCGCCCCCCCCCTTCTCTCTTTTCTTACTAGGAAAGAACAAGAGGAGTTAATTAGTAGTTTGGCACGGGCAAATTAATCTGATGGTGGCCACTAGTATTCAGAGCCGGTGGAGGGTGTAGTCAATACAAGCATGTGGCGAGACACGTGTCGCACCTACATTGTCTCGGGAGATGGGGTTTCCAGTAGCATGAGTGGTAGTCGTGTCAAAGGACGGGTGTTGATACAGGCTTGGGGGAAGGCGGTGAAACAGACTTGTCTTGTCAACTGTACGGCTGAGGGCTATTCCACTCGGGAATGGAGTTACAGGGGTTTCAGGGTGAAGAAGAACGCTTCTGTTAGGGTTTGGATACGGGCCGAATGAGCAAAGGGCGTAAGCATAGTCGTTAACAAGATACATGCTTTTTGATCATGGAACAGGGCGAGCGAAATTTGGACGTGAGGGACAAGTAGATAACTTGACGATATGCTATGTTCCACTATTATAGTGCAGACGGAGAGACTCCGGGGAACAAGGAACAAGAATGTAGTGAAGTAAAAATAGGAGGCGGATGGGGAAGGCCATCTTGGCTAGAAGGTAGTGATTAGCAAATGAGAAAATGAGCAGAGCAACAGGATAGTAAAATGATTGAATGCAGCGACAGGGTCCCCTGGAAGGTGCAGATGGGGGTGGGGGGTTACCACGGAGGGAAGCTCAAATGGGCAATGACAGCAAGGGCGATCACGGTCAGGGGAGTGTTCGGCTTTTTGCAGCGCAGGTGCCGTCCAGAAACGTTCCCAAGGAGGAGGTCGCGGAAGGAGGAATAAGGCCGGCCAAGAGGCATGTCAGCCTTGTCTGACAGAGACGGACAGGCAAGTATAGCCTTGCGCCGCCCAAGATGGATGTCAGCCGGCATATGGGATTAGCGTGTGAGCGTGGCAGCATACTTCCTTGTGCTGTTTATCTTCGCGAAGTTGTTCCTAATTTTATCCACATGTACATATACTTACAGACGGACTTGGACACTCAAATGAGAGCCGATGACGCGGCCTATGTCGAACACTTCGCAGGACCAAGTGGCGCAGTGCATGCTGCGATAGAGCCAGTGCAGTGCAAATGCAAAACATGAAGAGTAAGTAGGCAGTTAGATGGAGTCGAGCGTTGTTGAGATGAGACAGATCGATGGGGACATGGCATGGGCAAACTATGGCCCAGGGTGGCCAGATGCCCAAGCAGAAGATGTGAGGTTCTATTGGACAGCAAGCTCTGCACGGTAGTCAGCAAAGTGACAGCTTCGACGTGGTTGACCGGCGACGGGCGTTTCGCAACTCGCTCAAGCTACCAATGAAAAGAGCAGCGACTCCAAGAGGATGCGCAAGTTTCTGCGACTGCTATCACACATACTGTACTACACATAGTTCTGGACTGCCGCCGGAGCCGGGGAGGGCATGTGAAGAATGCAATGTGTGGTTGTGCACCACATCCCGTTCCGGCGGGCGGCTTAGACAGCCGCCATCCAATCATGCACGGTGGCGTGTGGACAGCCCAGATGGGGGAAGGAGCCAGAGCCAGCGCTATTGACAAGCTGATAAAGGGTTATAGGGCGGGAGGGCGGGCTGTAAGTAGAGCGTGTGCGAGTATTTGTACGTACTATGTGTCTGAATAGTGTGTAGCACATACTAGTATGCATATGCAGTATGAGCGTAGACGCGTTGGCGTGTCAGACGGTGGTGATGGCTGTGGCTGAAGCGCTGCGACGACATGCCGTCATGCCGTTCCGGTGTGGCTGGATGGCTGACTGGCTGACTGGCAAGCAGGAATTGCCGCAATACTGATCCGAAGCGGCTAGCGCGAGCCAGATGACAGCACAGCCTCAGTGGTGGTGCACCATGGCGGCCCTTGATTGGCTGCGCAAAGCGTCGGCGTCGGCGTCGTGAGGCCGAGAGTGCATAGAGTGCATAGAGTTGCATGGCGCAGTATCGTGTGCTGGATTCGAGGGCAGATGGGGATGAATGTCTGTACGCAGGTTATGTGCAAGCAGCAGCGCAACAAGGGCCAGCTTGTCCACTTGTCCATGTTGTCCCGATCGTTCATGTGCTCGGCCGTGGCGTCAGGAGCGTTGGGGGGGTTCCGGCGCTCAGGAGACGCCAGACCAGGGCGGCAGCCAATGCTTGGTAGGCGTTGATCGTCCCCGGCCTTGACCAACCGGCGCCGGCCCTGTCCTGCTATATGCAGCCAGAGACTCCGCCTCGATTGTGAAACGCCTCCCGACGGGCGGTGGAGCCCCCCAGCACAAGCAAGACCTGCCCCGTCCCTCGCCCACCCATTCCCTTCTCTTCGGCCTGCCTGCCAACTCGACACATCCTCTCTCCTGCTTTTCCTTCCGACACTTCCGCACATCCGCCCGTCATTCCTCGCCCAACTCTTATTGTCGACACTTTCCATCTGCGCCCACACTTCAGAACCCCCTTTGCACACAGACGCTCCCCCAAGGTGCGGACCCTCCGGCTCCCATCCTCCGTGCTTGAACAAGGCCCAGAAACGAGCTGACGACGACTCCTAGCCAGCCTAACCGTTCCTGTCGCCCTTCCACTGCCCGCACCGTGACGTCCCTAAGACACGACCTTGTCTGCCTAAGGGCCGCCCAAACATCCAGCCGCGACTCCCCAGTAGTCAAACAAACAACATGGCTACCGCAGTTCAACCGGCCATGTCGATGGCGCCCTTCAACGGGCTATCTAATCAGTGCGTCGATCCCAACGAGTTCTTCGACTTTGGTCAGATGCCCTCGCCCACCCAGCCCACCACCACCCTCAAGCGTGAACATAGTGCTACGTCGGCTATGGGCAGCCCGACCAGCACCAACATCGACGACGACCTTCAGACTCCAGCAAAGCCTAGCCACGAGTACGAACGCTTCAAGCAGCAGACCGGTCTTCCCTCTGGATCCATTGCCGGCCTCGCTCCCAACTACAACACCGGCTTCCCTCTCTTCTCCTCTTCCGGCCTTGACGAAATGACCATGATGGGAGGCGACTCAATCATGGACGGCAGCGCATGGAACAGCGGACTCCCTATTGAAGTCTCCATGAACATGGGTATCGATTACCACAACAGCTTTGTTTTCAACGAAGGCTCCCAAGACGACTTTGTCGACCCCAGCGCCATCACTCAAGAGGAGGTACCCAACATCAGGGTCTGGCCTGGTATGCACCAGCAACAAGCTGCTATGGCCAAGGCGCAGGCGCAGGCTCAGCAGCAGCGAGCACAGCAGTTGGCCCACCAGAAGCAACAGCAAGCCCTACAACAACAGCACCAACAGCAACCCCAACCACCCCAATCCCGTCTGCCTTCCACTAGCCAGGCCAGCCGCAAGACTTCAAGCCCACTTAGTGACGCTCACACTGAAGAGATGATCACCCGCGTTGTCGCACAGATCCGAGCCGACAGCCAAAATGCTTCAACATCCATGCAAGATAACAACCAGGGTCTACTCCCCCACATCATCCGCGCCAAGAAGGACGAAGAGGATATGGACGAGGACGAGAGGCTACTTGCCTCTGAGGAGGGCAAGAAGCTCAGCTCCAAGGAGCGCCGTCAACTGCGCAACAAGGTATCTGCACGCGCCTTCCGCTCAAGGAGAAAGGGTAAGCATAAACTTCGATATGTCTATATATATATAATGTAAGCTAACATCGTTCAGAATACATTGGCCAACTCGAAGGTGAGGTCGCCATGAAGGTCAATGAGGCCAACGAGCTCCGCGCCCAGAACCGTCTTCTTATGGAGGAGAACGCCCGCTCGCGCGCATTCATCGAGCGCCTTCTCCGCCACCAGGCCTTCACTCCCTTCCTCGAGGAGCTTTCCCACGACGAGTCTCTTCAGATCAAGGCTCCCATGACTGCCATGCCTTCCTCTTCCGCTACCGTTGCAGCTGCCCCCGCTCCTGCCTTCCAGCCTCAGCCGCAGTTCAACGCCATGTCGCGGCCCGAGAACCCCCGAGTTAGCATGACTATAGCTCCTGAACCCCAGATTGACTTTGCCATGCTCAACTTGAACAACTCCAGCAACGCTAACCCTAACTGGAACGTCAACAACGGCTTCAACTTCCAGCAACCTGTTGCTTTCGCCGTTACGGAGCTTCCCTCGGGTCCCTCTAACCCTCTCGACATGCAGGCCATATCCGGTAAGGGGTACAGCGCCATCTTCAACGCTGAGGATGATGCATCTGTTGAGGAGATCAAGGCCGACTACCCCATCGTCAAGAACCCTGTCCAACCTACACAGTCCGCTGCTACACCCGTTGACGAGGCTGAAGAACAAGATGACAAATATGACCTCTACTATTCCACGCCTGCTCGCACCACAGCTGCCTCCGCCCCACTTGAGGAGCAAGAGACTCTTTTCACCAACCCCGAGAAGGCTTTTGCACACTACTCACTCGTCCTTTCTGATGAGGCCAACGAGACACGTCTTGCAGAGCGTCTAGAAAGGAAGATTGCCGCTATGAGTACCGTCATGCAAAGAATATCCGACATCACATCGATGTTTGACTCATAATCTCTAGCGAATGCACATGGCCTTTTTTTATTATTATTTTGACTTTCTTGACGTTTCGACCAAGCCCTACAATTTCCCGTGGCTTCATTTCTTAGACTGTTTTACAGATGATTGGACGATTCCTTTTGTTACTCTTTATACCCAAGTCGGCTTTGTCTAGGTGCGACTTGGGTCGAATCACAGCGAGCGTGCATAGCTATTTTCCTTTTTTTCCATTTCGGTGACTGCGCAACGGTTTGAAGCGTATAACAATCCTTTTCAAAGGTGTTTTAACGGTATTGGGTTTTTCTTGTAGATATCTTACTGGTCCCGAGGCCAAGTGGGGATGGATAAGATGGAACAGGGACGCACAGACTGTTCATGGTTGGAGGGTGTGTATGTAGACATTTGCGAGAAATCCAAATATAGTACCAATGCTTAAGAGCCACTTGGTGTCGTTGAATCATTTGTGTGTATCTATGTATCTATATATATATATATGTGTGTGTGTGTATGTGTGTGACGATTATGCCATGCATTGAGAATTGAGTGGTCGAAGACAATACGAGAGGGGTATACCTAAGTCTATCTAGTGGCCTTGAAGTCTTGGCGTACAAGGACAAGGTTATCAACTTGATACACACAATAGTTATCAAAATACGAAAAAGATGCTTGTACATACATGAAGCACAGGCGGAACTTCATCACATCTCACCTCATCGCCTCATTCGTCTTCTCCCTTTCACAATCTCAACAAGTTCATCCTTTCCACTGTGAAATAAAACATGAAGTTGTATTACCTCATCGAATACCCAAAAGGAAAGAAGAGAAAAAAAATAAAAACAAACAAACACCGAGTTCTTGGTGTCTTTCCAACCCCAGAACCCTTACCACACTTGCATGTCGAAAAAAAAGTTACCAAGTAAGCCCCACCCACGTGTAGCTAGAACGCCCTCGCCTTAATCTCGCTAAAATATTATATATTCACAAGAAAAGAGAAGAAAAACAATTAAACAGCGCCCTTTTTAATGTATGTGGTTCTAAAATAATCCTAAGAACCACTACTTTCTCCTCACTTGCTCTCGCTCAGCGCCATGCCGCCGGACAAGGCGTTTCGGGCTCGTGCGTGTTGCTGTTGCCAGCGGGTGCGGGCGCCGTCAACGGCTGCGCCTTCTTTCGAGGCGACGATGGTGGTGTAGGTTAGGCCGAAGGCTGTGCGTGGTGTGTTAGTGTGGGTTTTGGATAGGAATAGAAGATGGTATGTATTATATAGAGAGGAGAGAGAGTGTGTGTGTTGGGGGGGGGGGGGGTACGTGAGAAAGATAGGGGGAAAGACGAACCCATGAAGGCGGCAAAGGCGGGGAGGTAGGACTTTGCTGCTGCAGGCATGGTTGTGGTTTTGGTGTGGGATCGAGGTATGTAAGATGTTTTGTGATGTTGAACTTTGATGGTTTAGTCTATGTGACTTTTGTCTTTCCTTTCGGCTGCTGTTCGAAACTTTGATAGATGGAAAGGTATGATGTTTATCACTGTTGGTGATGTAGATGATTGAATGTGACCTTGGTGGATGAAGTAACACAAAGCGAGAACACTAACATTCTTTATATCCAAGAGAATCATCACCTTGGCTCTTACCTGTTGTCTCTGCCTACACGGTTCTTTACCGCCGATGCATCCGTTGCTAACCCCATCATTTGCGTTGCGTGATACCCAAGACCCGGAATCAGGAAGCAGGAGAAGCATTTAGGCGCATCCCAGCGGGAGGGGTAGGAATGACAGGGGTCCAGATCGTGAGACCTCAAAATAAAACGCATGCTGCTATTGGCTGCTTGAGAATGTGTCGGATGATGTGTGACTATCACTTTAGGGCTGCATAGGTACTGGTGGCGAGACATGGGACTGAGGAGGGTGCGTGTCGGGCTGCGCCGGCATGCGGGTGGGGTGACTTTGTCAAGGTCGTACGATCGTATGATAACCACGGGCTGGGGAATGCGGGTTAGTGCCAACACGTCGAATTTGGGCCTACATGAAAATTGTTCGATATCCTTCACCTCGATTCAAGGTCCGACGCAATTTTCTCTTTTTCTTCCGGATGAATCGAGCGAGTGTTGCATGGTTAATCTACGTGGACGCGCGAGCAATGTCGCGTTGGCGCTTCCAGCGTGCAGAGTGCAACGACTTCCTTACTCGGGGTCCTAACAGCAACAACACACGACATCAGACCATTTGCTCATTGCTGATATTCGCCTGTGAAATCTCAATGAGATGTACAGTGCAGAATCATAAACTATTTGCTGGCTCTTTACACTTAGGCAAGTAAAGATTGTACCGGCAGCACCATTCCTCATCTACCGCGGATTCGACTTCACCGACAAGATGCGCCTCGTTTCCGAACTTGCCGTTGCCTTCGCTATCCTAAAGTATAGATTGTAGTCATGTGAATTGTGAATGATCACAGAGTAAGTGTAATGTTCTGTTGATCTCACAAATACCGTTCATGGACGAACTATAACAGCGGTTTTGCATTACAGTGGTGCCGAGTGGACAGTTTGGATCGCTACCGTACCACAGTAGCAGTTGGATATGAAAGCTGTCTCTCGAAAAAAAAGGCGACACTTTCACATCAAACCCATCACCGCCGTCATGACGACAACTTCGAACATCAGTGCAATGAGCGTGACAGCTTTCCCCCAGTGGACGAAGCTGCTACCGCACGCCAACCACTGGAACAACTTGGAGATGGCGAATTATCTAAAGGAAAAGTCGCTGTATAGCAAATTTCTTGCTGCGTCTATAACCATAGATATCCCTACTCCTAGCATAGTGAGTGTGATAGTTACTCCGCCAAGGTTTCCTGAATCTACTGGGCCACCTCCTATACCCATAGCCACTCGGGGAACTCACGGTGACTGCGAGGCGCAGCCAACAGGTTACGGTCCCATTCCGCAATACGACAACATACGGGGATTCTACTACTCGCCAGAGATACGCCATGCGGCGGAGAACGCCCCAATCCCCCCCGGCTACATCGAAAAATCTGTCTCCGCCAACGGATCGTTCGTCGGCAGCTACTATCTCGGTCACTACGAACTAAAATCATTTGATACACTCGAGTGTGCTAGGAGATGCGATGAATGGGGCAAGCAAGCGAGTCTGCCTAGCGATGGCCCTAGTAGTAACGAATCGAATACCCGAGATGCTAGCTCAATCGTCGCAACATCGCGTGGGAATGCGGATGCCAAGGGTACGGAACATGGCCATGACCAAATCTGCCAGGGTTTCAACACCTACTTCGAGCGCGCGCCTGCCATACGGCTTGGTCCAGAATGCCGCGAATCTACGAGCCGAACAATCATAAAGTGCGCACTATGGGGGGAGCCACTTCGTGTTGAATGCGCCAAGAATATTGGATACAGAGAGTGGGAATTTGACGTGGTCATTGCGGGTTCCAATGGGTATAGTCTGGAGAAATACGCTGAGTCGAGGAACCTGGCCCTTGGAAAGAAGCTAGAGCCCATGGTTCTTACTGCACTTTTTTCACTTCAAATATTTTTAGGGTTTATGATATCTTGAGTGTAAAACTGAAGGCTTGAGAAATATGGAACAGAAGTGGCTACATTAATCGGTTGCGCGGGCATTCACCTTGAGCTCTTATTGGCACGTCCTTGGAGTCGGATATGAACATGTTGTTCGCTCAACATGTAAAACGTACGTTCATGAATTATAACCACATGATCACAGTCACAAATTCATGATATTACGGCTGTTTCAGTGCTATTTCAATTTCATTCATTACTAAGAAAGTTGCCATGTACGTGTTACATGCTACTGGACCTATTATGCAGTACCCTGTTGTGAAGCATATGCCATTGATTCCAGTTGAACATGTCTTACCGCCTATACCATATTCAACCACTAATCTCTCCATATTCAACTTTCCGCCCCTATTCGAACATACTATTAACACACACACACAGACATAGCAACCCCAGCCCCCAAAAAACCATAGTTGACTATGCTAAAATCCAGAAATCCTACCAAAAGAAACCTTTTTCCAAGAATTCTTCTCTTTTTCCCAAAACTGCAAGGAAACAACCCCCATCCATCCAAATTTCCATATACTACCACGCATCTTCCTTTACCCTCCAATCTCACACCCACCCCTCTTCATCACCAAAAACTTGGTCTTAGTCGGATCCGCAAACTTCTCCTCCTCAGCCAGCACAACCAGCGCCTCCTCTGAATGCATAAACGTGATAAACTGCTGCAAATGCAACTCATCCGCAAATACCATTTCGCCTTTGCAGTCCCAGTCGAAGACGTCGTCTGCGCTGTCGCTGCCAATCAGCACACGCGACAGCCCTATAGGCACCTCTGACTCGTCAATGTGGTACAGTCGGTTCCAGGCTAGCGGGTGCACTTTTCCTGCTCGTTGCTTGAGCAGAGGTGCGTAATACGTCTCGTTGTGCTTGTAGAAATCCGCTCGCGTGACGCCTTCTTTGCGCGTCGCTACTGTCACGAGCACGACGGGGTATTTGGTTGCTGGCGTTGCGGCCATGTTGAAATCTTGATTTTCGTTTTTGGTTCTTTTCGTGCTGCTTGTTGCTCTTCTTCTTCTTCTTCTTCTTCTTCTTCTTCTGGTGCTGTGCTTCGGTCCGAATGGCGGTGGCGATCCAATTCCCGGGGCAAAGGTTCAGCGGGTCAGGGATTAGATTAACGAACGATGGTCTCGGAAATCGGGATTTTGTAGGATTTCTTTCAAATGACTTTTGAGATTAACCATGGATGTGAAGAGGCGATTCACAAATAGATAAGAACGGCTTTTCAGTCTTCAAGTGAGAAAAAAAAGAAGCTACGGAACGGACAATTGCCGCGTTGCGGCTGGATAGCTATGCCTCGGACCATGATCAGGTCCTTGCTTTTCTCCAAAGTTTAGTACTCCAGATCATCCATTCACATCTCCAGCTGAACTCGACGCCCCACGTCAAAACACGGCCTCCTGCATAAGTATGTTACTGTGATCATAGCTTCTTGGCTTCATTCGAGAACCAAGCATCAATAATCTTGGTCTTATGGTCGGAAGTATTAGCATGGGAAATTATGCCCCTATTGGAAATTTGCCATAACGAACAAACATGGCTAATATCTGTGTCACTACTTAGTATGCACAGTACGTAACAAAATCTATACCTATTGCCACTGTTATCCTCTGACCGAGAAAAGACAGTACCCACCGCCTCCTCGGGACAAGCCCATCACGTCCACAGACCCCACTACCAACGCTGACCAAGACCAAGGACACGGAAAGTTATATTCTGGGTATCATTTGGTCAATTGTGACCTACATGCCTATCTACTAGTACAGATTACTGCTCGCTTTACTAAAGGGGCGCTATAAGCGCATGACAAAGCACGGATGTTTTCCCAAACCCAAAAGCTCCAAACGCCATTGTAGGCAAAAATTGAAAGTAGATCTTTGCATCTTCTAGAAGGCGTACAAGCCCCTCATGTTCCAAATGGCCTCATCGATCATGCTGGGGGTCCATTCCGCACCAGTCATCTGACCAGCAATGCTCTCCCTCTTGTCACGGGGAAGAACTAGGAAGCGTTCAATGAGATCGCCATCAATAACACTTTTGACAGGTGCAAAGTAACTACGGAAAGCGAGATGGTCGCGCCCGGACAGTGGCTTGTCATCAGAGCGAAGTTGGAGCTCAAGCTGCTGGAACATTTTGTGTTGACGGCGTGAGTTGAAGGGGATGAGAGCGCCAAGGGTGCCCTGGAGACCAGCCCAGAAAACGACGCGTTCACCACCTGATAGCAAGACTGTCTTCTGTATTGACACTGGGATGTCATTGGTGAAGTAGTGTGCGATTAGGTCGAGCCTATTAGGAGTACCACCGAGATAGCTCTTGTCGACAAGCAGATCAGAGCCGTCTGGGGACTCGTCAGAAGACTCGGAAACCTTTTGTGGGCAGCGCACAAGCCAGATATTGCCAAACTTGTCACCACCCACAGTGGTGTCATAGTCTAGCATCTCTGAGGCCGTGGTATGTCGAGCGATGGTGTCATCAACGAAAGGGATTAGGCGATTGGGGTGAACCTGGTCCTTATGCACGACGTACGTGACCGACTGTGCTTGGTCGGAAACGACCAATCGGCTACCCTGGGTCTTGAGACCCGTGATGCGCGTTGATACACAGTTGGGCGCCTGAGCTTTGCGTAGGACTGACTTCATACCGCAATCATAAAGACATAGGTGACGTCCGACACCAGCAACCAATTTGCCCTTGAAAGCAAGTAATGCCAGAGGTGGATCGCTGACAGTAGTTTCGTGGAAGAACTCCAGCTCGCGGCCAGTTGGGTTGATCTTGTATATCTGTATCGAGGCGGACGAGAACTTGTATGGTGTGAAGCTTAGATCTTTTGCAGTACCAACAGCAAGGAATGCTTCATCATTACGGCTCTCAAAGAAAACTAGAGCGGCACTGACAAGGGATTGGTTGCCATTGAGTTCGACCGTGTGAGTGACCGTCTTCTCAGTGACGGGATCGACTACTTGGATGCAAGATGCCCAACTGCCCTGAGCCCTTGGATAACCAAAGTCTACTGCAGGGAATTCGTCGCTGTCAGTTGCACCATTGGACTGCTCAGCCTCCATTGAGCCATTGGTGCCGTCCTCCTTCTTTCCACCGCTTTGCGCAATTAGCTGTTGCCTTCGATCACCACTGATGGTGTTGTTGTCGCTCTGAATCACGTAAAACACGCCCTGGTCATGGTATCCAACCATCTTCCTAGGGGTGTACTTCAATGGTATACTTTCATAAGTGGTGTTGTCGGTCAAATCGTTGAACGTGAAAATCCTGGCGTAGTTAGCAACTATTCTCCAAGCCAACCAATATAACAATGCTGAGCGGGTGACTGCGTTCAGTAGGAACAATTGGAACCAAAAGGTTTGAACCCTCATCGTGTTTAAGGAGTACAAGGTTTCATCATCGCAATCATGGGAGGAAAAAGAAGAGTTTTGCTTACCGTAACTCATTAGCGCTCACGCAGATGATTCCCTTGAATTGTGAGCCATCGAAGTTCCATGCGGACTTAAATGAAATGTAGTTCAGTGGCGTCAGCTGCAGCACTCCGGTGCGAGGATGAGTGTAGCCCAGCCATGGCCGCGAAGTCATAGCCAGGATAGCGGGCTCACCGGCAACAGTGACCTTTGCAAATTTGATAGGTTCAGGACCAAGGAAGCGTCTCCGAGTATCACCAATGTCACCAGTCATCTCATCCAGTACCGATCGAATGTACACACCACTTCGCAAACCAATGTGAAGGAATTGGCTATACCCACGGGATGACTTGTCCGTCATAAGGTTGATGGTCAAATCGCTTGGGGGCGATGTAAGTGCTTGAACAGAGATACTTCGCAAGATGTTGCCCTCCATGTCAGGACTCAGATTGAAAATCCTGACCGTTTGGTCGCTGCAGCCAACAGCTAGGAAGAAGGCTCGTACGCTACCCTCTGGGACATCGGGCATTGCAAGGCAGTTGATGGTGCTGTCCAAGACGATCTCTTCTTCAGCCATGGCAAGCGAACCATCAGAATCACACTCAAAGTACAGAATCTGACCAGAACTGAGGGCGATTGCGACTTGGCGGTTGTTGGTTGCGCAAGCTACAATGGTGCGGTGGGCGGGAGGTTGCCAATCAGTCAGGCTGGCGTGCGTTGCGCTCGCATCGTCATTGGGAAACTGGATGCCCTGAATGTGACGGATACCCTTGGGATGGATTTGAATGATACAATCCTCGCCAAACTGCTGCACGCCAAGAGTGTTTGTATCTGGAAGGAAACCAGTGTTGGAGGCTTCTTCAACATCGTCGCCGATCTTTAAGACGAGCGTTCTGCTGTGAAGACAAAGAACAATGAGTGTGTCCGTCTCGTCTTCGCTGGTCAGCTTCGTTGTCCATACATCGGAAGCGTTCTGTGGTAGGGGTGACTCGATGAGATCCAAGACCTCTAACGCGTTCCTCGTGGTGCGGAAAGAACTTCGACCACCCGTACCGTTGATTGTGTATATTTGAGGCGCATCCTCCAATGCAGGGTTGGCAACTTCCATATCCATAATCGGATTAAGACTTGGCATAGCCTCTACCGCAGTGAGGTTGACCAGAGCGCGAGGACGGAAGAACGGAGGTGCAAATGAGGCCTCCGGGTCAATGGGAAACTGACCGCTTTCAAAAACTGGGTCATCAGTCTCGTCACCCAACGACTCCAGCTCATACAAAATGCGATCTCCAGACTCGCAAGCAGCATAGACAAAACCCGCACGGAGAATACAAATACTTGTCGTTACAGGAATGGTATCAAAGTACTTGATCTTGATATTCTCGACCGTGCCGTTGGGAGCATCAACGGTAAGCTTGAAGACATCACCATCTTCTGTCTGCAGAAGATAGAAGAAGTCGCCACCTTTGAGAGAGTATAGAGTACCAGCAACAATCATACGCTTCCGGTTGGGATCCTCAGTAGCACCCTCGCGGCGTGGAATTGCCAGGCGGCGGACGCTTGACTTGTTGTTGAAGATGCGGCGGTATGTAATGCTGTCCTCTCCGCAGCATAATACACCACTCGGTGCACTTGGGCCTCCGGGTACCCGGAAGAGAGTGTTTGCTGTGCGATCGACAGGCTCTGACCACTTTCGTACAATGTGGTTCAAACCCAGATCCAGCTCGTAGTACACAAGCTCCTTCTTGATCTCCTCGTAAGCCTCGCCCGTAGGATCAGTCTCAGAATTTGAGTAGTCCACTTCGAGCGTTGCAAACATTGGGTTGTCGTAGCCAACGTCGAGACCGATAAGACAATAGACAAGTGTCTGGGGTTTGTGCGCCTCCAGTGGGGAGGAGATGGCAATATCGGTCTGGCCACTTCGGGTGAGGATGTAGACTAGCTTGTTCTTCTCCGTCGAGGCAATCATGATAGCGCGCCCTTTCGGGTCGGCTGCCAGGTACTCGCCTGGCACGACACGTCGTATTCCAGACTTGCCAAATGTCTCGAAGTGAAGCGTCTTGAAGGTGTGTTCATCAGGAAGGTACTCGTACGTAACCAAACGCCCTGAGTCGGTGGTTATGACAATGTGGTCTTACAGAGTCAGCAAGGCTTCTTAGTAGGAAACGCAGTCCAGTCCACCGCGGGCTCAGGGAGCGGCGAGCTCAAAGGTGTCGTGTGCTTTGAAAATCACTATACTGCTTGTAGCGGAGAAGGGGGCCCGACATACCTTTGGTGCCGCCCGCAATCCTGAACTTGGCAATGCGACGGATGATGCCGAATACATCTTGCGAGTAGAGCTCTTGGAAGCCCTTCTGCCGCCGCGAAACCTCGAGGATGGCCAGCCGAGAGCCGCTCGCAGTGAGGATCTGCTGCTTGCCATTTCCGAGGAAGTCACCGGAAATGGCATCCTGCGTCGCCGTTGGCTGTTTCACCGTCAAGGCGTACAGTGACATGGAAGAGAAGCTCGTCATGGTGGGCGACGGCGGGCGCTGGCCCCAATAGTACTGCCGTGTTTGTCGTTCGAGGATGAAGAAGTTGGCCTCAAATCAGGATGTGTAATACGAGATTCAGGCAGAGCTTGTTAAAGAGTAGGTGCGCGCCAGTTGAAACTGCGCGGCGGGAGAAAGCTGGCGCAGGCTGTCAAGCATCGTGAAATCTTTACGGTGAAGGAGGCCAAAGCTCCCCGGATCCAGTGTCGGCCCGACCCAGCCAATTGGTGGCATGGCCCCACTAAAATTCTATGTCGCAAAGTCAACGAGGGCGCAACGGCGACGCGAGTGAACGACGTCGTCCAGTACACATTGCTCGCCGTACGAGGCAGCCGACTCATTCAAAACTGCTTGCTAGGTCCGAGTGAAGTTTTATCTACAAGCATTCACCGTCAGCCCGTCCATCGACTAACCTCAGCCCACTACCATGAAGCGCAAAGTCGGCGCTTTGGAGAAACTCGAGTCTGACCATGCCGCGCTCAGATTCAAGCTAAAGAGGGACCCCCAATCTTATAGGGATGACTTTGAGCAACAGTATCAGCAGTACCGGACGCTGCTGGATTTGTTCCTTGCGGATCCTTCAACTACGGATGGAGGTCTGGTCGCATTGAAAGAGTATGTCTACCACACGGATGCTGCGTGGAGCAGAACGCTGACTTTATTTCCCAAGTCTAATAGAATTTGTATCGCACACGGCGAATCTATACCCCGATCTGACCCTACCTGAATTTCTCCAGAGTCTTATAGATCTGTTGTCCACACACCATGAAGTCCTTGAGATGGATCTGCGCGACAAGGTCGTGGGGGCCATCTGCTTGCTTAAAAACAAGGAAGTGATTGACTCGGTCACCCTCCTCAATACGCTATTTCCCATTCTCATCACAACAAATTCAAAGTCCCTTCGAACTTTGCTCTTTCAAAAGATAGTCTCAGATGTCCGATCGTCCAACGCGAAAGCCACGAATCACAAGGTCAACAAAGCGTTGCAGACAACTTTGTACAATCTCCTCGAAGCCGACACCACTTCACCGCGCGGTTTCTTGGCTGTCAAAATCACACGGGACTTGTGGAAACGTCAAATATGGACTGATGCAAGGACAGTTGAGGTTATGCGGTTGGCTGCGTTGAGCGACAATGAGAAGACCATCGCTGGTGGAGTCAGGTTCTTCCTTGGTGGCGACCAGGAGAGAGAAGCAGCCGCCGAGGAGAGCGACGACGACAACGAGGTGGACTTGGCCAAACTGAGGCATCAAGCTGGTATCAACAAAAAGACTAAGAAGAAGTCGCGTGAACTGAAGCAAGCGGCTGCCACCATGAAAAAGAAAGACAAAAAGAAAAATGCGCCGCAGTGAGTACCCCGGTGCCGTTGCCGCCTGTTTAATACTAACCCTTCACAGCCCATTGAACTTTAGCGCTTTACATTTGCTTCACGACCCACAGGGTTTTGCGGAGACGCTCTTCTCAAAGCATATCCAGAACTCCAAGAACAAGCTCGCCCTCGAGACGAAGCTTCTGGCCCTACAGCTTGTGACCCGACTTGTTGGGTTGCACCAACTTACAGTCCTGCCGTTGTATTCGTACTTCTTAAAGCACCTCACACCTCGACAAGCTTCAGTCACAACATACCTCGCGTGTTTAGCACAGGCAACCCATAGCTATGTCCCACCAGATGTCCTTGAGCCGTTGGTTCAAAAGATTGCGAATGAGTTCGTGTCGGAAGCATCAGCTTCTGAGGTCGCTGCAGCGGGATTGAATGCTATTCGTGAAATATGTGCACGCCAACCCCTGGCCATGACAGACACACTGCTACAAGACTTGGTTATGGTATGTGCTGTCCCATCCGCCTTTTCTCTACGCTGAAAGCTGACAATCATAGTACCGTAAATCAAAGGACAAGGGCACAATGATGGCTGCCAAGGGTCTACTCTCTCTTTACCGCGAAGTTGGTGCCGATCTCCTCAAGAAGCGTGATCGCGGCAAGGACGCGACAATAGGTATTCGTGCTGGTACAATCAAGGAGCGACGTTATGGTGAGGAAGCTATTGGCGAAATTGAAGGTATTGAGCTCCTTGAAAAGTGGAAGGAAGAAGAGCGAAGGAAGAAGCTGGAAGCTGCTGGACTCGATCCTGATGCAGACAATGGCGACGTTGAGCTTGATGACGAGGACGACTGGAAGAAGTGGGAAGTGGAGAGTGACGGCGACAGCGACGATTCAGGAGGGTGGATCAACGTCGAGAGCGATGGTGAGGACATCCAAATTAGCGACTCCGAAGACGAGAAGGAGGACAACAAAGAGCGACCCAGCAAGAAGGCGAAACTTGGCAGTGCAACACCCACACCTGGCCCATCAACCGACAGCAATGAAGCCTCCAAGAGTGAAGAGCCAGAAGCAAAGTCCATTTCCAAACTCCTCACAACCACCATTCTCACTCCCGCCGACCTAAAACAACTCCAAGCCCTACGCGCCTCATCAACAATCACCTCATCTCTCGCCTCGCACAAGCGCGCCCAACTCCTTGCCGCGCGCCACGCCGACGAAGCCATTACGGCGGAAACGATTGAACTTGCCGCGTCGCTGGGTAAGAAGAATACCAAGGAAGAGAAAATTGCAATGGCTAAGCAAGACCGCGAGACGAACCACATGTCGCAGGCGGGCAAGCGCAAGGAGAAGCGACATGCAGAGGGCAAGAGTACTACGAACCAGGACAAGGCGCGCAAGAAGAACTTTTTGATGACGTTGGGTAAGGCGAAGAGCAAGAATAAGAGGAGTTTGGGTGATGTTAAGAAGACTCTTTTGGGGCATGTGGAGAGGAAGAAGAGGGGCGGGAAGAGGGGCGGGAAGAGGGGAAATAAGGGAAACTAGGGTTATGATGAGAGATTATTTTGGTTGTGGGCTTGCATTGTGTTTTATGCAATCGATGTTTTTCAGTGTAAATGGGCATTGACGTGTTTGGAGAGTTGACATCGATATGAGATGAAAAAAGTTGGAAAGCATAATACCCTACACAC
This sequence comes from Bipolaris cookei, assembly GCA_002286855.1. Classification (NCBI taxonomy): domain Eukaryota; kingdom Fungi; phylum Ascomycota; class Dothideomycetes; order Pleosporales; family Pleosporaceae; genus Bipolaris; species Bipolaris cookei. The sequence continues at coordinate 918,199 of NRSV01000001.1, forward strand.
ATTTGGAGTAGACCTTGTATAGACGAGAAGAAAAAAAAGCCATTGAGTTAGCCACTATAACTTCGTGGACGGCACTATTGAACTTTTCACGTTTCCTCGATCTTCGGTGTTCCCTAGAGTTGAAGAGAAGAAGGTGAAGAAGTGAAAACTGATTACATTAGAATCTTGATATTACTGAATGCTCATGCCGCGTTCAGAGTAGAGAAAAAGCCATGATAACCTCAATTCCCAATGGTCCAAAACATCTCCATGAGATGATAGATGCCACATTAGAAAACCCGAACGTGTACGCTGCTGTCGCGGACTCAACAACCCCAGACATGGTACATCGGTCAATATACAGCACGTTGAGAAGAGCTATGCGATGACATCCACCACAGCATACCCAACAGCACATGTGCAGTACCAAGTCAGTGATCAAGAGCATCTGACAAAGATGAGCTCCCACACCAAACCAGACTAGTCGTACTCGATTTCGAAATCTTACTCGTAGTCAATACTTTGCAGCCAACGCTCTACAGCTTTCTTTGACGTAAACTCACCACAGCCATCGCCACCGTCTACAGAGTTCTCTTCGTCCGTGGCCTCAGTCTTGGCCTGCTTCTCCGGACGATGGCGACCCTTTTTCTTCGCAGCAGCAGACTTCTTGGTTGCCTTCTTGTCAGAATCCGAACTGTCGGACTCGGACTTGGAGTTCCTCAGGCGCCTCATCTGCAGCTTTTCGCTTCCTGGACTTGGGAGCTACTGTAAGCTTTGGTGCTTCAGAGGTAGATGCAGTAGCGTCGCCGTTAGACTGGCCGAGGAACTTGGCAAAGGACGGGTGGCTCTCCATTGCCTTTCTTTTGACGGGAGGCCCTGCGTTTGGAGGTGCCGGATCAGCGTATGCCGGGGATTTGGCGTATCAGTATCAATGGAAGTTACTTACACATCTTCTTGAGTGAGCCAGCTGTGTTCTTGGTAAGCGCAGCCATGACATCATAGTCGAACTATATTTATGTTGTTAGCACGCGTTTCTGGAGAAGATTGGAACAGCAAAAAAGTAGGGTGCACTCACCTTGTCAGGGCTGGTGGAACTCAGGTACGCGGCGGCAATAAGCTTAGTTTCCTTGTCAGTGAAGCCTACGAGAAGCTCGTGGGCTTCGCCGCCAGCAGTATCCTTCTTAGGCGGCATGATGTTGAAGTTGAGAGTGGTTGAGTGGCAATGTTGGGATCAGGACGTGCAATTTGCTGATTGTAATGGAAGAGAGAATAGAGGATAGCAAGTGAGTCACAACAACAAAAGCGAATGTTTGTTGAGAGTTAAAGAAACTGTGGTGAAGTTGGAGCTTGAGCACTAGCTCAGGAAATTAAATCTTGTATGTGATACCAGGTGAAGTCCGCTTCAGAGAGCGGTGATTCGCCTATGAAATCTCCACTATTCGACTCCTCAATATTGGAATTGAATGATGATGATGATGATGTCGAATTTTGAGAGCTTCACTGGTTACTGCTGGGGGACAAGCTGTCGTGAATGGTCCGAAAGCGGCTAGATTGTGAATAGTCCGTGCTTTACATATCCAGATGCAGGACAGAAGGCTTAACTATGGTAGCTTTGAATGCGACGCCAACACTTGTGCTGAAACTCGCATTCGCTCTCCTTTTCTGCTATGAGGCGCACACTGACGTATGTGGTGTGTGTGTATGTGCAAGATGCGTGTGCGGAGAAGTCCATGATCAGCCGACATGGTTTAGTGTACCGTGTTAAGAGAAGGGGACATGAAAGGGACAAGGAGATCTGCTAGTACGCATGCTTCTGAGGCATAGGGTCCAAAGTCACAGCAAGGGGATAGGACGCCAAGAGATGGAGCATGTACAGTATGTATGTACATAGTTATGTACTAGGTGTACATGTATCGGGAGTCAAGTCGGCTAACGGCGTGTGCCGGACGGGAGCATGATACGTAGAGTAATACACAGCTTCGGGGCAATCGACGGGCGGCTCGGGGTAGGCGAGGGCGAGCGTGATGGCGTGGAAGCGCGCGTGTATCCCCGCTCACCGACATGAGCGCGGCGACGGCGGAGCAGGGCAGGCTGGGTACGAGTAGGCTGGGGGATCAGAAGGCGAGGCCTAGATGGAACCAAGGGTGGACTGGCTTGGAGTCGGCACAGGTGGGGGGCGTGGAGCCAATGCGCAGGCAGTGCTGTGCATAGCTGCGTCTACAGGGCGTCTGTCGGGGGGGGGCGCAGGCTGCAGAGACCCAGCCAGCATCTGCGGCCAGCGGGCCGCGCCAGGAACAGGCGCAATTAATTTTGTCCCTCTCGCGTATGGGTGGGTGGATGAATGGATGCATGGATGCATGGATGCATGTACACACGTATGTATGTATCCACGACACGACACGACACGCCTGATTGACAGACTGTTGGCCGACTGGGCCGACCCGGCTGTCGACTTTCCCTTGACCACCTGCTGGTCCGCTTCGGCTTTGGCTTTGGCTGCAAGTCCCCTCACTTGAGCTCTCCCTCTTTTGCTCTTTTATTCCCCTCCTTCTCCTTCTTTTTCCTCGACATCTTCCCTTCCTTCCTTTTTTTTCTATAAAATAATCATACATCCAGCTCGCAGCTTCCCTCGTTCACTGCCTGCTGCCGTTGTTGCTGCCCCTCACCACCCCGCGTTCACAGTCTGCACAGGACTAACCACCGAACAAAACACGCGACCGGCCACCGGAACTGCGCCCGTCTTCTCCATCGCCATGTCTCCCCACTTCACTCTCACCAGCACCTACCGCGCGCGGGCCTCGCTGTCCTCTGCCGGTCCTCTGGCCTCATACCTGCTCAGCCTGATAGCCGCCAAGCAGACCAATCTCTGCCTCTCGGCCGATGTTGAGACCTCTGCAGAACTGCTGCAACTCGCCGAAGAAGTGGGCGACTCTATCTGCCTGCTCAAAACACATTGCGACATCGTCACCGACTGGTCCGACAGGACAGCCCAGGCCTTGAGAGAAGTCGCCGCGCGCAAATATTTCCTCATTTTTGAAGACCGCAAATTCGCTGATATTGGAGGTATGTTTGCCCACCACTCGTTTGTTCGCTACCCTGCCATCTAGACGGGCCGCTAATACCATACCAGAAACCGTACAGAAGCAGTACACTTCTGGACACCACCGCATCGCCCTGTGGGCCGAAATCACAAACGCCCACGTTCTGCCCGGTCCCGCCATTGTTACCGCACTCGAGAAAGCCGCCGAAACAACCATTGCCAAGTACAACACTTCTGTAAACACCGAAATCTCCGCTACACGGCAGGTAAACGGAGCAGGCGACGACGACGATGACGACGACAAATTTGATGACGACACACAAAAACCCGACTTCACCATCGAGTCCCCAATCGAGATGGAGGGCGAAGAGCGAAGACTGAGCATCCGCGCTCCCGACAGGAAGCAGAGTGTGGTGAGCGTCACGACTTCTATATCCATGCGCACAGAAAGCATATCGCCTCGTCCTGAACCCAACGACAATGGAGAAGACGTCTTCAACCTCGATACTGCCACAGAACTTATTCGCCTAGGCCCGCCACCGTTTCTGCGTTCGCTCCTTTTGCTCGCTGAAATGAGCTCCGAGGGCCACCTCATGACACCTGATTACCAGAAGACAACGGTTCAAATCGCCCGTAATCATCGAGACTTTGTCATGGGCTTCATTGCTCAGCGCAGCTTGAACACAGAACCCGAAGACAATTTCATTACCATGACCCCAGGTTGTCAACTACCGCCTCCAGGCCAAGAGGGCAAGAAGCTAGGAGATGCCCTTGGCCAGCAGTACAACACCCCTCACAAGTTGATTTACGACCAAGGATGCGACATCATCATTGTTGGGCGTGGCATTGTACGAGCTCAAGACCGCAAGTCAGAAGCAGAACGTTACAGGAAAGCTGCATGGACAGCCTATGAGGAGCGAGTACGAAAAGTATAAGCGCCTTGTTTCAGAAATACTTCAATTTTCTTTTTTTCTTTTTAATGTGGGCGATGACCCCACAAAATTCTGTATTGGCCATCTACCCAATGTATTGACGCTGTATGGCTTGTCCTAGAAGACTTTTTGAAGCGCCAAGTGCCTTTGAACACGATAAGTAAAAGCATTACACTGCACCGAAGCGGCGGGACCCATTCTATAGACGGAAACGACAAGTCTAGACGAACAGTATGCGCCACTACAAATACGACTGCAATATTGATCATAAATCATGTGCAATGTCCGGTTTAATTCTCAATTACAAAGCTATATACCTCCTTTCCAACAATCAATCCCACGTTACCCCCACCTCAACTGGCGATGTGGTACTATTCTACTTGTCAAGTGCCCCAAGCAAAGCCTTTGCATTAACCAATTCTGCATCAAATATGCCTTTCCACCATGACCAAGCTCGAAGTTAGCCCATCTAGCACATTGCGCGTAACTAGTAAGGCGAAGACCCAGAATTACAGTGCCTGCATGCCTCAGGAATCTTGATCCATCTGGTACCAATCTTATGGTGTTCTGAAGATTTTGAGAATTAGGCCAAATGACTTGAGGGGCGGAAAATGTTGAAAGGGGATTATGGGAGCCGGTTCGATTGACTGACCTTTTGGAACGAAAAAGAACGCATGGGTTCCTCCGTTGTTAGTCATACGCTCTTCTTCGCTTCCGCAAGACGAATTGTCGAGGGGCGCTGTTCCAGACGTCTCGCCTAGGATCTTATCGTCGACAGATACCCCAAATATCTCGCATCTCGCACCTCTATCAGTTACTATCAAGATACTGTCTTCTTCAACGTCACTTGTCGGTCGCGAGCTCAGCATCCTTGTACGAATAACGCTCATGAGGAGCTTCAATAACTTTCCAGTTCCGAAGGACTCTTCCTAGGCATGGTTTTGACATGAACTTGTGCGGCTCAGGAACCACCTGGGGAGGTGGAGGCGGAGGCGGCATTGGGTCGGCTGGGGTCGGAGGTGGAATTGCGTTTCCTGAGAGTGAAGGCCTGGGCTGGTTAAACATCATTCCGTCACTGCAGGTGCAACCACACATTTCTGGAACCGGATTGCCGCACGTGACAATGGGCGCTTGTCCTAAGAGCTTGTATTAGTACTATTGCAACTTGATAGAATCATGAAAGCGTACCATTTTGACATGTTACAAGCATGCCAGCAAGCATATCCGAGCCCAATTGCGCGCTTGCAATGCCACTGAAAAGAAGAGTTGTAACTGTAGAGAAACGCATGATGTTGGTTCCGTGGAGGAGATAGATTGCTATACGAACTCGTTTGCTTTTCGGAGCACCAAGTACTGCAATCCGCTTAGCTGGATATACCACGTATATGCTGAGACCATCATGACAACCGTACTGACCACACCATTAGTGGTGAAGCCCGCACTAAATACACTGTGCGTACATAGAGCCAGACCCGTCATCACGAAACCCAGATAGGTTCAAAACAAGCTCAGTCCCACGATGCTTTATTCGTTTTTTGCAAACCATGCTGTCTCGGTAAAGAAGGCTGCCTAAGAACTAAACTTTTTTCTTTTTAGCTTTCCTTCTTCTTTCCTTATTACTAAAGTATAAAGGGACGATAATAAGAACAAGTACCTCTACCTTTTCCGTTTTAAGCCTAAGTCCTCTGCCTATTTTTTATCATTATTGCCTAGTTGCGATATTACTACTGGTACCACCAATCCCACAGATATATCCCGCTTAGTATAATACTCCACCTACCTACACTATGGTCTGTGATAGGCTAGAGCCTAGCTGTCCAGCCCGTCACGGTCGCATACTAGGCCTGTATCATACATATCTTGCGAAATACTGCTGTAAGATAGGTTGTGTGCGTTTTACAATGTCTAATGTAGGATATGTTAGTTGTAGAATATGTAGGACACAAGATATTCATATCACGTTGCTCTAAATCTAACCTTGGACAAGAGAGGCTACGGTCACGTGTATAGAACCCTGCCTAACGAATTTGGCCTAGCATCAGCCTGTCAGTATATGTGCAGTGAGAAGCTGACCTGTTGCACGCACTGACCAGCTTGTACAGTAGCTTTTGCATTATCTGTACCTTTCCAAAATACGCCCTTGCCCCGCTACATCCTTCTTCACTCGTTCCACACGCATCAACATTTGCACAGATACGTCCAGTACTGTCAGGATACTGTTTTGATTCACGAACATGTATCAGTATACAGCACTTGGATCTAACGACTCTGATTTCCGACTCTTGAGGCTACTGAAAGAAAGTGGTCCTGAACTCGAATGCGAGCTCTCCCCGCAGTCACTGCAAAACGTACACCCTCCATACGAAGTTCTTTCGTACACATGGGGTAGCAGCGAGCTTGTCTGATGTATAAAACTTGATGGAAGCCGTTTTGGGTAACAGATAACCTACATGCGGTGTTCCAAAGCCTGCGGTTGTGCGATAAGGATCGTATTCTGTGGGCCGACGCGATTTGTATAAACCAAGAAGACAAACTAGAACAGAGTCGACAAGTTCAGCAGATGGGACAAATACACGAAAAGGCTGAGAAAGTCCTCATCTGGTAGGCAAGGCGGTGCCGCAAATTATCGCTTTGATGGAAGCACTCAACCAATTTCGAAACACCGATTCTGGTTGTCACTACAAGCCAGAAACGTTTAAAGACCGGGATTGGAAAGACTGTTCTATTGCAATAAATCAACTTTTGAATCGAGAATGGTTTACAAGGGTCTGGATCCTACAAGAGGTAGCCAAAGCCCGTAGAGCCGATGTTTGTTGCAGCGTTCGATCCATTCCATCAGAAATTTTTGTCATCGCACTCTCCTTTGTAGAGCAGAAGCTTCCACCGTACTGTAAACCTGTATTGGGCATAATGGCAGAGTCGTTCCGGTCAAGTTCCTGGTGGGTACAAACATGCGACTTATGTACCCTTCTGCGCAAGTTTCAAGGGAGCAAAGCAACCGATGAGCGCGACAAGATATATGCCCTGCTTGGTATGTCTTCGGATCCTCGAGACATGAAGAATATTTTCATAGACTACCGGAGCCCGACGTCCCAAGTTGTTCGCGAGGTTGTTACATATTCGCTCAAATCGACGCAAACAAATCAATCAAACCCATTCACTATTGACGATGTCCTCGATATCATGTGTTCCTTTACGATACTGGACGTTACCTATTTTGTACCAGTACAAGAAATTTCTACATAGTGACCTACTCTAATCGTCCATCAGGATACGAGACGATTGAGCCATATCAAGCCGAGATCAAGTTTCCAGTCATAGCAGTTGTCAATGATCCAACAGTGCTCTTGTTTGAGGGAAGGCCAGCAGAAAGCCTTGAGAACCAGAAGACATGCTATAGTCAGATAGTCAAGTTCATACCGGATCAGCAGTCTACCAGAGCTCCATAAGACTACAATAAAGCACTGCATGTACTTTCGTGGGGGAATGAGGGGCATCATGTAAAAGTGATTGTAATACACGACAAGATACAGGCCATATTGAAGGCTGCAACAAGAGGGTGCGATTAAGTTGTCAGACAGTTGCTGCACATGAAACTGGGAATTAAAGGAGAAGAAGAATGTGAGGTGCTCGTGCTACAGGAGGTTGTAAAAGAAAGAAGCACAGGACTATTACAGTTCATGCTTGACGCAGACGCAGACGTCAATGCCTAAGGGGAAACATATGGGGACGCAATCCAAGCTGCTGCCTCTCTTGGCGAGAAAGAACTGGTGGAGATGCTGCTTAACGCAGGCGCATATGTCAATGCCCAGAGTTGAGAATATGAGAACGCACTTCAAGTTGCTGCCTATAATAGCAGTAAAGAAATAATAAAGATACTGCCTGACGCAGGCGCAGACGCCAATGCTCAGAGCGGAATGCATGGGAATGCACTTGGAGCTGCTAGAGCTGGCAATGCTGGGAAGGAAAGAACAGTGAAGATGCTGCTCGACGCAGGTGCAGACCCCAACACCCAAAACGGAGAACAAGGCTGCAGCTAAGTATCGACCGACCAGACTGAGATGTCACTCTAGCCAGTAGAGAATTGGCCGCATATTTTGTTGCAGTGTATCGGAGCGAGAGTTCTCGCTCACCAAGACCAAGGGCATGCTAGTTTCTTCTTTGTAGCAGGAAGCTTCGTTGATTTAGGCTCTCAATCGTCTCTAGACTGCCTTTCCCTTAGTATCCTTTTTTTAGAGTTTGGTGTTATGAACTTTTATTAATTGCTGCTCTACCGCTGATGTGTCTGCTACACAAGGAAATAATCAGGTCGGGTACGTAGGCAACTTGTTTGCAGGCTGAAGCTTGTGGCTTAATCGGCCTTGCTGCGTGTGAAGTACCTACAATCCCCCTTTGGAATCACAGTAGCGTCATCTGGCAACTCCACGTCCATCATTTCCTCGTCCTCGTCCTTGTCCTCGCCATCACTTCCTGTATCATCGTTCCTAGATTTTACAGCGTCTGAAACCTCAAAGTCGTCGTTATCGTCGTCATCTTTCGAGAAAACCAAATCTCCAATGGTGCCGGGGACGGAAGGAAGGCGGTTGCCTGACAGCACTGCGCGCTGCCAACATTGCTCAAGGGCCAGAGGCCCTCCTTTTTGATCGTCCGAACTTGCTGCATCATAAAAAACACGTAGCCTCTGTCGCCAGTAGCGAGGCACTGGGACTCTGCTGTGAACTGGATGGTCGTGGTACGTGACGGTTTCCCCAGCGCCACGTTTTGCGGGGAGAGGTAGCCTTCCGACCAGAAATTCTGGTTGAGGTGTGCGGTTTGCAAAGTGAGGTAGGCGCTGGATGTGTTTTCGAAGGTGATGAAACTGCTTCTCGCTGCGTCGCTGGGGGGTTCATCTTACCTTATCTTGCTTTTGAATACACAAGACTAACATGACCTATTTGCATCAGGACAATACTCTAGGGCTTCAGTGATAAGAGCCATATTTTATTGTTTTTCTAGATTACTTGATCAAATCACTTGACACAAGATTGAGCCCGAACGAGCTTGGGCGAATGTGCTTCAGTGTAATGAATTCATTGCAAAACATGCCATTATCCAGACAAAGTTATTTGAACTCTCAGAAGTAACAAACCGGGTAACATGTCAATGCTTCTGATTTGACTACTCTGGCTTACTCATCTTTGCTTGCAATGGTTGCTCTTGCATGAAGAATGTACGGGCTGATGTTATTTTGACAGAAAGTGAGCACAACGTCCATGGCGAAACATCAATTGAACATCGCTGAATGAACAAATGGAAGCAAAAATAGGCTCCTACTTGATACTACTTGTTTACCAATATTTCAGAAAAGCGGCAGAGTAATCACAAGGCTCCAGTACCGTCTTATCTGTACCTACCGAGCTGTCATGACTCGCGCAAACTTCCGTCCCATCACACCGGGACAGCGGATACGATTCGCCGATCCCAAGTCAATGGTTACTCGAATATCTGTAAACATAATGCCGATGTTCTACTCGCGGTTATCCTGCCCTGAATCAGTTGACCCCGTGGCCTTCATGACATGTACCTACCGCTCATACCCGAAACTCGGGTCAACTATGTCAACTATGGAAATGCCAAGAGAGTTGGCAGGCTGGGCACCGTCACTGGAGTGGACAACACCCATGCCGACCTTCCTGTTTGCGACAAAGATTTCTATTAGGATGGACAGTCAGAACAAGACGGTTGAAGTCTTATCGGGCCATGGGAGACGTATAAAATGGGCTTTGGTAAGCTCTAGCATGGCAATCGTAGCCTCAGCCAATTCTACGCGAAAATGCAGCTTCTCTCGGCAATTGCGACCACGGCGGCTCTCGTCGGCAGCTCCCATGCGCTCAATTTCACCGGCGATGTTGTGAATGGCATTCCCGTTATCCAGGGCCTCAACCTGGCGGACGTGCCGCCGCAGACAGTCTCCAAGTACTACATGCGCGCGGGCGAGCTCAATGGCGGACACCCGGTTTACATTCCTATCATGGTTGCACGCGGAACAGAGGAGAGTCTGCACACGGGCAAGAAACTGTCGCTTTCGGGTACCATTCACGGTGATGAGCTGAACCCGGTTCGCGTAGTTCAGCGCGTCTTCGAGCAGCTCCAGGACCAGGTTGCAACACTTAATGGCACTGGTATGGTGTTCTACTAGTCGCCACCTTGAAATCTGAGGCTAATCTGGATCTAGTCATTGGTATCCCCACCATCAACCCAATGGGAATATACATGAGGCAGCGCAACTACTACACTGCTGCCGGAAGTGGATCTCTCATCAATGTAAACCGCATTTTCCCTGGCATTGCACCTGCGGAAGGAGGTAGTGGACCGAACATCCTTGCCTACAACATCTGGAACCAGATCTGGGCCAACACGAGCAACGTCGATGTTGGGATCGATCTGCGTACGTTCTTCACACCCACAATCATATCCACAATTTTCAGCTAACAAAATCTGACCAGACACTCCCAGTACGGGCGCAGACACCTCTCTTTGGTGCTACGCGGACTTCCGCCTCCCTTACGTCGAGCGTCTCGCCAAGCTCCTCCAGCCCGACACACTGAAGATCGATGTCGGCGAGCCTGGCTCCATCGAGACTACTTTTGTCGACTACGGCATCCCCTCTCTCACCGTCGAAATGGGACAAGCTAGAGTCTGGAACACCACCCTCATCAACCGCGTAGTCGACTACGTAAACCGTGTCATGGTCGATTTAAAAATCACGCCCTCCAACACGACTGTTGAGCCCGACCTAAGCAAGACGTATGTCATTACCACTTTTCACGATACGTACACACAATACGGTGGTTTCGTAGAGACGCTTGTTAGCGTTGACGAGCCTGTTTCAAAGGGCCAGCCTATTGCCAATGTTCTGAATGCTTTTGGCGATATATTGGAGACGGTGGTTGCGCCGGAGGATGGACGCATGTTTTCGATCCCCAGAGACCCAAGCGTGGAGCCTGGTGCGAGTGTGGGCGAGATTGCGTATAACAGTACTGATCCTGCTTGTGCGGATGGATGCATTTTGTCTGGTCCTCAGCGAAGGCGATGATTTAGTGATATATTATAATACCTAATCATAATCACTAATGCAGATACTAAAGAAATGCACTTATTGTTGACGTGAAGGAATGAAATATTCTTCTAATGTTTCTATAGATTTTGGCTGCGGGGCGTTCCTGGCATCGTATGTCTTCTGTGCACGCTCAAATGCTTTCCCGAATAGGGTAATTTTTTCATGTCTCCACACATACAATCATTTTGTTTTCTGGGGACTAACACATTGGTTTTCATTCAATAAATCACAATGTCCGTGTCAGATAAGGAACTGACCAGTCTAAACGGACTTCATTATCTCACTTCTCCGGCCCTATAGAGACAGAGGGAAATAAATTTAGTCCCTCTTTGCCTTTGTTTCTGAACCCCCTGACGCCAAATCATTCATCTCTGCATCTTCCCCCAATCACTAATGCTCATCATCATCCGCAGCAAACTTCACAACCAAATACACCAATATACCCATCGCTAAACAAAGCGTCGTCCCACTCATTATCAACAACACGAACTTGACCTTCTCGATCTTCTTTACATCCTCAGCCCTCTTATCTTGCTGCAAGGCATGACCCAAGTGCTCCTGCCCGCCCATCTCAATGTCTGATGTATGGAAAGTATGAGGCACGCGATTCCCAGAGCGAGCTGCATGAGTAGATGGCGGTGACAGGCTGAATACACGGCTGATGAGTGAAGGTCGAGGCGGGGTACGATAGGGTAGCTCGGTGGGGAAGATGCTAGAAACGAGAGTTGGAGAGCGGGAGAAGGACGTCAGGTTTGGCTCTTGGTTGATGAGATGGCCGGGTGTTGAGGGTGTGTCCAAGGGAGAAGAAAGGTATGGAGTGTTGCTTTCGATATTCACGTCCGATAAGGTCATATTAGCGCTAGAGGGAGTGACCAGCCTGGGTGGTGCAGACACAGGCGTATTGTTTGCGCGGGTGACGTTGGTAGTATGATCATTCGCCATGTCATCTGTTGCTTTAATTTCAACTGTAGGAAATTTTCGGGTTGAAGACATCGTAGTGGTTGAATGTGAGTTCGTAGCTTTCAAATAGTGAAGAGTGAGAGGTGGGTTCAAGTAGCGTTAGGGATGGCGTTGACGTAATTGGGAAGGTGAGACCTGTTTGATGGAGTGAATGGAGCATCACAAGCTCCATGTTCACCAACGGAATCCCTTGCATTTACCGATACATCGCTACATTGGGAATATATGTACTACCGAAGTTCACTCAAGGATCCTATCCGGGAATACTCTGTACCAGATATAGTGTAGCCCGCTCAGGAGCCACTGTCATACTCAGGATGTACCCGCCAGATGAGCTTATGAATCGACAAAAGCGATATTGTAGACCTAACCGGGTACAGTCGATCCAAAACATACCTGTCATCCACCTGCTAGAACAACCTCAAAGATCCAACAACAAATATTTTCCCCTTGCAGCATACCGCCGGCTGCAAACTTATGTTCCAACAAGTGAAATCCTCTCCACCCAATCGACAACCCAGTCCAAAAGCAAACAAGGTAGCAAACAGAGTTTATTACTTCACACCTTTTGAGGCATGCCTGAATGATGCATGTCAAAGCGAATAGCACAATCCTGCTGCCATCTCACCTACAGTGCTTGCTCGACATTGAACAACTGAGCTTCCATGCACGCGGGCCTCTGAATTAGTTGGAGCGGACCAAGGTGGTGGAAAAAGGCAATATTCATTTACCGTCACTTTTGATTGCAGATCTCACACGCGTTTATCACGACGAACCGCGTTTATCCCTCAAAGATATTGCATGACAAGATTCTGGGGTCACACCGATCAGACGCTTATCATTTTGGCGAAGATGTGGGCGTAGAAGTCTCACAACGTATTCTACCTAACCTAGTTCGATCACCAATCTTACGTTAACATCCTTCATTTCTGTTTACCCAACGAATCGTCTTTCCTTATTTAGCCGAGGTAATTACAATCAGAATACGCCCTGTAGAATCTACTGGTAGAGCAATATGCCTTGCGCTGCCGATTTAGGACAAAAAAACTGGTCAAGACGAGCTCGTGTAAGCGCCCAGCAAAGCCTCCAACGCCCAAAAATCACACTCGCAGCCGCGTATAATGTACAACATCGGTCGAACCAACTAGTAGTAACTCGCTCGAAAAGTCGTATAAGTAAACTTATGTTCGTGGCCCACCACACCATCCTTGGTATCAGTCATTCCTCATCTCATAGCCACAATGGAGTCCTCATTCGACTACATCATCGCAGGTGGAGGCACCGCTGGTGTCGTGATTGCTTCTCGTCTAAAAGAATATTTGTCTAATTCTAGCATCGCATTGCTCGAAGCAGGCCCAAACGCAGTGGGCGATCCCGCTATCGACAATGTGTCGGACCCACTCAACTGGATGCCGCTGTTCCAAAAAGGCTTCCTTATAGACTATTCAACTATACCACAAGAGCAACTGGGTGGCAGGAATATCATGAATGCAGCAGGCCGTTTGCTGTCAGGAGCAAGTGGTGTCAACATTGGGTTGTGGATGTGAGCCTCTGCTGCTGATCTGGACGTCATGGCTGAAAGAGTGGGAAATGCGAGATTCACATATGGAAACATGGAAACGTACTACAAACGCATAGAGACGCATTTCGATGCGACGGCCGATAAAGATCGGTATGGCTTCGATGGCAAGATTCATACCGTAGGGGGAAGAAAGTATCCAATCCGAAACCTTCTCCAAGAGAGTGCCGAGAACCTGGACCACAAGTGCAATCCAACTAGGGGAGACCCGATGGGTCTAGGGGATATCACCCAGTGCTGGCGTGCTACTTCCGAGTCTACCGCAACACGACAACACAGTGCAAAAGTATACAACCTAAGCGGCGTCGAAGTCTTTTGCGATACATCCATCGCTCGCATTCTTCTCGATGACTCAAAGCGAGCCATTGGAGTGGAACTTATCTCTGGCAAACGCATCATGGCTACAAAAGAAGTCATAATCTCATGCGGGACTCAGGTCTCACCAAAGATCTTAATGCTCTCCGGTATTGGTTCCGCCGACGAACTGGTCAAACATGGCATCCCTCAGATCGTCGATTCACCCGCTGTAAGCCAGAATCTCTGCGACCACAACGCCATGACAATGTACTTCAAGCTCAAAGACTCATTAAAAGGTTATGCGCGCCCATTCAATGGGTACGTGGAACCAGCATATGGCCAAGGTCTTCCCTTTGACTTTGGCTTGTTCGCGAATATTCCTGATATAGAGCTTTCTGCGCACCTTAAGGACGATGGCATCTGTATTGATGAACTGCAAGAGGACTTGCTACTGCGACTGAACTGGTGCCACTACTAACGCTCAACTCGGCAGATCCCAACGATAAACCTGTGTGCGATCCGCGTTTTCTCTCCACCAAAACCGATCGGTTTATTCTGCGTCGCGCTGTGCGTGAGAACTTGTGCTTGGTGGAGACGGGGCCGCTAGCTGTAAAGGTCGAGGGCAAAGTTCCGCCTGCGGATGCACAGTTCCCCGCGTTGACGACAAAGAGTAGCGATGAAGAGATTGATGCACGGATCACGCAGTTTACAGGTACGATTTGTCATCCCATGGGGACTTGTGCGCTGGGAACGGGGCTGGACGATGCGTTTAGAGTCAAAGGAGTGGGAGGGCTGAGGGTTTGCGATGCTAGTGTTCTCCCGGAACCGATTGCTGCAATGCCGTCTTGCACTGTTTATGCGTTGGCGGAGATGTGTGCTGATCTCGTTGCTGGGAAGGCCTGAGTCTTCAGTAAGGAATGGAAGGAGGGAGGTGGGTAAGGTAACAAGTCGCTCGTTATAAGATGGTCGAGAATTTCTATGAGAGAACATAAGCTTCATTGTAGTTTTGGGATAAATATATGTATACCGTATTCCACCATCGAGAGGGCCACCCATCGAGCAGGTCACTTTTTCTTGGCATTGCGAACTTCACGTACGAATAACAATGCCTCAACAAAAGAACGCGATACTAATCCAGCAAGAAGGTCGAATTACTCTTGCTATTCAGACCTTTTGTATAGGTCAGTTTAAGAGCATTCGACGCGCTGCAGCAGCCTACAACGTACGACATCAGCAGGTCTCTCGGCGGCTTCAAGGAATCACATTTCGACCGTATACACCGCCAAATCGCCAGAAACTAACTATAACTGAAGAGCAGACAATCTTACGATATATTCTTGATCTAGACTCACGAGGATTTGCCCCCCGACTTTGTGAGGTAGCAGATATGGTAGAGAAACTACTTCGCGTACGAGGTGGCGGGTCTTTAGGCAAGAACTGGCCAGAACGATTTGTGACGTGTTCGGACGAGCTTAAAACAGCCTTCAATCGAGCAAAGGACCATCAGAGAATGCAACAGGAGGATCCAGAGGTTATCAACGCGTGGTTTGAGCTCGTACGAGAGACAATTAAGAAGTATGGGGTTCATTCAGACGATATCCACAACTTTGACGAAACTGGCTTTCAGATGGGTGTAATTGGCTCAATGAAGGTATTGTAGGTGGTCAGTGCTGCAACACCATCTCGGAACGCAACACCGACTGTATATATGGGCACCCACACAAATGAAGCTGTACAGCCCCATACAAAAGCTGATATCACCAGATTTTTTGTTGGAGTAGTCTGCCAGTAATACGGTATATTTATATTTACTCATATTTCTTCGGCAACTTAATATTCCGGCCGCGCGTGGTGGTTTTGGGCGGAGGCTTAGGGATTGGCTCCGCAACACTACTACTACTTTGAGCAGCCGCAACACCACCACGCTTAGTAACTTTTGACTTTTGAGATGATGAGGCTTTTCGGATAGCTTTGTTTTGCGTATCTCGAAGTTTTTTTGCAGTTGCAGCAGCGCGTTCTTCAGCTTTGCGTGCCCTCGCGGCAGCTAGCTGCGCGGCACGTGCCTCACGCTCCTTTGCCCTTGCTATCTTGGCCACCTCACGCTCTGCCTTTGCCTCTGCTTGAAGCTGCTTTCGGCATGCGGCAGCAGCAGCACGTGCCTCTCTATCCTGCTCTTTTTGGAGTTTTGCTGCCGCCTCTTCTTGTTGTTGTATGGCGTCACGCTCTCTAGCCTCTCTGACTGCCCGAGGGCTCCATACAACTGCCAGACTCTGGTACTCTTGGTGTTGTTGCAAATCCAAAACCTTGTTATGCTTTTTCTTGCGTTTTTTAGTGGTGATTGCATGGCGTAATTGCTCGTTTTCAAGGTGTAGGAGCTCGTTGTTGACTTGGAGTGAATGGAAAGCCTCTTTCACCCGTTTTGCCGCAATTGTAGACGTATCTGGTGCCACAGCTTCAACCAAGTTGACGAGGTGTCTGTATGTATCTCTATCACCATGGTCTCCAACTTCTATATCTGTATTGGGTGGCGGAGAGGAGTTAACGAGACGATTGAGGACGACTTCGGCGTTGCGCGGATGAACTCCTGTAGCTGCAAAACTGCTCAGTATATTATCAGATGTGAATGCAGATGTATACGCAGCCCAAAATAACTCTAGAAAGTCACTTTTCTGCATTTCTAGCAAAGCTTGACTGCGGTGGAGGAACTCATCCAGTTCTTTGCCGTACGCAGTAGTCAGAGGCCCAAACACCGCAATATCGAGTGGTTGAAGCCGGTGAGAGGAGTGAGGAGGCAGTACAGCGAGTAGAATCCGGTGGGCATCGCAGTAATCGATGAAGGAAGGTGTCACGTGGCTTCCGTGGCCGTCAAGTAGTAGAAGCCTCCAGTCCCGCTTTGCCTTCTCTTTTGTTTTGCGGTCAAAGACTTGTTCAAGCCAGGCCAGCCCAATATCATTATTACTCCACCCAGAGGGCGTTGAGCAGCAAAATAGCTGGTGTTTTCCTACTTCAAGGTCGCGTAACCAACTATCTCGAAGCCCACTCTTGCCTTGATAGACGATGACGGGATCTACCCAGCTTCCATCAGCGCAGACGCAACCCATAACTGTAATCCAGTTTCTATTACCATCTTGGATAGATGCTGACACCTTCTTCTTATCCCAAAGAGGCCTTGAAAAGACTCTCTTAGACCGTGAACATATACCAAGGAGAAAGCCCTTTTCATCCATATTGTAGATATTATATGGCTTAATATCGTATTTATCGAGTTTTTCGTGAAGGAGACAGAAGTAGTTACGGTAATCTTCTCTATTATCAGCTATACAGCGATCCCGATCAATACCCGTGGAGGTTTTGTTGGTAATAGCATCGCGGTGCCTTCGCAAGAAACGCGTAACCCAGCTATCTGATGGCTCCCATGGCGCAAGTGCCGCGATATATTTTTTGATCATAGCTCTTGAAGGTGGTAGTACGTGGGCAGATAGTCTCTGTATATGATTTACAAGGTGTTCCTCCTGTGGGGGAGTGAGCAATGAATGGTTTTTGGCGGCGGCTTCACGGGACTGGCGTTGGCGGTGGTGTCGGCGCGTCAAAGTTGACACTGGAACTCCATACTTTTTTGCGACTTGGCGGTATGAAAGTTGACCTTCTGCATCTTGCAAATCGATATCTGCAATGGCTTTTGCAATAGCTGTCATGGTTGTGGAGATATTACGCGTTGAAACTGGTGGGTTCCTGTTTTGGTGATGCAGTCGGGTGTTGCGTTCCGAGATGGTGTTGCAGCATTGACCACCTACACTACCGTCCCCGTGCACCGGACGCCCGGATTCACCGGGCGCCCACCCACCATCAAAACAAGTAGTAACACCACAACTCTAACGCGCCATACCTCTATCAACATGGATCTAATTGAAGCTGCAATTGAAGAAATCAAATTGCGTAAACCAGGAGAACACTCTCATATAGTAAACTTGCTGCGAAATAAAATATTAATCGCTCAACGCTGAGCCGAAGACACAGGTATACAGGCTGCAGTGGGCACCCAGCTAGCAAATGGGCGCAAACTCAGCTCACAACAGGAGTTGGAGCTTGTGCGATATATCGCCGAGCTTACTAAGAAAGGGCTTCCGCCTACGAGAGAAATGATCGGGAATTTCGGAGCTTCAATAGCTCATCAGCAGCTTAGCGATAGCTGGGTTTCTCGCTTCATCAAACGACATAAACGCGATCTTATCTTGAAGTGGAGCACCGCCATGGACCGATCGCGCCATCTTGTTGATTCTGAAGCAAAGTATAAGCTCTACTTCAAACTGCTGCATCAGAAGATTGCCGAGTATCAGCTTGACGCTCCAGATATATTCAATATGGATGAGAAGGGCTTTATGATTGGTATCGTTGGGAGGAGTAAGAGGGTCTTCAGCAAGCGTCAATGGGATAAGAAAGAGGTTCGAGTATCATATCAAGATGGCTCACGCGAGTTTATCACAGTCCTAGCTTGCTGTTGCGCTGATGGGAGCTCATTGCCGCCAGCGCTCATCTACGCGTCAGCTGCCAGAGCTATCAGATCGCGCTGGGTAGATGATATAGAGGCTGGAAAATACGGCGTCTTCGTTACATCAACTCCATTAGGCTGATCAAACGATGACGTAGGATTAGCTTAGCTTGAACAGGTGTTTGATCGCTGTACAAAGCAGCGATCAGGTCGACGGCTGCTGCTCATTCTTGATGGCCACGGATCTCATCTCACGCCGGAGTTTATCAGCTATTGTAATCGCCATCGGATTCTATTAATGGTTTTGCCACCTCATTCAACTCAAATGCTGCAACCGCTCGATGTATCGCTCTTCCACCCGCTCGCGCAAGCTTACTCAGCTGAGCTCACCGCATACCTCCAAAGAGCTCAAGGGCTAGTATCTATTAAGAAGAGCGACTTCTTCCCGCTATTCTGGAGAGCTTGGCAAGCTACGATAAAGAGCTCAACTGCATTAACGGCGTTTGAAGCTACCGGTATATGGCCGGCCGATTCCAGCGTTATTCTTAAGAGGTTCGCGAGAAAACCAGAAACTGATCGCAGCTTACCATCAGCGTTCTCTGATAGTGATTGGCGAAAGTTTGATCGATTGATTCGAGCTGTAGTTGATAGCCATCAAGATGAGGCTAGAAAGCTGCGCTCGAGCATTCACCATCTCTCAGTTTAAAATGAGCTACTACGCGATAAGAAATAGGGATTAAGAACAGCTCTTTTATATAAAATAAGCATAAAGGTAAGAGTAAAGTTCTAGATCTTCAACAGCGCAAAAAGTATCACGGTGGTGCTGTCTTCTGGTCACCTCGTAAGCTCCGCGAAGCTCGAGCTCGAGAGGTCGTTCGTGAGCGCGATGAGATAGACAAGAAGCTCCAAATAGAACGGGATAAGCAGCAGCGTAAGGAGCGCAAAGTACAGCGTCAAGTTGAGCTTGAGCAGAAGCGCGCTGATCGATTAAGACTTAAAGAGATGCGCGATGCTAAGCGAGCTAAAAAAGCAGCTGAACGCGCGCGTCAGATTGAAGCTTGCAACATCGAAAAAGCTCAACACCAAACTCAGAAACGGAAGCGTGCAACCTCACAAGCGCCCACCTCGAACAACAGGCGCTCAAAACCATCAGGTAACCATAGAGCTGCTGCTGAAGCTGCCGCTGCAATTCCAGCTTCTCCACCAAACATCACATCACGCAGGCGCAACGTTAACCTCCCGCAAAAATTTAGATAGTGTAAATTTATCACTAGCGTCTATTTACTGAAAAACCACGTTTTTATACATAAAGCTATCATATGTCGTTGTACAGCTTCAAGTTTGAGATCGCGATCGCGTTGATGGGTGGGCGGTGAATCCGGACGTCCGGTTCACGGGCACGGTAGTACCGTACTAACCTTGGCGGCGGAAGCGAAGCGGGGCCGCATCCCGGCTGGACTTGCACTTGAAGATCGCTCCACTATCACCTTGCTTTCCTCCTTCATCAACCTATTAATTAAATACATCATAGCCATAATTAAGCTCATTTGGCTGCAACAACCTGCTCTGCCACATGCCAGCACAACTCAGCGGTCGACTGCTTCTTCAAAATGACAAACACAGGAACCTCTACGCCAAACTGCTTGAGGAACCAGTACCGCAGTTCAACCGCAATGAGCGAGTCAACACCAAGCACATAGGCTGGCTTGCCAACATCGAGACTCTCCGCTGGCACTGATAGCGACTTGCTCAACTTCCCAAGTAATGCCAGCGTGACAATCTGCCCGGCCTCTTCGGCATCAGCTGCAGCTCTGATGAGCGCTAGGTAGTCAACTGCCGTGGCCTCACCCTCGCTGCCACCTCCAGCGCCATTGACCAGCTCAACTTGGCCTAAACGAAGTAGGTTCTTGAAAAGCGGCTTACCTACCCAGTGCAACACACCATCCTGGAACATCCTGTATAGTTTCACGGGTTTGTCGTGGATATTCACCACTTGCGCCGCACTACCCGTACAATCATACTCCGGATCGCACAAGACGTCCAAGATCGCCATTAGTTGCTTCTGAGTCAGCCCACCCAGGCCAGCACGCAAACTCTTTGTCACGTCTTCGAAGTTGTCGCTCGCCCATCCAGCCTCCAAGACTAAGCCGAGATCAAATGAGACGCCCTTTAGCCCGTTAGCAGCGCGGTGCCGCGCAAGCGCGTCTTCAAAGGTGTTACCGGCTGCGTAGTTAGCTTGCGCGGGGTTGCCAATGATGCCACTCATAGAAGAGAGGAAGACCATGAAGTCCATGTCCTTTGGCAAGAGCTCGTGAAGGTTCCAAGAGCCTTGGTATTTGGGGGCTAGGGCGCGATGGAACTGTTCGGCAGTCATGTTGGAGAGCATGTTGTCCGACAAGACCATTGCTGCTTGAATGCAGCCTTTGATAGGCGGTAGTGTCTTGCTAGCATCCTCGAGGGTGGCCTTGAGAACAGCGCGGTTGGAAATATCCGACGCCGGCGCGTGGACCACGACGCCCTTCGCTTCCATTTCTTTGATGAAAGCAATTACGTCGGCGCGCCCGGCCACACCTCGCGACGAGGTGACGAGGAAATGCCGGGCACCGCGAGAGGCCATCCAGCGCATGATTTCACGCCCCAAACCACCCAAACCACCGCTAATAACATAGGTAGCCTGTGCCTCAAATCCGTATGTCGATGTCCGTACGGGCTGATACACTACCAAATCACCCGCCATCTGGAAATCAATGACCGCCTTGCCAGCAATCTTGCCGCCCTGCAAAGCACGCATCGCCTCTTCGATCTTGCTCGGCGCAAACGCATGCAGCGGCTTGGGGTTGTGCAACCCAGGGTTCGCTGCAAACAGACTGAACACATCGTCAAGCACAAGTTGCATGAGTGATTTGTTCTCGGCGTACATCCCAACGACGTCAATAGCCGCAAAGGTGACGTTGCGTAGGAAATGACCCATCTCGAGTGTGTTGTTGGCGAGGATGTCGGCTTTGCCAATGTCAATGAAGCGGCCGAAGGGCGCAGTGCAAAGCCACGAATGTTGGAGAAGTTCGCCGCCGAGGGAGTTCAGGACGACGTCGACGCCGCGGTTGGCTGTAGCATGGAACACGTCGTCAACGAAGCTGGCCTCTCTGCTGTGGAAGATGTGGTCGTCCGCAAGGCCGTAAAGCTCCTTCACCAGCTTGCGCTTCCACTCGCTTCCTACCGTAACGAAGACCTCCGCCCCGCGCAGCTGTGCGAGCTGAATAGCAGCTTGACCCACTGCACCTGCTCCAGCATGGATCAGTATACTCTCGCCCTTGCGTAGCCGGCCCACATAATCAAACGCATACACAACTGTAGCCCACACCGCAGGGATAGCAGCCGCGTCCAAGAAGGAGATATCCTCGCGCGGAATCTTGCGTGTCGAGGCCTCATCGCAACGTACGTAGGTTCCACAGCAGCCACCTGTCGAGAAGATGAAGTACATGACGCGGTCGCCAGGTCGTAAGGTTTTGCAGCCTGGGCCGACGCGGGTGACAGTTCCTGAGCCCTCGAGGCCGAGGCCGTCGCCAGGCACCTGGCCCAGGGCGATCATTACATCGCGGAAGTTTAAGGAGGCGGCTGCTACTTCGATTTCGACTTCACCCGATTGCAGCCCGGTGCTGGGAGTAGGAGTTTCGGTGTAGTAGAGGGTATCGAGGAGACCGGGCTGTTGGATGGTCAGGTTTATGCGCGGCTTAGGGGCGGCTTGACCGAGTGCGAAGCTGAGTTTGTCGGGGAGTTTGGAGCGCGTGGCGAGAGTCTGATTGACGCTCTTTTGTGGGGCAATGCGCGGGATGTGGATGAGACCGTTGTGCACTGCATACTCAGACTCGGCATCTGCGCTTCTGCCTCCTCCTGCCTTGTGGAAATGCTCGAGAAGACGTAACACATGGCTTGCTCCTTCAGCCAGGTCCTGGGTTTCCAAGCTCAGTGTGATAAAGGACTGATCACCCCGCTCAGAGCAGACACTTCTCGAGAAACCGACTGCCATCTCTGCGGCAGGGTTACCAGCTCCAGGACTGCCGCCGCGTGTGAGCCAGAGGACTGTCTTAGCATCCAAACTGATTTTCTTGAGGGCTTCGAATTGCGGACCTGCGATGGTACCCAGGAGGGACGTGTCAATCTCAAGCAAGCTGATGACCTTGGTGCTGCTCAGCTCCAATCCAGCAGCAACCAGACCTTCGAGAGTGTACGTTTCAGTCTTGCCGATCCATGGGACGGCGGCGAGCTTCGCCTTCAGCACATCGACATGAGCAGCCTGCGCGGGATCCGCGAGAATAACCCAGCGCTCGCGCGAAGCTTCAGCTTCAACCTCTTCTGGCCTTGTTGCGACGAGCGTTGAGACGCGGTGGCGGGGTTTGTACTCGTTATCCCTGAACACCATATCCACACCCGAGAAGCCCGCTGTCTTTAGCGCAGCATCCCATCCGTCTTCAGTAAGAATAGGTCCCAGTGCCTCGTCTTCTCCGGGCACAGCGTCGACATCCTCGCCGTCCCACCAGTGGCCTTCCCGCATCCACCATCCCGGCAACAAGCCGAAGATGATGCCGTCACGGATGTTGTCGACAGTGGTCTCCATCATAATGAGCTTACCCCCAGGGCGTAGGAGAGCATAGAGGTCGCGAAGGCACTTCATGAGATCTGATGTGGTGTGGATTACGTTACAGGCCATTATCACATCGTAGCTACCAAGTTCAAAGCCTTGGAGGGAAGGACAGATTTCAAGGTCGAGTTTGGTGAAGCGCATATGTTTCTCAGCAAAGGCGAACTTCTCGCGCGCTTTTTCGAAGAAACCGACTGAGACATCGGTGTAGGCGTATTCGCCAAAGCTGGGAGGATGGTCAGTGGAAGGGAGAGAAGGAATATACTCAGATCAACGTACCGGACCAATCTATCACCCTCAAGACCTTCAATGTCAATCAAGAACGGCAGCACCTTGCTCGTGGCACTGCCCGTTCCTGCACCAACTTCACAAATCCTCAGCTGTGGATTTGCGTGTGCCAGCATGTTCATATACGCGCCAGCTTTGCGGTAGTGGCGCGAGTAGAAGTCGCAATGGTAGAAATCTATCCCCCCGCGTCAGTTTTATAGTTGCCCTCTCCCCAGCCTGTTTTGTTGGACTTACCGTTAGCAAGATTACCTTCAAAGATAATCTGCAGCGCATTATCTGTTCCTGCCAAAATACCATAGAGATGCTCGCCAGCCTTCTTCACCAGCTTCTGGGTTGGCTCGTTATCTGCCTCACGCAAGATATCCTCAATATTCAAATGGCCCAGCCCCCGCGATGTCAACGTGTACTTGTGCCTATTGGCGCGGACCTTACGCAGGAAATCCACATACTTGGTCAAGTGGTTATCGAACTCCAATGGTTCGCCATTCTCTATTTTATCCAGTGCTTGCTCAATGAAGTACAGCGCAATAGCATCGGCACGGTCGACAGCCTCGGCGTCCTTAGGGTCCGGCGAAAACTGCGGGTCACGCGCATAGAGGTCCTTAAGATAAGCCTCAGTCTCGGTCTTGTCTAGCAGTGAGAGGTCGGGCTTGAAGTCAATGCCATACGAGAAGCGACTAGCCCCGTCGTCATCGTTGCGCGCGCTGCTGCCGGCGCCGGCGATGACAGTTCCACGCTCACCCCTGGCAACGATAACAGGCTCGCCTGTCTCTGCAAGTAAGGTGCTAGCATCCCACTCAAACTCCCTAAAGGTGCGAGCCACCTCCTTTGTCACGACGTGCAATAGCGGGTTACCGGGCAGCGTAAACAGCTTGTGCGAGACCCATAGCTCCTTGAGGTTGCTGAACATGAGCGTTGGGATCGCCTCCCACCCACCCATACTGAGCGAGACGAATCCCACGTGGAACACCGAGTCGAACGTTGTGGGGTGAATCACACAAGGATCCTCATCGGCGTAGGGCATGTTCTTCGCATAGTCCCGTAGCGCAAGCGTACCCGACGCGCATCCGTTGCGAGAGTACTTGATTTCCCGCAAGCCCTGAAAATACGGCCCGTAGTCGAACCCGGACTTCTTGCTCAAGTTTTCGTACAGCTGCCCGCTCTGCACACTTAATGTGCACTGTCCCGCTGTGCTTGCATGCTCCTTGCTTACAGCGCTCGCCCATCTAGCTTTACGAGTGGCTGTCTCAGGCGATGCCTCCGCTTCCTCAAGCTCGACGCGGACGCTGCCATATGCGCACTCAATCCACTCATCGCCGCCGAGCGTGAATACTCGCCAGTCGTACAAGCGTTGCGCAGCGTCTTTGGCAGTATGCCGGCGTGGTTGAAGGTAGATCTTCGCCTCAGTGCCTTTCTCCGACTCATTCACAGGAATAGACCGCATAAACCTCACGTTTTCAAGTCTGTACCCGCTAATCTCCGCGCTGGATGGGAGCAGCTGCCGTGCGGCTTCGATGGCCATGACGAGCATGCCCGTGCCGGGATAAAGTGGAGAGCCTTCGAGCGCATGGTCGACGATCCAAGGGGCTTCAGCGAGACGAATCTTGTGATGCCAGGTCGGTTGAGCCGAGTTAAAATCATTTTCGCGTAGGCCAAGGAGGGCGTGTCGGCGAAAAGGCCTTTGGGAGTAGAGGGCACTGATACGAGGTTCGTCCCAGTAGAGCTTGGCGCGGGAGAAGGGATATGAGGGGAGGTCTGTTACACGCTTTGGCTGGGTTGTGGGCTGGATCGTGGCTTGGTTGGGGAGGTTTAGGTCGATGGGGATGCCGACACTCCACAGGGCGCCGATGGTTCCCAGAAAGGAGCATACGTCGGGTTTGCGGGGATCAAGCACGGCAGCGTATGACCATTTATCCTCGCCTTCTCCGAGTTGTGAGAGGATATCTTTGACGGGCCGCCGGAGAGCAGATTGCGGTCCAATCTCAACGAGGAATTTGGTGGCTTGCTTCCGCTCGCTGACAAGCGCTGTTACGGCATCGGTGAAGAGGACTGGGGAGAGAAGGTTCTTCACCCAGTAGCTCGGGCTCGCAAGACTTCCCAGTGTGATGAATTCACCCTCTGTAGACGAGAAGAAGGCGACTTTGCTTGGTTGTTTCGTATCCCTTACCGGCGCGGATATCCCAGCCAGCAAACCCTCATACTCGACCGCGCCATCGCGTAGTGCCTCAGAGTGGTATCCAATAGCCACAGGCAACTTCCGTGCGAAAACCTCCTCAGCATCCAACGTATGGAATAATCGCAAGATCGCCGCCTTTGGACCTGACAAGGTCACGTTGACGGGGCTGTTCTCACACGCGACCGTCACGGTTGGTTCCGCTTTTAGATACTTCTGGACAGCGTCCTTGCCCAAACCCACCGACATCATCGTCGTTGCCTCCCTCACCGAATCAGAAGCCAAATTGTCCGCCACAACACCACGAAAGTAAGCGACTCGCCATGCACTCTCGCGGTCCAACCCACCCGCACAGTACGCAGCCGCAACCTCACCTGACGAGTGTCCGACTACCGCACGAGGAACGACGCCCCACGTACGCAGCAGATCGACGAGAGCAATTTGTATAGCGGTACAGAGAGGCTGCGATAGCGCCGGCTTTGTGACTCTACTGGCGTCCTTGTCCTTCTTGAGCTCTTCTAGCACAGACCAGCTGCTACCGAGAGTGGTGAGATAGGTGTCGCACTCCGCGAGACTTTGACGGAAAATCGGGTACTGCAGGAGTCCGGTAGCCATACGAGCGTATTGTGCACCTTGGCCTGTGAAGATGAAGGAGAGATCGGGCGAAGATGAGGTGCTGCTGAAGATGCTGGGTGAGATGAGGGCTGTGAGGTCATCTTTGAGGGAGGAGACGACGGCGAAGGAGCGGAATGTGAGGAGTGATCGGTGGGAGGAGAGGGTGTAGGATAGGTCTGACAGGAAGGTTGTGTCGTCGAGGGTCTTGTAGGAGGAGAGGAAGGTCTGAAGTGCTTCTGCTTGGCGCTTTGTGCCGTCGCTGTCTGCGGCTGAGAAGGGGATGATGGCGTAGGGGGTTGTGGATGGAACGGCACTGTTGCCGTTGGAGTGGCCATTGGCGTGTCTATTGGTATCCCCATTAGTATATCCATTGGTGTGTCCGTTAGTATGTCCATTTGCATGGCCATTTGCATGTCCGTTTGTACGCACAGGTCCGCTGACAGATTTATGCAGGCCTTTTAAGCCGCGGCTGTGCAGATAGTTGTACGCATCGTCAAGGATCACATGAGCATTACTACCTCCATATCCGAAGGAGCTCACCGATGCTCTGCGAACTTCTGATGCCGGCCACGGGACCGCTTCTTTGGGGAACTAAGCCAAGTCAGTGAGAACACTTCTCCTAGTCTGCAAAACAGCTTCTTACCGCTAGCTGAAGATCCGTTGCATCAATAGCAGGATTGACCTTTTCAAACATGGCAATCGGCGGAATCACCGCCTTTTCCAGTGAGAGAACAGCTTTGATGACACCTGCCTAAACCACCAGATCAATCAGCAATATGTAGACGTACATCAGTCAGAAGTCTTCCAAAACTCACCAAGCCCGAAGCACCCTCCAAATGACCAATACTTGCTTTGACAGACCCAATATAAAGCGGCCTGTCAAGACTACGACCGTCTCGAAAAGCTTGACCTATGGCAGACGCCTCAATCGGGTCACCGACAGGTGTCCCTGTGCCATGAGCCTCAACATAACCAGTATCAGCAACATCCAACCCCGCAACACGATACGTATCTCTCAACAGATCCAGCTGCGCCTGCTGACTCGGCTGTGTAATACTCGGCGTCCTACCATCCTGATTCGCACCCGTCGCCCGAATCACCGCCCTCACTACATCCCCATCTCTAACCGCCGCATCCAGCGGTTTCAGCAACACAAAGCCAAACCCCTCCCCCCTCGCATACCCATTCGCCTTGGCATCAAAACTGTAACTTTTACCGTCTACACTCAGGAACCCGCCGTTGCTAAGCGCAAGCGCTTGGCTCTCTGGCGTTATAAATGTGTTTGCGCCACACACAAGCGACATTGTACTCTCGCCCGTCAGTATACTTTGCACACCGAGATGCAGCGCGTACAGTCCCGACGAACACGCCGTGTCCACAGTCAACGACGGCCCTGCTAGATCGAAAAAGTGGCTGATGCGGTTGCTTAGCATCGAGGAGCCGTTGGCGGTAGCGTGGTACCGGGATTGCGATGCGAAATCGCGACCGGTTATTGTTTCGCCGTCGCGGGAGAAGGAGGCGCAGTAGACGGATGTGGGGGTGCGCGAGAGGGCTTCCATGGGGATGCCGGCATTTTCAAAAGTGCGGTAGGCGCCTTCGAGGAGGCCGCGTTGTTGCGGGTCAAGCACTGAGGCTTCGGCGTGAGACATGTTGAAGAAGGGGGCGTCGAAGGCGCGAGGGTCTTCAGTCATGAAGTGCGCGTTGCGGATGTGTATCTGTTAGGGTTAGGGTCAATTGGGTTGTTTGATGTAAGGGTTTGTTTTGTAGACTTACGCTGTCTAGGCGGTTTGGGTCGGGGTGGTAGAATGCTGTGGGTTGGAATTAGTATGAGGAGGTGTGTAAATTCGTGGATAAGGACTACATGCAATCTACTTTGAAGCGATCGGCGGGTATCTCTTTGGATACGTTTCTTGCGCTCATGATCAGTTCCCAGAATGACTGTGCTGACACTGCGTCACCTGGGAACTTCATGTTCATGCCAATGATGGCTATGGGCATTGTTTTGTCGCCAGCCATGATTGCTGTTTGTGATAGTATATCAGTTTGGGCTCAACGGATACCAGATCTCCGATGTCCTGTATTAGTCTTGTGGAAAATAGATGCTTCCGAGTTTCAAGAAAAAAGGCGTGGAAAATTTGTTGAGGACAGTGGAAGATACAGTGAAAATCTGGGTATCTCGCATCTAATACATGTATTCTGCACAAAGGATATTCATGCAGCTTTGCTTGATATGCTCGACATCTCGCCGAGAATCAAAGTATGTTGCCACTACGGGAAAGTCAGATACTTGCCAAATATGTTATCCGGCAAGATTACTATGCGTTGTCTGGGTTCTACAGGGGAGTATTAGCTTGCAGCGAGGAGGGGTCATGATCTGACAACACGTGGTACAAAAGAGTAGGTTGATGCAAACCAGTATGCAAATTTGCCATAGCTACGGTGTAATCAAAAGGGTACAGGGTTATACAGCACAAACTCCCAAATTGTAAATAATCACCCCATAGAACGGCCTTAGGCCAAAGTCTTACATAGCCTCGAGCTGCATAGACTCTAATGAAACAATAATAATAACAATAAAAAGGTACAGGGTAGTATTCGTTGATCTCCCCTGCAGTCAACAATTACCATGCATGCCGTACTCTGCTTCAGACTTACTTGCAACACTACCAGGGGTCTTGATTTCGAGGCGGTTAAGTCGGTGTAAGGCATAAGTATGTATTTATGAACTTTATTGAAGGTTTAGCCGCATATTACGATCAGTCCCAAGAGGGATTTTCGTGCACAAAGAAATGCAATCTGGTACTCCCGCCCCGATCTACACCAAATTGAATGTAACTACGTAGATACTTGTAAGCCTTACCAGCTTGCACGTCTTATATAGCCCTATGGCTGAGACAGGAAGTTAAACCACAATAATAATAATAAGTACAATCTGGTTGGCTCTAAGAATCTCTATTCTCATTGGCTGCATCGGCACTAGTAAGATATTCAAACCCTCCATCTTTAGCTAGCTCCACTACATCACCTATAGCAGCGAGCTACAGGGGCTATATTAGCGGGCAGCAGGTAGATACAGCGGCGGATAGATAGAGCAATATTTTTCTACTGGCATTTTGTCTGAAACTAGGTTGGATGTGTATCCACTTCACCGTAAGCATTCTACTTTCCGATGAGAAAATGTAGTGGTAACGCCCGCAGCTCGGAATAATCGTGCGAACTATTTATGTAACAAAGATTTTCTGATATTAAGGCCGAAGCGTCGCTGCAGTGTGCGCTCATCCAAACTCTCTTGGTTAACTTCGGAAAACAAGGCTGACCCGTCTGGATAAGCTCGTTTGCACTACAGAGTATTGGCACTCCTGCAACAGGATTTTGGATATTAACTACGTAAAATGAATGGACGTGGTCCATCTTTGCTATGTAAATGTTGGCTTAAAATGAAAATTACTTGTAGAGTTGTAGCAGTAATCCTTCAGACGAAGTTACCACATTCGGCGTTGTTGCATCCATTTCCCGCTTACGTACGACGTAACCTATCAATGAACGGCTCTTGCCCGTTCGGAACCCGAACTGCTTGGCGATGGGATTTACAGCAAAGTTAATGCACTTCTTGCATATAGCCATGCCAAATATAGCATTTCGAGAAAACCCCCCTTCCAGTCTAGTTGCCATACAGCGGGTGCAGCGGCAAATTACGCAAGAGGCATTTGCCAAGATATGACGATCTAACGGCTTAATACATGACCCGATACACGGATTATATGGAATTGTTGGCCTAGACATCTCGGGTTTCATAGTTAAGTCAGCGGTGCTAATACTAGCGGATTGGGACGATATCCGCAATGCTAGGACCGAGCACTCGATATGCGAGTAGTCATGGCTGCGAGAATCAGGAGTGAAGTTACGCAGTAGATGACAAGGAGCTTGTTTGAACTGCCGGTCTTCGACCGCCTTGTAATAGACCTCAGATATCTGAGCAGTAGTTGTATTAATTTGCCAAACCATCTACGATTTACAGTTGGCCGGTATTTGACTGCACAAGATAACTTGTCACATCGATCTTTCTTCAACCGAGACTCTGAGTTAAAGAAACAGAAGATGGGTGTCTTAACTTCCATAGACGTTGGCGTCTCAAAGCCACTTCTCTACGGCATAGCAGCAATCCTTTTCTTCGCCATTCTAGCCTCCAGACTGCACAATAGCCATGCAAAAAAGTCATCTATCCCGCATGCCCCTCGAATCCCTCACAAACTACTTTTTGGTCAGCAACCATCCCCCTTCCTCTTCCTTTAACGCTTGACTCCAACACAGCAGTGAAACTAATCATCATGTAACACACAGGTCTAGACATGGCATGGAACCTCGTGCAGCGTCTACAATCAAACACCTTCTTCGAGTACATCTGCGACGAAGTGCTGAATACGCCTGGTCGCACAGTTGAAATGAATCTTCTCGGTGGAGATATCTTTATTACTGATCGGGCGGAAAATATCAAGGCGATTCAGGCAGATCAGTTTGTGGATTTTGCGAAGGGCCAAACACCGCATGATGTTTTTAGTAGTATTTTGGGGGATTCGGTGTTTACGAGTAAGTGCGTGGTGCTTGACGTTGTGGAGCAGAGTTGCTGATGGCGGGGGTAGCGGATGGGCCATTATGGAAGACGAGTAGGGAACAGCTGGAGCCGCATGTGAGAAGACTCTTTTTTCCTGTGGGCTTTTGGGTAGAGATGGCTGACAGGTGTTTTGAAAAAGGTTTCTCGTGTTCGTTCGGATGACATTCCGACTGCCGAGGGGCATATGCAGAGGCTTCTGAGACTGATCAAGAATTCGCCTGAGAAGGTCGATGTGTATGATGTGGTCGATAGGGTACGTTCTGATATGCAGACCTTTCCTGAAGTCGGTTTCTTCCTAACTGTCTATAGTTCCAACTCGACTTGGTAAGCCAAGTCTTCCTGGGCGAATCCACGAATTCGCTCTCTGCGAACGAACAGCCGTTTCGTAAGGCGATGGAAGAGCTTCTGACGTTTAATACCAATCGTCTTTTGTTCGGGTGAGTTGCTCCTCCACCAAACTACAAATCTTGAGTTAGAGAAATGTGTTAATGAGATGCGCATTTACAGACGTCTTGCAAACTTGTTCCCCGATTGGCTTTTCGTCCCTAGAGCGTATCGTGAATTGACACGATATATCAACGATCTCATTGATAAGACTTTAGCGTTGCCGATTAACAACCAGACAGATTCAAAGACAGAGAAGGAGTTCAATCTTGTGGAAGATTTGGTCGCTACGCATCCGAATGATCGGTACTTCATTAGGGGTCAACTTATTGCTGTCTTGATGGCTTCGAAGGTAAGTTCTAAGTTCCTATTTATTGTTTCGCACCAATAATCTCATCATGGTTATGGTGCTGATGAAGTTAAACACTAATGATCACGCAGGACCCAGGTGCCATTCTGACTACTTGGACAATATACCACCTAGCCCGCCAACCGATCCTGTATAAAAGGCTTCAGCAGGAGATTGAAAAACAGTAAGTAAAAGCTCATATTAGCACAAAATATAGATTTCACACTAACTGTAATTCTCTCGCAAGCATTGGAATGGACGCGATTCCCACAGTGGAGCAGCTCAGGAAACTAGACCTGCTAGCTAATACAGTCAAAGAGTCTATGAGAATGTACCACCCACTAGGCCTTAACATTCGAGAGGCTAGGAAAGATGCAATTTTGCCTGTTGGAGGCGGCCCGGATGGGAATGATCCTATCTCCGTCTCAGCTGGACAGATCATTGGTAAGATTCCAACTTGGATGCGGTACCAAGATCTTGGGCCCCTGCTGTTCACAGCTAGCTAACTTTTCACCTCTATAGTATACTCAGTTGCAGGTCTCCAACGTAATAAAACCACAGTAGGTGCAGACGCCGATGTGTGGGATCCTTCACGATGGGAAACATGGTCGCCAAAGTACGGCCACTATCTACCCTTTAGTATAGGCCCACGTCAGTGTCCTGGGCGAGTCTTTGGCCGTTTCCAGATTCAGTATATCTTGGTGCGGCTGCTCCAGGAGTTTGAGAGCATCACGTGGTGTGGACTTAATGGGATTGAGGACGTTGGCACGGAAGAAATGAAGATCAAGGTTGAACTCAACCTCAAGTGCGCCGAGCCGGTTATTTGTAACTTTATTCCACGTCGTAAGAATGTTGCTTAAGAAAAGGCTCTGAAATGAATATAAGCTGAACTTTAGAAGTTTAAGATAGTCTTTTGTGTTGAGCTACTGCGTTAGTTATGTCAGGATTGGCATTGGATACGCTTTCAGTTTCTTACGCCGTTTAGGATTTAGCTGGGCTTTTTATACAAAAATTTCAATCCCGCTTTATCATAGATACAGTACAGAGCCTGACTCGTAAAAGGTACTGTAGCTGGCATACTATGCATATATGCAAAAACTAGGATACCTAGCAATAGTGTACCTATGAAACTAGCCACTTTCGTGTCTTTCCCGGGCTATCAAGCTCTAAAATACTCCGTACACCATGTCTAAAAACGTATTATGCCCTATAA
Organism: Bipolaris cookei; assembly: GCA_002286855.1. Lineage (NCBI taxonomy): Eukaryota > Fungi > Ascomycota > Dothideomycetes > Pleosporales > Pleosporaceae > Bipolaris > Bipolaris cookei. The sequence goes on from NRSV01000001.1 coordinate 950,847, forward strand.
ATAATAATAAAACGGCGAAAGAGTTCTAAGCTAACTAAAAGCATCCTTAATGCTAATAAATTTATATTTTTGGGTCCACGATCTAAGTATGCAATCTTTAGAAATATAGAGAGGCTGTAATTAGCTTGATTCTCCTCATTGTAGGTATTTATAGTTATAAATAACGCTGAATAGCTGGGCAAAATACAATTGCAGACTTGGTGTACATGTGTGCATGCAATATCCACCGGCGCAAGAGCAGGCGATAGTGTATCACTCTTAGTTCCGGTCCTTCTGTGGGTATACCAGCGAGGCTTCCCCAACCGCAACTAGGATATAGTAAGTGAGCTAGTGGCGGGAAACAACTAGGGGACATGAGACTGGGCCCCGACAAATCATGGCCCAATCGTACAACTCACCGGATATTGCTTGATCCACTTAATTCATTATAATCAAATGCCAAGCAAGCATTCTTAGAAGTCCAGTGTTTCAGAGAATTAGAGAGTGGGAAGATGATCTTTTCTTGCACGCATTGAAAGAGCATTCATGATCATCTTTCATTCCTGCACGCAATGGACTCTGCAATGGGATGGTCTATTCAAAGGATCACTCAATATCAAGAGCTTCTATCAGTTTGGGTGGTGATACAAGTGGCTTTATGGGCGGTAATATTCTAGGGAAATGTGATTAGAATACGTCTTTACTAATCTGTATCAAAGGTTCTAGGACATACCATATGGTCCATCATATACAATGTTTACATCAACCCACTTAGAAAAGTACCTGGGCCATTCTTGTGGTCCGTATCACCCATCCCTCTCCTTTTAATGTCATGGTCTAGCACACCGCACAAACGAATCCTTGCACTACATCAAAAATACGGCGGCGTCGTCCGCACCAACCCAAACTCTGTGTCATGTCTCCACCCAACAGCATGGAAAGAGGTCTACGGGCACCGCAAGCCCGGCCAGCCAGAGAACCTCAAACACCCAGGCTTCGTAACTGAAGTCGCTTCAGGCATTATCGGGGCTGATACAGAGTCTCATACGCACCAACGCCATTTGCTAGCCCCAGCATTCTCAGCGCAAGGCATGCAGCGCCAGGAGCCTCTTATTCAGTATCACGTCAATCACCTCTTTAGCTGCTTCGAAGAGAACTGCGCCAAGGGACGGTCCTTTGATATAGCTGAGTGGTTCAACTTCTTCTCATTCGATGTCATTGGTGATCTCAGCTTCGGCGAGTCCTTTGGGAATATGGAAAGAAGGGGCTTTCATCCTTGGATCGCGACGATCTTGGAGTTTTTCGTTGCGCAGCATGACATGGCGCATTTCCGGCGGGCATATCCGTTGTTAGAGGCGATTATAGGCCCGCTTGTCAAGGCATTTGCTGCGAGCATTATTGCAAAGCACAACATGTTTATGAGGACTCAGATAGAGAACCGTTTGGCTCTCGAGCCGAGTCGAGCGGACTTTATTGAGGCTATGAAAGCTGATCATGCTGAGAGAAAAGATGTAAGTGGATTCACAGCGCTGGTGTAAATACCTGGTTTGGCCAAGAAACTGATAGTTTGAGCGATAGGGCCTTTCTTTTGAAGCAATCTGCCACAATGCGAGCATCTTTGTCATTGCCGGATCCGAAACGACCGCAGTCGCGTATGATAACCCATCACGTTACTTCAGCTCATTAGACAATGAAAGAACTAACCATGGCTTGGCTTAGACTTGCCGGCGCAACTTACCTACTTTGCATCCACCCCAATATACTCGCCAAGCTAAGAGAAGAGATTGACTCATCTTTCAATAGTGAAGAGCAGATCACACTCCTCAGCGCACAGCGCCTCAAGTATCTCACAGCTGTAGTAGATGAGACTCTGCGTATTTATCCAGCCGCCGTAGGCTCTGTGCCGCGACTAATTCAACGACATGGTGAGGTTATTGGCGGGTATTTTCTTCCTGGAGGGGTAAGTCTTAATAGAATCTTTATGAGTCCTTTCATGGAAGATTGAACACCTCGCTGATAATTGTACAAAAAACCTAGACAAATGTAGATATCTGGCATTGGGCAATGTATCATAACCCAGCCAACTTCACCGAGCCGGAAGTCTTCGCTCCCGAGCGTTGGCTTAAGAACCCTCGCTTCAAAGACGATAATAAAGCAGCATTTCAGCCTTTTTCAACCGGAAAACGCAGTTGTATCGGTCAGAAGTATGTCATCCCTCGTTTGAAAATTCGTTTCCGACAGCAATAGGAGAATATCCAATGATTGAGAACACACCACTAGTCTGGCACATTCGGAGATCAAGCAAATAATCACCCGACTACTATGGAAGTACAATGTCGAGCTCGTAGACAGCGAATGGTTTGAAAAATCATGGCATGATCAGCGCGTTCGCGCTACTTATGTGCATCCCCCTTTGAATGTCAGACTTACTCTCAGACCAGAGAAATTGAAGTCGGGCTGATATATATATCTGAAGAATTTAGGCAGAAGTTGTGCAGGAACTCGATAATTACAAACTATTTACTATAAATCTTGTATCAAGGCATTTGGGATATTCATACCTCCTAGTATCTGTCTGCTTTCGCTCAGAACTTTCTTAGTCAACTTCTTGCCACGCTCTGAATACATAACGACCGGAAGCCTATAACACTGTCAGCAAATCATGAAAGGGCTGGAACTCATTTTCATGAAGTACTTACGGGCGCACTCCCCACTCACTCAAGAAGCCTCCATGGCTTTCCTGGCTTGCAACCACCACAGCATGAACATAAGTACTTGCACCCTCTTCCAGGCTTCTACCAAACAAAGTAAAGTAGACTGGGAGGATGCACTTGAATAAAGAGCTTGTATTCAAGGTCCGCCAGATTTCTGTACCTCCAACTAGCCCCGGACAAACCGTATTGATGATGACCTCATCAGAGCCAACTAGCGCCGCCAGTCTTCTCACAAAAATCATTTGCAGCAACTTCTCGCGCGCATACCACTTGGTGACGTCGTACTTTTCGTCAAATTGTGGTAAAATTGCTTTCTCGTGGTTGAAATCCGCAAAATATGCAGTCGTAGACGTCACTACTGTGAGCCTAGCTGGCTTACCAGCCAGCCCTCCTTTGGCTCTCAGTATCGGCAGAAGAAGTACAGCCAGCATGATTGTTGAGAGGTAGTTTACTTGGAAAGTCTGCTCTTTTCCTGTCTTGGAGGAGATGACACAGTCCTTATTCTGCACCCCGGCGTTGAGAATAGCAATATCAAGCTTACCCAGCGTCTGGCATCTTGTAGCAAATGCAGAAATGGACTCGGGATCCTCCATGTCTAGGATCCAGACCTCAACTCGGGCGTGTGGAAACTCATTACGAAGGGCTTCTGCTGCGAGGTTGCCTTTGGCTTCTGACCGGATGGCTAAGATGAGCCGAGTGAGGTCTAGCTGAAGGAGCTGACGTGCTGCCTCAAGTCCCAGACCGGTGTTTGAGCCGGTGATGATGGCTGTTTGGCCGTCGAGTTTAACTCCTATTGCGATTGGAGGCGGGTGCATGAATAGTTGGCGGTATACAAAGCCTACGCCGCTTTGGAAAATGAGGCGGCTGTGGATTTGCTCCCAAAAAGACATCTTGACTGGGTTGGACTGAACTTCCGAGATGCGGTGCACGCTTCATCGCTTGAATATTTTACGATTTTACAAACTTTGTTAGCAGCGGTGAGTCCCAGGAAGTCCCATGCCCGAATTTGCTAGGTCGGAACGCCTGAATCGTTTTCGTAAACTCTCTAATAAGATTCTCCGGCTTACAGCCTGAGCACGTATACTGTATCTCCGATCCATTGCGATCAGCAGATCCTTGAAGCCGCGGTGTTCATACAGTAGTTGGGTACATGGTAGGGCCCCACTAAGAACTCTCCGACTCATACTAGTAAACCTAAAGCCCCCAAGTCACGACTCAATCAGGGATTCCCCTAAAGCGTTTCCAGATTCTTCCGAGACCGGATGACAGGTATGGCCTAGTCGTTCAAGCAAGGTACCATTTACATCGGAATACCTCACCTCGTAACACTCGCGCTTCAAGTTTTGACGCTGTCAATGCCCCGGTGATCATCATATCTGTCTCCTGTAGGCAGACTGCTAAGAAACTCATGTCTGCAATTTTGGAACTCCCTCTCAGAGGGCTAGCCCTCATCAGTAAATATGCGTTTGAACCAATAGTCACCGGTCCAATTCTCGGCTTGCTGCTGTACACACCGGAACAGATGTGGAGAGGCGCCCTACAATCAACATTTCTCTCACACATCAACGACCTACACACTCCCATACGCATATTAGGTTTCTTAGCTGCAGTGGGTGTCGTCAGGAAGGTCAATGCAGCTCTCAACTCATGGGCTACAAACAACTGGCAGATACGCGCAGGTCATGGCTGGAATTGGAGCTCTGAAATCGCAGTTGTTACCGGAGGATGCAGTGGGATCGGAAAGGCTGTCGCAGAAGATCTCACTGCACACGGGATCCGTGTAGCAGTGCTCGACGTACAAGACGCACCTGAGGAGTTTGCATCAAATCGCCTACTGACCTACTTCTGGTGCGACATCTCCAGTCCTACTGCGATAGCAGAAACGGGGGATAAAATCCGCAAAGACCTGGGGCATCCATCAATCCTCGTCAACAACGCCGCCATCACGGGCTCTCATACAATCCTCAAAACCCCAAGCGAGTTCCTCAGCCGCATTTTCGACACAAACATCCTCTCGCACTGGCGGCTGGTCCAGCAGTTTGTTCCAGATATGGTGGCGAAGAACAAAGGCCACATCGTGACGGTGGCGAGCGTCAACTCTTTTCTCACAAACTCGGCCAATGCAGACTATGTAGCGACTAAGACTGCGGCGCTGTCATTTCACGAGGGCCTAACAAGCGAGTTGAAGATCTGGTATCATGCGTCTGGTATCAAGACTTCGATTGTGCATCCGAGCTGGGTGCGCACGCCGTTGATCAAGGAATCAATATCGAAGAGTGGCCAGGACCCGAAGATTCTTGAGAGCATGTTGAGGCCGGAGGAGGTGGCAGAGGTCATTGTGAAGCAGATTATTAGCAGACGCGGTGCTCAGCTCTTTGTTCCGAGTGCTGCAGCACCTATCTCGTGGCTGAAGGGGTTTCCGAATTGGGCTCAGGAGCTTGTTAGGGATACGTTTGGGAAGACAAGTGCTGTTACTGGCAGTTCAATGATCGCGTACTAGACATGAAGCGTTGATATGAACGTATACTAGAGTACAAATGCTGAATCAGTTGCCTCACTTTCTTGAAAATCACAACGATGTATTTTACTTGCTGAGATTTATTACCCGGGACTAGCGGTAGAAAGTAGAGACCTCACAGGTGCTAAAATTGTGGGTCCCCCGCCCAGCATCGGACACCGACTCGAATTCGGCTATGTATTTTATAATGCAGGGGAACCTAGCAAGGCCCCTATAATAAGTGCTTTCACCTGCAGAAGTGTAGTCACGCGCCAAATGCTAGTAATTCAAGCAAGGCTGACCTGTATCAGGGCACTAGTATTGCTTGTTGTATAGGGATCCTCGGCTTTGTAGGCATATTTAACATCTTCGCTTAGTTGTGAATTCTTGGAATTTTTCATTACTTTTCACTTCACTTTTCATATATTCAGTACCTCAACATGGTTGCTCAATTCTCCCTGGCGGAGACGCCAATCGGCAAGTATTTTGCCTCCATGGCCGAGCTGGGTATAATGCGTGTCTTTGTGGAGCATGGCATCTTTGACGCTATCCCAGAGGAAGGAATATCGCTTGAGGATCTTACGACACAGCTGGGCGTTGAGTACAACCTCATTGAGCGCTTCACAGCCTTCCTCATCGCAATCGACGTGCTAAGATCTCCGGCACCCGGCCATGTGGCTCATACACCTACATCAAAGGCCTTCACGGACGCCCGTGTTGGGCAATTCTACACATACCTCTTCGACTTCTTCATGGGACCGACGACACAGTGGCCGGGCTATTTCGCAGCGAACGGGCTTGCTGAGCCGCCTAGGTCAAATCGCTCGCCGGGCGGGTTTGCGATGGGCATGCCTGATAAGACGGCGTACGAGATCATGGCGGCGATCCCGGGGTTAGCAACCAAGATGAATGGTGCCATGGCTATTGATGGCGATATTCCTATTACAGGAGTATATGATTTTAGCTGGGTGAGCGCTTATGCTGCAGGAAATGCTGATAGGGAACTCATTGTTGATGTCGCTGGAGGAAAGGGCCAAGCATTGAAGGAGATTTTGGAGGAGTCGCCGGCGATTCCTGCAGCCAGGTGTGTTTTGCTGGATCAGCCGCATGTTATTGCTGAGGCGGTAGAAGAGCATAAGGATTCTGTTGTTTTGGGTCCAGTAAAAAAGATTGGACACAGCATCTTTGGGGAGCAACCCGTTAAAGGTATGAAATCGAGGTCTTCCATCTTCTCGAGATGTAACCTTCATATTGGGAATCAAAGCAGCTGACCCTTCTAGGCGCTCTTGTGTACTACATACGGCGGGTCTTGAACGACTGGTCCGACTACGAAGCCCTTCAGATCCTGAAGAACACACGCACGGCCTGTGCGGACGACTCGCGCGTACTCATTGCAGAGTATTTGCGCCCCAAAGATCCGAGTGTCTACACCAGCACTGTCGACATGTTTATTTTGAATATTGGCGGCAAGGTGCGCAGTGAGAAAGCGTTTGGCGAACTTGCGGCGCAGGCTGGGCTGAAGATTGTGTCAGTGGCGAGACACGAAAAGACGGAGTCAGCTGTAGTTGAGATGATTCCAATTTAGTTTACAATTTACAAAGAAAGTATTCATGAATTGACGGCTATCGCCGAGAAGTTTTTGGCATACAAGATTGCCTCGATCGATCCTCGGGCTCATTTTGGTAGTACGTCGTGTAAACAGAATCGTCGTGGCTGATGCTTGAGTTTATTTTGGCGGATGCGTTCTGAGTCCGGCGGTGCACTACATGTAGATAGTATCTCTGCGGTTAATCCTTGGGTTTATTGTGGCGGTGCACCAAGCACAGGATCGCCGCGGTGGGTCTTTGGATATGTTTTTTGGCAGGTGCAGCGTGAGTCTCACAGTACATCCTAGGCCAGCTATACCTAAACATCAAGCTAACAGCCCATAAATAACGCTGAATACGATCGTAACTTTAGTTACACGTTGCTCTGTCCACCCACTGCTGTAATTGCTTGCTACTTCTCAATCCGGCTGTTACAGTCGCCCGCTAATCTAGCTGGCGCTTCGAAAAAAACTTAATTGTTAGAATTGGGTCCTTTGCGATAGTATGACTATGTAATGGATGGTTCTGTTGGGGCTAAAAGTGGTTGTTGAGTGTGTAGATTGCTAATTATGTATAGCTCGGCTGATATAGGGTGGCGCCAAGTCATGTGACCTAGCGTCCTCATGACATGTGATCGGAGTATTTTCAATATTAATATTAATAAGCTTGGTGCAGTGCATCGTAATTCGCAAATGTAGGGATTACGACCGAAGTAGGAGCGAGAACTTGGTTCTTAGTAATCTAGCAATGACAGTTCATGGGTATGTATGCCCAGTAGATCTCTTGGGTGCGTATAGTAACAATCCGTACAGGATAAAGAGTTACCTGCTCCAAAGGTACTGCATATATATAGCAACGATAGGTGTTCGAGATAAAGTTCAGAATCATATTGCATCAGCGTAATGTTACATCTTCTTTCTCATACAGCTTCAAAGTGGAAAATATATTATGTCCATAAAAATTTCTAAACATATCTATGAAGGAAAGACGGTACCAGCTAATATCTACTTTCCATTCACTCCGTTCTCTCCATTCTCACTATTCTCACCAGCCTTCTTGCCCGCTCCGTTTGAGAAACCCGGCCTGGGGTTTCCTTCAAACTCCTTTGCAGCCTTCCATCCTTGCTCCAACGAATTTGCCATCAACCTCGTCGTGCCCCAGACGTCGAATTGGACGGCGATAGCGCGCATACCGGTTTGGATGGCCATGGGTAGCTGGTCTAGGCTCATAACACCACTGTGAAGACAAAAAAGTTAGCCAAATATAGCTCACTTGAGAAGGAATGTGACCGCAAAATTATGGCGAGGAGATGTAATGTACCCAAATATTGGCAAATCGTTCTTTGCAGCAACAGCATTGAACTTGCCCATAGCCTCAAGAAACTTGGGATCAGGTTGACCGTTCAACAAAGCAGTGATGTCCATTCCAGCATCGATCATAAAATCGCCCGGACCAAACATGAGTCCGGAAATGCCTGGTACAGCAGCAATTTCCTCGGCGTTCTCAAGGCCCTTGAGCGACTCGATTTGCGGGATGAGACAAACGTGGTTGTTTGCAGTTTGGACGTTGTAAGGGTCATTTGGGTACAAGGATTTGGTCAGGCCGGGGGTGAAGGTCCACGGGGAGAAGGAGCGGTGGCCTTTTCCGTCTGTTTGAGAATCGGGTTATCATGGGTACTCTTGAGAGGGGCAAATGGTGGGGCGATAGGGCGGGGGAAGGGAGATTGAAAAGGGATTGGGAGAGCAAATACTAACCACCAAAGTACATCTCCTTGATGAACTGCTTGACTTCCTCTGCAGACTCGACGTGGGGAATGACGATACCGGCACAACCAGCGTCGAGTGCAGTAGTGAGACTGATTTCATCGCGTTTGGGTACACGGCAGATGACCATTGAATTTCCTTCGGAGTGGTGCTGAGCAGCATGTATGCAGCTTTTATCACTTTATTAGCAAATTGTTTCTCATTCGTCATCTGCTGCAAAACTCACTCGTGCAAAGTCAACCGGTCAAACATGCCGTGTTCAACATCCATCCAGATGAAATCCGGCTTGGTGCTTGCAATAAGCTTGGTCACAAATGTGCTGGGAATGCCCTGTGCAATGCCCATAAGACTCTTACTTGCGTCGGCTTGAGCATCTTTGAGTGCCTGGCGGAGATTGGCAGGTTGTGTGAGGGAAGCTGCGCGGTAGGGTGCGTGAGTGTGTAGCGAGGGTTGCTCGCCGTATGGGGTAAAAGTGACCATATTGAGAAAATTGATGAGAGGGAAAATCTTTAGAGAGCAAGAAGCGATATTCTAGAGGAAGATGTCAAGTACAATTAGTACACTGGTGATCTGGGCCGTGTATGAGAGATTTCGCAACGACCTTTATATATGTCAAACGTAGCTACCCCACTGATTTACATGCAGACGAAATGTAACCGTGTCACATCGCATTTCCACAACACGCGGTTTGATTTCATTGTGGATACCTTTGTCAACCGTGGCCAACGGATTTAGCGGGACTTAGTACCATCTTACGGAGCGAACAAGTACCATACCCAAATCAAGCGCTTCTTGCCTAACATGTAGATTGCCTATCACAAATACTCGCCCCTACGACGCAGGGCGTTTGCTGACGAGCTTAGGAACATTAGTAATGGCTCGAGGGGATAGCCAGAATAGCGCACATGCTAAGGAGGATGTAGGTTCCGCTATTGTGACTTTGAGTAGCACAAGGCAGACATAATACTGCTGATGCAAGAGCTTTTTGGTTTTGGCACACGATTGATGATGTAACTAGTCATCGAATATGCTGACTGATGTAAAGTTTGTTGCTCCAATGTTCCCGAATGGGGCTTGGTACACGTGTGTGGTGCGTGCCGCGGACAAAGAACGCGCGCATAGCCACAAGGCAGCAAGAAACTCTAAACGAAGTCGGATTGTGCTTATGTAACTCGACCGACTTTTGGACGAATAACAACAGATGGATGCGATGGATGCGAATCCATAAGCGAGATTGTACTGCATGTCGGCCATAACACCTAACTCCGATCTCCAAGCCACAATAGGGTATCGAAGCACTGACCGTGGATTCCGGTCGAATAGGCAATGGAATAGTGATCTCGCTGTTAGAAATCATATTAACTCCGTCTGACAGTAGCCAAGGCAAGGCGCCTAAATGACACAGTGTGAGACCATCGATATCAGGTGTAGAGACACAGGCAATCAGGTCGATTACAACGATTTCGTGACGGATCGATCCCTTGTAAACCACTCGCACACTTCTCAAGTCAGCTATAGTGGTACCAATTTCGAACATGTTTCAGACTGACCCGGCATTGACGGCATTCGTGGAGCATATGTGCCTTGAGACAAGTTACTCTGCGATGTGCTCGGCACCCTTGTCACAGTAACCTCGATAACATCCTTCTCCAAGAGCTCGAAATCTATGCTATCCCTTTCCATTTCTTCTGACGAAAACGTTCCTTTATCGTCTTTTCGCTTCCTGCGGTTTGGAATATTTATAATGGTAGCGGCGAGAATTATGAGGCTGAGAACGACTATCACGCCACCGATTGCAACAAAAACAATTGACATGGCAGAGATGCCATCCCATGAGCCGAGATTCATATTGGTTGATGCTGGGTAGTTTAGATGAGACGGTGCGTGGTTTGAAACCAAGTTGGAGATTGGAGAATCGTCTAAGATCTTTATATAAGAAATTGTGTGATACTTATTAGAAAAAAGGTTATTAAATCGAAAAATATGAATTTAAGTATAATTATTGAAAAAGTGTAATACCTTGAAAACAATGTTGCAGGTCAACACCACAGGTGCGAAGACGCCTTCCTTATAGACAACACTTCCCTTCTCTGCATGTTTTCCTACTCTCATCACCCTGAGCAACAAAGGACAAGATGCCCATCAGGCCCGTTCGGCCGTTGGGTCGTTTACGAAATAGCAAAAACCTCAGCTGGTGAGTGGCTTGTCCGCCACACCAACGTAGCAGAATCCATCTCTTACTAAGCTGACAGCATAAGCTCCACGTCTGGGCGGCACAAATCTGCTTTTTTGTATATCCTGCCAGCTAGGTTACTGCGCAGATATCATTTTTGACTACTCCAATCAGGACTTGATGTCTTGTGGCTGCGCATGCTCTTGTGCGCTCAGGGGCGCTGCCTAGTGATGAACGCTAACGGGATGCGGATATTTGGCTTTTGGCGCAGCATTGATTTGTATGCTTTTTCCCTTCTTCTCTAGACTCACTGGCTTTATTGCGTAGTAAGCGAGGGTTTTGTTTTGATGCACGTCGCTCGATAACATGCTTGGCTAGCATCCAGCTCAAATTTAACTTGGCATGAGCCATCTTGGTGGATGAGGAGCTGGAAAGGCAGTTCCTTTAGAGTTTTATACTCTTTAGACGAGAGCTGAGACTGAAGCCAGCTATTTGGTTGCAACAAATCGTATCCTGCTGATGGTGAATGATATTCTTGATAAATACGTTGCCTCAAGCGTTCGTTAGAGTTGTTGGTGCACCCACAGTGCTCCAGAAAGACGCAAGTGAAGGTAGGTAGACGTAGCATCTTGATTGCATCAGGTGGGCCCCACGGAGCGTTTACAAATGCGGTTCCAACGCCATAGAAGTACCCGACGATGTGGTTCGCTCGCGATTACTGGTGTGGGATATCGCATGATCCCATGCCGGTCTCATACGCAAGTTCATCCTGCTACGTGACTGATAGTTCCTGCACGCCCGAAGTCTTTTACTAACGTATTATCAAGCAAAATGTGTATGCTGGTCTTGATATTGGAATCCTTCTCAGCTTTTACTGGCGACTCAGCGATGCGCATGTCCTTATCTACAGCCAGGTAGTTTTGATAAGTTACCGAAAATATTCAACGAGATACACTGCTCCCTAAATCATCAACAAGAAATCCCTAATGTAGATCTAAACTGTGTACACACGGTTGGGCTTTGTTTATTCGAGAAGGGGCTTACGACGCTGGTGTTCGTTAAGCTACAGGACCCGGCCCGTAACACCCCTTTCCTGTGTGCAATATGCACGCTGACTATCAGTACATTGCTTTTCGAGTCTGCAGTCTGCATGCGCTCAATACCCGCATCTAATTTGAATCCGATCCTCAGCAAAATTGAAATTTCACAATAACTAGTCAATATAGCAAAAGTGGCTATCATATCGTTCATGATTTGTATCAACGTAGTAATGAATTGCTTTAGTGTTGACCCGCTGTATACACATCTGAAGAGCAGGTTCGCTCGGCGGTTAGGCTAAATGTTTCTGGAATCGTTATAGTAATTCACTCTCCGGAAGGTTTAAGGTTTCCAAGAACCAATGCGCAACCGAGAATCTGGGTTCATCCGAAAATCAGCCAATTTTTAATGGCTTCCTTTTTGAATATCAGAGGACCGTGAATGTCTCTCAGCTACCAAATCCATCCCAAAGTGCCCGAGTAAACCATTATTTCCTTGCTAAAGAACTTGTCCCTTGCATAGGCACTGGTTAGCCGAGAATATGTCTTGGAACGAGGTTTTCTTTTGTTGTTACATAGTTGCTTTCGTGGTTCACAAACTTTTCAAAATACCCAATTTTGTAGTAATGTGTCGTAGTGATCATGATTCTGAGGTTCTAATACTGAATGGTGCACTTCTGACTGACATCTGCTCCTCGTGTCGATTGCGCATGGATATACAACTTGTGTCGACCAGCATTAGCTTTAGCCGGTGAGGTATTCCGAGTTTTGGTGGACAAACAAAAAAAGGGTCAGAAACTCATATCATGTGAGAGTGGAGACACCGAGCTTGGACGCAAGGGTCAACTCAGATTAATCGCTCAATAAAAACAAAAGAAAGGGGTCACAGCAAGTTTTAATTTAAGCTCCAGCCATCAGAGCGGCCCAAAAGACAGTCAAGCGTGCACAATTGTTGAGAGAGTCTGAGAACAGGCGAGTTGAGACAGGGCTTGACGGCCGTACTTTGAAGGATAACCAGGGAAAAGCCGCGAGTGGTTACAAAACAAAAGCTTGTACACAGCTCCTTCTATGCCCATGGGTGGTAATGACAATGGAAACTGGCCATGATCAGCTGAATGTTCGGCCCAGGCACGGAACAGGAGAACCCTTCCCCCATGTGTTCATATCTTAATATCAAAGCTCGTCCCGCAGCCACAACTACTCGTTGCCCCCGGTATGCCTGTCATCTTGAACTGGCTGCCTATCAATTCCATTGTGTAATCCACTGTGCTTCCACTCAGCAACTCCAGGCTCGACGCATCGATGACAACCTTCTCTCCCTTCTCCCCTTCGAATACAGTATCTTCCTCGGTAGGTGGATTCTTGGATAAGTCCGTTAGGTCCATGAGATATTGGAAACCATGGCAGCCACCGCTCTCAATTGTCACGCGCAGCGCAAGGTTTGGATTGTTATCGCCTGTGGATATCTTATAAAGGCGATTCGATGCACGTGGTGCAATAGAAATCAACATTGGGTTACCCGAGTCGTCGGTTCGTGGATTCTGGATTACATGGGCGGGTTTTGCGGTCGAGGTGTCAGATGGTGTGGCGAGAGCTCGTCGTGATGTGCTTGGTGGCTGTACAAATGCTGAAATTTGTGCTGGGATACGTCTTGAAGCTTTCCATGGCAGGGCGGATGGTGCAAGGAAGTCGAGATATAGCGACTGCGGAGTGGCGCGCGAGCTAGCGACCCTGCTATGCGCCCTCACAGATTGTGATACGATTGTTATGGGTGCAGTTACTTTTGGTGTAATAGTCCGTCTCGCTGCGCGCCAGCACGACACACACATGGTAGATGAAGATGCCATTGTTGCGATACCGAAGTAGTCCGAGATGATGTCCGAGGTGGAGGGATCGATGATCTGAGGTCATAGCTAGGGATGTCACAATTTCCAGCACCAATCAACATTGATTGCTGCCTCGCGGTTCTGGACCGCTTAGTCATGAAACTACCCCCACCTTATGCCACCGCCACCATCCATCGGGTGAGCCACCGGGTTGTTACAGCCCTACCCGTTCGAGCTATTTACTTATCGCGCCTGATGCTCAAATAATTCCATTCAGCAGACAATCTGATCTGTGACCTTGGTACCTCATGCACCGTGACTCAGCATAGCGCTGACTCTGCCTTCTTTGTCCCTCGCGACAATGCCTTACGGTCACAACCCTTACCTAGCGATACCGGAGCCCGAACTTCGCGCGGAGCATTTTGCGCGACGCGAAGATGAGAAGGACGGATTGAGTAACCTGAGGAATCTGTTCGTCATACCTACCAAGGGCGATCTGAGGAACCGCAATTATGGGTTCCAGCGGGAAGGAAAAAATGCCAGTGCGCGATCAGACGACAACGAGGAATCAATATACTTTTGCGGAAACTCTCTTGGGCTTCAACCGCGAAGAACGAAAGAGTACATCAATCGTTATCTCGATACTTGGGCTTCAAAGGGCGTCTTTGGACATTTCACCAATTACGAAGGAGGCCTTCCGCCATGGCTACACATCGACGACGCAGTCAAAAATCAGACAGCGAAAATTGTCGGGGCGCATCCCAGTGAAGTCGTCGTCATGGAGACTTTGACTGCGAACCTACATCTTTTGATGGCTAGTTTTTACCGCCCAACCAAGGATAGATGGAAGATTATTATCGAGGGCAAGGCATTCCCTAGCGACCATGTATGCTACTCAACCACAATTCAGTATGCACCAGTAACTGACAACCCGATAGTATGCTGCTCTCTCGCAAATCGCACACCACAACCTTGACCCCTCCGCTTTAATCACCATCGATCCACCATCACCCTCCTCGCCCTACCTCTCGAACGAGCACATCCTCTCCGTGATTTCACACCACGCCCCAAGTACTGCCCTCGTTCTTCTACCCGGCATCCAATTTTACTCCGGCCAATTCTTCGACGTCGAGCTGATAACGCGTCACTGCCGCTCATTGGGCATAACAGTAGGTTGGGACTTGGCGCACGCAACAGGAAACGTACCACTGAAGCTACACGACTGGAACGTCGACTTTGCAGCGTGGTGTAACTACAAATACATGAATGGCGGCCCAGGCACCATTGGCGGACTCTTCGTCCACGAAAGACACGGCAAAGTAGAAAGAGCCCCTACACCCCGAACAAACGGCACAGGCAGCACATCAGAAAACGACGCGCAACTATCATACCATCCGCGCTTGAGTGGCTGGTGGGGAAGCGACAAGAGCAGCAGATTCCGCATGGATAACCAATTCGTCCCTATCACCGGCGCTAGCGGCTTTCAACTTAGCAACCCGAGCGCACTCGACATGACCTCCGTGATGGCAAGCTTAGACGTCTTCGCGCTAACCGATATGGAAGCTCTACGAGAACGTAGTCTCAGGCTGACCGCGTACCTCGAGGCCCGGCTACTCAAGTACCCACATGGCGAACCACCGTACAAAATCATCACACCCGCGAATCCCATGGAGCGTGGCGCACAACTTAGTGTGCTTCTCAACCCAGGTTTGTTGGACAAGGTTCAGCATTATATTGAGGAACGCGGTGTAGTAGTGGACGAACGCAAGCCTGACGTGCTGAGGGTTGCGCCAGCACCATTGTACAACTCCTTCCACGACATCCACCGCTTCATCACCATCTTCCACGAGGCATGTCAAATGGCCTTGAAAAGCGGAGGGAGGACTGCTTCGTACAACGACGCTGTTCCCAGAGGCATCGCGACAGTATGAAGGCAACGGTTTTTGAGGGAGAGGCTCGCTTGGACAGTATCTACTCGTCAACAATAAACGAGCCACATAATTTTTAATATCATTATCCCCAAACATGCACATACACCCGTATCAACAAGGCAAAAAAAGTTGAATGCCGTGATTGCGAAATTCGTTGATTCAAAAAAGTGCTATACTATGCAACTGAGCGAAATTGTAACGTGCCAACATCCTACCATATGCAAACCTCATCATCTAGAATGCTTACGAAAACGGCTGTTGGTATCCAATCATACATCAATACATCAAACCCATTCATCATGCCTTGGGTACAAAGGAAAATAAGCTATCCATCTGTACCCATTGCCTTCCGTTCTTTTCCAACCATCTCTCAACAACACCCTTCAGCGTATCAAATCTCTCCCTGTTAACTTCAGCCAACACTTTTATCTTCTCTCTTCTCTCCATATCCTCTGATTTGATACCGCCATCCATCTTGCCCGCACGATCAACGTCGAACAGAGACTGATAGTACAGAAGCTGGTTCCACACGTCGCGTTCTTTGATCTCATACGTCATCTTGCCCAAACAGTCCCGAGCAAGACCCTTGGGTCCCAAGCACCGGTGTCCATAGACGGAGATGCTGCGTGTATGGTTCGAACACTGCGGATCATCACAGAGAACATATCCCGCATAGTAGGAAGCGACGACCTGGCGAATTGCAGACTCTAGCTGTGCTACTACGCTGATGTTTTGTAAGATCATGCCACAACCTTCAGTAGGGCACTGGATTCCACTGTGCGAGATTGTTTGTAATGACGCTGTAGTCGGTGAAGCCGGGGAGAGACCCTGGAAGGGGAAGACAGTTGTACAGGTTCGACAGCGTAGCCAAAGCGGGGAGCAGGATTGGAATCGTACGGAGTCTGGAATCTGTGACTCCAGAGGGTGAATCTCGGTCTCTTGTTGCGCACCTCCAGAAACTGTGCTGACGCGATATTTAGAGGTATCAAGTCCAAGACAGGCGGCAAGAAGCGTGATGTTTGTTCCGCTAATGGGCGCACAGAGACGCTCCACCGGCGGCAGAATCTGTTTGTGGAGGTAGTAGTCGATATCTGGCTTCAGTCCGCTATCAGACTTCAGGACTTCATCGACAGGGTAGGCATTTTTGGCTGCATTCTCAGCAGATCCAGAAGACTCTCCGGTGATGATGAAGCTCATGACATCCTTTGCCTTGACATGTTTGCCCTTGGCCATGAGGCGCAAAGCAACCTGCACCGAGGGCATGGAATTGCCGTTGGGATATTCCTTCGGGTTCTTTCCGAGCTGCGTGTAGATAGTGTACTTGCGAGGCGGAATGGCATACTCGCGCATTTGCTTGCTGAGCTCTCGAAGGTGATTATGAATCTTCTCGACTACTACTTCAGGGTCCTCACCACTAAGAAGGAAGTTGAGTAGCTCCCTACGGTCTGTTAGGTGTGCACAGTAATCAATGATGACTGCTAAAACTCACGTCGATGTTTCCTTGGAGAGAGCGCAGTATTCCCTTCGCCTCATGTCGAGACCCTTGACTTCCAGTTTCTCGATGTACTTGCCATTCACAGGCACCATGTTAATGGCAGCGTACTTCTTCTTTGCGTGCAGCAGAATTCGGCGAAAGACATTATCAATGTCAATCTCCAACAGCCTATAACTGTCGTTGACCTCTTTCTTGAACTCATTACCCAATTTGATCGCATCCTGGATGTTGTCGACGTTGGTGTTAATCATCACAGAGTCGGTATCACCGTAAATGACACGAAGCGCCTTCTCCTCGGCCATTTCTTTGGTCTTTCGCAAAATCTCTCGACCTTTGTATGTGGTGAGCATTGCGAGCGGTCGGGCGTAGAAGCGAGACTTGGTGTAACCCAAACATCCGTACATAGAGTTGGCGGTGAGCTTCAGAGCCATTTGCTTGATATCCCAGGTGGCCAGCTGATCCGGAGTAGCATCCTTGGCCTTCATAAGCTTCTTCACCTCCCGACGCCGGGAGACAAGCGTAGCAATAAGGCGCGGTAAGATACCCTGATCTTGATCTGAAGGAACTTCGGGTACCTTGTCATCATCTTCTGAGATGTCAGATCGCTCAACCGTCGTGAAGCAAATGTTGTACTCCTGAATAATACTGGGATAAAGGGAGTTGAAGTCCATGACCAGGATGAACTTGTCATAGAGTCCTTTTTCAGGCTCGAAGACGAGACCACCTTTAAACTTGTCCTTCTTCTTAGCGTCTGCACCTTCTTCCCCCTCGGCCGCCTCTTCCTCTGCCTTGACCTTGCTCTTGCTCCACTGTTTGTCGGGGCAGATATACTTGTTTCTGTAAAATTCGTGAAGCAAAATGTACTCGTTGCGTTCGGCGCGAGTTCCACTTAGCGTTCGAGCCCAAGAGTTACCAGCCAAGTTGGTCAGGACTTTGGAGAGAGGAAGCATCTGCACCTTGATCGCTATGGCAGCGATGAAGTAGGCGTCAGCCTGGCAGTGCTTGACATAGTTCAGGAGACCATCTTTTGTCGTTGCCCAAGTCTTCAGAGCGGCCTCGTTGTCGAGCTCTTCACGTCGCTTGTTGAGACCGAGCTGACACATCTCTTCCAAACTCCACGATTGACACTTTGGCATGAGAGACTTTCCCATGTCATTAGCCAAATCACACAACAAGCGGCCAGAAGCCAACTGCTTCTCAGCGAAGAAACTGCCTCCACCTTTACCCATGGTCTTGGGCCAGTCACTCCTCTTGAGGCGCCCAATGCGGTGCCATCCGGGTGTTTTCTTTTCGCGCAGACGATTCAGCAAGACGCTGTAATCCACATCGTCCAAACGGTGACCGACAAGGACATCGGGGTCGTGCCGTTGAAACATGGCCATCAAGAGGCTGAGAAGTTCTTGCTCAGTCTTCTTGAGGTACATATTACCCTTGATCTTCTCAACTTCACCCTGAAAGCCGATGGGGAAAGCAGGTCCGTTCGGCCGCATGATGGTGAAGCTTTTGCATTGCATCTGGTCCACGGGCGTGGTGTCAGTCAACGAGAAGTTGTCGTAGATCATGGCACTGGCCATCAGGATCTCTTGCTTGTTGTCCTTGGCGTTGAACGTGGTTCGAAGAGAAAAACTCATAAGTGTCATGGGAGGCGCATCGAGGTTATCCGAAGCACTCAAAACCGTAATGTTGTTGGGCTTGACAACTTGAGCCTCGAGCTTGCACCAGGAAGCATTGGCAACTGGACCAAATTCAGGCGCATCAATCTTCAGCCAGCATGGCCCCATGATGTTCTTCCACAGAACGAACTGCTCGAAAAGGGATGTGTTGGTTCCAAAGACGTGCGAGAATGTCTCTCCTGTTAAGTCAGTAGACAGAGGCATCTTGTCGTAACCGTAAAGAAGTTTGAGGTAGTCTGCCTCTTTAGGGATGTCAGCCAACTCGAAAGCGTACTTTCTTGTACATGGCTTGATCTTGTGTAGGTTCACCCGATGCTTGCTCATAATCGAATCCACCTCGTCTGACACGTCACTTAGCCCAATCTCTTCATTAGTAGTTACCCCTCTGACTTGACGGTATTCCCTGGGCAAGAAATACAGCTTTCGTAGGATGTTGTCGATTTTCAGGAAGCAACTGACATAGTTGCCCGACTTCCGATCCTTGACTTTGCCGAATAAGCACAAGCTGCCGTTCAATTCAGTATAGTCAATCCAGAACATGCGCAAGCTCCCATCGTCTTCTAGGGCATCGTGTGGCTGCAATTTACCGGCACCTGCAGTCTGTGGAGCAGGACTGCTCATGACATTAAGGTTACTTGTGACGTCATTCCAAGAAGAAGCATCGATGTTTGTTGCAGACAGTTTAGCAGGCGAAGACCCAGCAGGGGTAGGAATATTTTCCTGTTTGATCTTTGCCGTTGGCCGCCGGCCGGCTATGTTGACACTGGCAACAGGGGCACCGAGCTGACCTGTAGGCTCGGAGATCTCCATGAGGTCTTCTTCTTCTTCCTCGATCTTGACCCTAGGCTGTGTTCTCCGCTCGATAGCCTTTGCGACAGGGGATGATTGTAGTGGAGGGTCGCTCATAGGAACATCGTCGTCGAATATTGGAAGACCTTCATTGTCTGCCTCCGCAGCTTCTGCTGGCGGTGTACCTGGCATGTGACTGTCCGAGTCATTCGTCCGTCGCTTCGTCGCTGCTAGGCGGCTCTCAGATATGGGAGGTGACAATACGCGAGTTTTGCGCCTTGCTTCGGTTTTGATGGGTCGTGTTCGGATCGTAGAGGTGTGGATAGGGTTCGCATCTATTTCACCCAGCAGATCATCCATAAAGTCTTTGTCTGCGGCAGTAGCAACAGGCTGGAGATGTTAGCCCTCGAAAAGGTATACAGAGTGCATGGATGTCTCACCTTGGATTTTGGTGCCATGGCAGCATTCTTTGCGCTAAAGTACTTGCTGATGCCATTGTCAATCTTCTTCCGCTTCTCCTCATCTTCTTCGCGTTTACGCTTGGCTACTACGTGTTAGTTCTGCGAGAAAGTCGTCGGGTGTCAAATTGTACCTGCTTTCCCCTTGGCGGGTCGGTCGTCTTCGTCCTCGCTCTCGGTCCCAGCATAGCGGTATCGACCCTGATCATCGTCCCATTCTTCTCTGCCGTCGTCAACATATCCCTCGCCCTCATCGCCAACCACAAAGTCGTCCTCATCCAATCTACCCCGCACAATCTTCTTGTACCCCTCTTCGTCGACCGTGTCGTATAATTGCTCTTCTTCGGCAACCTCATATGTCGACATGCGCGTCTTGCCAGCGGCACGATTGGCCCGCAATTCTGCCAGGAGGGCAGCGCCCGTCTTCTTGGCTGCTCGTGGCATGATGTATTACAACGATTAAATACGTGAGCAAACAAGCGAAGAGAAGGAATTGGGTACGGGATGGGTTTGTGGGCGTGTTTGAATAGCGGGACAACAGGTAGAGCGCAGGAGCGACGCGCTAACGGCCACCGTGCACGCGACGCGACTGCCCATTAACCGCGCCAAGCCACTATCCCAATTCGTTCATTCTATTACTTTCTCTCCATCAACCGTCTCTAGCGCACACGTACACGTCGCAATGGCTTCAGTATCGAAAGCTCCTCTGGTCTGGATAGACTGTGAGGTATGCTTACGATGAGATTTTTGAATCATTTTCATTAACCCTGCTAGATGACCGGCCTGGACACCAACAATGACACCATCATGTCATTTGCCGCATTTGTCACTGATGCAGACCTCAATATCTTGGATGACACAGGCTTTGAAGCAATCATTCATCACGACAAGGAGCAGCTTGACCGCATGGGAGAATGGTGCACCAGCCATCACGGGGATTCAGGGCTGACGCAGGCCTGCATTGACTCTACCACCACTGCGGAGGAAGCTGCTGAGGGTCTGCTCAACTACGTCAAGAAATACGTACCTGAGCGTCGAACAGCCCTCCTTGCGGGTAACTCTGTGCATGCTGATAAGGGTTTTCTTGTTAAGCAGCCCTATCGCATTGTAGTCGATCACCTTCACTACCGAATTCTGGATGTTAGTAGCATCAAGGAAGCTGCACGCAGATGGGCCCCGAACGAGACACTGGCGAGGATTCCAAGAAAAAAGATGCTGCATGAAGCACGACAAGACATATTGGAAAGCATTGAGGAGGCAAGATATTATCGAGAGGCATTCTTCCTAAAACCTCAAAGTACGACAGATGCACAAAAGAATTAGGGGGGTATATCAAATGAATTGATTTTGCTTGGAGATGGTGCTTTTCTTGGAACGAGAGTCAGGTTACTTTTATATCAGCATGACCGAGTTTTACGAGTATTGATTCAAGTTAGTCAATTTGACATGTTCTCACGTCAATCACTTCAATATCTGATCAGACTATAGCTACGTGTCAATCATCCTGAACAGCTACCCGGCAGTTAGTCACTGATTATATACCAATCAGTCAAGACGCAACATATAATCACACGATAGTCGTAACCTCTGAACAGCTGCTAGATGGTTAGCGCTCGCTCAACCTCTCAGTTTACCGTTCTTCTCGCTCTTTTGCAGGTTTCACCACTTTCCAGATCTACTGCGTAAATGCGTAAGACAGTAACGCCTCTATATAGCGAGTGGCTCACCGTGCCAAGACTCCACCAACTCACCCATTATCTGACTATTGCACGCAATGTCTCAACAATTAAGTGATACTCCAGCTGCTAAAGAAGCTCGATTACAACTTGCACTTCAAGCTATCAAACAAGATGCGACATTAACTCAACGGTGTGCTGCAGTTCTCTACAACGTATCTCAAAGATCAATTAGCAATCGACGCGCTGGAAAGCTCTTTCGGCAGGATTGTACGCCCGACTTAATGAAGTTTCTTGTAACAGAAGATGATACGATGGTCGACTGTATACTAGACCTTGACGTGCGAGGGTTTCCACTCAGCCTCCCCGCTGTCAAAGATCCAGCTGATTCTTTGCTGGTTGCCCGCCACCGCGACCCTGTTGGCCCAAACTGGCCTAGAGCATTCATAAAGCGTCGCCCAGAGCTCAAATAAAGTTCAATTGGAAGTAAAATTACAGGAGAGCCCTCTGTGGAGATCCTGAACTTGTGCAGGGCTGGTTCCGCCTAGTACAGAATACCAAAGCCAAGTATGGGATCCAGGACGACAACATGTACAATTTTGACGAGATGGGCTTCATGATGGGCATGCACAACTCGTCAGCAGTAGTTACAACCTCTGAACGTCGATAAAAGCCAAAATCTCTGCAACAGGGCAACCGGGAGTGGGTAACCAGTGTGATTTGTGTCAGCGCAGCTGGTTGGGCGATCCCATCTTTGATCGTCTTTCAAGGCAAGCACCACCTCTCTGCCTGGTACAAGGAGGAGAGCCTGTCTCGGTATTAGGTTACTACAGTCTCTGAGAATGGATGGAAAAAAATGAGATTGGTATGAAGTGGCTGGAGCACTTTGACAAGCATTCAAAAGAATGCACTATTGGAGCCCATCGTCTGCTCGTTCTTGATGGTCATGAGAGCCACAACTCTATCGAGTTCCAGCAATACTGCACAGAGGCAAAGATTATTACTCTATGCATACCTATGCACTCCTTAAATATACTACAGCCACTTGATTTGTGCTGCTTTTCGCCTTTGAAGAGAGCGTATGGGCGTCAAGCCAAAGAGATGATGCGCAATGGGATCAACCACATGACAAAAATAGAGTTCTTGCCGGCTTTCCAGCAGGCCTATTACAAGACTATTACAAAAGATAATATCTAAGAAGGGTTTCGAGGCGCCGGCTTAGACCCACACGACCCAGAGGTGGTGATATCGAAGCTCGACGTCAAGCTACGGACGCCAACACCACCTGCTCTAGAAGATTTGCCGTGGTTATCGCAAATCCCAAGAAATACCCTAGAATTAGGGCCACAATCGATACTGGTGAAGTAGAGGATACAGAGGCATATAGATAGTTGGTCAACAAATATAGTGGTTGCTCTTGAAAAGCTGGCTAAAGGCGCTGCGATTATTGCGCACAAGTTGGTGTTATCGCAAAAACGCAACGCTGAGCTTGAAGTAGCTAACACAGCCGCCACGAGACGAAAATTGCATTTAAAAAAAAGGGGGTTGCAGAGGAAAGGAGCTCTAATAGTAGGGGAGGGAGAGCGATTGGCAACTCTAAGAGAGTTTGAGGCATGTAGTGATGGGAAGAAGGTGAAGAAGAGAGCGCGCGTTGAGGCAGGTGAACCACTACAAAGGCGCTGTGGACGCTGTGGTGAGACTGGGTACAACTTGCGCACATGCAAGCAAGATGTAGAAAATAATTCTGAGTAGAATAGTCTATTACAATCTAAATTTACCTTTGTTGTTGCATTGAAATACTCATGTAATGGTCGTGAAGTTAATGGGGTATTGGAAGAATGGCAATTTCGCTATATGCCCACGTTACCAAACACAACAAATAAATGTCTCAGGGTCTAGAGAATATAGGCAGAGTCAGCTCAGACTCGGTGGCTCTCAAGCGGGCTGTCCCCAGCAGTGACATGCCCCTAGTAGAAACTCAAAATGCGTACCAGGCCTGTCCAACCGGTACAACGCTCAGCGGCTACATTAGAGTTTACTACAGCGCAACAGCAACAGCCTACCGGCAAAACAACCAAATATAGCTCCCTATCCCTTGTTATAATCACATCTGCCTTACTTACTACCGAACAAAAGTCATGCGAAACACACCTAACCCCATCAGTACTGTTTCCCTCGCAAATCACCCCCAAACCCGACAATTTCACCACACAAACGAGCATGACCACATGTTTCTAAAACACAAGAAACAACTAGCGAACCGAATGCATATATACATAAAGTGAATTGTGCCATCCCTTGGGTGGAGGTGCCCCGCCATACGCTAGCGCAAAGCATTACAAGCGGGACGGGGCAGAAGGGCAAAGTATCTCCGCAATGCAACCGGTTGTCCTACTCGCAAAAAACAACCAACGAGGTATTCAAACAAGGGCAACATCTAATGGCATTCTTTAAAAAAAATAAACTCCCAGTTCAACAACACTCCCAGCCTATCCCCCATCCCACGGCCCGCAACGTTCTCCGGGACTGGGAATGCGCAATACCGCACAACCTAGTCCCTCCCATCTCCATAACCTCGGAGAATTCCCCCAGTGATAAGCGGCGGGGCCTAGCTATCCCACTGCCCCCCTCCCCCCCCTTGCCAAACGATCTGCCGTCGCAGCCTTCTAAGCGGTGGAATTGCAGCAAGCATGACATGGGGTGCTATGAAAGCGAAAAAGGGTAAAATAAAGCTTAGCACACTCGCTGGTGCGTTTCGGGGCTAGGGCGATTCTCTGATGGGTAATCCATGTATGGAAGAGGGACCGTGTGTATGTACTTATGTTGTGGCGGCAGAGGGTAATATGCAGTACCAGGCTATCGGTCATTTGCACGGAAGAATTGGAGAGACGACATGCGGGAGGGGAGACGCTATGTCCGTCCTTGCGCTGTTTCATAGGTATATTAGATGGTAGGGGAGGGGGTGTTGAGGGCGCATGTTTGTGTATATATAAAACGTCCCTTTCCCACGGAGGCATACAGTGATTTCTTGGGTTGCTTTCGATTGTTCATATCCTGGGTATCTAAGGGTTGTAAAGAGAAGAAAGAGGTTTTTGAAAGAAAGAAAGAAAGGAAGGAAGGAAGAACCAAAAAATGTACACACCAACCCTCATCTCCAACATCGCGCTCGTCGCCGCAGTCGCAGCCGCACCTAGCAACATGCTCGACAAGCGCGCACCAACTGCGTATTTCGCCGGCGACTCGACAATGGCTAACGGGAATAACGTCATAACCGGTACTTCCCCCTTCCCTCCTCCTCCTCCTCCTCCCCTCCTTTCCCCTTATCCATCTTCCTAACCCAAAACATAGGCTGGGGCGCATTCACCGCCTACACCTTAACCATCCCCTCGGTCAACAAAGCCATCGGCGGCCGGAGCTCGCGCTCCTACACCGTTGAAGGCCGCTTCGACGAAATTGCAAACCTGCTCAAGCCCGGCGACATCGTAACCATGGAATTCGGGCACAATGACGGCGGATCCCTCAGTAGCTCTGACAACGGTCGCAGCGTATGTCCCGGTACCAGCAACGAAATCTGTAATTCGACGTATAATGGACAAAACGTTACGGTGCGCACGTACAATTGGTACTTGACTGAGGCGGGAAAGAAGTTTATTGCAAAGGGAGCGAAAGTGGTTGTGAGTTCTCAGACGCCGAATAATCCGTGGGAGAGCGGCAGTTTCCAGTATACGGATGGGGGACGGTTTGTTGGGTATGCGAGGGATGTGGCCAAGGCGCTGGGGAGCAATGCCATGTTTGTGGATCATGGGGCGTATACGGCGAATATATTTAAGAGTTTGGGCAAGGCGGGTACGGATGCGTTGTTTGTGTCTGGAGACCATACGCATACAAATGCCAAAGGGGCGGATGTTGTTGCAAAGGCTTTCTTCAAGGCTGTGCAATGTGGTGGTGGGGGATTCTTTGAAGGTTCGATTAAGAATGCTACTACTTCGATCCCGGGGACTTGCTTGTAAATTCTTTATATAGGAAGCGAGAGAGAGGGGGGAGGGAGAGGATTTTGGTGTATATACTTTGATCGGATGGTTTAATACGATGCTGGCTGTAGTTTCTCCTACAGCAAGAAACGCCATTCTGTATGATGAATAATTAATGAGGCCTCAAAGACATATCTGCGTGTCGCAAATTGTACATAACATACTATCTACATGTCCACTTTGTTACTGGTGCCAATCTTTGTAGTATAGTGCATGAGTTGCTAGTTTGGGTTTGATCTACTTGTGAATACCAAATACATGTACACTGTCCCTATAGATATTTATGTAAGCACAAACAGATAGGATAAATCACAATGCATCATCCGTTTGGTAAACGGCTAGTCAAATATGCACACAAAACTTTCACCAACTAAATAGCTAGTATTTAAACATTGGATACCTTAAATTATCAACAAGTATAAGCTTGGTCGTTGCAATGCCCTGTGATGTTTCCTTGCCGAATCAAGTCCATGATTCACAAACACTTGCGACCGAGAGTACTCTGGAAAACAGACAGCACAAAGACTGCCCGGAGAAAAACGAAGTTCTGGTTGTTCACAGCCTCATCAATAGGCAGATGAAGAACGTGGAAAAGTCTATTGCGACAGCCACACGAAATGCTTTAGTATGACGGCAATGGTAGAAGAGAAAGCAAGAGGTGAAAAAAAAGTATGGTATGACACCAGACTCCATACGCCAGTCATGTTACACCGCTGGCCCGAGCGTAGACAAGCGTCGTGGCCTATGCATTACATCATAAAAAAAAGTCGAAGAAAACAAATCGGGCGACACGCATGTTAAGATGACTATGTCGACTGCTTGGTGTGGTGCACCTCATTGACGAATGCATCGTAATCGGCAGATGCACCCGAGCCTACTACGCTGGTAAGCCATGGATCGGAGTGGCTGCTCTCTCAATAAGCAATTGAGCTAGGGTTATAGAGGAACAAGGGGGGGGGTGTAGCGGATAGTGCTGACCTTGGGGAGATTCGTCGACTTTTTGGCGCTTCTCTATGAAGTCATATGAACTATCGACGTTTGCGTGTTTGGTGCCAGCCGTGCTATGTTGAGCGGCGGCGGCTGCTTGGGCTGCCATTTGTAGCTCACCAATCTGACGCTCTGATAGGCCGCCGTTGCTGTTATTCTGCGCGGGTTGTTGCTGCTGCTGTTGCTGCTCGGGTTGTTGTGGGGTCTGGGGTGGTTGGGGTTGGGGGTGCATGTTGGCTTGCTCGGCGTGCGGTCGGTTGAGGTCTACACCGGCCGGGGCAGGGGGGATTTCACCCTGGGTCTCGAGGAGTCGGGATTGGAGGTTGATGATGTAGTCGCGCAATTGGTAGTTCTCGGTTTGGAGCGTCTTGTAGAGCTCGCATAGCTGCTCAAACTCCTTGACCTGGTCTTTCAGCTGCTTGATGTACTCCTCCTTGCGCTGACGGAATGCGCGCTGTCCAAGTTAGCATGGCGCAACACGAGGGCGGGCTGTGGATCGCAGCCGTACCTGAGCAGCGCGATTCTGGGCAGCGCGCTTGGACGTGGACAGCTCTCTCCGTCCCTTTGAGCGACCCTCGCTGGTGTTGCCGTCGTCGGGGCCGCCAGCGCTCATGTCGTACGAGGTCGGGCCGCCAATGGCAGGGTCAATGGCGTGGGGCTGGCTGGGAGGGTGTGGATGTTGGGAATGTGTCGGGTGCTGGGGCAGAGGCTGGACGGCGGGCTGGCCAGCGCCAGCAGCGAGTAAGTGTTCTCTTAAGCCTTGATGGCGATAGGCGTTAGTCAGCTGTACGAGATACGGGATGCGGGGAGTGACTAACTCATCTCGATGGTCGGCTTGGACTGGTCCTTGGGTGGGGAGTCAGCAGGGCAAAGGCCTGAAACCGTCAGCAAAGCTTACCTGAGCGGCCGATGTCTGCATGATGGAGGCCGTGTCGGTGCGGATCGAGGGATGGTGCAGTGTGGGACTCATTCGAGGCGCAACGGGCGAGAGGGGGCAGAGCAGCGCTGGCCGTGTGGCTGTTTTGGTGGTGGTGGTGGGCGAGCAGTGGCAGTGGCAGTGGCAGTGGCAGTGGCAGTGGCAGGAATTGGTGGAGCAGGATGCGGGTGATGTCGCGACGCTGTAGCTGTAGCTATGGCTATGCTATGGCTATGGGGGAAGAAGGGCAGCAGGAGCAGCAAGACCAACTGTGGGCGGGTGAGTCAGCATGTCGGTGTCGAGGGCGGCGCGGCGAGGGCAGAGTCGCGACAGCATGATTGTTTGTGATTGGGGATGGTGTAGCTCACCTGGGACGTGATGATGCAGTTGGTCGGAAAGTGGATTACGCAGCTTTGACTAAGGTGGGCGGGCGTTGCGCGTTTAAGTAGGTGGGCGGATAGCCGGAGAGCACAGCGACACAGGGCAGGGCAGGGCAGGGCAGGGCAGGGCAGGGCAGAGCAGAGCAGAGCAGAGCAGAGCAGAGTAGAATAGCGGCCCTCACAACAACAACAAACGTCGCGCGGGCACCAGGCCTGATGATGAGGGCGCTGCGACGCCCACATAGTGCCCTGCTGCTCACCTACTTACTCTGGTGCACATGGACTTGTACTACGCGCCTGGTGGCAGGATGCAGACACTGAGGCTATACGTCCAGAGTTATCCAGCTGCTCGAGCTGTTCAATCAACTCGGTAGCCGCCCAGCACCGCAGCCTATGCGTAGCTGCGTGCCGCTTTTGGCCTAGCGCGTCCCAGTGTCTGATTACCCCATCCAGGCCACAAGAGTTTCCACATCCGACGCTCCCGTCCGGCCTCAATGCAGCAACCAGAGCGCTCCGCCTCGTCTCTCCTCTCTTTTCTCTCGCCCATACTCATCCGAGCCCTCTCGCCTGCATGGCTCCCTCTGCCCGCCTGGCTTGGGCGGTCCCGTCACTTCTCACTGCTCCCACACCTTGGCGTGCATTCCCTTACTGTCCACTCACCCCCTCTAATCCAAAGGCCAAGTGCTGCTCCAGCCTACGGCTCCTTTTACCCTATCCACCACTCTTGTCCCACATCTGCAGTCGTCGCACAACAACGTCCTTGCTGCTACTACCGCCCCAAGGTACAGCGTTATTACCCTGTGCAACCTACACGTCCCATGCTCGCCCACCACCTCCACCACCACATGACATAATCTTCTCTGCCGACCAGCCCGCTGATCTGCCCCATCGAGCACTAAAGCTCTTTCCTGAATGGCACGTCACCGGCTCTCGGAAAGGCGTCGTGCGTCAATTTACCTTTTCTTCTTTTACCAAAGCCTGGCGCTTCATGTCCCTTATTGCAGATGAATGCAAAGCCAAGAACCACCATCCCTCCTGGTCCAATCTCTACAATCGTGTCACCATTGAATGGACCACTCACTCTCCCAGCGGACTTAGCACAAAGGACGTCGAAATGGCCGAGTTTTGTAATCAAAAGGCTGTCGAGATTGGACTTAAGCAATAACCTCTATTACTTACCCCCAATACAATCTCTCTTCACATCCGCCACCCTTTGATGATTGAGCGAGCTCCACGCACTCGCGACGCATCATCTTGAACCTCTCCTGTAGCCACGCTTGACTACACCTACAGCAAAGGAGAGGCAAAACAAGTTTAGCGTACAGTGGCGAGTGATTACTATCGCAAGCGGCCCGACCGGAGCTCCAGGCACGCTTACGTACAATACACTTACTACCCCCATGCGTATAACCTCCGCGGCTTGTCCGAAACAATCTCGACGTCTGATTGCCTTTCCCCCGACCCAATCTAGACAAAATGCCTTGCATGCACACAATGTCGAATCTCGATGGCTTACTTGCAGTACAAGCGTGACCATCATCATCATCCTTCCTGTCATCACCGTCTTCCACAGTCTGATCTGGCGCCGAGTCCACCAGCTCCACTTTTGTATCATTCGTTGTTGCACATGCTGACAAATCCTTTGCCTTGAAATGATCCCGCAACGCGGGTACCGAAGATAGATACTCCACTACTTACGCCCGGAGGTCCGGAGCCCGCGGCACCGTCACCTTTCCCTCGTATCTGCACACTGTTGTCGTCCTGAAACATATAAAATACAACAAGAAACCAAACAAGTTGTTACTGTTTCCGTTTTGTGGAAACCATTTCTCTTGCAATATTAAAGATGCAATCCGCGCTTGCAGGTGTAACATACCGCGATTTCTCAATACGTACCTATACCGACAATTCATCATACATAATACATCCCTTCTTTCCTTTCTCGAACATCCCCAATTTGGCCAATCGCGGAAAAAATACTGAAAAAGAAAGTGAATTAATCTGCTCTATTGCGCAAGGCTCTGAGAAAAGAAATACTACTCGTAAAATGATCTGATGTTTTGCAAATACGAGCGATCTACTTATTAGCATCTTCCGATAAAAACATGTCGCTGACGGGTTACAGGGGAACCAACCCCCCAACCCCCAACCCCCTAGTCAGATACATACATACTTACACGACTAATTCCCTCTTTCATTTCCCGCAAGTAAACAAGCAACGTATGGGCTGTTTTTTTTTCTCACAATTATCTTATATGGAGATGTCCTGGATAAATCGTACATACGGACTTACTCATACGATCGCAAAGTCCACGAGCAGTGCATTTGGCTGTTTTGCTTTGGGGAAAGGGGATCTAGGCATCAAGCTGTTTGTGATAATCCAAGCATACTATTATCCATTAAACAAGGAAGGGGAAAAAGGGGGGGTGGCTTGCCCCATTCTCTCTACACTTACAGCTTTGGTCTCCACACATGACCATCTATTCCCCGACGAAAAACAAACAAACAAACAAACCACATAGACACTCTCGTATAGCCCCCCATCTCCATCCCCGTGTATCAAAAAAAATACCCCGACAATACGCCCTTCCCCCTCCCCTACTTTAAACCCCCCCATCCCTTGCACTCTCTTCACCACGCAAACATACATTTGGTATTCAACAACCTAGCACCCAGCATATCATACTCATATCGACTAATCCACCCATCATTCCCATGACTACTAAGCCTTCCAAACACGCTTCCCCCCTTCCACACCACAACCTGGGGATCGAAATCGCGCGGCGGGGGCCCCACAAGAATCTCTTTACCATACCCCGGCCGCAGCTCACGGAGCCGCATCTCGAGGAACTCGCGGAGCCCGGGCGTCTTTGACGCGCCGCCAACAAGCATGATGCCGCCGAAGAAGTCGCGTAGTTTGCGGTCGTCGCCTCGGGCGCCGTGGGCGAGCGACTCGAGGATGGCGTGGTCGAGGGCTTGAATGGGGAGGATGGCATCGCGGGCTTCGGCTACTTTGGTTTTCTCGTCAATCGGGTCGCGGACGAGTAACGGGGGACCGTCGCCGTCGCCCATGGGCGTGTCGCGGTCAGGATTGGGCGTGTTGGCGCCTTCGGGGCCGGGCGAACCTGCCACGGAGGATCGCGGCGTGTTTTCGCCTTCGTTCAACCGGTTGAGCAGACTTAGGGCGTTGACTTGCGGGCGTTGGGGTGTTGATACGGGGGCTGTGGTGTTTACTGCTTCCAGTGCGCCGTTGCTGATCGGCACGACAGGTTTACCTGCTGCGGCTTCGATGACAGCGATTTGTGCCTGGGACATGGGATCGTTAGGTGACCCGTCGTACAGATCAACCGAACGAGGCACCACTTTTCTTCGGTTCTCGAGTTTCCGAGAGTTGTCGAATATTGATGGTTTGAAGAAACCCTATGCATATCAGCAAACGTACCGTACCCACTTGTACATTTGTTACTTACCATTACCGAGAGCATAGTCTCATCGTACGTCTTAAACGTATACTTGCGTGTATCCTGGTTCCAGGCTCGGAGATGAAAGTCCCACGTCTGCACCGTGACCGCACCTTCGTCCATGGAACAGAACTTTTGCTTTAGCTCTTCGGCAAGTAGCCAGTCGTATCTCCGCTTCAGATTCATGTCTGCGTATGGAAAGTGGCCGTACAGCATCATCTTGATGAACGTCTCCGTCACGTCGGCACCGCCCATCTTCAAGTTGACACGTGATTCCTCAGCACACAACCCTTCGTCGACACAGCAAATCGACGTCTTCTGCGCACCAATATCGACAACGCATGCAACACCGTAACCCGCACCAAATGTGGCCGAGAGAGACTCTTGCTGCAGGCAGACCTTTCCAAGGCCAAGGTCTCGCATCAGGATATCGAGAATCATGGTTACATACTGTCGTTCGTAGAGATCTGGAATGATGAATACACATTTGTAATTAACAAGGTCCTTCAGCTTTGTAATTCCCAGTTGACTCCGGAAGGCTTCTTCGAATATCTTGGAAATGTCGTGGTAGATTTGATTACGATCGCGATAGTCTTTCTCGTTGAACGTGCCATTCCGTATCGGCCAGAACAGCTTGTACCTTGGGTTCGACTTCTCTGGAATTCGTAGTGCCTCGTTTCCAGTGAAGAAATCCGGCACCTTGGTTGGGTCTGCTGGTATCTCTGTCCACTCAATGCGGTTGATGTCGTTGTGCTCCGAGATGATATCTGGGGGTGACTTTTTGTTGTAGTTTTGGACAAGGTCCTTGGAATTGGGAAGTACTCGTCGCTTGTTGGCGCGCATGCGCGTCCTGAGTTCAGTCGACATGGTCATGTACTGATCGGCAAACTGTATTGCATATTAGTAAATGTAGAGCAGGGTCTATCCGGTAACTCACGTCTTCTCCAAACCATTTCTCTGGTTGTGCATCCGTGGATTCAGATGCATCGACCTTCATCCTCTTAGGACAGGGTTCTCCGTCATCCTCCTCATCCTCGCTCTCTTTCCATTTCCGCGCAATGACCATAGGCACAGTCTTGGGCAACGCATCCGATCCAAGCCCTATCCTCAGGTTCTGACTACCAGGGTGTATTATGATGAGCTTCGAGATGTCAGTTCCCGATGCAAACGAGGCCTCAGCATCTTCCATTGTCTCGTCTGCAGCTTGTGGTGTCGCTCCTTCCGCTGCAGGCACACCCAGTGCGCGTGCGCGATCCTTGTCCCGCGCTTCCTGGACTATGCGGGCTCTCTCCTCGTCTTTCGGATATCGCACGGCAAGAAACTGCTCGTCTCTTTTCAGGAACTCAGTGTAGTAGTTTTTCTGATTGATCATGCCAACCTGCGGCCACGTCGTGAGATCCATATTGTTGTCTGTCCGCTCCAGCCCTATGATCTGTTAGCCGTCATATCAATTCGAAGTATACAGGTGTTTTACCCTCTTCCCTCGCCTGGGCCCTGCCTGACTTCTTAACAGCCATCTTTTTTGAGACGCTGCTCGTGCTTGATCAAGACTTTCAATGCAACCCTGTGGCAATCACAAACAAAACTCCAGGTTAAGCGACTCGACGTTTATTCACCGGGGAGAGTTGCGAAATCGCAATGGTGTTTCTTGTAGAAGTAACACGCGCTATTGGGCTAAACTGTGGTAAGTCTTGGACACAGCACGCCGCGCTGTGCTTTCAAAAGGCGGTATGTGAAAGGTGGAAGCGACTGCGGACTTGGTCGATAGGCGTAGTCTCGTAGCAGCAGATGATGCTGCTTGAAGGCAATGTCCGCGATTGGTGGCGAACGTCAGCTGAAGAGCACAATCAGGATGCGGAGTGCTTTGTTCTATTATGTTTGTGAACGGTCGTGAAGCCGCGTGAGAGGACGGCCTTTGGTGTTCGCCGTGGTTGCGGCGCGCTTGTCCCGTGATTGGATCGCGAGTCCGCAACTTCGGTTCCACAATCCTTGCTACGAAGCTATGACCATACAACTATAGTACGCGGGGTGATTCGCACCGCATCCAGCTTTACCTCCTAGCCCTCGTAGTTTGTCAATAACAATCTTTGTACATCAATTGACCCATTTAGTCTTATTCTTGGGGCAATTTATCTGATGTGAAAGTACGGCTGCTGGGAACAACAAGCATAATCACACGAAGCTCTGCGCTTGGAATTATGACGGGCGCCTAGGACTTCTTTGTATACTTTTAGTGTCCATTTTGACTCCTACAGAATCCCTCGTAGGGCTGTATTATATTACAACCCGCGATACCCATAAGGTCATGATACACTCAGTCCTGAACCCGTCACATCTGGTCAAGACCTTGTCCTGAGCAAAAATTTGGCTGCCGAGTTGCCGGGGACAACAAACATATGCTGCTCAGAACATGAGAGCAGTAGCCACCATACCGAGGAATAGCGCAACGAAAGAGACACCATTTTTATAAGCTATGCCTGTGCCAGTCGTTATGATGACAGAAGCAGTGGTGGTGACAGTCGTAGTAGACTCGGCCTCCCTTATGACATTCAAACTGGGAAAGTTATATCCAATGCCAGACGAGATGCTGTTGGCGGGAGAAGGGGGATAATAGGCGGCCGAAACAGCAGGGGTATTTGAGGAGATGTAGACAGTCGAAGACAAGTTAGTGGGTGTGTGGGTGGGGAACAAATCGAAAGAGGTGAAGTCTATGACTGGAGAGGTCAAGTTGATGACTGGAGGTGCCCTCGTCCCGGTAACTGCAGGAGAACTCGTGGTAGACACATTCTTGAACTCAGACCACGTTGGTTTGATGGCGAACGGTGGCCGTAGCTCAGAGAGCGGGATTGCTGTAAAGGTAGCAGTGATGATAGCCGGTGGCGGGAGGGTTGAAGGGGTGGTAGCGGTGCTAGCTTTGATGACCATCTCTGTAACCGTGACTTTTGTCGTTGACTGGATTGTCGTAGTCGTGGCAAGCTCATCGCAAGCAGAGACAGGAAGCCCGACATGACCAGAAGATGGCACATGGGTGGCGCTGCCAGTCATAGTACGAGTAGTAGTCAAGGTGACAATGACAGTGGCAGTCGGGCCCTGAGTCTCGGGGCACAAAAAGGTGAGAGTTGTCTGGCCGCCGTGGAGCAGCACCGTATCTGTGCAGAGCTTGGGTAACTTGCTACAGCCTTCGTCACGAGCAACCACTGCTTCGAGCGGGGCGGGCTCCACGAGGTAGCCCTCCAGGCCAGTCTGGAAAGCAGCGACTGCTCTCTGTGTCAGTCTTTTGCGAGACGCCGCAGGCACACTTTCCATGCATAGACAAGTGCAGAGGTACTTACCGGAGACTGCAAAGAAGGCAATGGCGCGCATGGCGTGCATGTTTGTAGCTAACTTGGTCTTGTGTATGGTGTGAGAAAGAAAAATTGTGGGCAGTAGAGACCGTAGTATTAATCACGAAGTTGAAGTAGCGTAGTGTGATGAGGTGAGAGAAACCTGGCCGGGCAGACGACAGTAAACAGTGCCGCAGTGAAATGAGCAAAATACTAGCCCTGCACCTCGCAAACGGCCAGTGGCCAACCAGAGCGAAGCCTGCCATCGTATTTTGGAGGTCGAGCCTTACGATCATTTGTTATGTGCTAAGTGAGTAGCTCTCACTGCTCTTGCCTATTCAGTAAGACGAATGCGTCTGGTAAACAACGAACGCCAAGACAGTGTTGACAGTGCCCAATCAAGGCAGTGGCGGTAGAGTAGTCGTATATCTATACTCTTTAGTTCTATTATTCACTGCCCGTGTACATCTTGGCTTCTCGGTGTTTAGAGAATGTAGCTGGTAAGAATATTATCTTATTACTTCATTACCCAACAACGAATCTCGTATACACAGATATGTCCATTAATATACAAATGCATAGTACAAGCTAATTGTAATGGACTGGAAAATGTGCAAGACGCTCAAAATTAAGCTGATTCCTGTGAACACAACATCGAGCATTAAGCAGACTAAAGAAAAAACTCATTCTGCCTCATTTGTTAAGAAAAAACTAAGAAAATAATTCAGATTCATAACTCTATATTTTCGCTCATAAGAGAAATGGGCTTATATCTGGCGCCCCAGCAACAAAATTCGCATACTGTATATATTTTTGAAGAAAACAAGTCCCTGCTTTTCGACTTCTCCCAGGCCAAAATGAGAGAAAAGACGATAGATAATGAAGAATGATGTCGAGGCCATGCAAGAAAGTGCGCGCTGCCATGCATGCCAAATGTCTAAACAAAACAAGACAAGCAGAAAACGAAGAAATAGAAACTTTGCTCAGTGTTTGTAAA
This sequence comes from Bipolaris cookei, assembly GCA_002286855.1. Lineage (NCBI taxonomy): Eukaryota > Fungi > Ascomycota > Dothideomycetes > Pleosporales > Pleosporaceae > Bipolaris > Bipolaris cookei. The sequence continues at coordinate 986,539 of NRSV01000001.1, forward strand.
AAAGAGTGCCGCTGAAGGATGGCTCGCGCTGAGCGTCCGTATGCAATCGCCAAAATGTGGGGAAAAAGTGCTGTATGTGGGAGCATGTCAAGCCTGTCGACAATGTCCATGAGAAACTTGCGCATGTCGTGGAAATACATATGTACGAGTTTGTAGAGTCAAAGCTGTTTGCCTTGGGAGTCTCCAGGTACATCTTAGCCGGGTCGTCGGAAAGCCTCCACGTTCAACGTGGGTGTCTCAACCTGTCTGTTCGTCGGCACGCCTTCATTCTTCCTCCTATCAAAGAAATTCTGGCACTCATGGCTGATGAATGTCCATTCCGCAAGCGCACGTCCGGCATAGGTACTCGATGTCACAGCAGCACCAGTGGGCGGTGCGCTAAGGACGGGTTCGAGGTTGATGCCCTTCTGCATCAAGAGGTTCTGTGCTGGAAGTGGGAGTCGTGGAGGTTGGAGGCGCATATGTTGGTATGCGCCGAAGCGCTTGTCAACCCATTCCAGAGAGAAGCGGAAATGATATGACCGATGGGTAACCGGCGGTGGTGCCGGTGCTGGTGTTTCGGCAGCCGCAGGAGTAGAGTATGCCTCGTTGGCCGAATTAGCACCAGTGGTCTTACTGGCGTTTTCCCTTTCTTTAGCGGGCCCGGGACTCTTTGATTTAGCATTCTGCTTCGAACTTCCTCCCATGAGGCTACGCAAAATGTTCCATCTGCCTTTGCCTGAATCGTCCTCTGGAAGATCGTGCGAGTCTGTTGATGGAGAAGGTGCTGGTCGAAGGTCGGCTTCCGAAATCAAGGGAGCTGGAGGAGAAGACTTTCGCTGATGAGGGTTTTGGACCACACCGTCGAACGTGAGAAAAGGACCACTGTTAGTCATAATAGGATTATCATTACGTATGATGAGAAAGCGTCGGCCTGGTGCAGGGTTGCAAGCCTGTGTCGACGGGTAAATAGTCTGTTTACGTTCAGCCTCTTCTTGAAGCCAAAGGTAGTGAGACCAGATTGACCGGAGACGGTCACTCAAAGCGCGTTTGATCGCTCTGCAAATATGTCAGCATATAGTGTAATGATGAAGGAGTCGCTTTATACTCACACTTCGACTTCGGTGTCAACGCCATCGAATCGAGCGACTCGCCAACAGATCAGCCGCATAAAGTAAGCGCGCACCATAGGACACCAGTGGTTGAAACGGCTTTCGAAAAAATCGGGTTCCAGAAGGAACTCGAGGCAAAGCCCTTCTTTTCGTTGGTCGTCCGCGGTCAGAGTTGCCCAACTGCTATAAAGGAAGGCGTACAGCCTAATCTCGGTAGCGGTGTTGTGACTAGCAGCCATGGCTCTGAACACGGTTAGCCAAAAAGGCCAGTCCATGATCGTATGGTGATCGCTGTCGTGTTGCTCGTAGCGAACGAGGATGACAAGAGCCTCTTCAAGAAAGTCGCAGAGGGTATAACAGGCACTGTTGTTGTAAATTGAAATCTTGCGTGCTTGTGCCTGCAGAAGACGAGCAAAACTCTCAGCAAACATCCTCCGGGCAATGTGAAGATGGGCATTTCGCTCGGAAAGGAAATCGCGTATTAACATTATGATTCGGTTTTCCTGCATCATGCGGGTGGCGTTTGCTGGTGGAAGGGCGAGATTCGAGGCAGAAGCATCAGGTTCCAGGACATCGTCAAAGGTAATTGCTGATGTGTCTTCTGGCGGGGGCTGCTGCTGTGGTATAGCATTCCTGTTGATGGTTGCATCCAAATTGACCAAAAGCTGGGCATGCACCATGATCAATCCAGGTACACAGATGCGCTCCGCGTTGGTAGGCTCAAGGGGTAAGAAATCGCTAACCAGAATGTGGAAGTGCTTGACAAAAACGTAAAAAAGGTCGCTCTCGGCGCCGGACCAGCGCTTTGTCCAAAGTCCGTACCAGTCGATGTTGGCCATGGCGAGTGGGGGCAAAATGGGCTTGCGTAGTTGACGCATGAGTCGGTTTAGAGAAAGCAACTTGAGCGGGAGAAGCATAGGTGGGAAAGATGCTGCAACTCGGTCGGATACGGAGTCCAAACGATCCAACTTTGACACACCTGACTCTTCCATTACCCGTCTCATCATTTCGAGGGATGGGCTCCATAGACGCACCAAAACATCGGCAACTCCAGGGCAGAAGCAAAAAGCATATGCACATGTCTTTCCACAGAACGTGACCAGACTTGCAGCAGCATTTCGCAAGGACATTTTCTCTACGACAAAAGCCATTTGGGACTGTAAGTTTTGCGTGAAGATGTTGCGCACATTGTGGTGAACAGATTCTGCAAGGAAATCTGTCGAGCTGGAGCTGGAGGCGCCCGAACTAGTTGTAGATGCAGACAATGGTTCTTCGCGGTCTGCAAGGGCACAAAAGGGCGAGGGGTAAAGTCTCCATTCAGGCCTCTCCATGATTGCAGCGATGCCCTCGAGGATAACCGGACGGTCTGTGCCAGAGATGGACTGGTTGTTCCGGCCTGCCACGAGCTCCAAGAGACCGGTCCACCAGCCATTGAGAATGTTTACACGGCGGTCGAGATCTTCAGGCCTGAGCTTCTGGTCTATAGGCCGATGGGCATGTTGGCGGAGAAAAGGAAGGAGGGAAGTGCGAACCACGTTTGCCTTGAGGGAACTGGATTTGGATTGGAACCTATGTATTGTTAGTTTGAGTTGTGTTGTTGGAGCAAGGGAGCCATACTTGCGCAGATCTGCATCGAGGGATCTGAATGCGTTCCATAACTCATCCTTTTTGCGAGGCTCATTCTTGATGCCTTTTAGCTTTTCTGCAGAGATGTCGCGTGGTAGCGGAGGAACGACGTGAGTGGGGCTAACTGGCGTTTGGTGTTGGGGATAATGCGGGAGCTGTTCCGTCGAGAATGACTTGGGCACTGAGGGTGAGTTGGAGGCATTGGCAGTTGCGGTGAAGAGACCACTGAGGCGCTTGTTCTTCTTGCTCAAGGGAGGCGGCTGGATTTCCTCCTGTACAGTGTCTCTTGCCTCGGACTCTTCTGGGATACTTTCAGCGGTCGTCTGCGTCTTCTGCTTGGCCGGCTCGACGGCTGGTTGTGTATTTTTCGGACTAGGTTCCTTTTTCTTGAGTTTCTTATCCTTGGATGGTGACGTCGACTCTCTTGACTGTTGCGGGCCAATGACCCACGACTTCCTGCGTAGGTTTGTCAAGGAGCGCGAGGGCGAAGGCGAGGGCGAGTCTGCCTGTTTGACAGCCTCTGGTCGGCCGCGTTCTGGCTTTGGTTCTGCGGACGGATCTCGGCTCCTAGTGGAGAAGGGCAGAAACCTTGAGGAGCGGCGGGGTGCTGGCGTCGGTCTTAGCTGAGGCATCTGCACGTCAGGCAGCTCTGGAGCATCCTCTGACGAGGGACTGGACCCATCTGAGTGGCTCTCGGAGGTCCTCTCCTCGCTCCTGGAGCGATCGGCATCATCCTCGGAGGCTCCCCTTCGCTCAGCAACAGGCGAATCCTTGTCGAGATCCTTAACCTGGGGAAAGTATGTATACGAGGCAGCCTTTGGCAGTTGGGCGCGTTCGGGTTCCTGGGGCAGCTGGAGGACGGCGTCGGAAGTGGCTCTGTTCCTGCCGCGGAGGGCATTGGTGATGGAGTAGTGGCTGCGAGGAGCCTGCGCGACGGCGATGGGCATGGCGGAACAGGGAGCGGGCGCAGCGAAGCAGTGGCTAGACAGCCCTTCTTTAATGCAAGTCGGGTACACGTCTCGGACAGGCTACGGGCTCATGGCGGAGTAATCGGACGGGAAGCGGCGTGGTGTTAGCAAGCTGGTATTAGGCGGGCCGTTGACAAGGCCGTTGGACAAGCTCCAATAGAGTAGCGACAGTGATTGCGGGAGCGACGTCACAGTCGAAGCTGAGCGGCCGGGGAGGAGGGGACAGGCACAGGCTGATTGGAGGGGGGAGGAGCAGCGGGGATGTGCAGCAGCAGAGTAGCAGGGAGGGCGAGAGTAGAGAAAGGCAGTTCAGCGAGTGTTCAGTATTCGGAGAGCGTTCAGTAGCGACTGGCAGAAGATTCAGGTTTGAGATTCTGGTCCAAGCTGGGGCTGCTACTGCTGGCACTAGTACATACATAGGACGGCTACGGGGGGGCCAGCAGGTTGATTGAGCTAGTATTGCTGCGACTGGTGGTGGTGCTACTCTATTGCCTCGATGGTGCGCGCGCGGGTGCAGGCCCACTGGCCGACTAGCAGGGATGCAGGGCAGATCGCGTCAGAGCGATGGCTCTATATTAAAAACGGGTGCATTCGTCGCCGTCGTGTCATCTGCCATTCGTCTACTGATGCGCCCTGTGCCTGTGCCTGCGCCGTTTGCTTGACGTGCTCGCTCTCGCGCATTCCCACGGCCGGCTTGGCCGCTGGCTGTGTCGTATCGTCGACACCACTGCCGCTTCGCTGCCATCCAGCGCATTATAGCCGTGGGCCGTGTTGGATATGGATCGATGTACTTACTGACTGCACATATGATCAATACTTCGCCAGTGCGCCCGCCCCCTAACAGGCCCCTACTGCTTGCTGCTCCTCACTAGGCCCCAGTGGGCCCGCCGAACCACCTTGTTTTTTCGCAACGTGAACTGTGAACACTGCAATCTCTGCGGCGGCCTTGACCGCAATCTCCTTGCCCACTGCCCTGACACGCTGCTGGTGGCCCCCGCCTGCTTATCGCCCGGTTTCAGTGCGAAGACGTCGTTGCGTCAGCCCCGGGCGCCGCCTGTCCCTCGCCTGCGCGTCTGCTTCGCCTACCACTGCTGCTACTGCTGGCAATGGCACATGGACATGGATACGGCTACGGCTACAATCCAGGGTAAACCCCTCAACTGACCGGCCGTCCGTCTTGATCCATACTATGGACAACCATCCAGCCACTAGTCGTGCACTATGCATGCCAAAGCCGTAGGTGTACACATGCGGCAGAGCCCATCCGCTGCTGGGTTCAACATTTTCGCCCTCAGGCCCACGCTTTCGCCCTGTTCCTCCGACATTCCGACCACACTAGCTGCCAATATCGGGAATTGGAGCCTGCAAGACAGTCGGCTCTGCATCCCGTGGCTTATCTGAGGGGCCGTGGTTTGCTCAGTCTGTTTGAGACATGCACATGTAATGCAGCAGATCAATCGGCCTATGCTGCACGGCGCGGAACAGCCTGCATCGAGTCAGTTGCAAAATATACATACATGCGTGTTGTACGCGCATGTTGATCAAAACAGCAACTGACCACCGCTAGCATACTTACTACTGCCATGTTGCCTACCGTGCGTCTTGCTGACTGGCCTTGTCCCTCCTCAGTCCGACGCACCCAAAAGCAATTCACTCTTGGCAACTCTTGTGTCCCATGCCGAAACCCACACCCCGCCACCCTCTCCGCGTCCTGCATGCCACGCATCCAACAAACTTGCTTCTCTCGCGATAGGCTTCGTCATACACAATGGCGCTCACAAAAAGTACCGCCTTCAACAACCAAAGGGGCGGCCACCATGCTAGTCTGTGCTGAGATTACTGCGGGATATTTACATCATGAGCGTGTAGATCAATGACCGCCATTGACCGCGGACAACCATGGCTGCTGAATAGCTCACACTCGGCCCCCCGACAATGTGCACGTACATGTACATACAGCCAATATGCTCAAATCCCCCCGTGCAACCCCATCCATGTCCTGCTACTTACCCTTGATCCCTCCGCCAATCTATGTTCAGTCAATCAAACAATCAATCCAGATAGGGCCTGTCACATAAGCAATCCATATCGTCATCCGCATATCGCGTCACGTGATATATATGTTCCCAGACAATGCATCCAATGGCTCGGCATTTTGTTGCCCAAGTGGTATTGACACACTCGCTAGTATTTTGATACATCTAGTCCTTCATCCAGCCATATTCTACATCTAGTGGGTAGCACCGGCAGTCGTGATGCTCTCGTCCTCTTCCTCAAACCAGTCCTCCTGGGGCAGTACCTCGCCGTCCTCAGCCGAAGCGCCCTCAACCTCAACAGTCTGTGTCTCGTATGCCTTGAGCTCGCTCGCAATGTCCGTCTCCTCGGGAGATGCGGGGGCCTTGGGGATGGAGAACTTCTTGACCTGGCCCTCGGCGTCAGAGGCCTTGACTTGCGGGACCTTGTAGTTCTTGAGCTCGCGGAGGTACATGTCCTGCACCAGGTCGGCTACAACACCAATTGGGTCAGTATGGTCGGATTTTCGAGCGGCTAGGATGAATCACCTGATCGGACGGCGGTGGGGGTGATGAAGGTGCGGCGAGCGACGTAGGCAGGTTGCTGCCGGGTGACGCGGACGAGCGCCTGGCGCTGCAGCGGGTCAGTACACATCCAATTCCCACCAGCAAGAGGAGCCTACCGAGGCCCTGATGGATTGCGCAATCATTGTTGATATGTCGGGGGTGGGGAGCTGGCAATTGGAAGCTACAAGGTGAAGGTCGATGTTGGGGAAAAACCGTGGACCGCAGCTTGACATGCCGCCCAAGGCGGTTTAGCGCGGGCGTCCCGCCAAGCCTCGCAGCCCGTTGCCTGCGCGTTGGAGACATAAGGTTTCCATTGCCGTTCTCCGACCTTCGTTCCTCCAGCCTCTGCAACCACACTCGTTTTCCTGCGTCCCTTGCCCAAGAGCAGTCTCCAAGTGTCGGTCTCGCGAGCCCCATAGCTAGAATCCAGAATACAAGCCTAGAACTACTCCCCTTTGGTGAAGAAAGAAAAAAACATGTCTTACGCACCCGACGGCCGCCTCCTGTCGCCTGGTGAGGTATATGAAGCTGCGCCCGTGCAGGTCAAGGACGACGAGTGGCAAGAGGACCTGAATGTTGCTTTGATCTGCCCCGACTGCAAAGAGAACCCTCCCAATTTGGTAGAAGAGTTCAGTGCTGGCGATACCATCTGCGGCTCCTGTGGTCGCGTCCTCGCCGACAGGATCATCGACACCCGCTCAGAATGGAGAACCTTCTCTAATGACGGCAAGTGGCGCCCTCCTACTTGCATCAGTGAGGTGCATGCTAATATTGTATGCTTTCAGACCAGGGTAACGATGATCCATCACGTATTGGTGACGCTGCCAACCCCCTTCTGCACGGCTCCCAGCTTCAGACTGAAATCGGCTTCGGCGACGGTGGCATGAGGGTTCGCGATCTTTCTAGGGCTCACAACAAGAGCAACCACGACAAGGTCAACAAGGCACTCCAAGCCGCCTACGGTCAGATCACGGCGCTCTGCGACAGCCAGAACATCAGCAGACCGACGGCAGAAACGGCAAAGATGCTCTACAAGATGACAGACGACGCGAAGCTGTTCAAGGGCAAATCACAGGACGCTATCATTGCCGGCTGTATCTTCATAGCTTGTCGAAAGCACGACCAGCAGCGCAGTTTCCGCGAAATCTTCAAAATGACCAACGTGTCCAAGAAGGAAGTCGGCCGCACCTTCAAAGTTCTCGAGGCCTTTATCCAGAAATCACAGAACAGCGGTCCATCAGTCGCCGGCAACGGAGCAGTCATCGACACGGTCAATCTCCTCAACCAAAAAGGTGGCACCACTGCCACCAGCGCTGCCAGCCTCATGCCTCGTGCCTGTGCCAAGCTGGCTCTGGGCACTCAGGTTCAAATGGTGGCCGAAGAGTGTGCCGACCAGGTCGCTCACTATGGTGTCGCAGCTGGTCGATCTCCGCTTTCCATTGCTGGTGCTTGTCTCTACCTGGTTTCACATCTCATGGGCCAGCCCAAGTCACCAAAGGAAATCGGCCTCGCTGTCGAAGTCAGCGACGGCACCATTCGTACCGCTTACAAACTCATGCATATGGAGCAGGATAAGATTATCAAGGATGAATGGATTGTAAAGGGTGGTGACCGGTCTAGAATTCCTGCTGCTTAGATTTCTTGTTTCAACTACACAGGGAACTTGGGGTGGTGTATGGTTTCACGTTTTGGACTTTTTTACTTTTCTTTTTTCTTCTACTATCAAACTCCTTTTTTCCTTTTCTCTCATCAAAATCAACATCTCATGGCATAAGAGGACTGGAGTTTTATCTTGTGTTTTAGACCTTTTCATTTTTTGGTTCTCTCTCGGGTTCTTTTTTGGTTCTACTAACTAGGGATTTTTTGGGGGGGGAGGGGGAAGTGGGGGAGGTTTTAACGCCTGGGGAGGGGAAGGAAAGGAAAGAAAGATTGAAACGGCCAATTGCCATGAAAGATATGATACCCGGATAAATTGGCGGAGGGGGGAGGGCAAATTCGGAAGAAGAATATTCAGATTGCGAAAAAAAAAGGCGTTTTGGTTGTGTGCGGGTGGGTACGAAGTTATGCGGAAGAGGAATTTGATAAGAAAAATGAGAATGCTGTTGTGGTGTGTGACTAGTGTGTAAACGGGTGTTTGAGTGTAGTGTGATATGATTGTTATATACAGTGAAAGCTGCATTCATCACACTCAAATCTTCACATTCCATGCCCATTTCGTCCTTCCCATTGACTTGGATACGTTAATGTTTGGATTACTATTTCCTCCCCCAACAAAGGCCATATTCACTGGTCGCCCCCACTTCCATTTGATATCGTGTGATTTCTGCTCACTGAGAACCGACTGTGCTTCCGTCATGACATCAAACCACGATACCTCTGCTCGGTCGTCTTGTTGGTAGGTGCATCCGCATTGGGTATTACATGTGCGGCTGAACGGAGTATGACTATCACATGTATTCTTATTGGCGAAGTGTCGTAGGCAACAACATGTTTAATTATTACAAAAAATGGAGTCACACAAACATACCAATTCTAAAAACTCAGTTCCAACCAACTAGGATATCACAAACCCAACCACCCTTTTCGTAACCTTCTTCTATCCCTACGCAATCCCCATCTCATAATCTACGCCAACTTATCCCCATCCATACATCCAACCTACCACTCAAACCTCCAACATCCTCCCCTTCATCCACTTGCCAAAACCCCCTTCAGCAACACTTTTACTAAACGCCACCCAAAACGCCTGTTTCTCGCTCACAGGTCTCGCGCATCGCTCAACTAGCGCCTTAACCTTGATATCCCGCAAGCCCTTGATAGCCATGACCTGCTCCGCCCACTCCAGATCTACACCACCGAAATCTCCGCTTCCACCAAGCCACTCGTTCTTCATGCGCAGCATGGTATCGAAGTCGGATGGGTTCATGGGGGTGATGGAGTCCCAGGCTTGATCGGGCTTGCCGGCAATCATTTGAAGGTTGAGCGTACTCAGATGTATGCTTGGGCCACCTCCTGCAGCTAGGGTATTGTCTGTTGCGCCGGCCAGGTAGGCGCACATTCCTGCCCATTCTGCGCGATCGAATTCCTTCGCGTATGGTAGTGCCTTCTTCGTCAGACTAAGGTGTCTGATCGAGGCCCGACTTCGGGGTGTTAGGTCCGAAAGAAAGGGTACCACAGCTTCCACGCTCATGTGGAAACTAAACGTATATGTGGAGTAGAGCATTTTGCTCGCTTCGGCGTGTATTTGCGAGTTTATACACATGAGGGAGGGGACCGTATAGCGTAGATGTGCGGTGTAGGGCGAAAGAAGGACGCGGTAGGTTGTTGGTGCCGTGGTTGTAAGAAACGGGCCTTTGAGGTTTCAGTTAGCCGATATCTTGTTGTCTAGCAGAGTATTTGCGAGTTATCTGCGTTTGAGGTCTTGCGACTCAATTGCTCACGATATTTCCAAGCCGTTGGAGAATCTGACTTACCAGTTCTTACATGATAAGTACTCCTCCTTTTCCATGTCTTCAAGCCTTGACCCCCCAACCAAGGATCGATTGTCCGTACGCTCAAATTGAACGGGTCGTTGTTCGTGTCCTCGGATAAGTAGGTATGAAAATCGGGTACCAAGTTCGCGACCGACGTTCCGCGCCCAGAGTAGGGGGTCTTTGAGGGTAACAGTAGATATTCGTAGATCATAAGGCGAATTTCGAAAGGCAAACGGAGGAGTGACGAGATTGGAAGACCCTCAGTCATGGTGGGCGTTGAATCCATAACAAAGAGTTATCTGCAGCTGGAACTTGGGCGCAGTTTACACAACTGTAGCGTACAAGCTGCCGCAAAATGTGTTGGATTACGACCTGCAAGGATAACGACTGGTGTCAGAAAGCAAGGGAACTTTTAATCGGTCAGTCAGTCAATCGATCAATCAATCAGCGTAATGCTTCGGACTGTGGCGTGACTGAGATGCTTCTCAGCTTCTGGGAACAATGACCAGTAGTGCAAGGTGCATGACATAAGACGCGCAGCCAGAACTAAAAAGAAGGTTTGCAGATAGTGAACGCGCAGGATGGGCTCGCCGCCATTTTGTTTATCAACGTTAGGCGTTGCGTGTTGTCCCGTCTCGTCACCGGCATTACAATGCTGAAAAATAAACTCGGGCAATACCTTGATGACCAGGATGCATGGCCGAGATCACCTTACCACGTATGGTAAAGACTGTTGGGCGATCTGTACTCGATATAGTATGGCCGCAGATCTAGAAGTGCAGTAGCTTGCCGAAGGTTGGCTGAGGTGGAAATGACATTCCGAGGGCGTTATCGATAAAGTCGAAGGCGGTGACAAACTGTAAGACACAAGTCCGGCGACGCTGATATGAATTGCGTGTTATACCGAAATGGTTCCAACAATCAGTAATCCGGCACATCGCAGTTGCTGACTTCACGTGAAGTTTCCCTGCTAGGGCCAACACCGACGTTACTATTTTGTCAGAATAGCCTCGGCAGAGATTGTGAAAGATCCTATCGCAATGACGAAATCGAGGCTCGCGCTGAGCAAGGTGTCTGTCGGATAAGGTAGTGATAGTGCGAAAATCACATCGGGGATGTGTCGGAACAACTACGATTGTTTGCATGCCATGTATCGGCCCTTTTGGTTAAGATTCGGAAAACATGCCCTGGCCTACGCTTGTGCTGTACCCTAGCGTGGCAATGGCTATTGTACTTACATAGAGTAATGTAGGACGGTCAGGTGCCGAGAAAAGCCACACTGGTGTTGGATTGATGGAAAAATGTGAGTGTTCAGTACTCGTACGTATTTGTTGTAGGCGAAATGGTTAGCGTCTCAATCCAAACAGGTACGTACCTGCAGCGCTGGACCCTGTGCCAAGGCCCAAACGTCATCGCAACAGGACGAGGCAGCCTGCATCCGATCCCATCTATCGGCATCCTCGCAAACTGGCGGGTCTCGATGTTCACAGCGGCCTGCAAAATTATGCAACTTCTCCACAGCAATGAAAACACGAGTTCATGCCATGTTCAATGATATCATTGCTCAGCTGTAGCAGCTCCATCCCAACTCCGTTGAGCTATCCTAATCTCAAGTGCTGCTCTTTGCCCACCCCCAAACCTTTAGCTATACCCTAATACAATTTTCTCTCAAAGTGCCAGAGAAAAAAAGTCGAGTGCAAGCAGAAAACCAGACAAACAAACATCTTTTTGAGTTTATCCCTCCCTTGCGGATATGAACGCCTCGCGACTGAGCACGTAAACTTTAACCAAGTGACCCGTAAAAAGAGAGGATGCAAGAGGAGAGGAACAAGAAACGAGATTGTCATAATACAAAATCTGAGGCCTTATCAAGCGTATCAAAGAAACATGCTTTTTCGTGCCATCAGTCAACTCAAAAAAAAACGGGAAAATGAGAAATTGGTCATTGGCCATACCCATTCGTCATCATGATAGGACTTGGCCACGTCCCCTTAAGCACGCGTCCACTTCTCCCAATTATGATTATATGAGAGACGGCATTTAGTGCTGCCCGTAATTTCCACCCCAACCTCCGCGGTTGTAGCTGTTACCGTATCCTCCGAATCCACCGTAGTTGCCGTAGCCGCTCTGCTGGTGGCTTCCAGAAGTTTGGTGACCAAGCCCGCCTAGGCCACCGTATCCGCTGTTACCAAGGTGGCTAGGGTAACCACCATAGCCTTGCTGAGCGTGCTGAGGTCCGCCTTGTCCGGGAGTGCTCTGATTAGCTGAGCCAGGACGGCCAGGCTGGGCCCCAAGAGCAGAAGGGCTTGGCCCTCCGCTTTTATAGTCACTGGAAGGCTTGAGGGCATCGTCACCAATACCCTGTCCACTCTGCTGGCCATACGAGCTCTGATGGAAGTTTCCAGGACGAGTAAAAGCATCAGGGATGGCGCCAAATCCAGCAGCTCCAGCAGTTGCGCTAGGGTTCTGAGATGCGGCCGAAGCTGAACGACCGTAATCGCCAAAACCTCCAGCTCCGCCACTGCCACGGTCGTGCAAAGAGGACGCACCGAAGCCTCCAGCATTTGCCGGAGAAGATGAATGCTGGTCAAACGAAGCCTGAGGGGACATGCCATAGTGGTGGGGCTGACCATACATGCCCTTTCCGAACGATCCATAGCCGGCTGCTCCTTGGCCGTAACCTCCAAACTGGTTCATGTAGTTGGCATAGTATGGGCTGCCATAGTAAGGGTGGCTGTAGGGATAACCAGCACCATGGCCATGCTGCGCGTGCTGGCCTTGTGCACCATGTCCTTGACCAGCCATGGCTGCTGGGTTAGGGGTGTTGTGTCCGCTGTTCTGTGCGTCGCCGTATCGGCTCTGAGACTATTTTGTTTCTTAGCACATTGCAGTCAATGGACGAAGAGTTCTGGCTCAGCTGCTGTCGTTACTCGGTCCACGACCTTTACTAGCTCCTCACAAAACATCTCGCCTGTACGATATGTGTCGAGGTGGATAGCATAATGATCGGTCGCGAATTTGGCAAGCTCGGCATGAGTTCGAAGTATTTCACTTACCTGTGGAAGCTGACTCTGGGCATAGGCCGAGTCAGTAGGTCCAGAACCGAAAGCGCTGCCAGTACGCTGTTGCGCGGAACCAGCTTCTTGCTGGGTTTGTGCAATAGGCTGACCGTAGCTACCATAGTAGTTCTGGTATTGCGCACGTTGTTCAGCGGTGAGATATGAGGGGTAGTTGTCCGGGGCAGACGAAAAGGCACCGGGCTGGGATGGTGCTTGGCTTTGCTGAGCAGCGTAGTCGTAGCCAGGGGTCTGCGAGTTGTTTGATTGTGGAATCTGTTGGCCGAATGGGTCGTACGGCTTCTGAGGTGGGGCAGAAGCTTCTGACTGGATGCCTGGCTGACCATATCTGGCAAACTGGTTGTATGGTTGATTTGATTGGGATCCCTGGTTCTGCATGGCCTGGGATGCAAGTGGGTTTGAGGGCGATTGGGGTAGAGTAGGCTGGTTTTGAGGAGCAGGGGGGAGTCCTGGGGCCTGCTTTGGTGTAGAAACGGACTCCTGCTGTTGAGTCTCTGCTTGAGGTGGCGCCTGACGTGGAGCTGGGGGAAGAGAGGCTCTGGGCTGTGCAACAGGCGAATGCTGCGGTGGTTGAGTCCTGGTCTCCGCCTCTTCTCTGTCCTCATCAACATCTGGGTCGGATCCCTCACCCAAGCCCATACTACCAAACTGGACAGCCGCCCTGTCTACAGCATGATTTCCAGGCATAACAACTGCCTCTTGTTGCTCAACCAGCCTCCTCTGGAAGCTTGCGCTTCGGTGCGGGGTTCCCGAAGTCGCCTTCAATGCGGTCGTCTGGTATCCTCCAACAGCGGGACGGCCGATGGGTGCTTGGGTTGGCCCGTTCAAGGGGGTGGCAACAGCACTTCCAATATCCTTCGAGCTTGCAACAGTGCTGAAAGCTGTCTCTGTAGGGGGCGGGTGTGACTCGTCAGGAAGATGCTCAACATTCTCCTGTGTCAATTGATCCGCAGACGGTGGCAGGGCGACTTCGGGAGTAGCCACTCCAGTGTTCTTGTCTGGCGTCTTCTTGGGCGTATCCTCAATGGTAGGTGGTGGCGTTTCGACAGGCTTGTCTGCAACTGGAGGTATGGATTGTTCTTCGGTCTGGACAACTGGATCATGGGGAACGTCGTTCGCGGGTGCGGCTTCAGGTACTTGCGGAGGCGCTTCGGGAGCCGCGGCGGGGACAGGCTTCGGAGCTGTTTTGGGTACCGCGGGTGCGGGTGCCGGCTTTGGTGCAGCAAACATACTTGCCCAAGTCTTCTTTGCAACTGTAATGGTAGCCTCAACAGCAGGCTTGATGGCTTCTGGGGTACTCTCGGGCGCCTGCGCGGTCGTCTCGTCGTGTTTACCCTCGTTGGGCTCTTCTCCAATAGCAGGGGTGTCCCATGCAGAGGACTCGTTCGTCGGGACTGATCCAGCAGCCGTACGAGGTCCAGCAGCGGCCCCGCCACGGCCACCTCGAATGCCACCACGACCACGATCGGTGCCCCGACCTCCACGGCCTCCACGACCGCTGTCGACACCGCGGCGGGCGCCATCAGACCGACCACGCAGACTGGAGGTACCATCGGCCGGAGCAACGCCATCTTTCGCCTTTGAGCGGGACCTGTCCTTTACCTTCTTAGGGACTTCTGAGAATTGAGAGACGGAGCCTGTGAAATGTCAGCAAACGACGGGCCCCTTGTGCAGGTGCCGTCCCGCGTGCGCAGTGCACGGGCGCAGGAGGGGCGCTCACCCTCACTAATCTTCTCAATGGTGGTTTGCAGGTCGCCATCAGATTCTTCGATTGCGAGCACTAGGTCGGCGTCGGTCCATTCAGGAAACAGTTCTTTGAGTGTGGGTAACTGTGAGTTGTAGCGCTTCTTAAGCTCTCCGAGCTCGCCGTGGTCTGCTGATGTGTCAATGGTTGAAGATGCGCTGTCGCCGTTTGTTTTCCTAGGCCCTCGAGAGCCGTATGATGCCCTGCCGCCGCGGGCAGAGCTCCTGCCTCGCGCAGGCCGAGATGGTGCTTCAGACATTGAATCTGTGTGAGGTGTGGACAAGCCGCTGGCGACTTTGGGTTGTGTGAATGTGTGGGCGGGTGTGGTGGACGTGCGTGGTGATGATGTAGAAGGAGGTAAAGTCGGGGAAAGCTAAAGGGCAAGCGACCACGTCGGCTTGGCACTGGCGGTTCCAATGGCGCAGGACGCGGCAGTGTCGCGTTGGCTGGGGTCTGAGTGGGCTGTGTGGTATGCAGAGGTGAGGGGAGCGTTCAGAAGCGATTGATCTACGAATAGCTGGGGCGTATTGCTCCAGCCTGCCGTCTTGCGCGCGCGTCTAGCCCGTCACGTGCCATACAGGCGCCCGCTTGCCGCAGTCCCATGGCCGCTTGTGCCTAGCCCACCTCTCGTCATCGCTGCACCGCAACACGATTCACGACTCACGACGACTGACTGCGCTGCCATGCAGTCCGCTACTGGCAAACGCGTGCTGAGTACCCTCGCCTCCAAGATCCACCCCCAGCTGCCGCTCTCCCCGCGAGAAAGCCAGCAGCTGCTGGCTCTACTTACCCAGTCCTTCCGCGCCCACCTCGACCGCGAACACCCCTTTCCCCCTTCGGAGAACACCCAAAGAGCGCCTTCACGGCAGCTGCTGATCAGTAATGGTCAGCGTGGCTCATCTCCGCACCATGCAGCGGCGTCATCCTATGCCTCGACCACCCAGCATCTGGACTCGATCCTAAACAACCCACTGTTTGCAGTTAAGCCCCACTGGAGAGGGTCGGGGTCTGCCGCAGTCGATGTTCTGAGAGACCCTGTTGGGTGGTTTATCAATGAGATAGCGTCTGGTTCTGCCACTCTGCAAAAGGCGGCCATTTGCCTCGAAGTGCTCGAGAAAACGACAAATGAAAGCCCAGCGTGGCTCAAGGATGGAGTCACACCAGCAAATGTGCTTTCAGAATGGCTACAGACCAGTGGTTTGGACACATCGCGCCAATTCTTGGATATGTGTATATCAAAGTCAGGCAACGGCAGTAGGTTCCTTGATAGGCTGGTGGCTTTACAGTTGGCCGAGGGCGAAACCTCTGCACCGTGGCGCTGGTTCATCCGATCGAATGAGCAGCGTGTCAAAGAAACCGGCCTGGACGTCTCAAGAGTGACCAAGTTCAGGCAACAGCTTCTGGAGAAGATGGTATCGATTGAGGCGAACGCGAGCTTGAACAGCGGTCTGGCTACTTTTATGCAAGCTTTCCGCTTTACGGTGAATGCAGGCTCCGAGTCAGCACACAGTGTGTTGAGGACCGCTGGGGGTCGTCTCGTCAACCGCATCATCTCCAGCCGGGACCAGTCCATCGACCTTGAACTGTACCAATCGTTCTCGTCATCATCGCAACGTTGGCTTGGAAGCTGGAGCCGAGCCGTTGAGGCTATGCTTTCCCTCCATCAACCTTCAGAAAGCAGCCCAATGCCAGGACTAAAGTTTATCAAGGACTCCGCTGGAGCCGTCACATTTGCACAGTCATCACGAAGCCGACGCAATTTCCTTGTCCAGCTATGTCTGGGTGTGGCCAGGGAGCTTCTGGAACAAGAGAAGTTTTCGGAAGCACAGTTAGTCATGGAATTCACTAAGATGCACTTTGCAGACCTCGTGCTGCCGAAGCCAGCAATCCTGGCGCAACCCGCATCAGAGCCGTGGAGCGTGCGCAGGGAGCAACAGAACTTGGAATTGCTAGACCGGCTGATCCCTACCTGAAGGGCGTTAGAAAGCAAGAAAGCAAACGAAGGAAATAAACAACTCATAGTTATAGTTTTGCAGGCCCTGATCAGTTCACGCGTTTTTAGGGGTTTCCAAATGTCAGACTGACAGGTCGCCGACGATGCGGGTCCAAAGGGTAGTGCACCGCAGTTTGACCGTGCGGGGAAAGCGCCTCGAGTTTAAAACGTGGTCATCACATCGTCATATTACGATCAACGTAGCGAAGAGGGAAGCACGATTTAACAACGCACAATTGCAATATGCAGAGCAGTATGCTGAATACGAAATTTAATTCATTTCAACTTGCTCCATGAGCTTTATTCTACATTAGTCTGCAGTAGACTTCTTTTTTCTTTCTCTTGGTATCGCTAAATAATAAAGACAACAAAATTGAAGAAGAGGAAAAAAAAGCCCTCATATGTCATGGTGATGATGATGATGGTTTCTGTCGTAATACGTTTTTATTTTTTTACCCTGCTTTCTTTCTCTTTACCCCTTGAGCTCTCCACCGTCGGTCTCCTCTGGCCAGACGTCGTAGCCAAAAGTATCCTTCATGTTAACAAAGCGTGTGTGCCTGCCTCGCGCAACGTCTTCGACAGCTTCAAAGTCTTCCTTGCTGAGCTCGGGAATGAGCCAGTTACTCTCGATGCGCGAGGGGGTAGAACTCTTGGGCAGGACGACGTAGCCGCGTTGAAGACCCCATGCAAGTAGGACCTGAGCTAGGTCGTAGCCACTGCGCTGGGCAACCTCGTTGAGCTTGGCGTTTGTGCGCACTTTCTCGCCTGTGCTGGGGACCTGGTTCTGGGAGCCGAGGGGCGAGTAGGCGGAGACGAGGATGTCGTTGTCCTGACAGAACTTGACGAGGTCGGTGTTGGGGAGGAAGGGGTGGATTTCGATTTGGTTCATCATGGGCTTGACTTTGGCGAAGCTAAGCAGCTTCTTGAGGCCGTCGATGGTCCAGTTGGAGACGCCGATAGACTTTGCCTTGCCGGACTCGTAGAGCTCCTCCATGGCGCGCCATGTGGGCTCGGGGTTCTCTGTAAGCTCCTTCTTGATGATGTACCTGCCGTCGGGGCCAAGCTTGGGCATGTGGTTGTCGTCGCTCTCGGCGGCAATGGGCCAGTGGACAAGGAAGGCGTCAATGTAGTCCATGCCCAGCTTGGTCAAGCTGCTGTTGAAGCTCCATTTGACTTGGTCAGGCTCGTGGAGGTGGTTCCATACTTTTGTGCAGATGAAGAGGTCTTTGCGGGTGACGCTGGGGTTCTCCTTGAGGAAATCGCGCACGGCGGCGCCGACCTCCTCCTCATTCTGGTAGAACCAAGCGCAGTCAAGGTGGCGGTAGCCCGTCTTGAGCGCGGTGGTGACGGCGGCGTACGTCTCGCCGGATGCGCCCTCGCTGGCGAAAGTGCCGAAGCCCACGGCGGGGATGGTGACGCCGTTGTAGAGCTTGTAGGTCTTTTGGTTGGCAAGGGAAGCCATGGCTGCGGTATGTGGAGATGAATATGAACAAGATTGAAGGGGGTTTGTCACTATGATTTGCACAGAGGGCAAAGAAAAAATGGACAGATTTGAGGTATGAATTTCTTCTAGACAGCAGCAACAGCGCGTGGCAGGACTACAAGGCTACATATATCCAGCGCATCTCGGGCTTGTTGAAATTTCTAACTTTCCCCCTCTCGTCACCCTTGGCTGTGCTGCTGTCATCATCGCTCGATGTGCCACGCTTCCAGCAGTCAGCAACACCAAGACCGGCGACAGGGCAGCGCCGTGCCCGTACACAACCCGACATGTGGCCGATCGCGGTGGCATTGTGGCAGCATCGGTCCCATTGCGAAAACTCGTCATGATAGTGCCATCCAACAGTTTCACAAGGACCCTGAGGTGTTGTCAGTTGCTGGCCGCGATGACGTCGTATGTGGATCTCCAGGGTCCACTGCACGGGCCGGCCAGGGTGTGCGTGGGACATGGCTGCGAGTGGCAGTTTTGCCGACGTTGACCAAGGCCAAAACAAAAAAAAGGCGTAGTCAGCACCAAGTACGGACATGGGCGTGGGCCAATGCAATGCAGCCTGTATGGATGGATGTACTCTCTACGTAGCACAGTACAGAAACTCACTAGTACCATCCAACGCCCTCGGCTGGTGCGGCTCTGCCCTCTCCAACTACTCGCTTCGCTGCGTCCGCCCTAATTCGGCGAGGCGCGCTTTTGGCCCCACCCATCCTTCGTCACTGCGACATGATTCTCCCTGCACCATCCTCGTCCTGCTGCACTCGTCTCTACACATTCCCACATGTCGACTGATAGCATATGCACGCCAATCCGCTTTGGCCGGCGGTGGGCATGTCCTTGTCCATCATCTCCTTCCGGCCGCGCTCATCTTTCCGCTTGCTTGAGGCTCTGCACTAAGCTTTCGCGGCATAGGCGAAACGTATACAGCCATGTTTCCAGGTGTTGTGGCGACTCACATCTCGCGAACCCTATCAGTCCCCAGTTTTCGGCTTTATCCCGGCGGTGACGGTATCCAGTTCTCATTCTCTGGTCTGGCAAACTCGTCCCCTAGCGCTCTTCTGCACGGGCGTGCCTGAGCCATGATGATGTCGAACTGTGGGTACAGAGATACTTGTTGAATCCATTGATTGCCAGTCCGTGGTTGGTGTGTCGGCCTAACTCGGGATAGCGAAAAGCTGTCTCGAAACTTTCCACTCGATACTGGCAAATGAGGAGGGCATATGGTGTCCATCACCCATCCTCGTTGACAGCTGAGATGATGATATATAGCCCCTCCCCCAGGACCCTGATGTCAACCATCCACTATCACATCTCTCCACAACTTCACTCACTTTCACATCTAGTTTCTGTGAAGTTTCAACCTACCTTTCCAACTTGATATACATATCACTTTTACATCAATATGTCTCCCGCAGCTTTCGACGAGAAGGAGCTGGTTGAGACTCCTCTCACCCAGACAAAGTCCAACACCAACGATGCTCGCTCTGGCTCCCTTGCTGTTGGAAGCAGCGAGCTTCCCATCCCTGGCGATGCTCACGATGATGGCACTGCCAATGCCATCGAGGTCCCAGCAACCCGCAGCGCCATTGCTGATACCACCAACTACATGCACAACCTTTCACTCTCGCCTTCCATGAAGGAGAGGAGAGGATCCCGAAACTCATTCGGTACCTCGCTGCCTATCCCCCGCTCAAAGAGGCAGTCAAGGTTGTCCTCCGTACACTACCCAGATGGCCACGGTGCTGCCAAGCGCCCTGGTATGCCCTCCATCCAGCCATCTCGTGATATCATCGCTGCTCAGCTTCAGGACTTGGCTGGCGAGAAGGTCCACGCTGCCAAGGACATGGCTTTCGTCTTCGACATCGATGGTGTTCTCGTCCACGGTGACCGTCTCATTCCTGAGGGTCAGCGCGTTCTCGAGATCTTGAACGGAGACAACCAGCTCGGTATCAAGATCCCACACATCTTCCTCACCAACGGTTCCGGCAAGCCTGAGCAGGCTCGTGTCGACCAGCTCTCCAAGATCCTCCACAACCCCATCTCCACTGAGCAATTCATCCAGTCGCACACTCCCATGCGTGCCTTGGCTGAGTACTACAAGACTGTTCTTGTTGTTGGTGGTGAGGGCTACAAGTGCCGTGAGGTCGCTGAGCAGTATGGCTTCGAGGACATTGTCGTCCCCAACGACATCGTTGCCTGGGACCCCACCATTGCTCCCTACCGTGTCTTCACCGAGGAGGAGCGCAAGACTTCCCGCCCCCGCGACTTCAGCAAGACCAACATAGAGGCTATCATGGTCTTCTCTGACAGCCGTGACTACGCCACCGACATCCAAATCATCATGGATCTCCTCCAGTCCGAGAACGGTCGTCTCGGCACCAGGGCCAAGGACCCTGTCTCCCAGCGTATCCCCATCTACTTCTCCCAGGGTGATATGCTCTGCCCCACCGAGCACCCCTTCCCCCGCATGTCTCAGGGTGCCTTCCGAATTGGTCTCGAGGCCATGTACAAGTCGCTTACTGGTGTTGAGCTCGAGCGTGTCGTCTACGGTAAGCCCGAATTGGCTACCTACAAGTACGCCGACGAGGTCATTGCCAGCTGGATGGAGACTATCCACAACGAGGAGAAGCTGCCTTCTCACATCTACATGATCGGTGACAACCCAGCCTCCGACATCATCGGTGGTAACATGTACGGCTGGAACACTTGCTTGGTCCGCACTGGTGTCTTCCAGGGCGGTGACAACGACGAGAACAACCCCGCCTCTTTTGGTGTCTTCAAAAACGTCCTCGAGGCTGTTCAGACTGCCATGAAGAAGGAGCTTGGCGAGGACTTCGAGTTCAAGTTTGACGAGAAGATCAACCCTGTTATGCAGGAGGGTGGTGTCTCTGCTATTGCTTAGAGGGCTCTCTCCTCTCTTGCTTTCAGCACGATTTTGGTATGACGAAAGGTTTCCTTTGTTGCATTTCCACGGCGTTTTTTCCTTGGTGGTCGATATATCCTTGCATAGCGCATTGCTTGCATTATAGATTAACGAAACATTTCTTTCCTTACTGAATACACGAGAAAAAGTCCTCTGGACTCTTTGTTTTCTTAGTTTCAAAATAGATCTCTACGAATTCTAAGAAAAACTTCTTTTGTTTACACACATCTACTGCTGTTATCTGCTTCACGTGACATGCCTACTTACTGCCTACTCTTCATCCTCATCAAACCCAACAAGTGCCCGTTTCAACCTCACCGTATTAACCTCTCCATCAGCTTCCCACGTAGCCCTACATTCATACCTCCCTTCCAGCCTTACCCAAACATCCCACACAAAATACCGCGCAAGCACTCTACTCTGATACAAGGCAAACTTCGCATCTCTCTCACCTCCCCCATCATCATCCTCGCAACCCACATCTTCCAATCCACCACTACTACTGCTCCCTAAAACCCCGCGGACCGCCACGCTCACACCGCGGTCCAGCTTCTCGGCGCAGCAGGTCCCCCGCTCACCTGACATGACACCGTCTGGCGTGAAAACGTCCCACATCACCTCTCCCCCCACCACGGGTGTCGCCCCGCATTCGCGTGCTGCGTACTCATCGTACCACTGTCTCAGCGCATTAAACCTGCTTCGGACGTATAAACTCCATTGTAACGAAAAGCCAAGGTTGCGGTATGATCCTGCCTATTTTGCCCGATTAGGAAGTCAATCACCTTCTACTTTAGAGAGGGAGGGAGAAAGAAAGGGTGGGATGGTAGGCGGGTGGGTAAAGGGGGGGGGGGGATAACGTATGATGATGGAATTTTGATGTCGTCGGATGAGTAATGTGGTTCCTCCCTTCCGCCCTTCGATTTCGCGCTTGTAAGTGAATTCTTGGACGCACGGGTTGAGAAAGGCGGTTATACATGGAGTATTTGTGTGGCTTAGGATTGTGGCGACGGCGTCGCAGAGGCGCGGGTGAGCGGCGTGTAAGAGCGGGTCTTGGGTGTTGAAGTAGGATGCGAGGTCGATGACGTGCATGGTTCGGGGCGAGGAGGTGGAGGTGAAGATGCGGGAGTGGGGGAGGAAACACGTAAGCATTATTTCGTCGCAGAGGTCGCCTGGGGGAGAGGTGTAGTAGGTGTTTTGGAGTATGGATAGTTTTTCGCGTAGGTCGGTTTCTTCTTGGGGGGTTTCTTGGTTGGTGTGTTTGGTTGGGGAGAGGGGGATGAGGGAGGTTATAGTGGAGGTGAGACGCGATAGAGCACTGCGGTCTTTTTGTGGACTAGGCACACCATTTTGTTGCCCGGGATTCTTGAAGGACGCAATGAAGGTGCTGGCGATGCGGTAGGCGTCTACCTCGGCCCATTCTTCGTCAGAGGGGTCCCATATTGAACCGCTCGCGAACAAAGATAGGTTGTGTGGAGTAGCCAGTTTGCGGGCTGTGAGATGGCGAGTGGGGAATGATGCGAACGGCCCAGAAAATGTCGCTTGTAGGTTGATTTGGAAGGTAATGGGCAGGCCAAGGAAGCCGTAGAAGATGCGGAGTTGCTAGCACTGTCTGACACTGAGACTGAAACGTGGCTGTTACTTAAAGCTGGGCACTATGCGGTATAATCTCGAAGTGAAATCCAGTCGTGTTTATGAAGGCCTTGGAAGCCCGTTTGAAGTTTGAGCCACTCACTAAGTGTTCGTTTGTATTACAAACAAGTGCAACATAGACCTCTTTGTGGGCCTCCAGACGGACATGTTTACTATCGTGAGTCAGAACGTTGTAATACTCAAGTACAAGAAAACTTGAGCAAGCCCATAGAGTGTTTTATAATTAAAGATATGGTGGTTTGTCTCCAGACATTTTGAAAAACCACATTTAGTTATGTAGGACATGGTCTTGGGGGTTTGAGAACATTCCGATCGAAATTGGTCTTGGAAAGCATTCCAGGATGTGAACAGCGTTATTGTTCGGTATCCGCTTCCAAATACATCTTGAAATCTCGTATTGGGCTCAGAAAACAGCCACGAAGCGTCACAACCTATCCAAGGCACTTGAGGAGTTGGTAATTTTCGATTCATTCAGGAAAAGGCCAGACTCTTTGATATCAGTCGTGATCGCATCTCCCCCATATCTGCCATATGCTCCGTAGCCGCTGCAAGAACAACTACACCATCATTTTGTCCATCCTCGTCAAGTCCGTATAGATGCCCATAGCTTTCGCAAAGAACTCCGGTAACCGAATGAAATGCCGCTTCCCTCCTTTCCCCAAGAGTTGATGCGCTTATCGCAGACGCCTGGCCTCACGTTCGGACTCGAGCAGGCAAAGGATGTCGTTCTCGCGGACTAAGATGTTATGTCAGCTGATGGTAGAGGGGGCGGCAAAAAGCGGGCAGGAAGAGAGCGTTACCTGGGCCCTTGACGTTACGGATGATGGAACGGGTCTGGTCGTCCATGAACTCGACACGGCACTGGGTGACACCACCACGGGAACCTGTAAGAGACTGTCGTCAGCCTTCAATTCTCTCTATCTCTCGCACGTTTCTTGCGGCGCGTGTCGCATGCGCCCTCTATGCAGCAAATTTCGCAAATTTCGCGTACCGGTTCGGCCAAGGACACGGGTGACCTTGACAAGCTTGACGGGAGCCTTAGCTGAATCCATTATGTGCGGTTGTGTGTGTGTTTGACGGGAGTCGGTCGGTCGGTGTGCGGAAGAGCTGGGTTGGGCGTCGGGATGGAATTGTCGCTGGCTAGAGGCTCAGAGCGATCGTGGGCTGGCAAAATCTAAGCGAAGGCTAGAGCAACCGGGGTTGGCGCACGGCCCACTTGACTACCATTCGATGAAGGACCTAAATACCTTTACCTCAACACCCAATCACTCGCACGATGGGTTTGCACTTTTTCTTACTGAATAGGGTATGGCACGGCATTCATGATTTTATGTATAATTGATCAGCAGTTTTGAGGTTGTTATTACTGATATGGTATCCTGCACACTCACAACTGTGCCAAGACTAGCGGGAAAGAACACACCAACGCTTACTTACTCAATACATTCTTTGTTTCCAGCTACCATATCTCTATGAGAACATCCATCATTGATATCATCCAAATATCTCAAGATTTTTGAGTTTGTATCATACAATCAAATTTATTCTGGGCAGGCATGATAGCGCCCAAGTCGTCAACTAAGCAAGATGCCCATCGTTTGATTATATGGTCATTCCATTAGTTTATATCATAGACAAGTCACTAACTATTCGATCGTTTCAACGTTATGCTGCGCCAGTACCCTCCTCCCAGTATGAACCAAGCCACTCATACGGTTCCTCTGGTACATATTGATTCAGTATCTTCCCTTCAAACTCAGTAATATGGTCGCGCGTCAGATTGTACAGCGCATATTTCTCATCGGGCCCAGTTCCAACAGTATAAGGGACTGTTTGGACATTGTTGCCAATCTCCTTGTCGACGTACCGATCAACATCTATGACCTGGGAATCTTTGATGCGGTATTCGTCACCGTAGTTGGGGTTGATCCACGTCATCGTGAGTTGAAATTACTATCAAAGGGGAGTGAAATTGTTCAACTTACTATACCCATTCTTGTACCTTTTACAGCAATGACGTTCTGAATGGTGACATTGCGCTTCGCCTGGTTGAGACAGTTTCCGCACGATTGATAGAAAGTACCAAATTTCTCGGCATAGAAGCCCGTGATGTTGAATTTGCCTCCCAGCGAGTTGTCCTGGAAGATCTTGTCGGTTGCGTTGCGTGCGCCGCCACCAATGACACGGAGCTGTGTGTTTAGGCCCTTGGATGTGAGGGCATCTTCACATACGTCCTCCCACCAGACTGGTTGCATGGTAAGTCAGTGGTTGGCTGATACTCGATTGAATGAAATGTCTTACCATTCTCCACCCAGGCATCTCCGAGAGCATGGATACCTTCGCTCTGGTGTTTACCAATAATCACGTTCCGGATTGTAGCCCCAGGAAGTAAGTTGAAAACAGCATCCGCGTCGATTCCCTCTGCCTGCTCACTGCAGCTACCCTCCACACGCTCATATCGCTTCATTTGTCCATCGAAAATCTGGCCAGGAGCAATGTACATAGCCTCTCTGAGCACAACAGTCTCATTCGGAACGGGAAACCTTGTGACTGGAAAAGGAAATCTTGGGGGAGGCCGTGCTCCAAGATCACCCTGTGTCGAGTCTGTGCTGCCTTGGGCTCCATCGCCATTCTGGCGGGGTATCACTGTTGCTGTGGAGAGTGCAGGTAGAAGGGGAAGAATGACCGAGGTAGAGAACTTCATCGTGAAGACTGTATCTGCAGTGTAATGCCAACCAGACTCTTGAGACTGCTGTCTTGGCTTCAAGTAGAGTTTCAGCAGTGCAAAAAAAAGGTATTTCACAATTGATACAGCATATCCAGCCTTTATACCTCATCCACCACCATGCCAACATGCCCAGAAAGTAGTCCTTCGAGCATTCTCATCACGCACACCTCTCCACATGCAACCCCGTATTTCAACCCCGTCCCAACCCCTTTTAGGTATACTATGTAGGCGCAAGCAGGCTCTAGCTTCCCCCACAACTTGCTCCCCAGAGCGCCACAAACTGCGCTACCCAAGCCAGCCGGAAGAACTTGGATCCCATGTTTTTGTTTCCGTGAATAAAAGGCGTTGGCGTAGTGTTAGTAAGGGCACTTGGCATGCAGTTTACCGAGTGGAACAGTGTAGCCCCAAGTCCATGAGGTGCATTGCCAAGGCGATGCCACGCAGTAGTACACCCGGCGGTGATTTTCTCCACGAATCATAGAAGTACTTGGCAGCTTTGTTTCCCCAGCTTCGAGATATTTGTGCTCCTCATATATTCTGGATCACCATTTCCGGGGTAACAGTGGATTTGTGCTTGAGGGTTTACTCATTGCTGCGTGTTGCGGTCGTGTTTTGAATTCGAAGGTTCACGTAAGCATGGTTGGAATTCCAAGACTCGAAATCCTAATTAAGGGAAAATCATGTTCTATAGGATGAAGATGGAGTGATGTGTAAACAACCAGTCGTAAATGGCCCGTAGTCTTGAACGCTGAATCATACCGCCTTGGTATCATATGGTAAATATTCGGCCAACGTACATTTACATATTGCAATAGACCATAGCGCACTCTTATTTCCACTGGTCAGCCATTTCCTTCACAGCCTTCTCTAAGCTATCCCATCTGAATCCCTTGACTCGTTTCAGTAACTCCTCTGCCCTCTGATTCGGAACCTTCATCTTGTCTTCGCCCAATCCCTTGATATTTTCCGGGAACTCCCTCTCGGGATACAGCTTACGCCAAATATCCATCATCTTGTTGTAACTCCATGGCTCTGCAAAGGCAAATATGCGTTCGGAATGTACGTCGTTGTAGATCAATGCAGCGACATGCAGTAGCGCGCAGTCGACGGTATGAACATACCATTGTGGGCCGGCAAACGTGGTGAATGATTCGAGATTCTTATTCGTCCAAGCGAAGTGGGCCCACTCGATGGTAGATGGTTTGCCTTGGTGTTCGGGAATGAGAAGGGCGCTGAAGTTCACATTTGGTAGCTGTTACAGTCAGTATTGTATATAAAACGATTTCTTGGATCGCGACTTACAATAGAGTTCAAGACAAAGCTTGGTTTGTTCTCTTCCATCCACTTGGCTATTGCCTTTTCCGTCTCTGTCTTCATGGCCGCATAGCCCAGTAAGCCTGATCCATTTCCTTCTGCTCGAACACGTCTTAGTGCCTCTTCGTTGTAGGTACCCTCGTCGATTGAGAACTCCACATCGGGGTGAGGGAAGGTCGCGGCGATCGATGACGAGGTAAAGACGAAGCGTTTGACCGAAGGAGTTTTCGCGCAAGCCTTAAGGGCATTGAGAGCGCCTTTTACTGCGATGGGAATGGCCACGTTGATATCCGAACTCTCACTAATAGGTGCTGCCACATGAATGAATCCGTCAATACCTGACAGTAGAGTAAGCTTAGCTGTCTTCTTTGCGAGATTAGGTATTGTATAACTTCAACGTACCTTGCATAAAATTGTCATAACAACCTTCGATGGTCATATCTGGAACATTAACCAACTCCAGCTTTGCACTGTTGTGCTTTTCACTAAAATAGTCGACCAAGTATTGGTGCTTCTCAGCATTCCTCACTGCGCCACGAACATTGTATCCCCTCTTTAGTAACTGATCGGTGATATGGCTTCCAATAAGACCATTGACGCCCGTCACAAAGATCGTAGTCCCAGCTTCAAGCGCAAGAGTAGGCATAGTGGGGCAAAAGCTTTCAAGTGTGATAAGGGGGCGGGGTCCACAAAGTATACAGGAAAGGAGTATGAACAGAAGTGAGCAATGATTTTTCGACAACAAAGCTTGGATTCTGTTGCTAGAGCAGAGAAGAAATTATCAGATGAGATGTTAAATACGTTTGTGGAGAGCATCAAGGTCACTAAAGACTAACTGTGTTAGGAAAGGTGTGTTCGCCTGCATGCTGAAGGATGGTGTACTTACGGATAGGATTTAGCATCACACCTCGGTTTTATCCTATCAGCGAGCATTGGCGTTGATATTTTTTGAATTATATCTGACGAGCAGTAGTCCAGCTTGGATTTCTTATGACATAGAGTATGAGGCTTCGAATGAAAATGGACTGTGCTCTCGTTGGAAGCGAAGCCATAGTAAGTGAAATGTAGCAATTTATCACGAAACAAGTTTGTGCTACAGCACGCATAATCAAGCGATATGTTCTTATTAGGGTTGTTTAATTTTGCATAGCCTTACGAGAGGATAAAGTCACCCGCCGGTTCGGACATTTCGACATGATCGGTAATGGGTATGATTTGTAATAAAGATATGCAGGCAGAGGATGTAGAAAGATTGACTTTGATTATTCTATCTAATTCGAGGACAGTCCTCGCACTTCCATCTGAATATCTGAGAGACGCAGGATTTTGCTTAGTCTGATGATGTATTTTCAGGCGCTCTGAAATAGGATGTAATGAATTCGTTAGCCACGGGCTTGACTACACCTTGGCTAAGTATGAGGAGTAAATGTAAAGCCTTGTAAGCTGTTAATTTCAGTAAGAACGGTAACTTTTTTTCTTCTTGAGAGAAACCTCTTCCGTGGAAATTAGAGTACTGAGGCGCTTCATAACTGGTGGCCTTGAACTTGGTAGAGAAACAAAGTAATCCTTCATTCCCTTCTTTCGAACAAGTTAGGTATTGCACCGAGGTGTAGCCAGAATGAATTCTTGGGGTGGAGTATGGCATACGCATGTAGTATCAATATTCTATAATCAAGAACAAAACAGCGCATGGGGCTTCCTTCATGTAATCTTACATAATGGCGAGAATCACATCTACAGCTTTCCTCTGCTCTTCTCCATCTCCTCCTGTAGTACCAATCCAACAGGACCACCACGGCTTCCGTCACCGGGCCACTGCTCCTCGGGAAGGCGTTCAGCAGGCCAATCCCAAAGGCCCTTGAAGTCCTCGGGTGTTCGGCCTTGCAAACATTCTACAATGCTGTCACCAATGACGGGTAAAAACTTGAAGCCATGGCCTGAACCACCGGTGGCGACAAACAGACCGCTATACTTGGGGTGGTACGATATCAAGAAGTCGCCGTTCCTTGTGTCTGTGTACCAGCAGATCTTCGATTTGGTAAACGGCCGTGAGGGTGTAGCAAGCGAGGGATGTATTGCCTTGAGGAAGTCGCGACATTGGCGTTGTCCCTCTACCGGAACAGCTTGTGTCGGGTCGTCGACACCTGTGTAAGGTAAAGATACCGTGATTGTCTCATTCGGATCGTCCGACTCGGGATGCGGAATGGTCGTCGGATTAACATAGCCATGACCGTGGCGCGCCACCTTGAGCAACCTCTTAGAGGGCGGAATCATAAAAAGTCCATGTGAGAGATTCAAGAGAGTTGGCCTGTTGGCCATTTTCGCTTCCTCTTCCTTGGATATTGGCATATAGCATATGGCCTGTCCGGTCGCTTTGCAGATGCCTTGTAGATCTATGAGCGACGCTGTCCATGCGCCTGCTGCCAGTATTGTCAAGTCGGCCTCCAGCTCACTTGAATCGTTGAACCGAACGCCAGACACGGTGCTGGTCTTATGGTTGATCAACAACTTCTTCACCTGTTTGGTGACGAACTTGACTCGGTTCAAACTCTCAACCTTTTCCCGCAACCAAATCATAGCACCCTCAGCATCAGCCCAGCCAGAACTCCAGTTGACATATCCTGTGGATCCGTTGCCCCATGGAGCATTGCCCTCAAGACCACATGCTCTTTGTATTTCTTCAGCCGAGTTGAGGACCTCAACCTTGTCTGTTCCTATTGCCCGGACATTTGCCAACGAATCTGGCACGTACTGTTGTTCCGGCCCCCAGGCAGTTACACACAGTCCGACTTCATGGTAGTGTTCCGTCGCAAAATCGGTTCGCCAGCGGTTCTGCGCAATAGTTGCTAGGCGAGTATAGCGTGCGGCGGCGTAGTCGGGACGTATGATGCGCGAGGTATCAATCTATTTGTGCTTGTCTGAGCGTGCTGTCTTTGTGGAAATGGCATGACGCGACAACCGAGAAAGGCCGCGTGGCAGAGAGCATAGATGCCACGTTAAATTGCTGTACTTACGCTGGAGCCGTCAGGTGCAGGAAAGGGCTGTCGGTCTACAACAGTGATTGAAGTGTCTTTGTACTGTGGGTTCCGGCAAAGAGAGTAAGCAGTTGAAAGGCCAAATGCGCCACTTCCGACGATTAGAATGGATGAAGGTATAATATTGGAGACGGTAGAAGAAGCCATTGCGCACAGTTTTGAAGGGAAATATCTGCAAAAAACAAAGGAGTCACGAAGCAGAAAAGCACAAGGAAATATTGGACGTACAGACTTGAAAAAAATCCCGACCAACAGCCGCTGGTAGGCCGATATCGTCGACTGATTAATGGCAGATATCGGTTATGTATGGGCCGACCCTCATGGCTTGCAGGGCGCTTTGACACTAGACTGCTACCGACCGATTGGATCGCGCGTCAAAAGATTTGAGGCTCCAAGCCAACATTTGCTAGCCTCAGCAATTGAAAACCAACCACACTCGCCACGCACTCGATCGATAAATATTGGCACGCCATGGCGAAGCTGCCTAAGCCTCCCAAATCGTTTCCTATAAAATCCACCATACCGACGAAGCCTGCCGCACCACTGCCCAGGCGAATTTCCCGAACGCAGCTGACCGCTGAGCATCTGCTACGAGTACCCGAAAACCAGACACCTGAACAAGCAGCCAAGAGAGTATGGGCGGCACGACCAAGGCTATCTGATCTCCAGCGGCTATCAGACGAGGAGTTGAGGTCGGCGCAGCACCAGGCCAAGCTGCGAAAATGGAGACAATGGCCCATGTTCGGCATTGGCTTGATCGCATTCGGGATGGGCACATACGCAACAATGCTCTGGACATCGCTGACTCATAACGCCGACTTGAAAGACCTGCCGGTGGATCTTTCTGATCGGTTTGACAAGGAGGCTGAGGGGTACGATGAGAAAGTGGATACATCGGAGATGTTACTCTTCCTAACTCGGAAGCGCAAGAAGCTCACAGCCATGGCAAAGGGACACGTGTTGGAGGTGGCCGTGGGCACAGGAAGGAACATACCCTATTACAAGACGAAACAATGCGCAACTGTAACGCTGCTGGACTCGAGTGGGCCTATGCTGGAGGTTGCCAGGCGGAAATGGAACGACAAGCACAAGGAGTACTTTAGCCGTGTCTTTTTTAAGCATCAATCAGCCATTGACCCAATAACGCCTCCGTATGGCGCACAAGATGGATACGATACAGTGTTGCAGACAATGGGGTTATGTTCCACGCCGGAGCCCGTCAAGCTACTGCAGAATCTAGAAGCATCGACTAATGAGGACGGGCAGATACTGCTTCTGGAGCATGGAAAGTCGCATTACGAGTGGCTCAACAAGATGCTAGATAAGACGGCCCCCGCGCATGCCGATGAGCATGGTTGCTGGTGGAACAAGGACATTGGCAAGATTGTTGAGGAGAGTGGGTTGGAGGTTGTCGAGATGAAGCGCTACAACTTTGGCACGACGTGGTGGCTCCAATTGAAGCCGAGAAAAGGCATACGGCAGAAGCGGATTACGACAGGTTCAGGTGAGCAGCCGGCTACTGCGCGAGCCGGACCGGCAATTGAACACAAGCCATGGTGGTGGTTGTGGAGTTGAATACATAACCCTCCGTCTCGTCATCTCCACCCCGCATTATCGAGAGTGGAGACCTGGCACTATCAGACACAAGGCATGCAATGCTCAGTCTGGACTACTTTACGGCTACGTACAGCTACGCAGACGTACCCGCAAGGGCGCTGGGCTGGCCAGGCCAGGCAGCTTTTGTTTTTGCCCAAGGTGACGCAAGGGTTGGGCATGGCTGTGATGAAGGAGGGGCACGACCGGATACGGTAATTCCAGGATGGCGACCGAGAATCGTCACTTGGGGACCCAACAGCAGGTGAAGCGAGATCTGCGGTTGGGATCATGGGCAATGCACAAACGATCGCGTCACCATCACTACTTTGCAAGCGCACGGCGGCTCATCCAAACTTTGATATGTTTTACCATCAGGCCACGCCATGTGCTTTCGCGTGCTTGAGGCATGGGCGGGAGGCCCGTTGAGCGGGCAGGGCAAGGAGATGAAGCTGCGTAATCGTGCACGCAACAGCCCTCTGACTCGACGTGTTGGCTTGTGGAAAAGAAGCAAACAGACATGCGTCTTCACCGTCTTTCACAACTTGCCAACTGCCTTATCCAGCCCGCACTTCGTCTGGGGAAGAAGGATAGTGCATCCGCAAAACTGTGTGCCCACAGCCCAAGTGCGGCGCCAAACCTTCCAGTTCCCCACAAAAGGTGACGCTGAGCTGCGCATGCAGGCCAGACTTGGCGGCATGCGGCTAGCCAGATGGGGAAAGGATTCCTGCATAGCCCATGTCGCATCATCCGAAGTCATGGCAACTCGCGTGCGCAATGTTTGGGGCAATGTCACGATGTCCCCCCTCCTCGGTGCGGGCATTGCGTGCGACAGAGGCTCCACGATGCCCATTGCTGGACGTAGGCACGCACACACGAGACATTGGCAGCTCGTACGAAGCCGTGGCCGTCCTTGTCTCATCGTGGCTAGCAGCAATGTGCCTCCGTGCTGGCAGCGCCTCTCCGTTCACATGTGGACGTTGCCGAGGACTGGCCGCATGGCCACAGCGAAAAGTTCCGTCAAAGAAAAATTCGCGAAAAGTGCGCTCACCGCCCTGGGGCATCCCAGCTCCATCGTTGAGGCTAAATCCACTTTTGCAGCTAGACGAAACCTCTGGACAGGGATGCTCGCACGCTGGAACTGGATGATATGCACGCAGCATCAGATCATGGAAAAGCGTCCAACCAGCCGCGACGTGGCCGTTGGAAGGCCTGGAGAACCGCATCAATTGAGGCGGTCAGCTGGCGGGACAGCTGTGACGACCCGCCCGTGTGCAGACAGAGAGATGCCAATGGGGGAGGGGGGCGCATGAGGGACGTCAACGACGGCGAGATTGACACCCGTCGCGGAGGTTTATCGGCTACGACGCATTCCCACAAGCATGGTTTAGCAAGGTCCACTTATCTCGTGCCCGGCGCGAGATGTTAATAGATCCAAGCTTGACACAACAAGAGGGGCAAGCCGTCAATGGCAACAGTGGGATTGGCCGAGACCACACAGGCTGGACAAGGCGTGAGAGCAGCAGCCGGTGAAGGCAGGCCTGGAGGGGCGACTACTCTACCTGCCTGGAGACAATGTACAAGTACGTTGCCGCGTGGTACATGCGGGCGGCCACGGCATCTTGATAGGAGCGTAAAGCTCTAGCCCCTGGCCAACAAAGCAAAAACGGGCTCTAAAAGTAGTATGCTGTCATAACCAGTCTGAGCATTACTGGACTGGGTACATTCACCCTACCAGTAGCGCACGGTCTCCTGCCGGAGCCTAGTCGCTCCTTCTTCACCCAGTTGCTCCACTACGCCTCCAACCTTTCCCTCGCAACATCCCCCTCTTCCCACCACCCCTCGAACTCCATCAGGGACCATTGTCCATTGTGCTGCCCACGTCTCTCCCCTTGCCTCTTTCTCTAGTTCTTTGCTTGCTGTGCTGTTGCGGCGACACTTTGCTGTGCTGTTGCAACCTCTCGTTGCCGTCTTCCTACTAGTGGCAACCCATTTGCCATCGCTGCCTTGCGTATTTGCTGCCTTCAGGAGGCAAGTTGCGTAGCTGCGACGACACGAGTGCCACTCAGCATTCACCCACTACCACCTCTACATACCTCCTCCTCCTTCTCCTCCACCACCGCCACAACCAACGACGACCATCCCTCCTCCCTCCCACAATAATCAGGCGCTCTCCTTGACGCTATCCCTGCAGTGCAGAAGGAAGTTGCATATTTTGGCGGCAGCGCTTGGTGGCATAGGCTGTAGTGCATTCCTACCGGACCAATCCACATCCCTGAGCCTTCTCGCAGTCACCAAACACTTGTGGCTGCACACCCATTACCAGCCTTAATAATATATCTTTCTCCCTACAAAGGCTACCCTTTGTCTTCTTCTCTTCTCTTACCGCTTGCGCAACTGTTGCGACCGAGTCGCTGCGACAAGATGCCCTACAACACCCGCCGCAAGTCCCTGTCGCTGCCGTCACTCGGCATCCAGCTCCCAGGAGCGCCCCGAACTGTGCGCTCACCGCCTTCGACAAGCGAAGGTCAGCACGCCGCAAAGAAACAGAAACGCTCACATTCGGGCTCTCTCTCAACATCGCTTGCATCACCACCACGTCCATCGGCGCTGCGTATCGACGAGCACCGACCCAAAAGCTCAGGCCGCGTCGCCGACACCCCGCCACCGTCACCAGGCGGCGAGTCCGGCACCGCCAAGATCGACACCCAAGGTATTGATGACGAGATTGTTGTCGGTGTTATCGAGCAGCTCGAAAAGACAGGCAACCGACCCCATTTACTCAAGGAGCTTGCCCTTGTTCTGTCGCCTATCATCCCCATTGTCGAGAGGTACGTACCCAACCTTGGCGCGCGTTCATAATTACTTATGCTGATGTGCGCTAGCTCTGCCAACCCAGCAGCCATCATCTCATCACGTTTAGCCACATATCTCAAGCGCAACTGGACCGCGTTATCGAGATGTCCCCTCGACAAGAAGCTTGTTGGCACGCACCCAAAGCGTGTCTACTACTTCCTTTCCACACGCCCACACCAACCGATTCCTACTGACGGGGGTAATGCCCTAGTCGCACCGCGCATCGTGACGCCGTCACTTTCGTCTGCTACATCGGAAGAAGAAGAGGACATGGACGCAAGATCACGAGATCGCATGTCGCCATCTCCAGAACTCGACCTCTCCGACTACGACAGCAACGCCAGCGACCCCTTTTCCAACCAAACCCATCCTCCTACCACCGCAAACATTTCACACAACCGCCGCGCCCAATCCCCTCCATTAGAAAAGGATGAGCGTGAGTTCACCCAGACTGCGTCGTTCCTTCAACAACGCCGGATGAGCCAAGAAGCGGAGCGTGCACGATCTGCCAGCGCATCTGCTGAGCCGATACAAAGCAGCGATGTGAAGATGGAAGAAATTGCCGTCTCCGTCGAAGAGACGGTTGAGAGCGCTGCACGCAAAGATTCGGAAGCGGCGGCCACTCTTTTTGGTCAAATGGATCAGGTCGTGAGCTACAATTCTGCACTCTCGCCCAGCAGCCCTGCACTCAGACCTACGCTCCACATCGACATGCCACCACCATCGCTCAAACGCAAAGAGATAAAACTCGAGTTTGACGATGACTGGGTTATGAAGAGTCCGGAGCTTATTGATCTGGACGAGCTTGACGATCTTTTTGGTGGTTACTAAAACATCAGCCGACTCTGCGCTTTTCCAGCACACGATGTTTACGATTCTCTTGGAACATGTTCTCTCATCTACTTCGACTATATTCATTGTATTCTCACCTCATTGTCGTTTTTCTTTTATGCTCTTTTACAGCGTATGTCCTAGAAGGATTCGTTTTGCCGCTCGCGCTGCATTCATTATGCACTCTAGGGATGTTGGGATATCGCATGGAGTTCTTGAGATGTGGGAGTCTAGGAAGGAATTCTGTACGATAAGTGTAGAGTGTGTTTGTTGCGACGGGCGCTGAGGCGCCTGGCTGATGCGCTGGATTGTTACTTGGCGTAGGAATTTGTGGAGCAAAGGGGTGCGGGCAAACATGTGGCACTGTTGCCACCCGCCCCGCGCGACGAGCAAATGAGTGGAAATGGAAAGGAACAGGACTGCTACATAAAAGCTCTTGAAATTGGAAAAACAGTTAATATGCTTGAACGTTTGGAACTTTTGTTGGCGCGGCGGTCAAGATGTTTGCTTATTTACTTGTGACTGTAACTATGTACGGGATTGTTGTCGCCAAAGCTTGGGGGGCCGGGCTCCCTTACAATCCACGTACCGCTTGCTCACCGCCCGACTTGTATGATTTCTGCACCTAAGACTACAGTACACCTGGCATTGGTCTAATGCAGAACAGAGTGGAAAAATTGGGCCCTCACCGGCAGGTCTACCTGTGCCCAATGCGTGCCTCGATCTGACCTAGACGGTCCTAGTCTCAGAGGGGAAGGGAGCTTATGATTGGCAACGCCTGATGGACAAGTTGCGGTCGAGGGCGATGTGCTGGAGACCGCCTCACTTTCCACCAACAGTACACTACACCGAGGGGTGAACGCTGTACAAGCAAATTCTCTGCATACCCGTCGACAGTTTTTCGAAAAGCTCAGGACAATTCTCCATCTTGTGCAATCGCCTGTTCGCAGAAAAAGAGGCTGGGTAAGCGAGTCCAATGACTTGGGCACCCCAGCCTACAGCAAAGCTTTGAAG
Source organism: Bipolaris cookei (assembly GCA_002286855.1). Classification (NCBI taxonomy): domain Eukaryota; kingdom Fungi; phylum Ascomycota; class Dothideomycetes; order Pleosporales; family Pleosporaceae; genus Bipolaris; species Bipolaris cookei. The sequence continues at coordinate 1,022,526 of NRSV01000001.1, forward strand.
CCGGCGCCCAACCTCACGGAGGTAACAACAGTGCGCTGTGCGCGCCGCGACACGTCCGCTCTACCATCTTTTTTTCACTTATCGACTCCCCAAGCCCCTTCAATCCGCGCCTCCTTTGTGCCCTGCGTCAAAGTGCTTGTTGCGGGCTCCCAGGGCTGCTGAGGTTCCGGACTGTCTCGCTTACCTTGCGCCGGACCAGTCTTTGCACTCGGTGACGGAAACAACTGGCCTGAGCATTCACCATACAGCCCTCCGGTCGCATCGTTCAAGGTTGGGTGGGTAAAGGTGAAACACATTTCTTCATAGACTCTTCACGTGGCATACGCGAATTGGACCCTGGATACGGGCAACCACACTGCTGCTGCTGTCCTGCAGAAAGCCAACACAGCACCCTCGATCATCGACGCCCGGCCATACAAAACCACGATCAGCCGCGTTGCCTGTCAGCAAATCACGCCGCGGTCGCAAGAGGCTCAGCCATATTAACATAGTCGCCTCTCCTTGGACCAGGCCTTCATCTAATCCTCCCCGACAACAACTACCTTTTTCAAAAACACATTTACAGAGGACTCGCAACCTAAGGAACAAAATGTCGGTAGCCATGTCACGAGCCAGAAGCAGAAGTCGGGCGCCCAGCACCAGAGCGCCCCTAAACTCATCACCAATTGTTGTAGATATCCCACGAAGCGGCGCAAAATCGCCACTGATTGTCGATGTGCCCGCCACCCCTAGGGTAAGAAGTAGGAGCAGAGGTAGAGTTGAGCCGGCCGTGGATGCGCCTGGATTGAGTGGTGGCAGAGGAATGTTCAAGAGGCTAATTGTTGCTTGTGACGGCACTTGGCTAAACTCGGACGACGGAACGAAGAATGGCACACTTTCCATCCCAAGCAACATCACCCGGATTTCAAGAGCTATTAAAGCAGTCAGCCAAGACGGAATCCAGCAAATTGTAAACTACCATCAGGGTCTCGGCACTGAAGGTGGAAAGATTTCCCGTTTTGTTGGAGGCACCACAGGCAAAGGCCTTGCTGAAGATGTTCGAGAGGCGTACTCATTTCTTGCAAATAACTATCATCCGGGAGACGAAATTTTCCTACTCGGATTTTCCAGAGGGGCCTTCACTGCGCGCAGTATTGGTGGATTGATTGGAGAAATCGGTCTCCTCACCAAAAAAGGCTTGAATACTTTACCAGAAGTATATGAAGACGTCCAAAACCGAAGGAACGAGGACTACCGGCCAAAACACGAGGACATTCCATTTCCACGGAAACCAAGTGCCGGGGATCCACGATACGCGGAAGAGTTGGAGCGCCGGGGCCTGACCAGACTCGACATTCCGATCAAATGCATTGCCGTGTGGGATACAGTTGGAAGCCTTGGAATACCCAGAATTGGCATACTGCAGCGTGCAGGTCTACAGACGAAGCAATCAAAAGCAACAACGTTTTACGACACTAAACTTTCCAATTGTGTGGAAAATGCATTCCAAGCTCTTGCTCTGGACGAGACTCGATCATCATTTGCACCTGCTATCTGGGAAAAGCCCGAGGGTAACCGCACCACGCTTCGCCAAGTGTGGTTTCCAGGTGCGCACGCAAACGTAGGAGGCGGTTATGACGATATGCAGATTGCCAACATTAGTCTTGCGTGGATGATGAGCCAGCTGGAGCCATTTCTGGATATGCGAGGTGAATATTTGTTCGAGCAGGACGATCTCAACGAGAAGTACTACAAGAAAGAAGAGGGCGCCATCCGACCATGGAGTTTTGGTAAAATCTATAGCGAGCTCAAAGGGGCTTTTGCACTGGGTGGAAGTTCTGTAGGTTTTTTCCGCTTTTTGTTGTTTTGCGAGGTTTGAGCTAACCGTATATGAAAGCAACGCAAACCTGGACAATACACCGCAGTCGACCCATATACGGGACGGGCAACAGACCGACCTTTGCGGCAGACGAATGAGTACATTCATCCCTCGGTCCGCACGCGGTTCCGCCTAGAAGGCCCTGGAGTGCAGGACCGGGGCTTGTACGAAGCGCGGGCACTGACAGACAGCTACAAGTTGGTGGTTGACTACGGTTCGAACAACTCGCGCGCAGGTGACGCCGAAGTTTTCTGGAAGATCAAGTGGAGAGATGCAAACGCGGTCAAAGTGCTGCCCGAAGCACCGTTGTGGAGACTGGAGAGGGAGCTCGCACGACGGGATCCGGCAACATACGACTATGTGAAGAAGCCACCTGCGACCAGCTCAACCAAGAGCAAGCGACGTGCGCCACGGCCAATGTCAGCTGATTTTTCAAACTCCAAAGTAGGTGGATTGGGCAGCCCTGTCTCGCCCCGAAAGAGTCGTAGAGAAACTTTCTCACCAAGATCCACGTTTCCAGTTGACGACAAGCCCCCAGCGAGGAGGAGCAGTACGAAGATGGACCGCGCGAGGAGTCGCAGCCGCGCGAGGAGTGTTGAATTTGCCAGCGATCGCGAAACGGATATCCGAGAAAGTATGCCACATCGTCGGGAGAAGGACAAAGCGTGGTGGGAAGGCAAGCGGTGATGCAATGTTTGAAAAGAAACGAAATGAGACTATAGCCGACTTCTTTTAAAATACTTTGAGTAGACGGGTTGGATATGAGCGGATACCCTTTATTTTATTTTATTTTTAGATAATGACATTTTACAGATCTCGTACGTAGTACGGAGGTGCCTGTTAGAAGTCTTTGCCTACCTTAGCGGGTATGGGTATTTGAGCTATTCCCAATCTAGATAATCCTCCGGTAGCTCTGGCTCTGGCTTCCTAAGCCGCCTACCCTCCTTGTACTCGTTGCCGCCTTCGAGCTCAATAATCTGTTTAATGTGACATGGAATTCACTCAATCCAACCCTGTATCTTCTCCTGAGATAGGTCTCTCGAGCACTGCTCCCATACCTGTATTCCCTCTGCTCTATTCTTAGGCGCCCCCTTCTTAGTAGTAGCTCTTTTCATCCATGGCCAGCAAGGCTCAATCGCATTCAAGTCAGGCGAGTTCCCACACCAGAGGATCTTCTCAACGTCATGAAGACTATAAATATAGCGTTGTACATGGTGGTCGTGAGAAGGCGCCTTATCTTCCTGGATAACTGTTCTAGGCCGATTAGCCTTACATTCTTTTGCGAAAGGAACAAGCTTTGGTAGAAGGATAGTTGTCTGGTATCGATACCAGTCAATTCCTGAGCCACTACGTCGGCTAAGCTTTCCTGTCTTCTTATTCCATTTCCACTTCGGCTGCGGGCCAGGCTTATTCCGGAGGTTAAGACGGCGTATACCATTTTCAAGTTCTCACTCAGCCTTGTTAATAGGTTCAAGCTTCTTGTTTAGTTCGTCAATCCAAGCAGTAGCAGCCTCTTTCTCTTTCTTTGTTTCTGGCGTCCAGCAGTGGCAGGGGCCCTTCTTATCGTATGAAAAACAACCCCAAAACATAAACTCAGAATAGCCTTTCCATCTCTCACGTATACAGCTCCGTACGAAGGTCTCATCTGCCCTTCTCCATATCCGGTATCCACTACGTCTATGGTTAAGGACAACGGAGGTTTCGTCTGACCAGATAACGTTCTTCCAGTCCTCAAGCGTCCAGTCTGCGTGCTCTAAGCACCACCTATATCGTTCTTCCCTCATCTTCTTCGTCAACCCAGGCTTCCTCGTCAGCTTGGTCTTCCTGAAGCCTTCCTCTTTTAAGACTCGCCTGACTGCAGATGCTGAGACATTGAATCCTTGTTGGCTTAGTAGGCTAGCAATGTCAGTACAAGACTTCTCTCGCCCATATCGATCAGTGCGTACGGTATCTACTACTTGCTGAAAGACTGTAGAACGCTTGGATGGCCGCCCAGATCGATGGGCGTCTTCAAGATGCTTATCTTCAAGCTGTAGTGGCCGGAGGCCTGGATCAAAGCCTCGCTCAATTGCTCGCGCGTAGATAGAGTTAATCGTACGCTTCTCAATCCCAGTAAGTCCAGTAATCTCATGGTTTGGCTTGCCTATAGCCTTAAGGACTACAATTGCAGCACGAGTAGAACTATCGTGATAAACCATAGTTAGTAATAGTACTAAAACTAAGAAATAGAATAGTAAGTAGCTGTAGAGAGCAATATTTGAAGTTGAGAACGAGCTACGTAGGCCCGGAGATGATTCCCGATTAGAAATAGTGCATCTACTCCTGCTTGGCAAGGTGGGCAAAGACTTTTGACGGGCACCTCCGTATATAGTATACAGATATTTAAAGGATAATGTTGAATGGGCTCTGTAGCTAGCTAGCATAAGCATGAACCGGGTGCAAACAGCAAGGTACGAAGCATGTGCGCGCGGGCTAAAGAGGGTTTGCACGAATGCAGAAGGGTTGCCAAAAAGACAGGTGTGTGTAAAAGTTCTTGTTATTATTCTTCTTATTGCCTATCTACGTGTGTACAAGGTTCTCTTATGCTCTCTGCTTTGGTCCTATTGTGGGGGTTGCCCACTGCTGTGTGCGGGGTAGAGCTTCCGAGCTATCCGATCGTTGTCACCTTAATTATACGACTAGATAACGTATTACACGGGTTCGCACATCACTTTTTGCCAAGACCCCTACCAAAATGCACACTCCACTTTGATTCTACTCCAATAATAACTTGTAGGATTGTTACAAGTAACAAGGATGATTTTTCTCCTTGAAGATGGGACGAGGAACTAAAGGCTAACTGGCGTTCTCTCGGTCAATCGGTGAAACTGGTAAACCCAGACCAAGCGGGTCTCATGTTATTATTGTTATTATTATTATTTTGGTTTAACGTCAAGCGGGTCTCATAGTTAGTACTGTTCGGAGCTGGGCAATCTTATCTCCGACTTCATCGGTCGACCGAGAGAGCGTCCACGTCAGAAGGTATTAATCATCGCGAGGGCGACAGATTATGTAACTTGACTTTCGCACCAAGAAGTGGCAGTAGTATGTAGTATCCCGCTAAATGAAGAGGGATGCCATAAATGATATGGGGACGCCATGGTCCTTCCAAACCTCCCGCTCGGGAGATTGCTCTTCCACGGGAATTGTTAGAGAGGACCAGGATATGAAGCTAACAAGGATGTGAGGGATGGATAGATTTCATTGTTTACTACTCTTGTTGGGGTCAAGTCTCATAGCTTCTTATTCTTCTTCTTCTTCTTCTTCTTCTTCTACAGATTGATGACTTGCTTAGTTGTTCCTATTAGCCATTGATAGAATTTGGTTGTTTTGCCCTGCGGTCAAAATTCCTAGTATAATAACTCTCTTTTCCACTGAATCCCTAAAAGATTGTGCAGACTAATACCGCGAGAAAATACTATCTTCGCCCGAACCTGAACTGAGGCTAGGAGTAGAGAAGTATAGCCTGACTCTATATAATGTTATCTGAAGGGCGTTTATTATCTTATTATACTTTATATATTGCAGCAATTGCGTCGAATACCTGGCTATTAGGGGCTTCTTAATTACTTGCGAAGCTACCTTGATTCTCCCTTCCTTTAGGAGTGATTCAAGTTTAGATAGGCAGTAGACTTTAAGGCTCAAAAGTTAGAGAGCCTAATATTTTGTTAGATTGTACCACCCGCTATGTACCTACTTACGTGTAGCTGACTGTGTTGCTTGTGATAGGACGCGTTGGGTCATTATCAGGGATTGACTTCGTTTTTAGTAGTCGATCAACACGACGTTACTCAAAAAGTCGTCCGGCTTAATCTTATCCGATCTTTAGGTGTGTATGCAGCAAAAGTTCTACATGGTGTATAGATTACTCACATCTCCACAAGGCTGGAAGACCCTAGAACTAAAATTCCTCATCCACCATTTAGTCTCCCGCGTCTCCTCCCGCGTCTCCTCCCGCGTCTTGGCCCAGAAATCTCAAACAATGTAGAATGGGTCGATATAGCCGTAACCTACACTGCAACTCCCTAACAGTAATCTATCAATTACGCAGCTGATATCCAATCTTTCGGCCTATTACGCCATGGTGGATGCTCGCACTTCGCGTATGCAGGCAACAAGTTGCCAAGTCGCGCGAAATCATTGATCCACTCGTTCAGAAACGGCTGCAGAGAAACGCTAATGGCAATGCTACCGAAAAAAAAACTGCTGATATGATCAGCTGGATCGACGACAAGGCTATGGCGAGATAGTATCAATTCTCTCGAAACACGGCTGGAAAAAGACGTCAGCGTTGATGAAGCTAGTCGATAGCGCTATGAAAGAATCGCAGCGCTTAAATAAAGTTGACTAATTGTAAGTTCTAGTCTACAACTTGAACTAATGTATATCTAACAGTTTTACAGTCGGAATGCAACGCGTGGTTCTGTCCAATGTAATACTGTCCAACAGTGTAGTTATCTCTAAAGGCTACAAACTTGCTGTCGAACACAGACTCTACGACCCCACTCTCTACCCTAATAGCGAGCATTTTGAAGTAAATCGGCTTCTTGAGCTCCGCGATAGTGATCAGAGTAGGTGGCATTTCGTCACTGGGTTGCCTGAACATCTGGGGTTCGGATACGGAAAGCATGCTTGCCCAGAACACTTTTTCGCCAGCAATGAGATCAAGATTGTTATAATCTACTTGCCTATTAATTGTGATTGGAACTTTACTGAGGAAGGATGATTACTAACTCCTTTTGCTGGGGTGAGTATCTTTTTAATGAAAACCAAACGGTTATGGTGAAGAGTAGGCTCGAGGAGATTGATCTGGGTTGCCTTTAAACTGTATAATTGTATGGTAGAAGAGAGAGAAAAATGTTAGAGAGTAAAGTAGCTAGCAATAGGGAGTACAATCAATAGCTTTAGTGGCTAGCTGCAGCGTGCTCAAAATTGTCCCAAGGCTGTGTCGTCCGGATAGATTGGCGAAGATGCGGCTCCGGGAGTTCTTGTACTTACTGCAGTGCAGGAGGAAGTAGGCGACAGTTTGCCACCTCTCTCCACAACCGCCGCGGGAACTGGTTTTAACGGTCGGGCCACATCGACTGAAGAGGAATTCATTGAGGCCTATCTTCTCGGTTCGCAGCTGCACTAGCAGCGCGCCTTCCTTTTTGCTGAGCTGCAGCACTTTCTTGGTGGGCGTCGACGTGTGCTTGTATATCACGCTGCCTTTCCGGTTTTCCTTCTATGCGCTGATTTAAACCCTTTCTTCTAGTGTCTTGCACCGCCTTCTGGGCACTGGTCTAAGTGGGTACAGCTGCAAAGGCGGTGTAGGATGTCGATAGGATGTCTGGCCTCATGTGTACAGACAATGTTTACTGTGTGAGTGGGTATACCGCTACCGTCGGTGTAGATGCTAAGGCTGTTGTCGGCTGCGCATCCTGCATCGTGGCGATCTCATGCCTTGTCTGCGTTGCCGGCGATTCAAGTATGTGGCCCTCACTACTATGGAGGCGTGATGAATGGCGTGGTATGCTCTTGCTTGTCTAGATTACGCACTTGCTTGCTCCTCAGTGCTTCGTAGACTTTCTGCCAAGGACTATTGTCTGCGGGTTGTTATAATCTCTATAATGGATCGAAGGGATAGTGGTGGCCTTGTGAATTGTGAGGCTTATTGTTAAAATAAAGCAGGTGTCTTAACATATCCAGGAGGAAGATATCTACACCACTGTAAATTCTACGTTAGAAGGCATGTACTGACTTAAATCGACCCTAGTATATACCTGATTAGACAAATATATCTTCTATGGTGTCTGCAGACCACGATACTGCTGTGGAGTTAAAGTGCCTGCAATTTTGTCTATTATGGAGGTTGTTCCGTTGCAAAGGGATGTAAGTACTGTATGTCAGCTATGCGAAGAGCTTATCTATGATAGATAAAGCGCGCTTTTCAGTATGATGGGATATATAATAGATATCTGCCTTGTTCACATCAACGTCTACTACGCTGCGCCTCAACGTCGCCTTGTAGTATATGTAAGTATACTTATGTAGAGCATTTCCACAAGGGGGCAGGGTGGGCCTAATGGTGGACTAAGCCCGATATGCTCAAGGGTCCCTAGTCTTGATCGCGACCAACGGTTTCACCAGGTAGTGTGCATCTTTGAAATCAGGCCACCTATGAGAGGGCAGCATGGGGAGATGATGATGTGGTGTGGTGATGCACTTTCAGCCGCACGAGTGTGGGAATACTACGTAGCGATGCAGCGTCCGAAATTGGAATAATCTGGCAGCAAAAATAAAGAATGATTTTCGTGCTGGGACAAGGCCGCACGGAGCGGCTAGTCGCAACGCACTGGACTGTCTTCAACGACCTGAGCAGCAAGAGAGACGCATGCGCAAGATCGTCATAATGGCCTTGACTGATGTGGACGAAAAAAGGTGTTGGCAAGAATGCAATATGAAAGTGCATGAGGAATGACCTCGGACAATAATTGGGATGCGGAGCCTGAATGTTATATTTAGCGTGTCTATCGCCCATTAGCGCGGCGGGCGGCCCCCTTTGGCTTAGTTTGCCTCCGCCGTCCGCTTGCTGATGCTGCTGCTGCCACCGCGCGCAAAGACCAACCAAGCCCGGCTCTCCTTTCATCAGCCTTGAATCATCGACAAACTCTCTTTCTTTCCCTCTCGCCGTCCCGCCTCACCCTCGTTCCCACCCACGCCTCCCGCAGCCTCTCCGTCAGGAATTCTAACCTTCGCCAGTCACTCGTTTCAGCGGACGAAGGAGTACCCTCTTCACGGCTTGTGTAATCCCTTTTTACCCTGGCGTCGCACCTGCATCGGCCCTAGTTGTTGACACCACTCCCGCCCCCCCCAATACTTGCACTACCACCCACTCGGTCCTCGACAGCCTTTCGCCCGCCCCTCTGCGCCTTCACCCGCTGAATTTCTACGCGACCTGTCTGCAGCACTTAGAAGCTCGAGGAAGGGACAATATAATCACTTTTAGCTTTTGGCATTGATTTCTTGGCAAACATGAGACCAGCTCGGATTCTTGCGGCCGTTGTGGCCATGTCGTCAGTTACGCATGCTATTTCAGATGCTTTTGACAACATCCACGGTCTGGCTGACGTCAAAGAGGTGCTTTTTGGACGACAAGACAGTAAGTTTTTACCCAAATGAAATCAGGTGGTCTCCTGCCATGGATACTAATGGCATGACCTGTAGACAACAACAACAACAATAACAACAACGACAACGACAACAAGTCAGATGCTCCAGCAAGCACACCAGCCCCCAAGCCTACGGGTGATAGCAACAACAACAACAACAACAATAACAACAACAACAACAATAACAACAACAACAACAACAATAATAATAGCAATGACAACAACGACAACAAGACTGAATCCGACCCCAAGGAGACCGGAACCCCCACAGACAAAGCATCGGGCAGCAAGACAACCAAGAAGCCAACGAAGTCCACAACCTTCGACCCCCGACTCCCCGCCGGTGGTATCACCATGGTCACCCCAGACGCTCTTGCTGGTTCACAATACTACAAGGTCGGCGACTACATAACATTCGCTTGGAACTACACCTCCCTCTCTGTCACCCCCACTGCCATCGACGTCCTTGCTTCCTGTACCGCCAACCAAGCCACATACACCATCGCTGTCAACATGTCTGCCGCCGAGACACAGGTGGTATGGAACACCAAGGAGACCCCAGAGGGCCAGGCACCCTTCTTGACCGAGAACTACAAGCTCCTCATCTACGACTCTAACTCGACTGTCACGGCACCACCTCGGGCTGGTTACTTGGGTGCTTACAGCGGTTTCACCTTTGGCATGTACCTGCCCCAGCCATACGTTTCCCTCAAGGGTAAATCTTCTTCTGTTATCTTCTCTGGTAAACTCCATGGACTAACAAAATATAGATGGCTGGAACTGCCCTAACTGCAACGCCGCCCTGTCCAATCTCGAACGAATGACGCTCACAACCATGCTCTTCACCTGCGGGACAACAGTCGGCTCGCTACTGTACTTCACATACCAATTTGGCCTGTGGTGATGAAGGAATCCAGTCTGGCTCGACTTCATCCCGATTTAGCCTCTCCGTCACACCCCCTCCAGAGACACTCAAATACAAAGACTCGATCCTTGGTCGCTTACGATAACGGCATTCCCTCTTTACGCTTCACTCCTGTCGATATATCTTCGTGTACACACAGCGCATTTTCATCACTCCTTTAGATTACTTGTTTTTAAAGAAAAAAATTGGGGGCATCTTGGTGGGTGTTGCAACGGCCGTTGGTCTCGATTTATTGTTTTTTTGCCTCTCGAGCGACTTGCATAAAGCAGACGACATAGGCAAGGTAGATCCCCTAGCCACACTCCTTTAGTCTTTTTTGAGAGGGGAAGCAAAGTTCTAGGTATCTAAGCATCTGGCGCTGCAAAGGAGTTTTTTATTTAGGTTGTTATTTAGGAACGAAAATGGGAAGGACAAGCTGAGGAGATGTCCTTGTGAACCTATGAACCATAGGATAATATTTTGCCCTGTAGCAAAGGCGGGGGAGAAAGCAGAGAGAGTGAAGAAAAGATGAATACGAATGTTAGTGCCTTGTTGGGACTGTCCCTTTTTCTTGTACAAATCTCATGATCTACCAACATCACAACTCATATTCTACCATATCAAACATCTCAAAGACATCTTGCTATTGATTTCGACATCTCTAGAATATTTCTCTTGCAAACAGCCATGATTGACGTTCATCAGTATATATTACCTAATACCTCCGCATACCCATCCAATAAGCAACGTTCAAGAAGCATAAAATATCCTGCAAAACAAAATGATCATAAGAAAATCCCGAAACGGGCAAATGGTATCTTGGCAAGCACACCTCATGGACCTCTAGGATCGTCAGAGTAAAATAGACGAGGAGAAAAGAAACGGAAAGAAATCAAAAGCAAAAAAAGGGTACCTCCATCCATTCGTCCATCCCAGGGAATGAATGCAGAAAAAAATTAGCCCTGCGGCGAAAGGGATCTGGGACCTAAACTTTCTTTCCTCCACGTTCCCTCTTGTACACTCACAAGTTCATACAGTACTAGCATCTCTACCCACGACGAACACTCGAAGTGCCCCTCACAGGAGTCCTCCACTCATCCTTGAGTACCCACCTCCCCCTCTGCGCACTCCCACTTTTCTCAAGCGTAGCAATCAACTTGAGCATTTCCTTGAACTCTTCGTTTCTGCCAGGCTGCGCACGACAGTAGTGGTCAAAGTGGTCGACGAGCATGCGGCTGGGGACTGTGCCGCCGTGGGTAAGCATAAAGTCACGGATCATCTCGAGCATGCGGCGGCCCCGGAACGTCTGGGGCGTAGTAGTGGCAGCGGCGGTAGGGGCGTCAGGTGTCGTGCTGCTGCTGGGCACTGGCCGACCTTGACGCGCGGCGAGGTTGTTGAGAATCGAGGTTGAAGAGGGGAGGCCGCCGCGAGCACCACCACGTCCACCGCGACCACCGCGCGTAGATGAGCCTCCTCCGTGAGGGGCGTCGGGGCGTCCTGCTTGGCCAAATTGGCCGGTCCAGGTTGGAGTTCCTGCGGGCACGTTTCTCGCTTCTTCCATGCTTTTCTTCAGCTGCTCGGCTGCCAGGGCGGCTTGTCGCTTTGCTTCGCGTTGGATGTAGGCGGGATCGGCTTGTACTTTGCGTTTGCGTCCGCCGGCTGTCGAGTTCATGATGGCGTCGTGCTCGAGCACTGAGTGGACGCCGGTTTTGGCAAATATGGTCGACATGAGACGAGAATCTGTGGGGGTTTTGTCGTCGGTAGCAGTCCCATCTTCGTTTGCAGTAGGAGTCTCTTCAGAGTCAGAAACGGGAGCTTTGAAAGCTTCGGATCGTGATATGCCTTTTACAGCTGCGAGATCCGTAGCTGCTGTAGCATTGTCATTTTCCTCTACTGCTGTTTTGCTATCCTCTTCGAATTTGACTTCGGAACCACGAAACAAGTTACCAGTTTCTGTCCCCCCCTCTGCACTCTCACCACCAAGTGTAAACAAATCGTGCAGATCACTCATCTGGAACGTCTGTCGCTGTTTAGGGTCTTTCAGCACTTTGTTGGTTAAGAACTGTTTGAAGATTTGACGATGGTAGATCTTCTCTTCGATAGTACCAGCCGACATGAGGCGGTAGATCTCGACTTCTCGCTTCTGTCCCAGACGCCATGATCGCTCTCGAGCCTGAATATCAGTTGATGGATTCCAATCTGGATCATATATGATAACGCGATTGGCACCTGTGAGATTGACACCAAGGCCGCCGACTTTCGTGGTGAGTAAGAAAACATGAAGGTTTGGATCCGTGTTAAACTCGTCCACCATGTTTTGCCGATCCTTGATGGGTGTCTCGCCATCCATTCGGCGCCAGTTGATGTCAGGAAGCTGGCTAATGAATTTTTGCAGGATGTCAAGCATGATGCGGTGCTGAGCAAAGAGTAGCGTCTTGTGTCCACCCTTCTTCCACAGGGATAGTAGCTCCTTGACGACCTGCATCTTTCCCGATTTATTGGCATTGCCATAGTCGTACCCAGGCTTCTTGGATAGAGTCTTGTGCTCCGTAAGGTCAGGATGATTGCATATCTTGCGAAGATAGTCGACGCCATAAAGCATTTGGCGCTTGCCGTTTGCGATTGACCTCATATCCTCTGATGCTAGAAAGGCTTCGTAAGCTTGTCGCTGCTGCTTTGTCAACTTACAGAAAAGCACTTGTTCTTTCTTCTGTGGCAAATCGGTTGCAACATCAGCTTTGAAACGCTGGAGCAAGTATGGGCTAACAGCATCTTTCAGGGTTTCAGCGCATCGGACTGCAGTCTCAAATTCTAGATTCGAAGCATTTGCATATCCTCCACGCTTGATTGGAAATTCGAACTGGTTGCGAAAATTGACAAGGGTACCAAGCCGCATAGGGAAGACGAAATCGAACAGTGACCAAAGTTCTGTCAGATTGTTTTGCATTGGAGTTCCCGAGAGAATGATGCGGTTTGGTGTACGAAGTTTTTTGCAGTGGATAGTGATGGCAGTGTTGGGGTTCCGAATCTTGTGTCCCTCGTCTAAGATGGCGCATTCCCATTCAGTCGGAATTAGAAACTCAGCGTATGTTTGCAGCCCCGAGTAAGTGGTGACGAGTACGTGTCCATCCCGCTTAACCTTTTCGAGTATCTTCTTAGCAGCTTTACCGGCGCCAGTCAGAGTTGTATCATAGTCGCCATAGTTCCGAAGTTCCATCTCTCGTTCTATACGGTCTTCGCGTCGGGTATCTAGCATACCGCTACCAGATGTATGTAAGATAGAGACACGTAGAGCTGGCCACCAACGGTGAAACTCATTCACCCACTGCTTCATGACAGTTGCTGGACATACTACAATAACAGGCTTGGTGAGTAGCTTCGAATAATGGAGGCCTGCAACGAAGCTGACGGCCTGTATTGTTTTACCAAGACCCATCTCGTCTCCAATGATACCGCCCACGTTTTGAGAATATAACTCCCATAACCACTGCACACCCGTCTTCTGATAGTCGAACAATGCTGGATAGATATCACCAGGAATTCGAAATCCACCATCAAACTCTGCATTGGCTTCGGTAGGATGAGGCTGGTAACACTCTTGTTCTTCTTCATCCGCAGCTGTCTCACAATTGTTGGCTTTCGCCTTCTTCCTTGCCGCTGCTCGATTCTTTGACCAAGTCTCTACACGTTTCCGGTAGACTCGCTCGTTACCGTCATCAACACCTGCAAGATCCTCAACCACTGTTTCTTCTGTAGATGCAGCTTTGGCTTTCTTCGACTTTTTGCCCTTGGCTTTGCGCTTGCGACCGGTAGCTTCCTCTGCATACGAGTCATCTTCGGCTGTGTCTTGCACGTCTTCGTCCGACTCATCTAACGTCGCAAGCTGGCGATTGGTCATACCAGGCTCGAAGGCGTCATCAGAGTCCGGGTCTGCAAAACCGAGGTCTGCGCCGGACTCGCTATTGGGAGTAGCCTTCCTTCGCTTCCTAGACCGTGCTGGAGAATGTGGACTAGGAGCTTCTGAACTAGACTCGACGTCCTCAAAGCCAGGCTTCATCAAATTACGGTGCGAAACAGGTCCTTTTGCTGCCTCTACCACCATGTCTTCAACCTCAGCATCCAGCATGACGTCCCCTAGGGTCCCCGAGCCCGGTTGGTTTTGCGCCAACTTGGAGAAAGGTGTAATTTTTCCTGTGCGAATAAGCCACTCACGCTGTGTTTCGTTGGGCAGGGGCCCATTCACGTTATCTCCCGCTACTTCATCTGCCCCAGATTCTTTGTGGCGATCGTTGATGCGCTGTTGTATGCCATCCATCTCTTTATCCAGGTCGTCGATCTTCTGTCGATATGCTGCCATGTCGCCACGGAGTTTTGCCTTCTGTGTATCGAGAGCTGGTAAAGCCAAACGGTTTTTGAGCTTCTGTATAGCAGCCTCTGCTCGTTTTGCTTCAGCATCCAATTTTTCTATGCGCTTTTTGTCCCGAGCATCTGCCTGCTCTATGAGCATCTGGTCGGCCTGCCGGCCAATATCTCGTTCCAAGTCGTCTTGTGCTCGAGTACCGGTTGTCAGGAATTTTAGTCTCTCTGTTTCGTCCGCATCGGAGGCGATGCCTTCGTCTGGAATCTGGTTGCCATCGTCGGCTGGAGCGTCGTCAATGGTAGTGGCAGGTGCCCCAGCTGACGCTTCATGTGCAGAGGGCGACGACATTTTGAGGACGAGCTTTGGAGAAGAGGCAAGAGTCCGAAGGGATCTATCGTGGGGCAAGATGTGCAAAGACTGGCTGGTGACGCCTCGCCACTGTCAGCTCGAAATCAAGGGAAGGTGCGCTGAAGGCAACAGCGGGCAGGCGCACAGCGGGAAGGGACACAAGCCAGAAGGCTATGGTATAGGTGAATGCATCGCGATGAAAATAAAGATATTAAAGGTAGTGCATGAGGCGACGCTACAACAGAACCTGCCGAGTAACAAAGTTGCGACGATGATGAATACTTTTGTCTGTAGCAATGATATCACTACCCAGAACGCGCTAGGCGGACGGCCGCGGCTCACTTCCGCGTTACTACCACGGCCCCTCGATGTGTCTAGACATGCAGTGTATCCAAGCGTCGAACAGATTAGGAAAGCCTCCACCAACAGCACATGCACAGCTCCGCCATGTCAGCCCAACAAGGAGTTGCAATCCCTGCTGCTCTAATTGCAACTGACAGGGTCCTGCGATGAGCACCGCTTGTTGCATGCCATGTCTTCATGTCTTAGCATAGAGCAACTCAGATATATTCACTGGACATGTCGACCCAACACTTCTGCGTTCAGCCTCGCGCATGTCGTAGCGGTGGCGTCAGTTCGAAACCTACCGCTCCCCCTTTCTTCTCGTAGACTGACTCGTGATCTCAAATCAGATCAGTTGGGTACGTAGGCATTTTGTATTCAACAAACTTAGTTGGACCCCGGGGCTTACATACATGCTATATGACCTGCTTGGCTGCACAACGCATCAGCAATAAGAGCCAGGATCTAATGTAAATACTCATGTATGTCATGAAGGGCATATCACCCAAAGGGCGCAACCCTCACTGGCTACAGCAAGTATCGGACTGGCTGGCTGTCTCATGTGCGGCTGTCTTCAAGGTGAAGATTTATCCGGCCCATGCTACGACCCAGCAGAGGCTGTCGCCTAGAGAATCCTCCCGTGGTAGGATGTGGGGAAGCGAGGCAATGTTACTCCGTGTGCAGGGCGGCTCACCTGTTTCGGTAATGTATTACCAGGATCCCATCCTTCTGTCAATGCTTTGGGTATTTCCTTCTGCGTGTTTGCGACAGTTTGGGCGAGACTGAGTCGCTGCTCGCCCGCTTCCGCTCCTGATCAAGCCACTCATGATTATGATGATCCCATGGCCGTCCGCCCGCTGCATGATGGCGTTAGAGGGCGCTATGTTGTGGGCCATTGACTGTCGTGTATATGTTTGACAATCAGGGCTTGTGTTTCCGTTTCGCGCGAACGTGAACATGACTTGTGTAGCTCCTCCCTAATACCAACACAGCAAACCTCCATCTGCTTGTTTCCATAACATAGTCGTTCATCTTGCACCAACACTACGCCTACATGGCTCCTCATGGACTGCTTTCTATTACACTGGCCTTTGCGCTTACTTCTACCTCGACCATAGTGGTGGCTCTCAGGTGAGCACGTGTCAATACAGATATCACCAGGCTCTAATCTAACGCATCTCAGATTTTACACCAGGTACTTTGTCGTTGGAAAGCTTACTATTCCCGACTGGATCATGCTCCTGGCACTCGTAGGTTGATCATCTGTGACCCATTAAGAAACCCTGACTAACACTAGCACAGATAGGGACCTGGTACGATACACCTTTTTTCACATGCACATAATACAAAGGCTGACATTCACGCTCTATTTCACAGGGCATCTACAGTAATCAACTGGTACATGGTCCAATTCATGGTCCACAGAAGCGTCGATGTAAGCCACTACTCCTCATTGAAGTGATAAAAAACTGACATATTGGAGCCCAATGTTCCGGAAACAATTGAGAGGGTCGTTGTTGGCACTCTGCTATCGATCTGGCTATACCGACTGAACTATATCGTTGACCTCTGCCTTGTCAAAACATCGATCCTACTGTGTAAGTCGTATTTCATCTTTGAACCCCATACATTGCGGGGTTCTAGAATTTGGATTTCCAATGTGCATGCAGCTAATGCAACGACAGTCTACAATGAAATTGCTGCATCGAACAAACGCTTCCACTTTGGCGTCCGAGCCCTACTCGTTTTCAACATTGTTGGTGGAATTGCCATGACCTTTGCCTCCATCTTTGTGTGCTATCCAGTCGCTGATGCATGGTCGTTTGAGGTCTTCATGGGCAGAGTGAAGGGCAAGGCAGCCACGCACTGTTATTACCCAGGACCTTTTTGGCTCTCCAACGCTGGCTACAACCTCGTCACCGATGTGATCATCTGGACAGTGCCGATGGCGTTTTTCATGAATCTCCAGGCAATACCACTGAGACGGCGTCTCGAGCTCGTAGCCACCTTCTCGGTGGGCATCGTAGCTATCATAGCGTCGGTGATTCGACTTTACACGATTGTGCTCTGGTTGTATAGCTTCGAGCAGCAGAGGATAAACACGGCAAACATGTTGATATGGAGCCAGGTGGAACAACACGCCGGTCTCATAGCAGGCTCTATCCCGTTCTTGCGGCCACTGTATCGTCAGGTGCTGGCTAGGGCAAGGAGAAGAGAGCCGAATAGCCCCAGTCCGGCAGTGCATCTAGTTCAGGAA
Organism: Bipolaris cookei; assembly: GCA_002286855.1. Classification (NCBI taxonomy): domain Eukaryota; kingdom Fungi; phylum Ascomycota; class Dothideomycetes; order Pleosporales; family Pleosporaceae; genus Bipolaris; species Bipolaris cookei. The sequence continues at coordinate 1,039,785 of NRSV01000001.1, forward strand.
CTTGCACCAGAGCTGGTTCAGGGAATGCTCCGGAGGCCCATCCTTCCCTCGACAACCTCTACATGTGGCTCGAGCAACCGGGAATTCAGGCGACCCGAGTGGGTTCTTGAACCAATCGAACCTGTTGGGAAGGATTGTGTTTGGGAAGTGCTGCACCCTACTTGAGGCTTTTTATTTTCAACATACAAGATACGCTATGGACATGTTGTGGGTAGATTCTAAAAAGGCGTAATATTAGGCTGAGGGCGAGTCGCAAGACTGGAATTGGAGGTAAGGGCTATACGATACGTATAATGAACAACATCATGACCCATCCTGATAAGCTAGCACGCAGGGGTATGTCTAGTTACTCTGCCGTTTGAATTATTTCGAGATGAGGAGCAAGTATACCCCTTCTTGGCGAGACGTGATGGTAACGCCACGATTGGCCATGGTGGTATGACATGCCGACACGCGCCACAGATGCCGATCTGGCGACTGTTCATGTGTAATCAGCGGTTGGTCGGCTCACCGTGACACGATCCACTGAGGGGGCGGCATAGAGAACATAGTGAGAATCTTTCGGCAGCGGCTTGACACCAGCTACCCCCTATGTGGCAGAAGGCGGTCAGCCCCAACCGGTCGTAGCGGGCGGTATGTGATTGGTCAGCCGGCAGGGACGCATCTCTGGGCAGGCACTAGTGCCGTGGGTGTGGACTCGTCGGCCTTTCGGAACAGCAGTGAACCTGGGTGGCAAAAGTGGTACGAATGGCGATCAGGGCGCCGCCAATCTGCAATTTACTTAATCCGCCGCCTCCTTTGCCGCTACTTTGCTCGTACCCTCACTGCGCTCCCGCCAATCGCTCCCTCACCCTCTCTGCTCCTTGCAGTCATTCCTTCTTTTTTCTTCTAGTCTCTGGTACAAAAAAAGAGCCACCCACAACGGTTGTGCTGAGCATTGCGACCCTGCAAAATGTACGTCCCTGACGCAGTCCGCATCCCGCACAACAACACATGCTTACCCGCTTCAGGAACAACGCAACCTCAATCCTGACGCCCATGGCGCAGGACACGTACTGGGGCTCCTTTGAAGAGATTTCCAAGTACAATGTGCAGCTCAACTACCTCGAGAGGATGTGGATGACCTGGTACGCATGGATGGGCAACGATATCCTGGCCACGGGCATCATGTCTTTTACCATTCACGAGTTGTTCTACTTCGGCCGCTCACTTCCCTGGATCATCATCGACTTCATACCCTACTTCAACCGCTTTAAGATCCAACAGGTGTGTTGCCAACGACATAGGCTTGGCATGGCTGAAGCTAACTCACCATAGAACAAAATCCCTACTGCTTGGGAACAGACACAATGCGCCCTCCTCGTCCTCCTCTCCCACTTCACTGTCGAACTTCCTCAGATCTGGCTGTTCCACCCCATGTGCCAGTACTTTGGCCTCCAGACCTCTGTTCCCTTCCCCAGCATCTACAAGATGGCATACCAGATTGCCATTTTCTTCGTTTTCGAGGACGCATGGCACTATTGGGCCCACCGCGCCATGCACGCCAGCTCATTCCTGTACAAGAACGTCCACAAGATTCACCACCAATATTCTGCCCCCTTCGGTCTCGCTGCCGAGTATGCCTCGCCTATTGAGGTTATGGTTTTGGGTTTCGGCAGTGTCGGTGTTCCCATCGTGTGGTGCGCCATCACCAAGGACCTTCACATCCTGACCATGTATTGCTGGATTGTGCTACGTCTGTTCCAAGCTATTGATGCCCACAGCGGCTATGAGTTCCCCTGGAGTCTGCACCACATCCTGCCTTTCTGGGCTGGTGCTGAGCACCACGACGTTCATCACGAGAAGTTCATTGGCAACTACGCTAGCAGCTTCAGGTGGTGGGACTTCGTCCTTGATACCGAGGCTGGTGCCGAGGCCTCCAAGAAGCGCAGAGAGCGCAAGTTGGCCAAGCTCAGGAAGGCCCAGTAAAAGAGCAATGAACAATTGTAATGCTTACGGAGAGAGGTTGGTCCTGGCTGACTTTTCTGCCCGCCAGTCTCGATGTGGAGCTGGTATGAAAATGGCGTTTTTTTGGTACAGGGAAAACGCAGTTATGCAATTGATGGTGGCATTAGACGGTATAGACCCTGGATAATAGTATGAGTGTTGGCTGTACATAGGAGCCGGGTCTTTATAGAACATCTATATAATAATTATTACGATCATTTTGTTTTATACACATCAATGCCACACCATATAAAGCGAGCTAGCCTTCCAAAAAACGGGCGTTTAAGAGCAAAGTGGTGTACTAAAAGTTGCAGTTGTTGAGCAGTACGTACGGGACTCGAACGGCGCCCCTGGTGATAGCGCGAGATGGTCTTGGCGTGGCGAGGCCTGGCGCGTGTCGGCATCCCGAGCTTCATCAACTTTCTTTGGCCCTCTCATAGCCGCGCCACCACCATCACTGAAACCCCATACCAACCCAACGACAAGATGAGCTCCGGACGACCAGTCGTTCACCAGGACTACATTGCGAAAATCAGATATTCGAATGCGCTACCTCCACCACCATGTCCGCCCAAGCTGCTGGACATCCCCAATACCGGCCTCTCAAGCGGGCAATACACATCAGCAGGCTTTGCATCAAGGCTTGCGCGAGAGCAATCGCTGAACATTGAAGCCGATGCTGAGTTGGGTATGCCCATCGATCTGGTCGGTATTCCAAAGGTATTCGATGGAGATGAGTCTGGTAAGTGAACCTGCAGCAGCGCAAATGCGCACAGCGATTGACGCGTCGTATAGCTATTCAGACTATGCCTCACCCACCGCCGCTCAGTGCTGCAGATAAGGCGCTGATGCGACCGCCAAATGCGCTTGGAAAAAGTACCAGCAACGCCTCGGGCGCTACCTTCTTGCGGCGAACAGAATACGTTACCGCAAGCACCACTGGCGGTTCTAAGTTCGAATCGAGTAACTCGTCCAATACTATGCGCCTGCGTAGGAAGCGGAAGCAAGTGGAGACGTCGCTTGATGATCCTACAAACATCTCGCGACACATTCTCAAGGGCTTCAACATTGCCTACCCAGCAGATGCGTACAATGGACAGGACAATGCAGAAAATATTAGGGCGGCAGAGTCGACACCTGAAGAGCGGCTGGCATGGAACAAGCCCAAGCACCCCAGGAACCCCAACCTCAAGCTGCTCGACTCGTACCCTCTTCTTCCAGACTGGGACGCTACACCTGACACTGGCGGATACATGGTCTTCAAGTTCACCGCTCCACCCATCAACAACCCACTCGACCCCTCATATGACCCACGACTTGATGTCGCTCTTCTCCGTCCCGCCGGTCAGACCATTCAAGACCAAGAAAGGTATATGGAAGACCTACAAGCACATAAGCTCGACCCAACAGTTCCACCACCCATTGCACGCTACCAATTCGAGTTCTTCCTACCCTCAGAAAAGAGCAAAGTCCGCGGCATCAAGCGCAACTTCACCACATACGACCCTACCAATGAAGCCGATATCGACTTTGACATTGCTGAAGACGACGAAGGCCAGCCACGCAAGTGTTTCAAATACGACAACATCCGCACCTACGAGACATCGCAACAAGTTGGCGATCCCAGCGATACCTATGGCGATGTCGTTGCCCTCGCCCTACACGACCCTGAAAAACACGAGCCCGAACCTCTACGCGACACCAAATTGCAGAAAGCAGCCTACTTTTACCCCATTACTCAACGGACGAGCTTAAGGCCGAGACGACCTGGGCGTGTCGATATGACGGAAGAACAGCCCAGGGTGGATATTATTGAGGCTGCAGGGAAAGACCCTGAGTCGTTTGAGCGGAGGGAAATGTACAGGAAGAGGGCGGAGGGCTTGGAGGTTGTGGAGTAGAGTTATCTTATTAGTTCTTGGGGGTATTTTTCTGGGGAAGAAGATTGAAGTCGTAAGGGAAAAAAGACTTGAGGGTTTTTTCTATGTATTCTGAATATGGAAGACTGGGATTGATTTTGCACTTTTTTGAAATACTCATCAGCGTGGGCGTTTGATTAGTGGGGATATGGAAGGGATTTATTGCCATGTGCGAGAAAAATAAAACGGGGATTTTCTGAATGAAAGATGGATTTGCGGATTAGTGGGGTGAGTGATATATGAGAAAAAGTCTTGTTGATGATTGTTAGTAGTGCAGTGAGTAAAGGGGATATGCCATTGGACGTCTATTTCTGAGAAGAAATGCTTGGTCTAGTTGGGTCGTATTTGGATATGGGAGACGTGTAAAGGATAGATTTTCCATGTATTAAGAAAGTGGGGTGGAAGATACTTGAGGAAAAATTGGGTATTAGTTTTGGTGTGGTTGTGGTGGACTGGGTAAGGGAGATACGCGATTGATGTCTATCTTTTGGCGAAACGCATAAAAAGCGTTTTTTGCATAACAAAACAATATAGCGATTCTGATTTGAAGATCTTGGTAAGTAAGGGCGGTAGGGTAAATGATGTACGTAAGAGAGAGGTATACCTGCATACAGCAATGTGCGGTATGTTGATTAAGGAATACACAATACAACATCAATTATTTTCTTTTTTTTCCTCCAGGAAAAGAAGAAGGTTCTGAGATAACTTGCGTATAACATGTTCAAGTCTATGTGAGAGGCTGCGCAAAGGTTGCCGATGCCTGGTAACAAGATTGTATTCGATAGAGAACTGAGCTTCTGAGCTACGTAGCTATCTATATACAGTGCTAGCTGCCCCTGCACAATCGAGTCGATAAGACCTAGTCGCTCCGGTTGTCGGTCAGAGCGCACCGAGTCTCGGCGAGACTCGGAGCTCTAGGTGGCATCCGGATTTTAGGAGCAGGCCGAGATTCCATCGAGGTACAACACACCAACTAGGCTCTAGCCTATCACATTACCCTCCTCCTCTCCAGGAGCGTCAGGATGGAGTTCATTCGAGCCCCTTCGGAACCCTGCAGGAAGCGTTTTTGTATCGGGATCTCGATAAGGTCTTGTAAACTGTTCCCATCGAATCTTCGCTTCTGTGTTTGCAAGGTTCTCTATAGGCTCCATCGTTGGGAGATGGTAGCCCTTCCATTTCACTTCGTACCACCATTTAACTCCTCGTCCTCGTCGTCGACTTACCTCTGCTAGGATGTCCTCAATTTCCCACATATCTGCGCCGTCGGTATCTACCTGAATTGGTAGTGGTTGGTCATCGTCTCTTGATTGGCTTGGTAAGGGATCCGTTGATGCTAATCGGAGCCGGTCAACGTGGAACGTGTTGTGAGGGCCTGGAGGCGTGTTGAGTCGAACCGTGTGGGTATCGATTACCTCAATCACTGTGTACTTTGCGCTCCTCCAGTCAAGTTTTCTAGATTTCCGGCCAGTAGCAAACTGTTTGCCTAACTTCAACCATACTTTGTCGCCAACGTGTAGCTGTGCAGAAGTCATCTAGGTATTCGCGAAGAGTCCAGTTAATGTATCGTTGGAAGGTGCTCGGGGCGTTTGCCATGCCAAATGGAGTAACTAGCCATTCAAATAGTCCAAAACGTGTGCGGAAAGCCGCGTCCTCCAGTCAGAGTTTTCTAGATTTCCGGCCAGTAGGCAAGACTGTTTGCCGCGTAACGTTCAACCATACTTTGTCGCCAACGTGTAGCTGTGCAGAGGTCATCTAGGTATTCGCGAAGAGTTCCAGTTTTAATGTATGGTTGGAGGGTGCTGCGGGGCGTTTGGCCAGTGCCATGGAATGGAGTACACTAGCCATTCAAATAGGTCCCAAAACGTGTGCGAAAAGCACGTAAGCCACTCATGCTCCTTCCCGGTAGTTCGAATCTTTCGTGTGAAGGCTGCGATAACATCCAGCTTCGTGAACCGTTTAGCTTTCGCGATGTTATTTAACGTCTCTTGAATTAGCGGCAAAGGATACCGGTCCTTCTTCGTTAAGGCATTCAACGCTCGGTAATCAACGCAGAGTCGCAGTCCTCCTCCTGTTTTCTTCGCAAACAACACCGGTGACGCAGCCGGAGAGTTGCTTGCTCTTATAAATCCTTTGTCAAGAAGAGATATGAGCTCTTTCCGTAACACCAAGAGCTCCCCTCTCGACATGTTGTACAAAGGTCCCCACGGGTCTTCCGGCTTTTTCCCGTCCTTCTCTTCCAGTTCCAATGCGTGATCAATTCCAGGGCGGTGGGGCGGTAACTTGTTTGCTTCCTTAGGGTCAAAGAGCGTGAGGTGCTTTCGCCAACGTTCGGGAACCAAGGAGAGGACGTCTACTTTCGGCTTAGGTGCCAGAGCCTTATTGATATCTGCTAACGAAGCAGCAAATATTTGGACAACTTCTTCTGGGTCCCGCTTCTTGCATCGTGCAAGGTTCATCAGTCTTTGAAACTCGGTCGCGCCCACTTCTCGGATTTCGAGCGGGTGAGCCTTGCCTTCTTGGCTGCGAATTCTGATTCCTAAGGCGTGCAAGTATATTGACTTCTTTGCGGGAGCAATTGTGACTTTGTTCCGGTTCATCCATGGGCGTCCTAGGATAATGTCCTCTTCCGCGTCGTTTGGCGTAACGTATGCGAATCCAGTCTCTGTGTAGCCGTTCATATCGAATGAAAATTTTGCGACTTCGTCTACCCAACTCACTTGATCGTTGACACCCACAATCGGCTTGCGTGGAATAGGTATGCGCTCGAGTTTGGCTCGTCGTACGAAAGAACGGGTAATGAGAGCGTAAGAAAGGCACCCAGAGTCAATCAGTGCTGACGTGAACTTGGATTGATTAACTAGTACATGTATTGTCATTGGTGGTGCTAGCATGTGCTCCTTCTTGAACTTCCCCCATTCTTCTATCGTGTCCTTGCTTGCTCGTGTATGCTCCTGATCGCGCCTTTGATCAGGAGCTACTCTTTTTCCGCCTCGCTGTCCGAGTCAACCGCTGTTGTGTTGTCAAGACTGCCGTACCCTTCCATCGATTCCTTCTTCGTCTTCGTTGTCTTTGCAGCTCGAATTGGCTGATGAGCTGGCCTCTGTGCAGGCTTTTGTTTGCAGGAATTGATGAGATGGCCCTTGAGCCCACAGCGCAAACACGATCCTTCTTCCCGTCTTCGATCAATCTCTCTCTGCGAGACCCATTTGGCTCGTTGAACCTGCGTTCGACTTGGTTCCCAGTCCATGGCGTCTGGAGATGGGATCCTAGGAACCGAGTCGTACAACGGCGAGGTGTTCTTCTTTTTGTTCCTCAGTTTGAGGCGCCAGAGATTGTCTGAGACAGCAGCAATGTGCGACTGCATTTCCTCAATCGTTGTGTCTTCTGGAAATATGGTGCCTGCTAGGGCTGCGCGCAACTCGTGGGTCAAAGAGTTCAGAAACATGCTCTTGAGGATGCCGTGATCGAACAAATTGGCAGTAAGCGCTTCCTTGTTGAAGTCATGTACAAAGTCGCGTACGTTGTCCGTTTTTTGTCGCATATGCTGAAGCTTGTTCCTCGCAGTCTCAACCATGTGCGCATCCTTGAAGGCATTGTCTAGGTGCTTGAAGAACTCATCAACAGTGCTTGAAGCTGCATGCAATGATACCCAAGGGAAAACTCGTAGCTTGGCGTTACCTGTAATGCGGCTGAAAGTGTAATCGATTGCCAATTGGTTCGTGTGAAATCGTCGAGGTTCTGACCTCAGTTTTGCCTCGATTTGGTACTTCCATGACAGGTACTGGCTTCGAGTACCGTCGAACGCTTCTGGATCCTTCAGTCCTTTCTGCTGAATCGAGTGGCTAGAGGCTGAAGGAGGCGTAACCACTGGCGTAGTTGATGTGGGGTTAGTGGTTGCTGCACTCGGTTCCTTCTTCTCAACCCTCTCCATTCGTGTCATGAGCTCGTTCATTTGTTGCATCATCTGTTGCATCATTTGCTGCATCGTCTGTTGCATCATCAACATGGTGTTTGCATCCGGTGGTTGTGGATGTTCTTCATGCCCTTGTTGTGCTCCTGGGGCCTCGTAAGAACTGTTCGTTTCCATCTTGATTGCTTAGGTAGGCGTTCAACCGTTGTGGTTCCTACACTAGCGTCGTTCTCGTTAAGTACTGGGGGACGGCCACACCAGCTACCTGTTACTACTTCAGGGTAACCCTTAGTAGTCCGTTCCGTTGTCGCTTTGTTCTCTGCGTAAAAATAAATCTTGCGATCGTGTTGTCGCTTGATCGTTCGCTAGGTACTGGGGGACGGCCACACCAGCTACCTGTTACTACCTCGGAGTAATCCTCGTAGTTCGTTCCGTTGTCGTGTGCTCACTGCTTAGAAGCAGGTCTTGCAATTTTCCGTTGATAGAGCACTGGGGGACGGCCACACCAGCTGCTCGGAGGGGATCGAATACAAAATGTGAGAGGCTGCGCAAAGGTTGCCGATGCCTGGTAACAAGATTGTATTCGATAGAGAACTGAGCTTCTGAGCTACGTAGCTATCTATATACAGTGCTAGCTGCCCCTGCACAATCGAGTCGATAAGACCTAGTCGCTCCGGTTGTCGGTCAGAGCGCACCGAGTCTCGGCGAGACTCGGAGCTCTAGGTGGCATCCGGATTTTAGGAGCAGGCCGAGATTCCATCGAGGTACAACACACCAACTAGGCTCTAGCCTATCACAGCCAGTGCAGATACTTCTCTCCTGATTCTCTTGGAACTGTGATTCTAGTGAAGAATCATAAGGAAGTAATTTCGTAGGCGGAGCAGCGAGGGTGCTATTAGCCAGGAAGGCCAAGACAATAGTAACAAGTGGCAGCATGGCGGGTTTGATTGATAGTGTGGATGCAAAGCCAGAACAGACGAAGATGATCTTGATTTTGAAGGGTTGGTTTTGCAATAGAAGTACTTTTCCAAGCTGATAAAGGTAGCTTGTGGATGCGAGGGATTCAGAGCCTTTTATATTCTGCCGACGGTCTGAATCACTGTACGCACGCTTGTATATTCCCTCGTATCTTATCTCTTCTCGCTATCAACCTATAGTACAATCTATATCTCCCTGGATTTCCCGTACTATCGATTCTCCCTGTGGCGTCTGTCCCTGTATACAAAAAACTCTGTTTGCTGGAAGAACTCAATGCAATCGCGGCGGTGATAGATAGGTCTACGATTCTTGTCGTCTAATTGGACAGTTTCGACACACAGAGTTTCTCGTCACATACGGAAAAACTTTATTCTTTCCATCACTCCATATGGCCGTGTTTCTAGATCTTCTTTTTGATTAGTCTTGTCTCTTGTTTCTCCGGTTAACCTGGTAGGTCTTCTATTTTATACCTACATCAGTTCGTCTTATGATTCTACACGAAAGACATCGATAAATTTATTTGTACGACAAGGGTTCGATTAAACGAAGAGCGTTGCACTTGTAGACATAGAGATGCGTCGCTTTATACACGTAACAAGTCAAATATTGTTCACCATGTCCGAAGATAGCTACAAGTCAAACTCTGAACGTATGTTATACACCGATAGTGAATAAAGGGATTGCACCCGGTTGTCTTAGCTGCCGCATGCTGGAATTTTGCCTATTTCCAGCACGAACATCGTGTAAGCAAGTCTTTTGTTCACATATCCGGAGAATTATGTAGATGCTAGGCATGCCCTTAACCTAGGGCCCCCAGGGGCCTCAGGATCGCTTTACGCCCGCATTTGTTATCTACATTTAGCTTGGTTATCCCGCCTTATCCTTAGGTCCACAAGGAACATATAAACTTGACAAGCTATCTATGACCACAAGGAACAGAACATGGGTTCTTGGCCTAACAGATGGTACATTAATACAGTAGTGCTTACAATATCATGCATATGCAGCTTACGCCATCATGCACATGCAGCTTACGCCTTGCGCACACGGCCTAGTGATCAGCCCACACGGGATATTGATACGCCGAGTATGTGCCTATCTAGAAAAACTAAGGTGTTATAAACATCAGGCATCCATTGGTTACAACGTTAGTGCAGTAGAAGGCTGTGCATCTCTCCTACCAGACAGTCATGTAATAGAGCATTTAAGTGCTAGTATTTAATAAATACTCGTACGTACGATTAGGTGAGCAGGCAAGAAATTAAAAGACCGGCGTTATATAAATAAATAAAAAAATAAATTTAGAAGGCTACCTGGTCTCCTTTTGGATCTATGAACACTATCTTTCTATTCTAGGCGTGTAGAGCAAATGTAAGCCCAGAAGTACCATGTATAGTCACGTGGCCACTCACGGACTAACAACGCTGTATTTAAACTTGCTTCTATCATCATACACATTAGAATATACAATACTTCGCACACACTCAACTGCTTACAGCAAATATAACAGATTATCCTGCTTAAAACCCTCTACTACTTCTCGTTACTTATCCCGATCCTTTCTCCTCCCCGTGCCGCCTTTGGCTGTGTTGCCCCTCTTTGGGGTAGCAGAGAGTGTAGCTAGCTCTTTATCAAGAGCTGAGTGCGTGGAATCAGAGTTCGCAACAAGCAAGTCAAGTTGTTCACCTTCAGGGACCCACTTATGTTACAGAGATAACAAGAAAGGGGCTCTCCTTGACGCGGGACAAGAGGAACGAGAGAGCACGAGTGGTTATGGTGCCACAAAGCTCCGCGTCAGAAGGTAACGGATCACCGCGGGGCTCGAGGTCACGTGATGTGCCATCTGGTCCATCTCGTCTTGGCGAGATGTCCGAGATGGCAGGACGAAAGCAATGAGGATATAAGGATGGATGGATTTCATTATTTACTCTCGTTGTGGTCAACTCAAATTGTACTTTCTTACTAGTTACTTTACTTAACAAGATTGTTACTCGTTAGTCTATAGCAATATAGATTAGTGTTTGTCAAAACCCCCGGTTACATCCATAACTCTTTTCCACTAAGAATCGCCAGACAACCTCACAGAACACTAGCGTAAAGCTCACCGGCCTTGGTGTGGGACCCGGCAAGAGAAGTATAGATCCAGACCCCGTGTAACAACTTACCTATATAGGTAGAGGTTAAACCTTTATAGGAAACAACTAGGTTCTAATAGGTAATCAAGCAAGTCAAGTTGGACTTTTTGAGCCCCACTTAATTGCTTGTTGCGAACTCTGCGTGGAATGGTTTCCACTCCGTCGTGTCTGTTGCTTCAATCTCGATCGCCACTTTTAGGTGCTGTCACGAGATGCTAGGAGCACGAATCCAAAAGCTTTGGGAAGCGTTGGTGAATTGCTACGTACACTATCTGTGAAGACTCAAGACGTTGCGTAAGGAATCAGAAATTCGTCAACAGAATATATCATGGGTGGCTAGCGTACGTGTAGTACCTCGGTAGCACTCAGCCAATCAGCAGCAGAATCCAGGTGTTATGGCAACCCGGTGGTTACCATGACACTTTGGTACTCCCTTCTTTCCCTCCGGATCTCCAGTACTAGCTTCGACGCTTCTGGTGACCACTCCGGTCGTGACCTGTCGCATTGTCTTGTTCTGTGGCAGTGTTCGGTCAGGGTTTTCTTTGACTGTTTGGGCGATTGTTGCAATTGTCCACTCTTGTTTGCCTCTCCACTCTTTCCTGGCCACCTCTTCTTTGATTTTGTCCTAGTTCGCCTTTTTTTAGCGCGAACTTGTGGCTTCTTCGGTGCTCTGGTTTACCTGTGAACGGTCTGTAGGAACTGTATTCCAGCTACCTAGTCCAGATGCTATTTACAGTCAAGATGAGGAAAGAAGGTAAGACGCGAGCGGGGAGCCTATTTTGTTTGGGTTGGCGCACGGCCCTTACCTTGCCAGAGACGCGACTAGGCTAGCAGCCTAGTCATGTGACTCAGGGCTCAGCCCGTTACATTACCGACAGACTGATCTCGTACCAATCAAGGAGGGAGTGGTCCTTGGTTAGGGACCACTCCCTCCTTGGTTGGTACGAGATCAGTCTGTCGGTAATTTCCCGTGTGGCGAATCCCAGGTCGATCACGCTTGTTCTGCCGTTCCGTTCCCAGGTGGTGGTGCCCTCCTCGTTCAAGAGTGCAAGGCCGCGTTTTTCCATCTGTTGCAGTAAGTGTTGGACCTCCTCCCTCTCTGTCGTTGGGCCATGCTTCTATTCTTGGCTGGTTTGCTGGGCCGATCGGATTGTACACGTTCAGGATCCTTACCTCCTGGTCCCCTCTCCCTAGACTGAGGTACTCGCAGTACGGCGACGTCTTTAGGATTCTCCAGTCCGTGTTTGGTATCCTGTTGTGGATAAAGAATGTTAGAGAATAGTGGGGACGAAGGTCGTGCAGGGCGAACTTCGTGGGTGGCGAAGGTCGTGCAGGGCGACCCTTGCGGGTGGCGAAGGTCGTGTAGGGCGACCTTCATTGGTAACCGTGCCCCGCCACCGAATACTCAGTTATATACTCCCTCTCCCGCACTATCATAGTTAGCCAATGCATCCATCTTCCAACAGGTTATGAGCCCGGATTTCCGCTGCGAAAATATTCCCCTTCCCTTCTCCTTGTTTTCACTAATGAAACAGTCTTCTCAGTCCTTTAGCAAGCCAAATATTTTCAATAAAATGGCTAACATTGAAACTAGCAACTGCTCCCTAACATCGATACAACATCAGATCTGGACACTACCCTCCTATCACCACACGACTGCCTTGAGCTTCTATCCTCACCGACCAAAAATCAGTTCTACAAGCCTGTTGAGGCAGTGAATCCCTGTTGAGGCGGTGCATCCCTGTTGGGGCGGTGCATCCATGTTGAGGCGGTGCATCCTGGTTGCCTCGGTCCAGCCGAAGTTATTTCCTCTGCAGCATTGCACAATCCACGACAGCGCATGTTTTCGAAAACACCCACACCTAAAGGAGCGATGGGAGACAACCGAGAGGGGTAAGAAGTACTTAGAAAGGAAAGTGAAACTCACGGATAAAACCGATGAACTACAAGGAATGGCCAATTTAGCGTATCAACAAGCCCTGCCTGAATTCGATGCCGCAAATGGCTTCGCGTTTATGGCTAAAATTGGCCAACAACAAAGCCGCTCTTTCCTTTTACAAAACTGGCTACTAGATACTGCTTGCACCCGACACTCCTCTTGCGATCGGAGCGTCTTCTTGCCCAGTTCTCTAAAGCCTTGGAATGGTCCGCCTATAATGGGGTACAGGGGAACGAACCACACAGCGTCGAAAACGGGAACCGCTATCCTCAGCCTTTGCGTTGAAGGATAGAAAAAGCAAATGAGGCTCAGCGACGTGATATACGACCCAAATGCTGGATGCAACTTGATCTCCAACTCACAACTCCGGCGACGCGGTGGCATCTTTCAAATCGTGGACGACTCGATGACTCTATCTACCCCTGAAGGTCTCACGTTGCGCTTCGACAGCGTTAACGACCTATGCCTTCTACCATTGTGGCGCAACCCAATAGGACTTGCAGCGTACTCGCTGAACCAGGATTGACTAGAACCGTGGCACAAGCGCCTCGCCCATCTAGGTCAGGGCAGCCTAGAGAAGCTTCAAAAAAACGGTTACGGGCATGAAACCGCTCCCTCCAGCGTGCGTATGCGGAACCTGCGTAAAAGCAAAATTCACACAAACGCCCCACAACAAGACAATGAAAAGAGGCAAATACCCCCTCGAATTCATCCACCTTGATGTGGTTGGGCCCTTACCAAACGGGAGGCGTGGAGAAAGGTACTGGATCACGATAGTGGACGATGCGACGGCCATCACAGCAGCAGTGCCACTTCTTCAGCGGAGCCAGGTACTTATTGCGATAAAACACTTCCTAAGACGCTGGGAAATGAACGAGCGTCGTTGCCATCGAATCCGCCTTGACAAGGCAGGCGAATTCGTTAGCGAAGAACTGAAGGCATACTGCGCCGACAAGGGAATCACGCTCGAATACACTGCAACGGACCAACACCAGTCCAACGGCGTAGCAGAGGTCACCAACCGGATTCTTGAAGAAAGACTGCACGCAGTCCTTATCGAAAGTGGACTGCCAACAAAGTTCTGGCCTGACCTTCTAGGATCTATCGCGTACCTTCGAACGCTTACACCGCACGTCCGGCTGGACATGACTCCCTACCAGGCTTGGTTCGGGGTAGTACCAGATGTTGCCCATCTTAGACCGTTAGGCAGTCGTTGCCTTAGCTATAAGACGGGCGCACGAAACAAAATTGGAGAAGACAAGGGAGTCCCTTGCCGACTCCTAGGCTACGAGGGAGCGTCGGTATACAAAACACTACGGGATGATGGATTGATTACTACCACGCACGACCTCGTATGCCTAGAAACCAGGCCCTGCCCAGCAAACTTTTGGGCAGGTGAAAAGCGGAAGTCAGACGCGACTCCGCAGCAGCTTTGGAAGCGGCTCCGAGCATCTCAAAGGGGGGAGAGTAAGGATCCACTCTTTGAGATAAAGGAGGCTAACAAAATGATGATGCCTGAACCGCCCAGGCAAGCAATGGCTACGGAGACAGAAAGTAGCACTGTATCGCCCAACGCAACTGAATTTACCTCCGTGCCAACAGACGCTGAATTCCCCAGCGAGACCGAATCAAGCTCCGAAGGAGACGATTCGAACAGCACTGAATCGCCCAGGCTGTTAACTCCAGAATCTGAAGATAGAACTGAACCGCCCAGCCCATCATCTGCCTCAGCATCTGAAAACCCTGAAGATGAAACTGAATTTGCCAGTGCATCACCTGCCTCAGGGATTGTGGTCGCCGAGCCCGAACCAGACCGCATAGTACCAGCAGAAACCCTATCCCGACACCTAAACCTCCGCATTGCTGAACGCGCGACAACGAGGTCTGGGGCAATCTACGGCTTAGCAGCTATAGGAATACGGGCAGAAATACTCACAGAAGCCACTGAACCAAAGTCTTACCAACACGCCCAGACAACCCCCGAATGGGCGCAATGGCCAGCTGCGGTAAAGGAAGAACTTACATCTCTTGAAGCGAATAAGACGTGGGACCTCGTTCCTAAGACAACCCAACATTCGCTAGGAGGCAAGTAGGTATTCAAGGTCAAACGTGGTTCACAAGGTGAAGTCCTAAGATACAAAGCCCGTTAGGTAGTAAGAGGGTTTCAGCAACAAGAAGGTATTGACTACCAGGAAACCTTCGCATCCGTTGTTAAGCCCATGAGCTACAAGGCAATTTTCGCGATTGCCGCCGCCCAAGATCTTAAAATCCATCAGATGGACGTAAAGACAGCCTTCCTGTATGGCGACATCGATAACGAAATATTTGTCGAGCTGCCTAAAGGATTGAAGGAAGGCAAGGGCAAGCTGTGTCGACTTCGAAAAGCATTGTACGGGCTGAAACAAAGCCCAAGAATCTGGTATCAGACGCTATCAGAGTTCATGAGAAGCCTGAACTTCACAGCCTTAGCATCTGATGTAAGGGTGCGATGGATTAACCATAAGTGCAAGGTAAACGATGATGAATTCGATAAAGAGCTGTCTAGCTCTTTGTGCGGTCGTTTATCTACCCATTCGGAGGAAAGTCATGCCAAGCGTCTGAGCGCTGCTTAGGCGGTGAGCAGGATCCGAGATTCCATCACGTGCGCTATCAAGGAGCTACCCAAAGGCCGTCCAGTCTATCCCGGCTAGCTATCACGAAGGCTACAGGCCAAGTACTGCTAATGAAGGCTTCAGACTCTTACAGTACCCCCCTTCTTAGGCTTAAGTCCCGCCTGTAGTGCGTGCTTCCAATCTTTTAGCGCGTCAGTGCTTTTCAGATTTGAGGCTGGTTCCCAAGTCGGATCTTGATAGCCCTCCCATTTCACAAGGTACTGCTTTCTGTGTCTGTGAACTCTTTCCTGTAGGACCTTTTCTACCAGATACATCTCTTCTCCGTTCACTTCAATAGGCTCTGGTTCATGGTCATCTCGTGGCTGACTAGGCAGTGGGTCCGATGAAGCGAGCCTCAGCATGTTAACGTTGAACACTGGATGAACTCGTCCAGGAGTGTTCAGCTTAACTGCGCTTGGTCCCACAACTTCCAGTACCGTGTACTTCAAGTTCTTCCAGTCAAGTTTTCTGCTTGGCCTCTTGGTCCTAAAATGATCACCTAGCTTCAGCCAAACCTTGTCGCCGACCCGCAACTGAGGAGCTTGCTTCCTCCTCTTGTTAGCCTGCCGCTCTTGCTCTTGTTGTGCTTCTCCCATAGTAGCTTGAGCTAGTTGAACACTTTGCCTCAGCCTCTCCACAATGCTCTCAGCTTTCTTGTATTCGTCCTGCACTCTTCTTTCCTGAGGCTTGTTCTCAGGGCCGTGCCTGACAGCAATCTGGATAGGGTCCACCTCGTATCCATGTTGCAAAAAGAATGGTGATATCCTTGTAGATTGTGCTTGCCTTGCCGTTATTGCAATCTTAGCCATCCCTAGGTTGCTCTTCCAGTTCGTCTGGTTCCAGTCGCAAAAAGCGCGCAAGTAGGCTTGTACGGTTGCGTTCATTCTCTCCGTAGATCCATCGGTTTCTGGGTGATATCCTGAAGACAATCTCGGCTCAATATCCATCAGTTCACAAAGCTTACTCCACATATGGCTTACGAACTGTGAGCCTCTGTCCGAAGTAATGTAGTCTGGCAGTGTTAAGAGTAGGATCTTGAGTGGAAGTAATATAAGACTTCTGGTGTCAAGACTCTTGGGTTGGTTTTCGCGGATGAAGTGACAGGGTGGTATGAACAGTGTTTCTGCAAGTAATTCGTATATTGTACTTGTACTCGTAACTTAAGTTGAACACATCGAGCCCTAGGGGTTCGATGCCTATTACTATATACTTTTGATGCTCGTAACCCTCGGTCAGAGGAGCCCGAGTATTCCTCGGTGGCTTATGTGCGAGGACTATTCCTCGGTGGCTTATGTACGAGGACTATTCCTCGGTGGCTTATGTACGAGGGGTCTGCCAAGACCTTTCCTCGGGCATGCGCCACCGAGGAGGTCACGTGATACGTGCCCCCGCGTTACATATGGCTGGGTCGACTGGTCGTCGATGCTTCTTAACTTAACCGCCGTGCCTCCTCCCTTCAGGTTCGTAACAGGCAGCCAGTGATATCCCACTACATGATTTACGTATGCCTTGACTACACTTTCTGTAGTGATATCTCTCAGACCTACAAGTACAACATCCTTGCTGAGGCGGTCTGTTACTACCATTAGGTTGGTACATCCCTCACTCTCGGGCAAGCCAATGATAAAGTCTATCGAGACTTCCTTCCAGATGCGTTCAGGAATTGGCAAGGGTCGTAGGAGCCCTTGAAGACCATCTCTCCAAGGCTTCACTCGTCCGCAAACAGAACAATTTCGTACGTATTGGCGCACTGTATTGCTTAGTGAAGGCCAGAAATACTCACGCGCAACAGCTTGATATGTGAGGTTTCTTCCGGGGTGTCCTAAGGCTCTTGAGGAGTGTATAGCATGTATAATACCAGTCCTTAGGGATTCACTCTCTGGAACCCATTTCCGGTCTCGATACAATAGGTTACCAGATTCGTCTAAGCGGCATTCTGCGATTGATAGCTTAAGATCTAAAGCTGTTGGGAACTTGCGTTCGCCGTCCTTAACAGCTTTCCAGGCTAATTGATAAGTCTGGTCCCCTTCTTTGGCTTCCTCCCATAGTTGCTCTAACTTGTGTGGGGATGGTAGTGGCGTAGTTGAAGATGCGGGATAGCAAGCGATTACTGGCCTCCCAACATTACATCGGAGCCGTACGGCTAAGCCAAACGAATCGAAAATACGCTCTACGAGCTATACAACTAGCTCCAACCCATCCAATTACAAAAGCCATTGCAAGGCTACAAAAAACAACCCTTCAGCTATCAAAAAAGCCAAACAAGACTAGACAACTACGCGCTATCACGAGCTCCATCCCACCTACCATAGAGATAGAAGAAGTCATTCCATATAGGTTCAGACCATGGGATACTCTCAACTACAATATCTCTATATCAAAGAAATCTAAAGAAGAAGAGGCAGCCGCGCACAAGGATTACATTCAAATGATAGAGGATAACTCTATAGTAATCTACTCAGACGCCTCTAAAACGAAAGACGGAGATGGGATAGGAGTAGGCCTAGCTGTCTACAACCCAAACCAAGAAGAGATCTACGCAGAGACAAAGAATATAGGCGAGCACCAACTCGTCTACAATGGAGAGCTTGAAGGCATTACAGCAGCGTTCGAATACGCCGCTAAAACAGCCCAAAAAGACCAAAACATCCACGTTTACGCTGACAACCAAGCTGCGATCTATAGGCTCCAGAGTCTATCAGATAAGCCTGGCCAGCAGTGGGTGATTCGGTGCCAAAAAGCAGCCAAAGCTATCCTTAACAAAAAAGCAAAGATCTTCTTGAAATGGGCACCAGGCCACACAGATATAGAGGGAAACGAAAAAGCAGACTCCTTAGCTAAGGAAGCTACAAAACAAACACCAAAAAAATCGCAAACAAGCCTAGCCTTCCTAGGCACCAAGATCAAGCTCCTCCAACGAGCTAGCCAAGCAGAAGAGTGGAGAAAGTATAGGGAAAAAGCAAGAGAGAAGAAGACTAGCTACGGAGCTATCTTCGATCTTAAGCTCAAAAACCAACTAGCAATCCCAAGAGGCACGAAAAGAGATATTTCAGGCTCTTTCTATTCTCTTAAGATAGGACACGGATACTTCAACTCGTACCTAAAGAGATTTAAGAGAAGAGAATGCGATCTGTGCAAATGCGGGAGACGGCAAACAGCAGAGCATCTACTTCTATACTGCGGCTTCTACAGCGCAGAAAGAAACCAGCTTAAAAAGACTCTAGACCAGAAAATACTCAAACTCGCACTTCTACTCCATACTACGAGCGGTATAGAAGCTACTTTGGCTTTCATTACTAGCACGAGAATAGGAACAAGAAAGTGGCACCTTGGCCAGGAAGGCTAGAAAGAAGAAAAAACAAGAAAAACGACAACAAAAGAAGAAAAATAAAGAAGAAGAATTTGATTTGATTTTATTAGCGCTATTTCTTTTCCCCTAAGAGAGCCCGCTGGAAGGAAGCCTAGCTGGCCTACATCTCTCCCTGTTACCAAACTGCTCTTTAGCACCAGGCGTCTAGAAAGCTAGCAATAGCTCAAATAGACAAAGGCCGAAGCACAATAGCTACACTACCCCCACCGAAAACTCCCTAAATTGTAAACTAAGTAGATAGAGCGGCCTATGGCCAAAGTCCTACATAGCCAACGGCTGATACAGGACTATAATGGAATAATAATAATAATAATCAGGTGGCAATGCCTTCTTCTCACTCAAACTAGGCCACGGATACTTCAACGCCTACCTAGAGAGAGTAAAGAAGAGGAACTCTAACCTCTGCAACTGCGGGAGACCGCAAACGCCAGAGCATATCCTCTTATTCTACAGGTACTACAACGCAGAAAGAAACAAGCTAAGAGCAAGTCTCGACCAGAAAACGCTTAGCATGCCACTCCTCCTCCACACTACTATTGGGATAGAAGCTACACTAGCTTTTGTTACTAGCACGAGAGTAGAGACAAGATGGTGACACCTAGGCCAAGAATAAGACTAAAACATAAAAAAAACAGCAAGAAAACCAAATCAATCACAACATAAACATACATTTTGTTAAAACAAAGTCCCTCTAGTAGTATGACTACTATAAGTAACTAAGTAGGAGTTGTAAGGTGGGTGATTCTAACGTCTACTATTCGGCATATCCACTGTGTTACAGTCTATCTACTACGCGTACGCGACAACGTGTATTGTGTGCACACGTGCAGCACTGGCTACCTCATGGCGCCATCCTTTCGCCCAGGCTCTGAACTTTCTTCTACTAACCTGGACTGGATGTGACGGGCTGAGTAGCCCATCACAGTACAGATAGCCGCAGATATAGTATGTACCAACTACGCAACGATATCAGCAGCCCTGATATCTTGTGTCAGCCTTTTTGGTGCGGTGGGCGTGTTGTAGTTGCGTGCGCGATCCAATAGGATCCTACCCGTTACACTGAACTCGCATATTCTCAACACATTTTCTATTTTCTACTCGTTTGTTTCCTTAATTCCCCCAAGCAAGAGCCAGCTGGAAAATATTCTAGCTATCTAACATCTCTCCCTGTTTATCAAACTGCTCTTTAGCACCAGGCGTTTACTGGAGGCATAGCCGCAAACAGATAAAAGCTAAAGCACCACAGTAGTACCACACAAAGAAAAACAAAACCCTACGTGTAAATAACAAGATAGAACGGCATACGGCCAAATTTTTACATAATCCCGAGCTGATACAGGACTATAATGGAATAATAATACGGCAAATTTCCGCCATACCACTGCTTGGCGTAATAATTTCCCATCTACCACCGTTTCAAATACACTACCACCCACGTGACGTTAGCTTGTAAAATATCCCAAATGCCACTGTTTCTATCCCACATGACACCGTTTAAAGTGTCACGATATATGCTATTCAGCTCCAGATACTGCCATGCAGTATACTATACCTTTTTGGTTACGTGATGGCTTAAATTGATCGGATCGATTCATATAAGCGATTCGGAGGAAGAATTTGCATCCAGTTTCCTCGCTCGAGCGGCGGATAGCGTGGAATCTCGTCCGATCGCTGGCAGCTACTTTGAATGAAAGTCCCTGGGTTACCATAACATGAAGAACCGACTCTTTTGCTTCATCAATTGACGCGAATGTCTGTCCAATAAATAGAGTACTAGGCAAATCCCTGGAGGTCATCGTAGTAAATTGTCGCTAGATTTTGTGTTAACCTCGCGTTAGAATGCGTCAACTCTTTAATCGCGTCAGAAGCGTTATGAACCGTCACGGCTTTAGCCGGGCGCTGAGTCTGACGCGGATAACAGGAAGCCCCACCACCTAACACTAAAAACAACAACATTATACAGACTCTCGTGTAAAACTAGTTTTTCTACTGCCTAAAAGAGTCTACGGGAGGTGCGAAACCTACTAATAAGACGGTGGCATGTGGGATAGAAACAGTGGCATTTGGGATATTTTACAAGCTAACGTCACTTGTGTGGTAGTGTATTTGAAACGGTGGTAGATGGGAAATTATTACGCCAAGCAGTGGTATGGCGGAAATGGCTGCTGAGATTTGTCCCCAAGGTTTTGAGATTTGTCCCCAAGATGAGATTTGTCCCCAACGTTAGCTAAATCTTTACTAGTGCCAAACACATTACAGTATTTTATTCTTTTAGGCATAGATATATATAAAGGGTGGCTGCGCTTGAATCAAATATATCACTAGATTTGGTATCTATTGACGCCGTCGTCTCTTATGCGGGCCAAGACTTTTCCAGGCTTTAGAAGCCGCGACTGCTGCAGCACGTTTAGGCAGCGGCTTGGGTACATCTTCACGCTCAACAAGTGCGTTCTGAGCGTCAACTTGTGCGAATCTCTCAGTATAGAAAGCCTCCATGTCTCCAAAGTGATAGTTCCAAGCCATGGTTGGTGTGCAAGAAGCGAATAGTCCTTGCGTGGCAAGAGCCATATTCCGTGCCTCCACTAGTTCTATAGGATCCTCCTCTTGCCCGGTCTCTGCTAGAAAGTTGGTAGCTGACATCATATCATTACACTGGCACAGAACAGGTTGAGATCGTCGACCTTCAATATCAGCTAAAAACTCTTCTAGTGTTGGAGGTCGCCAGACAGGAGACGGGGCCATGGTGACTGACACAGCGACAGCTACTGGCGGGGATGAACGAGGAGATGTGAGTGAAGGTAAAGGAGCAGGTGCTGGAATTGACACAGATATACAAGTGGCCACAGGACCTGCGCCTGGTATAGATGTAGGAACTGAAACAGTGACTGAAGTGGTGACTTGCTGCAGAGCTTCGGTCAGTGTTTGGCCCTGGGGTTCATGGTAAGGCTGATAGCGAGGGATAGAAGGCGGTACAGGTCTTTCGAAAGCTGAGGGGTCTCGACGAGTAGATGTTTCATTTCTCCTTGGTGCACCCCTTGTTTGAGCTATGAGGGGCTCTAGAACAGACTGGTATGGCCTAGGGGATAGAAATACTGAAGGTCCTTGCTCGCGTTGATAGCGCCAGTGATCATCATAGAGATAGTTTAGTCGTAGTGTAGACTTCGCAGCTATCACTTCTTGCAGTGTATGGCGGCATGGAAGACCATTGGTTTTCTCGAAGAGGCCTGAGCAAGGATGCCCACCATGGCCCTGACTTTGCTCTTTCTGGTGTAGCAAGTCTTGTTGCCTAATACGCTTAATAGCTGGTGGTGTGAGAATATCATGGATCCCATATGGTAAGAAGGGCATTAACTCAAGCTTATGCTGAAATTTAGTACTATGTCTTGAAGAAGCGATCTCCTTTTTGTACTTGTTATATTGACTCTTGACCATCTGCTCGATCCTCTCAACAACACAAAGTAAGTCACCTGTTGAAGTCATAAGATAGTCCTTTAGGACCTTATGCATTCCTTCAACAGGTGAACTTGTAATCGTGCTATAGTGTCGGTGGTGAGAAGTCCATGCAGCTGCCCACTCCGTGCGTGTTAGGTATTGGTTCTCTTGCAAGTACCTGCAGAGATCTGCCTGATGGCTTTAGTCTTTAATTAAATCATTCCATTTAAACTGGAACTCTAACGGCCTCTTTGCGTAGACTAGCTGCTCTAGTTAGCGAGGGCTAGATGATATAACTAGTGTCGGCTTAGAGTGCTCGCAAAAACTGGGGGTAGTATACCTGAGTCCAGCGTTTCATAAATAATTTCCTTTGATCAGCAATTATCTGTTTTGCTTCTTTTGTCACACCATCAGCATCTTGCCACGTTTGCTGCGCTTTTGTCTAGACATTCTTCTTGATATGCCATACACACAAGAGCTAGCAACTCTTGGGAGTAGCGAGCGTGCTGCCATCTTTAGAGCTTCTTCCTGATCGCTGATGAATACACGCGGTTGTTGCACGCCAGTCTTGTGCAGGAAACTTGCGATCGCCCAATAGTAGTCTGTATATGTCTCATTGCTAAGAAAGCAGAAGCCTGCAGAGAAGAATGTCTGCAGGTTAGTGCAGCCAAGGATGTGTAGTAGAGGGAGTTTGTACTTGTTAGTTCGATATGTGCAATCCATTAATAAGACGTCAGGGTTTGCTAGTAGAAGCTCGACCTGCTTCTGGTGGGTGAAGAAGAGGTTCTGAATACGATTATTATCATCCTTCTTAACTGCAAAGATCCAGTCTGTCGTGGATAGATCGTCTAGTAGTGTCTCAACCGGGCTTCTTCCATTGAGATGCTTTTCCCTGATAGCCTTCCTCTCGCTGCGGATATCGGTGGCAGATATCAGTGTGTCCTGGTCTTCTCTCTGGATAGCAGCTAGTATCTGCATAGGCCGCACGCCAGCATGGGTCATTGATTGTATAACTTCCTTTTGTGCTGATGTACGTCTGCGGTAGACATTTTGCGCGCTTGAGTTGATTGACTGGGAATGGTTGCCGTCCTTGTTCTGTACTTCTAGCTTCCATTGATTGCTGTGCTTTATCCTGAAGATAACAAGCCTGAAAGGGCATCTTGTTGACTGCGTACTTGTGCTAAGAACCTGTCGCACGCGTAGGTGCGGTGAGAAAATGAAGGTTGTTGTTTGTTGCATGCGTACGTGCGGTGAATTGATGTGTGTATTGTGTGTCTTGTATGTATGATCTTCTTCTTCTCCTTTGATGTTGTGCTCTCTACAACTGTCTTTTGTACACGACCATTGCAGGGGCTTGTTACATGTAGAATATCGACATACATCGGCTGTAGTCCATACTGATATATCCTGGCATAGTGTTGACAGTAGTTCATGCCGATATGTCCTGGCATAACATCGGATGTAATTCATATCGATATATCCTTGCATAGTCTGCGACAGAACCTTTTCTGTTGACTCGCAGTTATTTCTAAACCGATCGCAGTGGTAGTAGTAACGTGTTTTAATAGCTGAGTTATGAGGCCAACTTCTTTTAAGGACAAAGCCATAGCCATGTTGTATGCCGTGCGCTCTAAGCGTGCTGTATGCTTCTTCGTAGGAACCGTATAGCTGGTCTGGAGGGGGGATAATGTTGCCCATATCATTCAACAACAGGAAAATAAGCTAGATAGTTACGTTTTTCGATGAGCGTTTACCTGCAGTAGATATCTAGTGATGTTGCGGATTTAGCGGATTCGAAGATTACGCGCTAAGCTAAGTTGGAGAGAAAGTTTACAATAGCACTAGCATTGGGGACAAATCTCAGCAGCCTTTCGATTTTCCACCGGAACCGTTGGGCCCGAGTAGAGGATGGCGCGTTTTTCATTACATGCTGACTTAGCACGAATAAATAGATGCCAAGCTCTGTGCCAATCTCCCTCTCGATCGGAAATACTCTCAGATTTTTCACTACAGATGCGATATGCCATTAGAGCTTCAGAACGAGAACCTTCTTGATAGAGCCTTCGTCCTATAGCTCCGAAACGCGTGGATGTGCTACCTTTTGCGACATAGCAGAGGCAAATAGCGGAGACGCGAATGATCGTCGCGAACAGAACCTCCAACAACAAGCTCAAGACTGCTGTGATTTTTTACTTTGAATACTGCAGCGTGTATAAGATTAATAGATCTATTAGCTCGCTATATGTATACTCTTATACGACGGCGTTGGCAGCTTCTACGGAGCAAAGAAGAGAATGTTGTTCCGTTACGGCGGTTGTTCCGTTACGAGTGGATGGACGTTAGATAGTGGCAACCCGAAATTTCTCCACGCAAGCGATATCGAAACCCGGCCATCAAGGACCATAATATCGCGATAGTATTGAGAAGGTTGCGTGGCAGTAAAGCATTACCTCGTAGGTGACACAACTCAGTCTCGGTGGATGCCGGGTGCACGATTCATGCGGCTAGCCGGTTAATCTACCATTGATTAAATGGAAAACGAGGTCGACAAAATAAGCTTTGGGGTTTCTTGGCAAGACAAGAAAAGCTTTGATACTTCGCGGGATTTTCCAAAGAAAGAAGGTAATTGTTACAAATTACAGTGGAGTTTCAAAATTCACCCCCTAGATTGAAATCCCAAAAGTCTGGAAATGACCAATTACTGCCATCAATCTGAATGTCTTGCAACATGCCAAATGGCGAATACATGTCACTCAGAGAGCTTCCAGAGTTGGGATCCGCACCCGCCCCGTCCGCATGAGTGAAAGCCAAGCTTCCGAATGCTGTTTGCCTCATTCCAGATGCAGTGTGAGTTTCAAAGCCATTGTGACGCATACTATGCGCGGCATCCTCAGATCGCGAAGCTCTTGACATTGTGGTACGGAGAGAAGCAGCCAAGTCATTGTTCGGGTCTTGCTGCAAAGCTATTACGTTGGACGCCAAAGCCGTAAAGTAACCAAGGGTTTTCCTGCATCTAGAAATGATTTCATCGCTTGGATTGTCGATATAAATAGTGGATATAGAGGGCGAAGGCGGGGGTGGCAATATACCCACTGCAGCCGACAGAATCCAGTACTCCATGTATGCAGTGCCTAGCCTGAATACCTTGTTCTCAAATATTTGCCTCGTGCGTTCAAGAATATCGAGAGACGATGTACATAGTGTCTTGACCAGGAAGGAATTTTGTGGTAGCGAGGCAAGATAGACTGTATCACCAAGCGGGGCTCCGCGTTTGGTTATCGTAATGTCGGGTAGACGGGCTTTAGGGTCGGCATGTTGAGTGTTAGGGGTGCCGGCTGGTGCTACCAATGATTTCACCGGGCTAATTACGCAATTCCGGAATGTTAGTTGAGACAGTGTCAAACCAACTCTCATGACGTCGTTGCGGATGTTGTTGAGAAAATAAATGCCCTTCGATAACAGTTCGCCGTGTATCGCGATCATGGAATTGCAAACATTTGCACATGTCGTGAAGGAGTACATGAAACGGTTGTTTTTGGAGGCCGATTGGGCAAACGGCCTATGCAATATAAGAAGATATTGAAATAGCTGCAATTGTAGAAGTCCTGATGGCACTACGGCAGACTCATCTTCCCAGTTGGGCAAGGCGGAGACAGCTGCGTGTATTTGAGCGTCAAAGTGCAAAACATCGGCATATTGGATATTGCTGGACAGCGTGTTTAGCAGGTGTGTAAGATGAATGCGAAGTGGCAACGATTTCATGCTTGCAGTAAGAAATGAGGTAGAGGTAAATTCTCCATCTGGTTGATCTGGTGGTAGTCGCATTGTGTTTGCAGAGAAGACTTCATCTGCAACATGAGCTGGCGCAGGTGTGTCGAAGTAAAGGGCCGTTAGCCCGGATTGGAGGCCAATTTCCACTGACGATTGCAGTTCTAATTCCATAATTGTAATCCACAGTCGTTTCCTCATTTGCTGGTCGAAGATTGATATTCTAGCGCTTCCCTGCAAGGTAGGGTCGCGGTGCATACCAGATGATAGAGCAAGGCGAAGAAGATCACCAGAAGTGATCCAGTCCTGCTTCATACCCACACAATTGACCCGCTTAGCAACCAGCAGAAGACATGCTGATTGGAAGAAAGACAGGGTTACCCGCTTCCGAGGCTGCATATTGATCCAAATTTCGCAGGTGTGAATGAGGTCGTGAGCGGTCTGCCGATCAACAGTCGTATCGCCGACGAAGACATCATCTTTCTGGTCGAGGCATTTTGTAATGGCGATGATTAATGCGAGTATGACGGCAAAGCTGACGCGTTCTTGGTTGGTGTGGGTCTTCTCCCAGAAGGCCTGGTATTCTTCCCAAAAGGATGGCCCATGCAGGATTCTGTAGCTGGTCTCACACGTCCGAAAGTACTTAGCAGCCTGCGCGTCCACAATACTCTTCTCAGGAAGTACAGCAAATACGTTCGCATCAGCACTATGGCACGCAGCACTGTACTCTCTAGCAGACTTCTTCCTTCGATCACGGGACGCTCTGAAGTCATTTCCGATATGTATAAGGGAACGATCTAGATTGAGAGCTTTGCGTATGAAGAGATGTAGCTCATCGTACTTGGAAGAAAGTCAGCTCACACGAGGCATCCACAAATGGATTTGTAGTGAAACATACCGTGGATACAATGCTTATAATACTTGTCACACCATGAAATCGAGTCTTGAACCCTTTCCCTCTAAGCAAAATCTCCTCTATGAATGTTGGCTCTTCGGGTAGGACGTCATGGTACTGTGCCTTATGTTTGGTATGCCGCTGGGCCAGCTGCTGCTCTAGCAATGCAATGCGTTCTTCTTGAGCTCTGACTTTCTGCTGCAAAATATCGCATGTGTCGGCAGAGTGGCCGATGTCTGCAAGTCGCTCCGCCAGTAGGCTGGAAGTGGCATTGTCAGCTCGTGTGGCTACATTGACATTGGACTCTTCCAAGAGGCGCGGATCATATGTGCATTCGTGCCGTCTTCCCGTCCTTTGACACCGCCCACATACTGGAAAGACGCGGTCGCACTTCATTTTGCGACCGCGACAGGCGTAGCATGACAGAACCTTGCGCTTCTTGCTCGTGCGCTGCTGAGACGGGCCGTCGTTACCTTCCGGAGTGTCACGCTCCGGAGGCGTGTCTTCACGCGATCTGTCGCTGATCCATTCGGTACCTGGAGCAGACATGGAAACTTGGGACGGCAGCAGCACCAATCAGTGTTGCGATGTCGGGGACAGCGTGTCAGGATGAGCGGTCGCGGAAATGGAGAGGATGACATGCACGCGGCCCGGTGTCGATTCGCGGCGCACACTCGGATATAACCAGCGACTTAGGGCGGGGATAGCCTACTATAACTGCTGGGTTTGCCTGCACCCTTTGACCTTTTGACTTTGCCAACAACAGAATTGCTGGATACCATCTCTTGCATTGTTTCAGCATCGGGCAACATCAACAGGTTGTCTTCGTCGTGTCCCGGACGAACAATATGTCGGCCGAGTCGATGCATGGAACATTGATTCGCTCGACCTCGAAGCGGGGAACCCTTGCACTACCCCACAAGCGATGAGTGCTGATCCTAGGCACAATCTTTCACTCGGCTTCTCATGCCTTGCGATATAGTCCATGTTTATTGCAGGCAAAATTTCTTGCCCATTTGTGTCCCGTCGAGGACATTTCAGTGGTCAGCCAAGTCAATGGTTCTTTCCGAGAAGAGACTATCACAACCCAAATCGGGGCTGGCAGGTGAATGATGGAACATACTTCGTGAAAACAATCTATATGCCCACAAGCTTGAGCCAATAACAGGCAGCTAAACTCTCCGTGTTTCGTGCCCAGGTCGCGGCAGTGAGTTTCAGTATGTGCTTCGCATGCTTGGCCGAACTTGCCGTCTACCCCTACGGCTTCGAGACGGCCAATCGAAGCATCTGCTTACTTTCTGCGACAAAGTTAATTCTTGACCTACCGCGTCTCTTATAGTATGTCTAAATTGCGCATGACTTCAAGACTTCAGGACTGAGAAGTCACCGAAAAACATTCATTCTTGTCGTCCATATGTCTGCCCTTCACTGTGACCTTGTAAAGAAAGACATATTCTTGCTTATTGAGACGCTTTTCCTGTACATTTCAGGAGACTGTTGCCAGCTATTGACAACCACTATTATCAGTTCGTGCAGGCACCAAACTATTGCGCACTGCGTAAGCAGAACATAACTAGCGAGTTTAGCCTACACATGAACCACAGAACTTAGTATGATGCCTCGGGATCCAATATACACAATGTTTAGTTTGTATCAAGAATACAACCGAAAAAACTCTCCCATATATCAGTCGGTGATGAAGCGGGATTCCGGACCGCAACAGCCTTCGTGCTAGACATATATAAGTTCTCTCCTTCAGTCTCTCTCTTGAACATCATACCCAACACAGACATCAGCATCGTCAACATGTACCGGACTCTGGTAGTTACCGCTTCTCTTCTACATGCAGCCCGCAGTCAGCTGGTGGGAACGCAGAAGGAGGAAGTGCACCCTAAGTTGACGTGGCAATCTTGCACTGCCCCAGGAAGTTGTACCACAAAAAACGGTGAAATTGTCGTTGATGCCAACTGGCGTTGGCTTCATGTCAAGGATGGGTATGCATGAGGCACGATATTCTGGCCCACTTTCGCTGACTGAACTCCAGTTACACGAACTGTTATACTGGCAACACTTGGGACACGAAATCATGCCCCGACAACAAGGCGTGCGCTGCCAACTGCGCCATCGATGGTGCGGACTATACAGGCACCTATGGTATCACTGCCAGCGGCAATGCCTTGAAGCTCAACTTCGTCACCAAGGGCTCGTATTCCACAAACATCGGGTCGCGTACCTACCTGATGAAGGATGAAAAGACCTATGAGATGTTCAAATTCACGGGTAACCAAGAGTTCACCTTCGATGTGGATGTCTCCAAACTGCCCTGCGGTTTCAACGGCGCATTGTACTTTGTCTCGATGGATCCAGACGGTGGCCTCAGCAAGTATCCAACTAACAAAGCCGGTGCCAAGTACGGAACTGGTTATTGCGACGCCCAAGCACCAAGGGATCTCAAGTTCATTAATGGCGAGGTGAGTGACGACCGATGTGCTCATAGAATTTTGCCAGCATGCTGACCACCTTTTCAGGCCAATGTTGAAGGCTGGAAGCCGTCCGAGACTGATCAAAATGCCGGTGTTGGCGGTCATGGCTCCAGCTGTGCAGAAATGGACATTTGGGAGGCCAACTCTGTCAGCACCGCAGTAACTCCACACTCTTGCAGCACAATTGAGCAAACCCGCTGCGACGGCGATTCATGTGGAGGTACTTACTCAGCCACACGTTATGCTGGAGTGTGCGACGCGGATGGTTGCGACTTTAACAGCTACCGCATGGGTGTCAAAGACTTTTACGGAAAAGGCAAGACAGTGGATACATCTCAAAAGTTCACAGTCGTCACACAATTCGTTGGAACCGGTGATGACTTGGAAATCAGGCGCTTCTACGTCCAAGGCGGCAAAGTTATTCCTCAACCCGCATCCAAAATTTCAGGAATCGATGGCAACGCCATCAACTCCAAGTTCTGCGACCAGCAGAAGTCTGTCTTCAAAGACCCAACTGATTTCCAGAAGAAGGGCGGCATGGGAGGCATGGCCAAGGCTCTTGCCAATGGTATGGTCCTTGTCATGAGTCTGTGGGATGACCACAACAGCAATATGCTTTGGCTCGATTCCACATACCCCGTCGACAAGGATCCAGAAAAGGATCTCGGCGTTGCTCGAGGAGAATGCGCGACGAGTAGCGGTGTACCAAAAGACCTTGAGAGCCAGAACGCAGATGCTACAGTCACTTACAGTAATATCAAATTTGGTCCTTTGAACTCAACCTTCAGTGCACAATAGAGGGACCGCAGGATGGCTTTAAAGGGGAGAAAGTGGTATGGAGTAAGGGGTTTTTGCACTTGTGGTGGAATTTCATTCGTTGATCAGTTGCGACAGTCACTCGTTTGGCATATACCAGTATGCAAGAAATCAGTCCTTGATCATCTCATTTAGAGCAGTAGTTTATTATTTATCTTCACATTGGTTTCTTATAGAATACACAGCCCTTGCTCTATGTCCACTTTTTGAACAAGCAGAAGTAATACTAAATAGATCATGCTGATGGATTACCCTCCGATATGGTGAAAGGCTACACAACCCTTGTGTTCACAACTGTGTTCACGTGAACGGTGATTCACCAACAGAGACGGCCTAGAAGCTAGGCTGAAATCACTTTCACCACAGATGAGCCCCACTTGCTACTGCTACCACAAACCAAAATTGCACCCATATATTCTCTCGCTTCCTTGCGCAACTCAAAGTCATCGAGTTCGAATCAGTATCCGAAAATCACCCACAATAGTCTCAACGTACAACCAGCCATCAACCACTCAACTAGCTTGCAAAATATAGTAACAAGCTCAACCATGTTTAAGTACAATGCACTTCCCGAGTGTGCAAACTGCTGCAAGATACTTCGGGCATCAGAGGCAAACTGTGTTCCACCTGCCGCCCCAGTATCCAACCACTTCACCTACCAAGATTGTGTCTGTCAATCGACATACTTCCAAAGCCTCCATTAAAGTGGTGCTATCTGCCATGGAGTGTGTACTAATGAGGATGGCAAGCTCATCCATTAATATTACAATCGAATGTGTGGCCAATCCGACGTACTAAAGACGATAGTTTCTCATCATCCGCTGACAACCACCTTTTCAACTGTTAACACTGCATACACAATTTTGGTAACGGTACAGATATCAACGACTTCAGCTCCACCGCCGAAAAAATACACGTGGATGTTATTGAAGACCAAGAACCATTGTAAGTGGAATGTCCACGCCGTAAGAGTGCACTGGTGACGAACCTGCAGGTTACAACGAAACGGGAAATACTTCGCCATAATCGGGGGCAGCGTAGTAATTCTCATTGCGATCTTCCTCAAACTCGTCCACCTTTACAAACGCCATGATTGCAAATCCGCTTTCGAGAACGCTGGATGACGACACCAGTTCATCCCTCTCCAGGACGCGAACCCTCTCCCAATCCAGCCCCTTGGTCCAGATACCCACCAGCGATTACCTCTGCAAATGTATTCGAGTTCTGAAAGCGATCTGGAATATCCGTTCAGATTCCCAGCTATCACCCGTCCCCCGCCAAGCTTCACATTCGGAGCTACTGTACGTGCATATGCGACCGAGTCGCGGAGTGGGAATGACTTGCATGAGATGCAGCGCCCGGCAGGGAGATGTGGTACACTTGGTCACTCGCTTAGTCGCACGGAGATATTGATAATGGAGCACATCCGGGTTACTGGACGACCGAATACCCTAATCAGCGCAACCCCAAGGATCATAAGGTGAAGTGAGATTATGGCAGTGTCTTCAATTACTAGGTCGAGTAGCAAAAAAAAATTGGTGTTACAATGGAAAAGAGGGATATAATGAGAAATGACTTGAAATGAAGTGGGGTTATTGGTAATTCTCCTGGTATCGCACGGACTACGTATGCGATCCAATAGTAGACTCTAAAGTTTGCTCTTGCAACTATAGATCTACACAGGACCCTGCACATATCCTTCTTAGATGCACGTTATACAAGGAGGCGAGGATTAAGATGCAAGGAGCTAGTAGAGAGCCTTTATCGCTGGCCTTTCTCCTAAACACAGAGAAAGGTATAGAGGCTACCACTATCTTTTTTAAGGAAACAAAGGTCGCTACACAAGCTTGGTACAAAGGAAACTCAGATAACTAGAGCAACTATCTATTCTGGATAGCTTTGCTCCAAACCCACTATACCTCTCTTCTTTTCTTCTACTCCGCAAGACCCCCTACTACTACCCGCTACATTAGGCTACGAGCCTCACCTGTATTTAGACAACCCCCCGCCCCTGTCTACACCAAATTGAATGTAACTGCGTAGATACTTGTAGGCCTTACCAGCTTGCACGTCTTATATAGCCTTAGAGCTGAGACAGGACGTTAAACCACAATAATAATAATAATAATACGTATGCGATCCACTCATGATGCATCTATGTACCGCATGTTCGCAGCGGGTCAGCCATGCATTTAGTCAGCGCTTCCGGTATAAACGGGAAGCTAGCCTGATCGTCTTACTGATCTATTTCATCATCAAATCATCCCTGGTCTTTTCCTTTTGCTCTTTCACAGCTTTTGTCACCGACGGTATATACTGCGCGAACACGAAGAAGCACATGAAGCATTTTCGCGACCTGAAAGCGACCCATTCAGTACATAATTTTGACTAGCATACATATCAGGTTTCCGAACTTTTTTTTGTTTGCCTCCAAATTATTCTTGCACTGCCTCCCGGCTTTGCATGCATGCGTCTCGGAATGTCACTGTGATGCAATGTTCTTTGCAATGTGAGCCTTGAGTATACCAAACAATGAAAGAAAAGAAACGAGCTGCGATAATCTCAATGTCTTGGATCCGATCCAGGACGGTGTCAAATATGAACATTACATTGTGCTAGGGATATGCCAGTACGGGGATCGAGCTCAAGCTTGCTTTAATTCCCGTAATCACTGTATCGTGGTTATTACTAAACACTTCGTGGTGTCGTAGTCGCATCGTAACAGTTCAGCTGATTCGGGCAAATGGAGATCGAGTGGGATCATATGATCCTTTTGTTATAGTACGATACCCAGATCACTACCTTGCTCATTCTTGCGACAGTCGAATTCGGGAAAAATACCCACCTCGTCCTCACCGAAAGAAGTAAGTAAATGCAGCGGCGATGCAGCTGTTAGGGCTGACAAGTCAAGCACCGAAACTACCTGACATTATGCGAAACAGGTCTATGCGAAACTTCGGATGTCTTTTTTTAAATAACCGAGTTGTTGAGGTGGTGTGATTGCCGTATGGTAAACAAATATGGTACTACATACCCGTTCCGCCCACATCCACGGTGCACTGGTCCAATCGGGGAAGCGAGAGCGTAATTGGCCGTTGTTGGGATCGATACTGAGTTGAACCAGTCCACATCTATTGCCTGCTAAGTAACGGTTTACTACCCCTCATTCTGACTCATTTACATAAGTACACGGGATGTATGTACACTCGGGAAAAGATATGAATGTAGACTAACGTTTCGGAATAAGACACTCTTTTCCACGTGGGTGCTTGGTCAAGGAAACAAATGTATCGTAGACTGCTTACTCAAATTGCCTTTGTACCAAGAATCGTCCATGTGTGTACGCGTTTCGACCAATGTCGGTATTCTTATCATAGTCCAGTATACCTTGCCACTTGGCGGAGTATAAAATTCCCGGAACTTCAAAATCGCTTGTACTTTATATATTTTGCCGCACCATCTGCCAGCGCCTTTTTTTAGTCTTGTACACTTGCATATACGACTTTAGAATAGAGCAAAGACGATGCGAATTAAAAGATTATCAACATTGTAATTATGTGGTTGTGTAATGAAGCTCTCAAGTTGCGGACTTGCCCGCGCGTTACGTACGTATCGATTTTGATAGGGCGAAGCTCCAGGGATTTTGTCCACCACGTTCTCTCTTTGTCATCGCGGCTCTCGGGCCCATCTCCGCCCACCCCCAGACCCTGTACTAAGAGCGTAATAGGAGCGTAATAGGCCCGTTTTGTAGCGTTCTCTTCTTGCAAAAATGAGCGTTAGCGATGTCAAGCAATTCGCGGCCGAAACTAAACTAGCTGTCTTTTTTTTGGGCCATCCAATAACTGCCTCTTCCTTTCTCTTTGCACATCACTACGTACACACGCACCTTTTACAACGTTGCTCCTGCTGATAGAACAGGTGTTCGAGTCTAAGACAAATCGGCCACCAAGACAGAGGAGAGATCTTTAATGGGCTAGGCCATCGGGTAGAACCTTGGTGCTCCCGCTTCGGTCCTTGTCGTCCCGCAATACCTCCGGTATAGATACGCGCCGACTTGGTGGGGTATGCAAACCCGTTGGCATATTCACTAGAGAAGGGTTGCTTGAAAAATCTTGAACGCTTCAGTACCAGCATCTACATTACGCGGTGAGCCTCACTGCAACTTCGCAATCAAAAATCACCACGGTACTCGCTACTTACAGTGGGCTCCAAGCAGCATCCCAGAATTTTTCGGGTATATAGAAATTTAGGTTTGTGTTTTCTCACCTCTGCTGGGACCCGTGCATATTCCGATGAATGCACGTACTCACAAGGAAATACGGAGAAGGTTGCGGCCGTACTATAACATGTCTGCTCTCACAGCACCGCACGTGCTTCGGTGTTTTCTCAGGCGCCTATGTACGAGACGGCTCCACACCTGAAAACACAACATGATCAGTTGTATGCTTGCTGCAGGGATCCAGAAGAGCCTCAATACCAGGATTGGCTACGCATTAGAGCACGGATTACCGAGTACGGTAAGCTAGCTACTCGTATACAAGCTCCACCGCAGTCCCATCTCTCCAAGCGATTTCTGAAGAGAAATACTGGCGACAATGCTCCAGCGAGCGTGTCATGTCAATGCATTCGTAGCACTGTCTAGAGTGCTGGCCACCCCACACGAAATACGCGCCAAGTCCTTGGCCGTGATAGCCTTTGTACGTTGTATGGCCGGACAGCAGCCACCCCCATTGTGTCAGCGTCGCATAGGGAACCAGACTTTCCTACTTGGGTAGAAGGCGGAAGTGGCCGGATTGCAGGTTCACTACAGATACCCATGCATGTTGTACAATTCAATCAAAAGCGCTCTATCACCATAAATTTTACAGCTAGGAACTGCTATGATCGTCGTCCAGGTCCTGCTGTTAAGTAAACACTCATAAACAAGGTCATCCAGACTTGGTCTGGCTAATATCAATCTCCGATCCTTGCCACAACCCCACTTCTGCTACTACCTATACCATGATACCCATAGCAGAAGAACGGGCTTTTTTCACCGCCCTGAGAAATTTCTCAAAACTAGGACTTTCCCCAGACTCGAGATTTGAAACTCTTGTTGCACTCCAACTTGTTTCAACAGAATCGCGTTGAGCAGCCAGACATGGTCGACGAAAAGCAAGCCGTTACTACGGAGCAGCAGGCGTCGACGCCGAAGACGCTGGAAGAGTTCAAGAATACGGGGGTCGTTGATACCGTACACCAAGATGAGGCACTCCGGGTGCTCATGCATTACTCGGGAGATGAGACGTGGACGCCAGAGGAAGAGAAGAAGCTCGTTCGCAAGATCGATAAGAAATTACTAACGTTACTGATTATAACGTACGGTCTCCAGTACTACGACAAGGCCATGTTGTCCCAGGCTGTAAGTATTCTTTACATCCTGCTATTTGATATCCGACTGACAATCTCTCAGGCTCTATTTGGCTTGCGCGAGGACTTGCAGCTCAAGACTGGTGATCGATATTCCTTCTCAGCCTCCATATTCTACCTCGGATTCATTGTGGGAAGTTACCCTGCGGTTGTCATGGCGCAGCGTTGGCCCATCGAGCGCGTTGCGGCCGGCATTTTGTTCGTCTGGGGCGTTTGTCTCATGTGCTCGGCCGCATGCACAAACTGGCAGGGCTTCTACACGCAGCGGTTCTTCCTTGGCTTTTTGGAGTCGGGAGTTTCGCCCATGTTTATGTTGATTGTGGGTGGGTGGTATAAGAAGAGAGAGCAGGCACTGCGAATGGGCGCGTGGTACTGCGCAACCGCGTACGCGTCGGCTGTCTCGCCGTTGGTTAATTATGGCCTTGGACATATCAAGGGTGGGAGCTTAAATGGCTGGCAGTACATGTAAGGAAGTCTCTATCTGAGCCATGTTAAGTTGTAACTGACACATATTTTAGGTACCTTTTCGCTGGTGCCATAACAGTGCTGTGGGCATTCATCATCCTCTTCTTCTTGCCACCTGATCCGATTCGAGCAAAGGGCTTCGATGACCGCGAGCGATACATTGCAGTAGCTCGTATGAGGGAAAACAATTCCGGCGTACGAAACAAGCACTTCAAACTCGAGCAGCTGTGGGAATCGCTATACGACGTCAAGTTCTGGCTTGCATTTAGCATGTCATTCCTCATGATGATTGCCAACGGACCTGTTTCCAGCTTCCTGCCTATCATTATTTCGGGTTTTGGATTCAACCGATTGAATTCGTTGCTGCTTGTCATGCCTGCTGGTGTCATCATCGGATCGGTTACACTGAGTGTGACTTACTTGGCCTATCGTGTGCAAGGTATTCGAACCTGGATCATTGTGGGCTGTCAATGCGGCACCATTATTGCATCTGTTATGCTTTGGCAACTCCCGCAAAGCTCAAAGGGAGCGCTCCTGTTTGCGTGTTATATTCTCTCTACTTTTGGCGGTAGTTATGCTGTGCTCATGGGCTTGTCAGTGGCTAACACAGCGGGATATACCAAGCGATCGATAACGAGCTCCGGCATTTTTGTAGGTTACTGTCTTGGTAAGTTCTCAACTCTTTAAGTTTTACATATGTAAGTCATTAACTCTCGATCCAGGCAACTTTCTAGGTCCGTTGCTGTTTAAACCAAAGGACGCTCCAGTTTACGCCCCTGGTTTCAAGGCAGTCCTTGGAACTGCAGTCGCTACTGCAGTTCTTGCAGTCGTGTACCGCTACATTTGCATCTGGGACAATCACCGACGCGATAAATCGGGCACCCTCGAAGGGTTTGATCATGCTTACGAGGATGATCTTACGGACATGAAGAACCCCCAGTTCCGTTACATACTCTAAATCGCGCCGATCTCTAGCTTTCTCTCAGGACCCCGGGATAGTTTATGATTATACATGTCGGGAGTATACCGAAAATACACAATGCTGATCTTTTTCCTATCAGAAATGTAGTCTCAGAAGGATGCATACGTAGTTCGAATACCAAAGATTTAAAGACTCCAATATTGAACTACTCCTCTTTGAGTCTGCTTAGCTTTTGTGAATGGAAGACGTACCAAATCCAGTCCCTGCGGCCCGCGCCAGGTTTGTAGCGATGCCAAGGTATCTTCCTTTCTCAATATAAATGACGCAAACAACTGATATGGTCAGAAATTCGATTTCTAATTGAGTTATCTTAGAATGAACTCTGCCTCAAAACCTCTTTTTTCGGCAAAGTTGGTAGCGCCCAATAGTCGTAATAGGATAACTTTGACTAGGTCTGTCCTTCCGTTACAAGACATCTTTGAAGTGTTTCATTCGGCTGTGTAATTGTACCCAGATGACACTGTGTCTTTGACAATGTCTGATTAAAGATATGTACGCCCTCATGAATGTAAGTCGTTCACATCTTCGTGGTGTAAGACGTGCTGTGAGCAGCATGTTTTAGAGTGGTCTCAAAAAACGAAGCGCAGATCCAAGACAACTCAAAAATGTCTTCGACCTTGCGACTTGGGTATATTCGTCCAAGAGTTTTAATACTCCCGTTTTCCAGGAATAGAAGGTTCACGTCAGTAGACATGAATCCAGACAACTCTCTTCGGGGTCGACTTCGCCGGTTTCTCGGACTGCCGTCGAAACTTGAGGCAACAAAATCCGCCGTGTTGGATGCCCAGCAAAGCAGCGGAGACCGGGTTGGAACTTGGCGATGTCTTTGTGGCCACTTGAACATAATACTGCATCTAGTCGGACGAAATACTCACCCCCTAGGACTACTCCAATGCCGTGGTTGTCCACTGGTCTGGCACCCGAATATCACGCCTACATTCACGAGCCAAAGTCTCAACATCACGTCGCATACTACTGTGTCCAATGCTGCTAACGATACACGCATCGTTCCTCGACCTTGGAACCCCGCATCGCAGCATATCTACGTCTGCCTAGGCCACGGCTGTGGACTGAGCTGGCGTACGGACATCAAGAGGGGATGGTTGAGCGGAAACAAGAGGCACATTCTGCTACTTGGCGGAAAGCGTGGGAAATTACATTGCGATTGCGGGATGAAGATCTTCGAGCCCGGGGAATACGAAATCTTTGGGATTGAGCCGTTTGATGATGCGGTTGCTTCGGCGTCTTTGGGCGTCAGTGGGGAGAAAAGCGCCGTGTCAAAGGCTAATAGCAGAGCGGATAATATCGATGCACCGTCTTGTCCCTCTTAGGGTTGACATGTACCTATGAGTTCACGAGGATACAATTAGTAGTGTGTGCAGTAGAGTCGCGATGGAGAGTATATTCAGAGTATATTATCTTGACGAATCAGATTTCAGATGTAACAGAGCTTGTTTTCCGAGTGATTTCAGTGTCGAGGAGCCAGACTATATGTGAAACGTGAGCTGCAATCAGAAACGGAGGTATTTAGAAGAGGCAACAAAACCCGCGCCGTCCAGCTGGAATTTAGATGCCGAGATAGGGGCTAGCTAAGCCCGGCCAGGCCTAGATTCATTTTGGAAATCGGACAAACTGCGATAACGACGCGCCATTTGCCTCGGCGCTTTGCCCAAAACATGTCTTTTCTGTAACTTCTTCCGTACCCCAGTTTAAAGCCAACAGCAGCATTCACGTATCACTTAATGCGCAGCTGGTGGATGCAAGGTACGTACCCCGCGTCTGCATCATTAGCGACTCGGCAACCGAAAACCCCACCACGCGGGCAAGACACCTCTTATCGTCTAATGCATTGTACATGCATCAAAGCAATCAAGATCGAAGATGAAATGTGTGGGAATCAAGAGTCTTAGGATGAGCTCATTGTTTCCTGATGACCCCCTTTCACATTCACAATGCTTATCACATCTTGATATCTCTTATCAGCGCTTATCACCAGCTATCACCAACACCCTGGCTTATGGAGTCTCGGTGCCTCCGCATCAAGAATAGCGGAGCAAGCCAGTTCTTGGAATTCACGCTTAATACTGCTCGTGAGGACGGAAGGCACGGATAACGTACACGGCGTCCTATCACCGTTGCTACCTTACCGGGGACTTGAATCGGTCGGAAGAATGCGCGGGCGACTTCATAAGTAACGCTTTCCGTTAGCTCTGGTGGCGAGACCCTGATATTAAACACCTCTCTATCCTCAGTCCAGTCTGCGGTAGGTCTCCTAAGAGTTCAACTGAAACTGCGCCGAAAGGAGAAGCGCAAATCATGTCGGAAAAAAAGGTGGACGAGATTGCCGCCAGTAGCCAAGATGTCGAGTTTGGCGTTGGAAATGTACAGGAAGCAAGACCGAGAAAGACTTCAGCGGTTGATCCTGCCGTCATTGCCGGAGAAATATTCGACGATCGATATGAGACTACTCAGCGAGGTCTCAAATCCCGGTATGTCTCATCCCATCTCTTAAATACGTCAGTGAGGAGATGCTAATCGTCCTAGACATGCTCAGATGATTGCCCTGGGCGGGACAATTGGAACGGGTCTCTTCGTCGGCAGTGGTGTCACTCTTTCTCGTGGTGGTCCAGCCTTCATTCTCATATCTTTTTGCTTCATGTCCTTTTTGATTTTCTGCACTGTCGCGGGAATCATTGAAGTCGCTGCCTACCTGCCTACTCCCGGATCCTCGATGAACCTCTTTGGCGCCCGCTATGTATCTCGCTCTCTGGGCTTTGGCCTCGGATGGCTCTACTTCTACTCTCTCGGTATTTTGGTTCCATACGAGATTACGGCTGCTGCGCTCGTCATCGAGTACTGGAGTCCGCCCGTGAATATCGCAGTGTGGGTCACAATCATGATCATTGTGATTGTGGGCTTAAACTGCTTCCCAGTAAAGTTTTATGGCGAAACTGAGTTCTGGTTTGCTGGCACGAGTAAGTTGTCTCCCGTTTATCCAGCTGAGGACGAGAAATAAACTGACTTTGCGCCCCAACAAACAGAGGTTATTATGATTCTAGGCCTCCTATTGCTTTCCTTCATCCTCTTTTGGGGTGGTGGCCCACACCACGACCGTCTCGGCTTCCGATACTGGAAAGATCCCGGCGCAGCGAATACCTACCTTGAACCAGGTAATACCGGTCGCTTCGTCGCTTTGTTGTCTACCTTGGTTCTCTCAGCTGTATGTACTTCCTCTCCATACAGCCGCTAGTATCTATGTTTACTAACTTCAATAAAAGTTCCCTTTCTCTTTCGCCCCTGAACTTCTTGTCGCTACTGGCGGCGAAATGCAATCCCCCCGCCGCAATCTCCCTACCGCCGCTCGCCGCTACATCTACCGCCTCGTCATCTTCTACGTTTTCAGTGTCCTTGCTATTGGCGTCATCTGCCCGTCTAATGATCCAAGCATAACCTCTGGTGGCGCTGGCGCGGGCTCCTCGCCTTTTGTGGCTGGTATCAAAAGAGCAGGCATACCCGTCCTTGACAGCATCATCAATGCCGGTATCATCATCAGCGCCTGGTCATCTGGAAACTCATTCTTGTTCCTGTCTAGCCGCAGCTTGTACGGTCTCGCACTATCAGGAAATGCGCCGTCCATTTTCAAGTCGTGCACAAAGTCCGGTGTGCCGTACTATGCTGTAGCTGTGTCGTCGCTTTTCTGCGCCCTGGCCTATCTTAATGTTGGTTCGTCATCTGCTGTAGTGTTCACGTGGTTCGTCAACTTGACAAATACCTCTGGTTTCATTTCGTGGATCTGCTGTGGTATCATCTTCTTGCGATTCCGCAAGGCATGCGACGCGCAAGGCATCACGGATTTACCGTATCGCTCTCCCGTCGGCAAGTGGGGCGCATGGACCGTCATTGTCGCATTCACATTCCTCTGTCTCATCAACGGCTTCGACGTCTTCTGGCCCGAGAAATGGAACGTCAGTTCCTTTTTTACCGCGTACGTGGGTATCCCCATGTTCTTCCTCTTCTACGGCAGCCACCGTATCTGGGCGAGGAAAGATAGCTGGGCGTATGATCCGCTCACGGTGGACTTGCATACTGGCTTGGAAAAAGTGCTTGCTGAGGAGAGGCCGGCGAGGACAATCAAGGGCCCGTGGTGGAAGAAGATTACGCTGATTTGGCAGTGAGAGAGGGTCATGTATATAGCAAGGGAAACAGTACTCCATATAGAGATGTGCAAAAAAAGAGAAGAAAAAGAACTTTTGGTGTATTCGTACACGGCATCCTGCCATAGCCGGGGCGTTGTTCCAAATCCTCAAATTCCCCCAGAACTCCCATATATACACATTTGCAATCAGAAATCTCCACAAACGCCAGTGCTAAAAATGTCCCCATCATGCCCGCGTTCACCACGTCAATTCTTTCTCCGGCCGCCGCATCATTTGCTGTGGCACACACCCCCACGAGCAGACACTAACCTTGAACGGGTGAAAGTATCCATTGCCATTACTCCAAAACTCGATCCACTCCGCACGCGCCACAACATACTGCTTGCGACACGCATGGCACTCACGAAAGACATTGTAACCCCCCGCAGCCGTCCTATCCGCCTGCGCAAGAATCTTCTCCGCTGCGCGTGGAATCTCGTATTCGCCATTGTTACTAATCATCTTGCGGAGCTCGGACGTGGTATCTGTCTGCAGCGATCGCGTCAAGGTGGTTGTAAGGAGAGACGAGACTTTTGAGTGAAAGGGCGGAGCGAACCAAGGCGACGATGGGACACCGTAGGTTCCGTGGGAGGTTTCTACAATGACAGGGTATTTTTCGTAATCTGAGGCGGGGAGGGAGGGGGAGCCATGGATGAGAGAGCCGGTTTGGTCGTAGTAGGATACTAGGGTTCGGGCGATGTAGCGGGGGAGGTAGACGAGGAGGACGTCCGAGTCTATGTCGCGGACGTGGAGAGAAGGGTGGTGCGGGTAGAAGCCTATGTCTTGTTTGCTGTCGGGCCCGCTGCTGAAGCAAGTGGCCCAGGATTCGAAGTAGCGAATGCGCCAGACTGTTGAGTCGCGATCTCTGCATGTTGGGAGCGACTCGTAAAGATGGACTAGTTGGCGGCGTGCGTGTTGGCGCAGGCTGTCGAGGTCATAGAAGCCCTTGTCGAGATGTTGAGTGTACACTTCCTCGCCAGGTACGCGAGTGTGAAAGCGTTTGGACGTCATGGGCTCTAGTAGGTCGCTTCCCATGGTAGTGAGACGGCCTAGGTTGCCGTACGGCCAGAGGAGGTTGATGACATCGAAAGGCAGGTACTTGAGCTTGTTTTGTGAAACGTACAGTTCCTCCAATCTTCGAAGCCGACGAATATCTTGTGGTAGCTCTTCGATCTCGTTCTCACGCAGAGCAAGGCTGTTGAGGCATGTGATGCTGAAGAGCGAAGGAACAAGGCGTCGAAGTCGGTTCTTGTTAAGGATGATGTGGATCTCGGGCTCAAAGGACCGAAACTGGCCTTCGGTTGGAGCCTCGCTGTCGTTGACGAGCGGGTCCTTGATGACATATCTGAGCTCGCCAATACGTGTGATGTCGCTGTCGCAGAGGCCCTGGCCCTCGAAATCATATGTCTCCTGGTCCCTGTCTAGACCCTCGTCGATCTGCCGGTTGAAAGCACGTTCAGCAGCACTCATGGTGACCTTGCGGATAGCGGGGATTGTAGGAAGTATGGGGCAGCTTGACGCGTCCACTTGCATGGCTTGAGTATGACTGAAATTAATGTCGATGGCGTGGTCGTCTGCGTATTCCATCTCGTCTGGAAATGGCGACTTGTGCTGGGGAAGCAGATCATCCGAGCTGTCGGACGCGTCGCTCAGCATGTAGACGCCGGAATCAAAGTTGCGATCGAGGTTGCGGGAGAATTTTGGCTTCTTAACCTCTGGGCTATTGTGGGCAGACTCGCGATTGTCCCACCACGCGCCCTTGCGTTTGTTCTTGTGAATGCGCGGGGATTCATAGTTTGTCACATCGACGGATTCGCGCGAGTCGTCGCTGGAAAAGAGGGGAGGAGGCGAACTCGACTTTGACGTGAAGGCGTCGTGCTGGGGCTCGAAGAAGGACGGGCTCTGGGGGCTGATGCTGCCCAAGTGCGGAGGTGATGACGGAGGAATGGCGTCGCTGTCCATGGTGAGATGGAAGCAAAGCACTCAAGGTACGTGCAGACTTGGCGAATGTGTTTTTCTTTGTTTCCCAACACCGACGTGTCGAGCCCTTTTTCTCTTGGTCAACGTGATGGAGGTTGGGGAATTCCACCTGGGGACGAAGACGGGACGACGCGTTTCTAGTGCGTCGGACGCGACCCCACCACCGAACCAGGGTCTCGATGCCGTCATGTTCCGCGCCCGATAACGATTCCACGTGCCTCTGCTCCACATAGCACTAATACGGGAAAAAGTACCATGTGAATCTCCATGATTACATGTTTCCCATGCTGTGTTTTCTCGCCTTTATTTGTCGCATCATGTGATAGAAAGTTGTCCGAGTGCAAACATTCGGATGACGCCAGCTCTACAACTTGCCATGCAGCAGGTGGTGTCTCGCAAAAGCAACAAAGCACGCATGACGGAATGCACCAACAGAAAAGGGACGAACTGAGATGGATGAAATGGACATACTGGGAGTTTCAATCCCACAAAGATGAAAACGCGATTTGGCCCTATCTCCAGCGGGTATCACAATCCACCCACCCGCCGGAGAGCAATGTTGGATAAGAGCCGGCCTTCCATTCCCACGTCTGGACCCACCAACGGTTCGCCCCTCGACATGGCCAATTCGGTCATGACTTTACCCATCTCCCTCGTCGGTGTGATCATACTCTTCCATAACAGATTCATTGGCGCAATGACGACCTTCTTGTACATTTGCTGCTTGGGTATGAATGGATGAATCTCGGGGTGGCCCGACCAGTCCACAGCTGCTGGCCGCACATTGTATACCTTGAACATGGCATTGTTTTTGCCAAAATCAAGTAGCACAGACTCAGTCTGCCCCTTGACCCTCGCATACAGCGTGGTAAAGGTACTCGGAGATTGCGTGGCGCCTTCACCCGACACATGGACAAACGTAAATGGCGAGTCCGGGTGGAGAGTGGAAAAGGCGTGGGCAGCCGCAAGAGGGTAATCGTAGGTTACTTGGAGATACTGCCTGCAGTGGGTGTGAATACATAAGTAGGCCTGTGTCTGTGCATTACCCAACCATGTATTATGTGTTGTACATACTTACTCTTTGCTAACCGCGTTCTGGGACACTCCCTG
Organism: Bipolaris cookei; assembly: GCA_002286855.1. Lineage (NCBI taxonomy): Eukaryota > Fungi > Ascomycota > Dothideomycetes > Pleosporales > Pleosporaceae > Bipolaris > Bipolaris cookei. The sequence goes on from NRSV01000001.1 coordinate 1,084,206, forward strand.
TGCCCATACACAACCGTGCGCGTCTTTCAGCTCATTCAGAAGCGCCTCATTGTATTTGTTGAAGTCATTGTGGATAATGACCTTGGCTTTGGCATGGCCCTCTGCCATCTTGACTGGCCGTCTGCTGAGGATGGATATGCGGCTGATGCTTTCCTGCGTAAGCATGTTGTGGAGGACAGACGCTCCAATAAGGCCTGTCGCGCCAGTGAGTATGAGATGCATGGTTGTCCTGGAGGTTTGCTGGCTACGGCTTTGGGTAGTAGATGGGTGTTAGCAGGCCATGACCTGAGAGGCTGCGGCCGTCCATGTATATAGTCAAACAGAACGGTGGTCAGCACCATGACGATTGGCTAGTCCGGACAAAGGGAGCATATCGCCGTTGAATGAGTGGATGAGAGGCTCGAAGCGACAGCATCGGCATCCTCCTGCATGGACATAGTGCTATGTCCGACTGTAACTATCTGCTGCCTAGTGTTGGTTGAGTTGAGGGCGACGGCAACGGGGCCGACAATGGTCCGGCCCGTTGCTTGACTAAGCTGGCGGCGCCTCACTACGACACCGCCAGCGCTGCACCCTGTGCCTGAGAAACGCCGTAGCACGAACCTCATCCCCTGGCAGTGTCAGAGACGACACGTTCCCATCGCATGACTTGGGCGCATAAGGACCCGCACTAGAGACCCTCTGCAATGGGAGGCTCTGATACTTTCGCGGCCCCTGGCGATCCGATGCGGGTCGGGCTTTCGTTTTGCCCGGTCGCCAGGTAGGCGACAAGGTCCAGAGCAGCATGCCTGATCACCCAACACTTTTGTCGCAACAAGTGGATATTATCCCACCCTTTCCCCTTCTCTTTGCTCAAGCCCTTCCAGTTCTTCTCTTGTTGAATTTGTTGCTTCTCCTTCCATCTGCAGCACTCGCAGTCATGGCAGCCATGGCGAAGGCTCTGGCAGACTCACGCATTCTTCACCTCATCCTACGTCACCTCTCCGACATGAAATACAAGGATCGCCGACAACGGGGGTCTGATCAGCCAGTCGAATTTCTGGAATTCCGCCCTACCCTCGTGCCCTCGATTCTCGTCAACAAGCTGTGGGCGAACGAGGGCACGTCCATTCTCTGGAGGCGCTATCCCCACCTCCTGGCTTTGGACGGCATGGCACCCATTCGACGGCAATGGTATGCAAACAAAGTAGAACAGCTGTTCGTCCTAGGCCCGCCCGACGACGAAACAAACTACGACTACTTGCACGACTTGAACTGGCCAAACTTGAAGACGCTAGAGTTGGAAGTGGATTGGCGTAAACATGAAAAAGGAATTAGCTTCATGCTTCACGCAGGCCTCCAGCATTTGGAATTCCTGGGCCCGCAGAGCAGTGGCTCGGAGTATATTGCTCGCGCTGTTCTACCGGCTTTGTTTAAACCAAATCTGATCAGCATACACATTGGCCCAGATGTAGTCGATCTCCAGGACCCATTACATCATCAGGTGCTACTGGATTTGCTTGATTCTGCGCCAAGCATCTCAGACGTTCGCATAATGAACGCCTGTTTCTCGGGAAAGGACATCATCTTCAAAACCCTGAGTCAACGACTTGGTCTTGAAGCACTACAAATCGATCTCGACCCCGGCCTGCAGTTACTGCCTTACTTGTCAGGCCCAAATGCTCTTCCTTCTCCATTCCTCTCTCTACGGCGTTTGCACATCATGTGCTACCCAGAGATCATTCTTGCCTTACTACCTCAGCTGCAACTTATTAAAGAGTTGCAATTGGACATTGCACGCATTCCTGACCAAGTGCAAGAAGAGGACGACGTGGACATTTTAAATCGTATCATCGGCGTGCTGGCACAATGTCAACAACTCCAATCATTAAAAATCAACATTGGTCAGCTTGCGGTTGACTTTCCCTCGGCTACATCATGTCCAGCACTCTCTGGGGTCACACTAACAAAGCTTGCGGCGGGCTGTCCAAAATTACAAGACGTCAGTTTATCCACTTCAGGGCCAGGGGGTATCAATGGATCAGCCATCTCCAGTCTTCAATTTGAAACATTCTGCAAAGGCCTACCTGGACTTGTGAATTTTGAACTGAAATTTCATCCACAAACGGCGATCGACTTAGAGTTCACTGCACTTGGAAGCCTAGGGAAGAATTGTCACCAGCTTAAAACTTTGCGCTTGAGAATCTCTTGCCACCTGCCAGATCTACAAATAGTCAAAGATGCCTCACAGCTGCAGCCTACTGAAAAGTTCTCCCAGAACCCGATGGACACGAAAGTTGGGCCCAGGACGCCCTCTATGACCGCCAACCTTCATGAAAGCGAATGCTTGCTTGACATGGAAAGTCTTGCTTTATCCCAAACAAGTAACACGCCTCTTTTCCAGAACCTCAAACAACTTGCCTTCGCAAGACCTCAGTCCATTCTGTCAATTGCGAGTGACACATATATATCATCATCCAGTTCTCAGACAGGTTCTGTGGTGGATCCCCTCGTAGAGCAGAGCCTCGTTCAGTCCTGGGCACATCCGCTTGCCACTCAATTCCCTCGTCTAGAAATTCTCGAAGCCTGGGGAGATTGGACAGGCCAAGACAACGAAACTCTCAACTACTTCCTACCACGTGAGGCACTACTGGCAACCATTTGGGAGTTCCTGAGCGGCGTGGAGCAGGATCTCTGGGACGAGGAAGGAAATTTCGACGAAGACATTGACGAAGTCGGCAGCGGCTCGGATTGGATCGACGCGCATACAGACCGCTACAGCATCAACAGCTACACCAGCTTAGATTGGGATTTGGCCAGCCTCGTCAACGAGTTCCGGACCCAGGAAGACTTCAGTGGTCGCCCTTCTCTAGATACTTATGACGAAGAACCGGAGGACATGCTCACCCCCGGGCCTATTCCGGATAAAGATGAGGAACCATATTTTCGACACTCTGATGCTAAGAACATTGCTGCATCTGGGGCAGGATTGGTCAACCTTGCTCCAGGCGCTGTCGCTTGCTCAGTGTAGACATTTTCACCGCGAGAATGACTGATCAGACGTGAGACCTTTTTGTACATGAATCATCACATGATGGCTTTCTTTTTAGAGGTGCTGCGCGTAATTTTCGTACATATGAACGCCCGTATGCGGTTTGTTCGAGGGTAAGATATTTAGACGACTTGATGTAAACACGGTAGTTCGAATAGAATACATGGAGTTGGGAGGAAAGGATATACACAATTTCTATATTTTTGTAAGAGAAGGTTTCACCATAGTTCATGTTGGGTCTCACACTTCAACTTCTTGATCTATAATATACATTATACAACATATATAAGCACTATCAGCACTAACATCAACATGCGCAAACCACAAACTATATTCGAACAACCTTCAGTCTAGTTTCTCTTGGCATCTTTGTCAAACCCCAGGCACCAAGTGACCCAGGGATTCGGACTCCACAGAAGAGAAACACTGCACGTCTCAGTATTTCAAAGATAACCTTCCTCACGTCATTAGCCAAGCCTGTGCATAAAGTTGACTTTGGCGCATCCCTGTACTCCCTCTTTTTCAAAAAGGTCTGTTACTGCGTTTGGATTGAGAACCTGGGAAGGGTTGGGCGCGCGCGTGCGGGGCCACATTACCTTGGTTGCGGTTCCGCCTGTTGTTATCTCAACCTCTGCATTTGCTCTCTACACACCACTTCTTTCTTTTTTTTGCAAGCGGCGAGGAAGCCAAGACTGGATTCTTGATCCTCTGTTAAACGAAAAAAGGGGGGAAACAAGATAAAGCAGCGGAATGCTAGGTTCGCGGACGGCCGAACTGAGGGCCCAGGAGTAAACGCTCCATTATTATTATTTTTCTTTATTTCCAAATTCTTGCCGCCAAATCCAAGGCCGGTACGACTCAGGCTTATCATTATCGACCGGTTCGGGAGGAACAAGGCCTGAGAACGTGTATATCGGCGATTACTAATATGCGGATACCGATGACTCCGCTTTCGACATTGCGCCGTCTCAGCATCTCCGTTCTCGTCGTCAGTACCCTCACACAACACTTTGTCGGAGCGATACCGCATCCTGTGTACCCGCGCCAGGCATCTCCTATTGCTGGGCTACAGCTACCAGGGTGTGCGCTGCGATGCTTGATTACGGAACTGGTAGAAGATGGATGTGCGGGTGAAACAGACTTTACGTGCCATTGTCGGGGTGGGAGGTTGATGCAGGCTTCTTCGGCGTGCATTGCGCAAGGGTGTGGAAGTGTGCAACGAGATGAGGCAGATATGAAGGTTCAGGGATGGTGCAGGAGCGTTATGGATGATGATGGAGGTTCATCGACCGCAAGCATGAGTACGAGTGCGAGCATGGCGTCGAGTACGCCGTCTGATGGTCAAGAGGCTGCAGTTCCGGCTCAGTCGTCGACGAATACTCCGACAGGACCACAGCCAACGAATAGGATTCAAACTACGGCACCGGCTAGTACACCGACTGGGAGTCCTGGAAACACGCCACGTTCTTCATCACAAACAGCCAGCGAGACGCCCTCACCGACAGGGACACCAGTACCCGCATTACCACAATCAGCTACGCTATCCCCAGGCGCAAAAGCAGGAATAGGCATCAGCGTCTCGATCCTCTCCATCATCGCCGCCATCATCCTCATCTGGTACATCCGCCTCCTAAAGCGCCAAGTGCAAGCCGCAAAAACCGCAAACACCCAACCACCACCCAACAATGAAGCCGTCCCACGTGGAAGCCAGGACACGGGAGCTTGGTCCACAGACGCCAACAATCCCTACCCCATAAGTCCCATGTCGCCCTTGCACCCTGGTGGCATGCAAGACACCACTGTCTCGAACATTGGGTACGGCATGGTGATGAAGAAGCGCGGACACGTGCTGAGTATCCTGCTGGAGCGCGACGATGAAGATGCTAGTAGTCTTCGCGTGAGAGAGCCTGTGCCGGGCCAGAGAGAGGGGCTCGCAGGACCGGTTGAGCTGGATGGGATTGGGGTTGCGATTAGTGAGTTGCCGGCTACGAATACGCCGAGGAGGAGTTTGGAGAGGTAGATGGCGGAGGTGTTTGTATGAGATAAGTCTAGGTACTCTGGTTTTAAAAGTAAATATTAAAATGTTTGAGGCATTACAGATGTCTTGCTGGTATTACTAGGTTCTGAGAAGTTGATTGGGTCAGTGGAGAAGTGAAGATAGACACAGGTGATTCACTTCGTCCGTCTATGTTGGTGTCGTGACTTTCCTCATTCACTACCCAGGCTCCTAGGGTCATTGTTTGCTTTCGCTGGCAAACAACTCTCTATTTGAACCCCCCATTACGCTGCCTTTACCTCTATCAACCCACATTTCTGAGTCAACAGTACACTATCAGTATCAATACAAGAGCAACTATGCATCTTTCTAACATTCTTCATTCCTTTCTTCTACTCCTCTTCGGTTTCGCCACTGCACTCCCTACGGACTTCAGCTCCATCACGCAGTCCTCATCTATTGCCAACAACCGCCTCACTCTTGGGCCGCGTGATGGTGTCTGCAGCCTCAAGTGCAAGCAGCAATTCGATGATTTGCAGTCGTGCCGCTGGATCTCGTACTGCATGCTGAGTAACGAGTATAACATCAAGGTCCGGCTCTATGTAAGTGGATCAATCTTTTTGCTTTACCTCGATAATTCTTCTTCTTTTGTTTAGAGGAAGCGATGGAGAAAGGCGCTAATGGATATACAGGACAATTGCTGCAAGGTGGAGAATTGGACGCAGCCGCTTCGTCCGGGTAATCCGCCAAATGCGGTTGTCGAAAAGTTGCATCGGATTTTGGAGAATTTGAATTCGATGACTGGGGGTAAGCCGAAGCCTAAAACTGGCAGGGAGTAACTGAGTGAGCGCCTGAGTACCTGAGTACCTGGGGCGTCGAAGGGAGATGAAGAGATGGGGTGTCATTAGGTAGATGGGTAATGGCAGTTGGTCATGAATGTAGGCTTGGTATAGGTATGGGACTGCGGGCTTAGAGAGCGGACTTCGCAGTATACCATGCTCTAGGTTCCTATTCAGGGGTATCTATTCGACTATTAAGACTCAAATCATGCAATCAATCTCTCATGGACATGATTTTATGAAGTTACTATGCGATTGGATGTATTGATGATGCACGTGATTGCCGCCAAGTCTTGCCGCATTGGATTGCGCAACAGAACGCTGCCACAAATATTAACTTTAACGTTCTGACCCTCTAAACCCTCTTCTTACACATGTTGTCTACGCAGATGAAAGTATCCCAGAGCATTGGTAAAGCTTGCGAAGCTTGCGCGACTGCCCTGTCCAATTCTTACGAGCATGCTTCGGCCCTTCTCATCCGTCTTTCAGGACCGAATTATGGTGGGCCATTGTTTGGCTACAAAATCGATGACGCGCATGTGATTTAGAGCAAAGGGCACAGCCTCGCCAGGGGTCTGTACGCGAGGTCTTGTCGTCTCCATTGGCCATCGCGATTCTTGAGCACCGAGTAGCGGCTCGCTGTTCACCAGCAAGGACTCGGCGACTGGGCGTGGTCTGGGCGGATGTAATGGCTGTCTCTGCCGCCGAGGCATCTTTGCTACGGTAACAAGTACGGAAAAAAGGACTTTTGTTGTATGTGCCTCACCGCCATCCGCACGACATTCACGATCTCTACATGTCGAAGTAGGAACAGGATCGGGTAGATTATGCGACGGACAAACGTTATGGTCGCCACGGAGTTGAGAGAGAATAGAATAGCTCGGGCCAAAGAGCAGTCCACTTTTTCCATGCGCGCCTTTGGCACTCCGCCGGCACGCCAACACCGATGGGGATCATAACGCGCGCACATCAGCAGGGATGGTGCGTTTTCAGGGCGTTCGACAAGACGTCTTCTGCTCGGCGTCGTGCCAAATACGCTGAGTACGACGTGGAAACGTTGGCCAACGAGTTTGCCTCTACTAGCTAATGACATGTCTCTTTCTTCCTGCTTGAGTCGTTTCCTTCCGCTCTCTGTTTGATGCCCTTTTTTATTTGTTTCAGAGCGAGAGGAGCGATGCTGTCGGCCCCTTGAATAATTAAAGAGTAAACACCCAAGCACTAAGGCAACCACAATAACGACGACTGGCGGCTAGGCACAGCCTCTACACCACCAGCGCACCCGTAGCGGGCACATACAGCCATCATGGCTGGCGCAATCGCAAGCCAGACATGGATTCTCACAAAGAAGACACTACTCGTCGTCTTTGTGCGCCACTGGTTCTTCACGAGCGTGCGCGCATTCTGGGCTCCCATAATTTTTGTATGTCTCCGGGTCCTTTACAGCACACCGCTGGCTAACCATGACGCACACAGATGTTTTTCATTACCTACGCTAAGAACTTCTTCGTACCACCCTCTGAATTTGGCATCGGCAACCCGTCCCCGATTCGATCCTTTCCCGACGCTCTCAGCGCTGCTCAAGGCGGCCGTGACAAGGTTGTCTTTGTAAACAATGGTAACACTGGTGGTCAGATTGATCAGGTCATCGACCAACTATCTACAACAGTGCGCAACGCAGGGCTGCAGGCTATCACGATAGGATCAGAAGTGGAGCTGCTCACAACCTGTGCGAGCTCACTGCGCGGGGCCAGTACGTGCTTTGGCGCTGCCTCGTTCTACTCCAGTCCAAATGAGGGCCGAGGACGGGCCTGGAACTATACACTTAGATCAGATGGCGCTCTTGGAGAGAACATCTACGTGGACCGAAAAGACAATGACGTCCAAATATACATTCTTCCCTTCCAGCGCGCCATCGATCAAGCCATTGCCTCTGTGGACGGATCTGGACCAATTCCTGAGACCAACGAGTATCCCTATACCGACAAGACCCAGGAGGAGTACGATGATAGAATTCGAACGCTCTTCATGGGCGCCCTTATCAACATCATGGGCGCAGCCTTGTACATTGGAATCTGCGGCGTGACATACCAGCTCACGGGACAAATGGCCGAGGAGCGAGAACGGGGCATCTCACAGCTTGTGGAAGCAATGTCTCCTGCGAAAAGGGCATGGCATACGCAATTTGCGCGTCTCCTATCCATGCATATCGCTTTTGACATGATCTACTTCCCCGGATGGATCATTATGGGAGCAATTGTCTGGGCCCTAGCCTTTTCGTCTTCTAATCCTATCATCCTGATCATATTCCACGTTCTGGCTGGATTGTCACTGACGAGCTTCTCCATCTTTGGCGCGGCGTTTTTCAGAAAGGCACAGTTATCCGGTATCACAATTGTCATCATTCCCATCCTGCTGGCTATTATTGCACAGGTTGCTGGTCCGTTTAGCACATCTGCCGTTTACGTGCTTAGTTTGATCTTTCCGTCCATCAATTACGTATTCTTCACCATTTGTGTGGCGCGGTTCGAAAGACAACTCATCGCCATGAACATGGTTGAGGCCCCACCTGTTTACGAGGATCACGTGTGGACGACTCCTGGTATTGTCTTTTGGGTTTTCGCCATCATTCACACTTTTGTGTACCCGTTCCTTGGTGCTCTTGTCGAACGATGGCTCTACGGTACTGTGTCAACTGACAGGAAAACTACGACTTCGTCGCCGGATCACAACATCGTTTTGACAAACTTCTCTAAGCACTGGACTCCTAGCTGGTTCCGCAGGAATGTCTTGTCCAAGTTTGGAGTAAAGCCCCCAGAGACGGTTATTGCTGTAGACAACTTCAGCATGAAGGCGCGCAAGGGCCAGATCATGGTGTTGCTCGGTGCAAATGGTAGTGGAAAGTCTACTACACTCGACGCCATTGCTGGTCTCAACTCCATCACTAGTGGTGCCATCGAAATAGACGGTACTGGTGGTCTTGGCCTCTGCCCTCAGAAGAACGTCATGTGGGACGAACTCAATGTTTATGAGCATGTTCGCCTGTTCAACCAGCTCAAGTCCACTGGCGAATTTGACTCGAAGGACAAGATTGAAGATCTCATCCGCGCTTGCGATCTGGGTCATAAGATCAAGGCGCAATCAAGCACACTTTCTGGTGGTCAAAAGCGCAAGCTTCAACTTGCAATGATGTTCACTGGTGGCTCCAAGGTCTGCTGCGTCGACGAAGTCTCGTCTGGTTTAGACCCCCTATCTCGACGAAAGATCTGGGAAATCTTGCTTGCTGAGCGTGGCGATCGCACCTTCTTGCTCACTACCCATTTCCTCGATGAAGCAGACGTTCTTGCAGATTACGTTGCTATTCTTTCCCGCGGTGTACTCAAGACTAAAGGCACATCTGTCCAACTCAAGCATGAGGTTGGCGCTGGATACCATGTCACTTATCCCAAGAGCGCTCCGGTCAAACCACCTGTTGATGCAGTCAAGAAGCCTTCGCCTTCTGAAGGCATGGTTCAGTACCAGTTTGCTGATGCGCTCCCTGCAATTAGGTTTGTGGATATCTTGAGAGATCACTGTGTAAAGAATTACGATATCGTTGGACCAACACTCGAAGACGTGTTTCTGGCGAACGCTGAAGAAGTAAAGGAATATAATCTTATGGATGCTGAGCATGGCGAGCATGCCACCAATTCTGAAAAGGATGCGAATGCGCCTTTGGATAACATTTCAGACTCGGAGAAGAGGCTTGATATAGGCAAAGGCCGTGGTACTGGACTTTTCCAGCAAGTACTGATCCTGATACAAAAGCGAGTCACCATTGTCAAGCGCAACTTCTGGCCTTATGTCTTCGCATTGATTCTTCCTATTGCTGCCGCTGGCTTGGTCACGCTCTTCCTCCAAGGTTACGAAGCTGTCGGCTGCGATCCGGGCGCCGCTTCCAACGACCCAGAAATCTTTTCTCTTTCAAGTACTGACGAAACACCACTGATTCCAATCGGACCGCGCAGCACTGTCGGCCCCGCAGTAGTGAACATCATCCAACGGACTGGTATTCGAGAGAATGACTTCAATATTGTGGATACACTTGACGATTTCAACGGCTTTGTACAGACCCGCTTCCGCAACATCACCCCCGGTGGGTTCTTCCTGAATCAAAATGGGCCTTTTGTCATGGCATACCTCGCAAATGGCGGTGTCATTGGTGGTTTGATTACGCTCAATACGCTTGACAACATTGCAAGCAACATTACAATTGCGACGCAATACCAGCAGTTTGCCGTCCCATTTGCTCCTGGCATGGGAGAGACTCTTCAACTCACCCTCTACTTCGGCCTTGCCATGTGTGTTTACCCGGCCTTGTTCGCTTTATACCCTACACAAGAACGGTTGAGAAATGTTCGAGCTTTGCATTACAGTAACGGTATCCGTGCCGTACCTTTGTGGCTAGCATACACAACTTTTGATTTTATATTCGTGCTTATAATTTCTGCTGTCACTACAATCATCTTCGTCGGAGTAAGTCAATCAAACATCTACGAATGCGACACACGCTGACTCTAGCTTAGGCATCGAGTGCATTTTACGCGCCGGGTTACCTCTTCGTTGTCTTCTTCCTGTACGGATTATGTGCAATTCTCTTCTCGTACCTCATTTCGATCGTCGTTACTTCCCAACTTGCAGCCTTTGCTTTTGCGGCTGGAGGCATGGTCTCGCTATACCTCATCTATTTCATTGGATACATGGCGATTCTCACCTACGCTCCTGCTTATGCTATAGACTCGTATATTGATTACTTTCACTGGACTGTCTCGATAATCTCACCCTCGGCAAGTTTGTTGAGAACGCAGCTGCTGTCGCTCAACTCATTCAGTATTCTGTGCGATGGTACCCGGATCCCAAGTTACCCCGGTGCCATTACTGTCTACGGCGGCCCGATCCTGTATCTCATCGTTCAGATCATCTTTCTCTTCATTGCTTTGGTCTGGTGGGACTCTGGGTACCGACCCCCATTCCTCAACCACGACAAGAGCCGCCAACACCATTCCGAAGAGGATGGGGAAAACATACCACCTGCAGTCGCAGCAGAGATTGCTCGTGCTGAGCAGTGCAAAGATAGTCTTCGTGCACTGCACCTTCACAAGCAATTCGGCTCGAATCACGCTGTAAACGACATCACGTTTGGTATTCCCCAAGGTCAGGTCTTTGCACTTCTAGGCCCCAACGGTGCTGGAAAATCTTCTACCATCTCACTTATCCGTGGAGATATCCACCCTACAACTCACATGAACGGCGGCGGCGACGTCCTCATCGAAGACATCTCCATCGTCAGGAAACGCGCCGCTGCCCGAGGCAATCTCGGAGTCTGCCCACAATTCGATGCCATGGACACCATGACTGTTACAGAGCACCTCTACTTCTACGCCCGTGCCCGCGGCGTGTCCGACCCCAAAGCCAGCGTCGAAGCCGTCCTCCAAGCAACCAGTCTGACCCGCTTTGCCGACCGTCTCGCATCGAAGTTATCCGGTGGTAACAAGCGTAAACTAAGCTTAGGCATCGCACTCATGGGCAACCCTTCCGTCCTCCTCCTCGATGAACCCTCAAGTGGCATGGACGCAGCTGCCAAACGAGTAATGTGGCGCACGCTCCTCGGCGTCGCTGCCCCGGGCCGCGCCCTCCTCATCACCACGCACTCGATGGAAGAAGCAGACAAGCTCGCCACCCGCGTCGGCATCATGAAACGCAAGATGCTGGCTCTCGGCACCGTAGCGGATCTCGGTGAGCAATACGGTGACGCTTGGGTTGTTCAACTCGTCTTGAAATCCGCGCCTGAGACTACGGAAGAGGAAATGAAGCAGGTCAAGCAGTGGGTAGTGCAAAGTGTTCCAGGTGTTCAGTTTGATAAGTGGGGGTCTAGAGGGGGTGGACATGGGCAGCTGAGGTTCAAGGTGCTTAAAGCTGCGGCGACTGAGTCTGCCGACATTCGCAAAGAGGATGGAAAGGTTACGGAAGTGGATGTTACGAGAGTGGGGTCTAAGGAGTCGGTGTTGGATCTTGGGGGTATTCCCGGGTTGATTCAGCTGCTTGAGACGAATAGGGAGAAGTTGGGGTTGGAGTATTATTCTGTTTCTCCCACGACACTGGATGAGGTTTTCCTCAGGGTAGTCGGGGAGGAGGAAGAGGAGGAGAGGGGAAAGACGGGAGGGGTGTCAAAGGTCAAGCGTCTTTTGACTTGTGGGCTTACGCGTTCGTAGATTCCTGAGGGATAGATGCGTGTATATACATGGAACGGTTTTCTTCGTTTGTATATCAAGTATGGTAAATATAATGATACCAATTTCAACTTACTACTATCTTCCTTTTATCGCGTGTTCCTAGAGACAAACTCACACTCTCTTACTCATAATAACATACTCAGCCTTGACAACTTTCCTCCGCATAACTCTATCAACAGGACTGCACTCGTCCCTCTTATATCCCAATCTCTCATACATCTTCTTTGCTCCCTCATTCGCTACAAATACCGTCAACATTGTTTTTTCGATGGAGCAGGCCCGCGCAACGGCCTCAACGAATGTCATCAGTCTCGAGCCGAGACCCTGGCTGCGAAGGGGTGGGGATAGGTGGATTTCGTAGATGTACAACACGGGGCGGTCTTGATGCGGGGGGTCGTCCCAGGTGAACATGAAGGAGATGAAGCCGAGGATGGGGAGGTTGGGGGAGGTTGGTGGTGGAGGTGTTGTGTGGGGTGAGTTGGAAGTGTAGGCTTGGGCTAGTTGCTCGAGGTCATCTGGTTGTGCGTGTTTGGGAGATGATCCATCCAGCTTTCGCCTCTTGAAACTACTTGTTTCTCGATCGCTAGTTTGTCTGTTTTCTGAGCGCGTGTCTTGCTCGACTTGCTGTTGGTCTTTAAGATCAGGTGCAGACACTGTGTCGGTATTGGCTTGGCGGACGAGCAGGTATATCATGTCTCTCTCCATCATTTCTTCTCGCTTCTTGCGTGTGTTCCAGCCGATTCTTGAGGCGCGGTAGTCGTCTCCGGATGTTTGCTCGACGAGCTCGATGCAGGCTTGGAGTTCCTCTTCTTTGAGCTGGGCGGCTGAAGTTACGAGATGGAATTTTAGTGGACATGGTAGATCTGGCGACTCATAGGCTTTGAATCCGGCAATGTCGTCTTCGAATAGCCTTTTTACTGTAAGTGTGCGTTGGACGGCGTGAGGCATGTTGATTGTTTAGGGCCTGTTCAGGCGAATTGGCGAAGAACTTGGATCTTTTGAACTAGTAGAAGGTCGGTGGCTTGGATGGTGATTTCCTGGTTGAACCGCTCGAACAATTATTTCATCCAACTGTGCTGATTTAACAAAGGTGAGTGGTTCGCAATTGGCCCCTGTGCGTGTGTGTTGCTGGTGGGGTGAAGGGCGCGTTGTGGGAACGCGTCGCGGGGCAGATCGTCATCTTGATTTGAAGTCACGTACAAAGAAAAATTGGAAGACGGTGATTACCCAACTTTCCTGTACATGAAATATTGAATACTTTGATATCTATCACGCTATCTGCTATCACATATTCTATGGCCAGCAAGACTAACTACGCGTCGCCATCCGATCTCGAGTGCGAATCGTTGTCCGCCGCGGTCCCACTTCGGCATCGTTGCAGATCTAGCGCCATTACGGTCTAGTTCATCTCTTTACGTCAGTCTACATCAGTGTGAAGAGTCTTGCTTATCCTACCAAAACCCATTTCTGTCAGTGGTTCTGCATCCACAAGTCCAGGAAAATTGTGTTTGTCGAATCGCATCGAGGGTATGCTGCGAAGGTATGCGACAGTAGCGTCCAAGCCTCTTTCTCGGCTAGGGACTCGAGGGAAAAGTCCTGTTCGCCTTGACCACGTATGGGATACTTGCATGTTCGTAAGAGCGAATCGAAACGGACTGACTTCCACGCAGTTCATTCAGCGACAGCGTGTGCTGGCATTGTGGCGAGACATCGTTCGGAGTACGGCCAACATCCCCGATGAAGCGGCAAGGAAGGACATGCGACAGTTTGCAAGATCAGAGTTCGAACAACATCGTCGAGTAACTGACCTAGTACGCAAATAATCATGATTTGATATGTACCCAGCTAATCGCTCTCTAGGGCCACATTCGATACCTGATCTCCGTATGGTTCTTCACAGCATCACAGCGCCTATCCAGTCTACTAACTCTATCGCAGCATGGAAAAACGCAATTCCAGGCAATGAAAGACACTCTTATTAACTCTGGTATACTCACTGAATGAAATCTATTTTACACATCGTTACTGCAGCTGTCATCTTGCTTCATGTTGAACTATGTTCTCATTGGTCAATTCTTCGAGGGGCATTCGTTTAGCGCCTCCAGCACTAGCATCAAGCACCTCAACACCGTCTTACTCTGCTCCACTTTTTCGCACTTCTAACGCGGTTTCCCCTCACAAACAGCCTTTGAGGTGTTTTCGATCTTCTATTCTGCACTGGGTACATCATTTACATCACAGAGGATCACCTGCAATGGCACTTCCTTCAGAAACCTCGGTCTTGATCGTGGGTGCCGGCCCCGCGGGATTGGTCACTGCGAAGACATTAAAACAGGCTGGATACATTGTCACCGTATATGAGAGAGCCGAGCGGGTTGGCGGTATGTGGAGGGATGAGCAGGGAGGAGCTGGCGATAAATGCAGCCCAGACATGCGAACAAACCTCAGCAGATTTACTGTGGCTCTTCCTGATCTCTCCTGGAAATCTGTCGATTCAGACACTCTACAATCTGGTGTGAACGGACCACCCATGTTTCCAAAGGCTTGGCAAGCTGGAAAATACCTTGAGACTTATGCGGAGACTTTTGGAATCATTGAAAATATCATTCTCCGAACGCGTGTCGTCGATGCGCATCTACAAGACAACCGGACTTGGAAGGTAACTAGTGACGACGGATCCGGGAAGCACACCACCATCACGTTTGACCGGCTCATCATCGCAAGTGGCTTCTTTGGCAAACCCTGCAGATCCTTCGATCCCTCAGCATCTAGAAATCTTCCAAACATTCAGCACTCTTCTCGTTTTCGCAATGTATCTGAGCTGAGTGGGCGGCCTGGAAAGATTGTTATCATTGGAGGGAGCATCAGTGGCTCAGAAGCAGCATCACAAGCGGCCTTTCAGATTTCAAATGCAAGGCATTCGCCTAGTAATGAAAATCCTGTTCATGCTGCAAGCACAATCTATCATATTTTCAATCGGCCTTTTTATTGCCTGCAGCGATATCTGCCCCAAGACCCGCAAGACCAAGACGGAAAATTCAATCAAGCGCCAAAGTTTCTTCCTCTTGATCTCGTTCTCTACAACCTCTCACGACGCGGTGATGGAGAGATAACAGCAGCCATCGCCACTGTACCGCCTGAGAAGGCAAAAAAAGGTCATGATTTTCTGAGAACGAGTTTAGGAGGCGACCAAAGTGATTTTGGGTATCCGAATCTTACATACGATCCGGAACACATGCAGCATCCTGGGTACACTGGTATCACAGATACGTATATGGAGTTTGTAAGAGATGGAACTATTGTTCCAGTGCAGGGTTGGGTAGAAAAGATCAATCAACAGTCGGAGAGCGATCTTCTAGACATAGAGCTAAAACAGTACAAGCCGTGGTATCACACACCTGAGAAGGAGGCAGCTGTAGGTTTACTGTCCGTGCGTACACCTTTACAGAATGCCTAACGTTTGATAGGGCACTAGCAAACTCACTGACGTGGCTGGTATAATCGAAGCTACAGGCTACAAAACTGACCTCGACTGGCTTGACCTTCAAGTGAGGGAACTGCTAAACGACAAATACACATTACCAAATTCACGAATACCATTCGTCCTCTCACGCGGCTCCATATTTGCAAACAAGTTCCCCACCCTTGGCTTCATTGGATTCTACGAAGGACCTTACTGGGGAGTAATGGAGACTCAAGCTCGTTTTCTTGCAGAAACCTGGGCCAAGCAGGAAACAACCAAGCATCTTGAATCGCTAGACCGTGAGATCTACAAGCCAGATACTGCAATGCACATGCGCGAAGCCATGAAGAGAGACCCCCTTCAAGTCCCGCAATTTTGGATGTCAGACTACGTCGGCCTAATCGAAGAATTCGCACGGGAAGCAGGCCTCTCACGCGACGACTCTGCCTTCGACGGCAAACAAACCGGTCCCGCATTCCCCTCACGCTACCAAGGCGCAGACACCGGTCCCCAAGCCAAAGAAGTCGTACAAGAAGTTGCAGAGCTAATCAAAGCATCCTCTGAAAACGCGTGTTTCGTCGCAGCAGCCGTCTTCACAGGCATGCAGGGCGTCTGGAAAATTCACCGCAAAATCGAATCTCGTACCAATACGCCCGGCGGCGTTTTCACTGGCACAGCGCATTTCCATCCGCGTGAGCCGACAGATGTCGCACTTTTCTCAGCAGAATATCTTTACATTGAAAACGGCACCTTCACGATGGATAACGGCCTCTCATTCCCCGCAACCCGACGCTACATATACCGGTACTCAGAGACCCGCGACAAAATCACCGCGTGGTTCGTTTCCGAGGACAACAAGAGCGTAGGCGCACTGTTTAATACGTGGGAGTTTTACGCGCCAGAGAGTAAGGAAAGCGGGTGGATGGCAAAGGGTTATCATTGGTGCGATCCTGATACTTACAGGAACACGTGTGAGTTTCGGTTTAGAGGAGTAAGGATTGAGCGATTTATGGTTAGGTATGAGGTGCAGGGCCCGAAGAAGGATTATCAGCATGAGAGTTGGTATGAGAGGCCTAGTGCGGAGGACTTGAGGAAGGGGGATGCATGATGCGGGAGGACTGTGTCATAGTGGTTAATTGGAAGGGGTATCATTTTCTACTCGTCGTTCTATCGTACAATATTTTTTGAGCACAACTTCTCGCAAGAGAGCTTAATACTCTGCACCTCCATTGGCAAGCGTACTGGGGTGTGTAGGTGGTCCGTCCCTGCCAACACTATTCAAGTCTGCCAGTAGAATCTTGAGATGATTCTGTCGATTTTGATTGCTGCTCCAGGTGACGGCTTGGGAATAATACAAGATATCCCACGCATCATCGCTGATGTTTTGTAGAAAAGTCGGCAATGACCGCGCTTTCTGGTACGAGCGCCAAAGTATACGTCTGATATCATCGTTGGCACCAATGTACGCAAACTGGATTGCTTGATTGAAAGACTTGAGTGCAGGCGAGATATTGAACGGGGGCGGAAGGCGGACGCAAAGACGGTCGAGAGCAGCACTGTGTTCTGGGTCCTGACGTGCCATCACCATGCGCTCCTTGAGTGTCGCGGTGTGACTGTCGTCGAGCTCGTATGGGTCTGGTGCCGTCTCGTGAGCGAGGGTCGTCAAGTCACCCGGTTGCGGCTTGTGTTCTGAGATAAGCTTTTGAATATACATGAGTTTCTCCATGAGTTTGGGATCTTCCATGATCTTGTCGACCTTAGCTTGTAGTTCGGCAGGTACTTCTTCCTCCTCTTCGATCTGTGGGGGCTGCGATGCCTTGGATAGAGCGAGCTTCTTTAGTTCTTCTGCTAGTTCTTCGGGATCCATTTCGCGTTCGAAGACGCCTTCTTGATCTTGTGTACCTGCTGGGTCCTCCCTGAGTGCTGCATCGAGTTCGGCCTCGAGGTTGGGGTCGCCACCCAGTGACTTCATGACATCGCGCATCTGATGCAAAAGCTTGTCAACGTCCTGCATGTCTTCTGGTGTTGGCATGGCAAGGTCATTATCTGGCGTCTCGGCTTCAACGATGGCATCATTGGTGTTTCTCCGGTACTGTTCCCATTCTTTCTCTAGTTCCGCATCGTTTACATCTTGGTCCAACGCGCCAATCTTCTTCTTCATAGCCTCGTTGCCTTCTAGCTTAGCCATAGCCTTTTGCAGTATTTGTTGGAACTCGGGGCTGTCAATGTCCTCCATTTCTGGCATCTTGTCAATGACTTCTTGTAAGTCCGCCTTTGCATCGCCGATATCTGGGTCGTCGATGAGTTCTTGTATGGCCTCGTGTGTGGCCATTCGTAGACCTGCGTTGAACTCTTTGCTGCTTGCTTCAGCCTCGAGTGCATCTTCTTCATCCATGGCTTCAAGCTCTTCCTTAGATTTGATGCTCTGTTTGATATCCTTCAGCTCTTCTGTCAACTCGGCGAAGTTTGGGTTCGAGAGGAGACTGTCGATGAGGCGCCGGTTCAGTTTGGCATCGTCGTAGTCGGGGTTCTTTTGTGACTCTTCTATCATTGTGTACATCTCTTTGTCCTTTTTGCGGTCCTCAACAGTTGCTATGCGCTCAATGAGGCGCTGAGGCGTGCCCTTGTCCAGATCCTGTTCGTACCAATTAATGACGGGGAGATCGTCGCGCTCCAATTCAGCATCGGATAATGGACGCATTGCTTTATCCATCCTTTCATCGTCATCGAATATGGATCGTGAGCCCTTGATACGCTCCAGTACCGATGGGCTTGGTTCTATATCGGCATTCTGGCGTACTTTTTCATCTTTGGTGGCTTTAGAGCGTTTCCCACGAAGAAACTGGGCTGGGAGAGGACTGGCGAGCGGACACCTTCTAGGCTGCGGCCGCGAGAGGGCTCGGATAAGCGCCCTTGAAGGAACATATGCTCGTGAAGGTGCCATGACTGTGACCGATTTTTTGCTGGGTTGACGACATCAATCAGTGTCTTGGGGATTTTTGGGCATGGCTGCAAACCATGCAAACATTCTCTTGGCACTTCCGAGAACTCCGCAGACAGCGCTACGCAGGCCTAGTCGGGTCTCTCTCCTACATTCCATTCACGATAGTGCACTGCAACACTGTTTGAGGCTTTTAAACGCCGTATCCTAGTCTATTTATTTACAATTAAACCATGAGACTCTTCAATTCTATCTGATATTGAAATAGAGCTCGCGTGAACATCTTGAGTCGTACCAGCGACCACCAAGGAGTCGTCCATACCTAATACTTGCCTCAATGAGATGCCTCTCTCCATTCGCTGATGAGATACTTCTCTTCCTATTCACTGCTGAAAAGTGCGATATATACTGCCAACACAACAACCAAGGCTAAAATCAATGGTCCAGGCACTTCACCTTTTTTTAAAAAAATCCTCTAACTGGTCTGCTTCAACTATAGTAGGTGCCGCATTCTCCTCACCACTCATGGTTGAGTCAAATTTTGGTAGTTCATAGGATTCCATACCGTTTGATACCGCCAAAACGGCGAGTATCGCTAGGAGGAAAGGAAGGTAGCGCATGATGAAGGTTAAGTTGCTTATGACAAACAAGGATGATCGATGCAAGACCAGATGATGAACGCAAGAATACGAGAAAATACGAAATATAAGTATAGAAGGCACTTAATACATTACCGAGGTACTATAAGAACCTATATAATTCAACGCCTGACATTTGTAATTCACATAGCTGAGGCGCACACTGGCCTGTCCATTGTGAATTGCAGCATTGTATACAGTGACAGAAGCCTGTTGCGGCAGGGTACTATAAAAATGCTGCTCTGTTACGAAACAACATATTTCATGCACAATCTACCTTGAGTGAAAGATCAGTTGAATTTGCAGTCATGCAACGAAAGCTCTTGTGTGCCATGTTGCTATGACTATGTCGGCACAAAGTAGCGTTTGAAAGTTGTTTATCATTTTCGATAGCGATTGGACAACAAACCACCCAATGACAGAAAGATTTTCTATCGTCCTAAAAATGTTGGCCTTTACGCAGAAATCGTGGTAGGCTATTATATTCTAAGTCTATAGCTTCTACTTGTTTGCATGTGTGTGTATTGTGCCCTGCCTCGTCGCAGCGTCTACAGTGCCTTTGCGACGGCTCGCCCACCTCAGCGTGCGCTCTCTTCTTTGCCTTCTTCCCATCACTGCGCGCCCAAACTCCCTTAGAGCTGCTAATCGCTCTCCCTCCTCTACCATTAGAGCCCCTCCCCTCTGGAATTGCTTTCTTTTGTGCGATTTTCGTCGCGTGGTGGCTTCATTAGCTGCTTCAAGCTCAGCGTTGCATTTTTGCGCCAACACCAACTTGTGCGCAATAATCGCAGCGCCTTTAGCCAGCTTCTCAAGAGCAACAACCATACTTAATGGTGAACCATATATATGCCTCTAAATCCGCTGCTTAACTAGCTTCGATTGCGATCCTAATTTCAGGGTATTGCTTGGGGTTTACGACAGCCAGGGCAGGTCTTCTACAGCAGGTGGTGTTGGTGTACGCAGCTTAACATCAAGCTTCGATATCACCACCTCTGGGTCGTGTGGAACTAATCCAGCGTCTGGAAAACCTTCTAGAATATTGTACTTTGTAATGGTCGTGCTATAGGCCTGCTGGAAGGCTGGCAAGAACTCTATCTTGGTGATATGGTTGATCCTGTTGTGCATCATCTCCTCGGCTTGGCGCCCATACGCCCTCTTCAAAGGCGAAAAGTAGCCCACATCAAGTGGCTATAGTAGATTAGAAGAGTTTTTAGGCATACATAGAGTAATAATCTTTGCCTCTGTGCAGTATTGTTAGAACTCGACTAAGTCGTGGCTTTCATGGCCGTCAAGAATAAGTAGACGATAGCCTCCAATAGTACGCTCTTTTGTATGCTTGTCAAAGTGCTCCAACCACTTCAGACCAAGCTCATTCATCGTCCAGCCGTTCTCAGAGACCTCAATAACCCAATACCGAGGCAGGCTATCCTCTTTGTACCAGGCAGAGAGGTGGTGCTTGCCTTGAAGGATGATGAAGGGTGGGATCGCCCAGCCAGCTGCGCTGACACAAACCACGCTGGTAACCCACTCCCGGTTGCCCTGTTGCATAGATTTCGGCCTTGATCGACGCTCAGAGGCCGTGACTACTGCTGACGCGTTGTGCATGCCCATCATGAAGCCCGTCTCGTCAAAATTGTACATGTCGTCGTCCTGGATCCCATACTTGGCTTTGGTATTCTGTACAAGGCGGAACCAGTCCTGCACTAGCTCAGAATCTTCACAGAGGGCTCTCTTATAGTCATACTTTCGATTGAACTTCAGCTTTAGCTCTGGGCGACGCTTTATGAATGCTTTAGGCCAGTTTGGGCCAACAGGGTCGCGGTGGCGGGCAGCCAGTAAAGAATCAGCCAGATCTTTGATAGTAGGAAGGCGCAGTAAAAATCCTCGTACATCAAGGTCCAGTATATAGTCGACAATCGTCTCCTCTTCTGTTACAAGTAACTTCATTGAGTTTGGCTGTATATCACGTCGAAAAGTGATTCCGGCAAGTCGATCACGAAGAGTTCTTCGAGGGACGTTGTAAAGTGTTACAGCACGTCGCTGGCTAAGTGTCGCGTCACGTTGGGAAGCTTGTACTGCAAACTGCATTTGGGATTCTTTTAAAGAGTTTTGTTCATTGTTACGTTGTGGCATCGCGTGTAATGGTCAAAGTTGGTAGGAGTCTTGGCACAATGAGCGGTTCGCCCTACTGAGCGGCTCGCTACGTATACTTTGACGTTATCTAAATTTTTGTTAGAATTATGTCCTTTGCCATAGTATGACTATGTAATGGACGGTTCTGTTGGGGCTAAAAGTGGTTGTTGAGTGTGTAGATTGCTAACTATGTATAGCTCGGCTGATATAGGCCGGCGCCAAGTCATGTGACCTAGCGACCTCCTGACATGTGATCGGAGTATTTTCAACAATTTTATCTAATTTTATTACGTTGTTATGGTTTAATTGCTCAGAATGTCGCGTCAAGTTGGGTAAGGTGGGCTGCTTACTGGTGTGGGCCACATCCTGGTGGAACACGTTACCTTTGAGGCCTCGATACATCTTTCATCGTAGCGCATGTAGTGAGGGAAGGTTGATGGGGGGGCGCTTCTTCCGCTCACCAAGCCCGTTTCCTCGATTACATGATGCAGCATGACAAGGACTACAAACAAGTGCTGACTGTATCGGAGTTTCCGCCTGCTTAGGCTGCACGATTCCGAGGCCTGAGTTTAAAGTTCGAGATGGTTCCCAGTCTTGCGCACACACTAACATGTATGAAGCTTTCCTTTTGTGCCCCACTGACACTGCGCCGCAATTAACAGCAACGATAGATTTCTCTATGAAATATAGAGTCCTTCGTAGATATCACTACCCTGTGCTCTGATAGAGATCCATCATACGAGCCCTCATAAACATTGTTGCGAGAAAGAGCCTACATAGTTCCCAGGTACACGATCAAGGGTACGGGGTGTACTTACTGAGGACCTGAGAACATTCTGAGTAAGATCACCATGCTACCCCTGCTTGCCTGTGGGCTACCGAATACTATTTTTAGTTCCGTAGTATACCATTACTGTGCTTACATTCAAAAATCGCATTTATCCTTGAGAGTGTATGCACGCTTCAAATGTTTTGCGGGCAACATAAGTGTAAAGCGGCGCGTGCCGAACAAACTACACGATGGGCATCATAGGTACGGGGTATTGGCAGGCAGTTTATTCTCCTGACGAAAGCGCGCAAGTATAAAGCGGCGTGCTGCCATCTAGTTGCACCAATCATGCCTTTTAATACCAGTGCTAGTCCTTACGGGGTTTCTTCCCCGCTATTGAGCTTTGGATGCTGCAAGTTCCACTCCTGCTTGATCCGTTGCCCGTGTAACGCAACGATCAGTATGCCAATCACATGCATATGTACATGCCTCGCCCCTCACCTTTCCAAGCTGACTTTGTACTCGAAATAGCTTAGCAACGTCTGCTTGTCTTCGACCTGCCCCTTCAGGTTTCAGACTCCAAATCTGTATTGATGGAATCGACGTCATGCGATGATCTGCATATCGGATAGGTTACTGCTTGCTGACAAGCTCCCGAGATCTTTGCAAGGATATCATCACGTGTGTTTTCAACGCTCGGCAATCCTGTGTGACGCAGATTAATACCACCAAGCAGAGAAGCGATGGTACGTTATGCGCCGGGGTGGATACAATTATCGAATGCTCAAATAAGCTTGATCCCGGAGAATAGCTCTCTTCAAGTATACTACACTAGCGTTTCCCCACCATCCTTTTGTCGATCCCTGCCCCGGCTATATTTTACGGATAAAGATTACGCCCGAACAGTCAGGAGTAAAAGTTTAACATCCGAGTTCTCGCTTTCAAGAGGCTGATTTGTGGTTTAATCTCAAGCTAGTTTGGTGTAATCGACCCTGCAATACACCACCCCTGGGCTATTGCAACAATGCGCTTTACTCGTAACCGCCTAAGACGCAGTCTTACGTTCCGTCAATGAGCTCCCAGCAGAGCGAAAAAACTATAAATTTAGTATTCCGGAACTTGCGCGGAGTTGCCATAGCGGATTGCATCACACATCCTCATAATGCGCCTTTTCAGTGTCGCAGGTCTAAGCCTTTTGGTTTTAGTCGCGACCGCATCGTTACAAATTGTACCGGGAGCCACGTGGACGGCAGTATGTTAATTTATCAGCATGGAATCGATTTTGACTAAGTTGTACCTAGACAAACATCGGCCAACATATCCAAGCTCATGGCGGGGGTATGATAAAGGATGGCGGAAAGTGGTATTGGTACGGCAGATCGCTCAGCATAGTGCATACTCTGACCCGCCACTAATATCTTCCAAGGGTTGGTGAAGACAAAACGAATGGCAGTTCTTTCCAGAATATCAACTGCTATTCGTCAAGCAACCTTGTAGAATGGACTTACGAGGGCGCTATACTTTCGCGCACTGCAACCGGAGACACGGGTCCTAACCGTGTCATTGAGCGGCCAAAAGTTATCCACAACAAGAAAACCGGCAAATATCTGCTTTGGATGCACATCGATAGCTCGGATTACAAAGATGCCAAAATTGGTGTAGCTATTGGCGACACTGTTTGCGGAAAGTATACTTACCTGCGGAGTGAGAGACCGCTCGGATTCCAGAGCCGAGACTCGGGTGTGTTTGTCGATGATGATGGAAAAGGCTATCTGCTCACAGAAGATGTACAACCCTCTCTTGTGGCCTGTCAATTTTTACATGTTACTAACAAACGTAGCGCGAAAATGGTCTCCGCATCAATGCCCTTTCCGAAGACTATCTTAACGTCACTGCGAATGTCTACAAATGGGCGGAAAAATACGAGTCACCGGCTGTGATCAAGAGCAACGGGGTATACTTCATGTTTGCCTCGCAGCTTACCGGCTGGAACCCAAATGACAACTACTACAGTACCTCAACCTCTCTTTCGGGTCCGTGGTCTGCATGGAAAAAGTTCGCCGACTCAGGATCCAATACATACGCGTCTCAGACCACTTTTGTCCTTCCGGTTGGCAACAGCTTCATGTACATGGGTGACCGATGGCACAGCGAAAACCTCATGAGAAGCACGTACATCTGGCTTCCGCTGCAAATTTCTGGCACAACTGCGACCATGAAGAACGCGGTAAATTGGATCATCAATCCTAGCACTGGTGCTATGACTGCCGGGCCAACTGAAAACTCCTACGAGGGCGAGTCCGCAACACTGGCCGGTGGCGCGCGAACACTCTCATGTTCTTCTTGCTCGGGTTCGCAATCAGCGGGTTACATTGGCGGTACATCATCAGGCGTCATCACCTTTGCCAATGCTCAGTCTTCGGCTACGACACGCACCACGCTTAGGATCAAGTATCTCAATGGTGATAGCTCGCAGCGATATGCGGATGTTAGTGTCAATGGGAAGACACAAAAGGTCGCTTTTGTTCCACATGGTGGAGGCGAACCAGGCAGCTCGGTTGTACATGTCGACTTGAACCAGGGCAGCAATGAGATCAAAATTGCAGGAAACAATGGAGGGTGGGGCCCCGATATCGATCGGGTATTTGTGCCTGTGAATTAAGTAACGACACATGGGCTGGTACTTTATGAATAAGATGTTTCTCTGGAATAGAGTCAGGCTCGGGGTAAGGAAGTCAGAGATGTGTACATAATTTAGCTGAGCCATGATTCTGACGACATCCAAAGTCACCTCTGATCTTGAACATATGTACTAATGATGCCTCTCTTCTTTCTTCTTAATTCAAGAAAAAGTATCTATGGATTGATGGATATTTAACATGACATGTATCTAATGATATATTTGCATACATGACGAGCTGGTCCGCACTCGTTCAAGCGTTCATGACTGGGTATTATGCATATGTAAAGGCATATCACAAGTAAGGAAAATATGTCTCAGCCACAGAAACCGTTTATGCGGTGAAGCTCCTCGCCTTGACCGATCGCGCAGCAGCCTTAGCAGCCATCTTGCTGGTGACGAACTTGGCCGCCTCGTTCGCATTTGCGCCATACGACAAATGGGGTGGCAGAATAACAGCCTGACCAGCACAAATAAGATCGCCAGTTGCACAAATAATCTTTGTGTCTCCAGCAGCGACTTTACCGACAGGCTTGCCATTGTTTGGGTCGCCGAAGATGACAGCGCTGGAGACAAAGGCAGAGTCGTCAGCACTAAGCATATCAGCTGCATTGTGAACGAGTTGACCTCCTTGACTTTGGGACTGTTAGCATACATCTTGGTAACTTCATGAGGCTATGAAAGATGAGAAGAAGAAAATACTTACGAGTATCCTGCCATGACCAGTGTCGTGTCTGGGCATTTTGCTTTAACTTGTCCAACCATCTGCGCCATCAACTTGCTGCCACCAGCGTCACCGCCAACGAGAAAGCCAGGGACATTTGCTGGATATTCGATACCCTGAACGGCTACGTCTCCACCCATCATCGCGCCAACAGCAGTGACAAAAGGCGGACCTGCGACGGTGCCCATGTTGCCGATCTCAGTGGTACCACGGGCGAAGAGAATGGTCATGGCCTTACATGCACCGCCATTCGTGACGTCGTTTTGAATAGACGATATAAGAGCAGCGGATGCGGTCGTCGTGAGAAGAAAGAATGCTGACTTCATGTTGATAGTTGTGTGTATTAAATAGTTGGTTTCGTAGGGTGTGATATGTATACTAAGTCCTGAATAGTATTAAACAATCGAGGTAACTGAATAAGTGTTCCTCGCTGAGAAGAAGCTTAGATAAGGATGAGGCTCTGGTCAAATATTTCAGGGCATACCCTCCCTTCTTATAAGATAATCTGCTACATCTACATTTGAAGCTGCCGAGGCAAATGTGGTAGTCCGAGACTGCGACTCGTGGTGTACAAGCAGTCATGTTTCCAGTCGCCTTCCAAGAACTCATCAAACATCATGCCGCTCTTCAAATAGCCCATCAGATAGCTGCCAGTCTGTTCTTGAGACGTGTTCTACGAGTCCTTCCCTGTCGAATGAGGCTCCCTGGAATCATCCTCAGTCTAAAGCTGAGAGCGGAAGGACTACAGGTTGGCGGTTGTAACGGCATCACTAGCGTGCTTTGTGGTGTGCAATGCCGGAATTTGGAGCGCCTTGTTTGTGTGATGTGTGGCATGGATGGAGTAGGTAAAACAGCCAAAAGGTCGATAGGCTCCACAATATCGATTTCGCGTGAAATGTGTGACCAATTGGCAAGATCTCATGGTCTTAGAGTCCAATTAACGCCATCTCTAGCATGGCAGGAAACAGTATATTTGGACAAACTCTGGAAATCTCGCCAACCCTAATATTAAGAAGACTTGTCAGATTCTAAAAAAATATTCAAGACTTTACTGCAGCATTGGCAGCCTCGGCGTGTGACTAAGGAAGTGCGCCACGCGACTGGGGGCTGTCGCGGGGGTCGTTCAACAGTAGCGGTTTCAGCCAGTCGTTCCACGTTTTCAGCTTTCGGATCAGAGTGCGTTTGATAATAGAGCATGTGTACACAGTCACTCAAGTTCACGGAAGTATCAGCTTCCGGGAGTGATCTGCCGGCCTTGTTGGCGTGATCGGGACTGTGTTTTGGATCTGCGAGGCTTGGTGAGCTTGTTCAGGCGGCAAGGCTGCGGGTACCGCTAGAGATGCGATCGTGTGTAAGATCGATGGTTCAGCGGCATTAAGAAGGTTTTGAGATATTGAAATAAGTGTTTAGATCTAGCCCTATTGCAGAAGGTGGGTGCGATGCTGGAAGCGTCCGCGGCCGTTGATGAAGGCAGAACAACAAGCAACGAAGCGCATTCACATTGATTGTATCTTCTAAGTAACTTACAAAGCAAAAAAAGGTCGCATATTCCCACGAATGTTTCGGTGTACATGCCTACGGGATATCGGCAAATGATGGAAAAGCAAAAGGGCGTAATCGCCCGCTTTGGTTTAGAAGCAGAGGGTATGGTTTTATGCGCTAGTGAGGAAAAGTCTAGCCTAACTGGGTAATTATCAACACGACTAGCTAAGTAAAGAGATCGGAGCGAACAACATTGGCATTGGCTAGCTTATGATAACGTCTGGGATGGGCGAATCGCTCACAGTGCCAAGACCCCACTAACTTTGACCATACTACCATTATTATACACGATGCCACAGCACTGCAACGTGCAAAACACTTTGAAAGAATCCCAAATACAGCTTGCAATACTAGCTGTTCAAAAATACGCAACACTTAGCCAGCGACGTGCTGCAGCACTGTATAACGTTTCCCAAAGAACTCTTAGTGATCGGCTTGCTGGAATCTCTTCTCGACAAGATATCCAGCCCAACTCAATGAGACTCCTTATGACAGAAGAGGAGACGCTTTGTAATCGTATTCTGGACCTTGACTGGCGAGAATTTCCAGTACGCCTCTCTACTGTCAAAGTTCTTGCTGATTCTTTGCTAGCTGCTCGCAACTGTGAGCCTGTTGGCCAAAACTGAGCCAAGTCCTTTGTAAAGCGTCGTTCAAAGCTTCAGACAAAGTTTAATCGAAAGTGCGATCACAAAAGAGCCCTCTGTAAAGATGATAAGATTATACGCGCCTAGTTTAGCCTAGTATATAATATAAAGGCCAAGTACGGCATCCAAGATGACGACACGTAGAACTTTGACAAGACGGGCTTCATGATGAGCCAGATTACCGTTGGAGCAGTCGTTACAGCTTCAGAGAGACGTGTATGGCCGAAGGCTATTCAACCAGACAACAAAGAGTAGACAACTATTATTCAAGGCATCAATGCAACCGGGTGGGCCATTCCACCCTTCATTATCTTCAAGGTGCGCCACTACCTCTCAAGCTGGTACAAGGACGGCGATATACCCCACGACTGGGTTATTGCGGTCTGTGAGAACGGCTGGACGACTAATGAGCTTGGTCTTGAGTGGTTGAAGCACTTTGATGCGCATACAAAGAAGAAGGTAGTTGGTAGCCACCGACTGCTCGTTATTGACGGCCATGAGAGTCACAACTCGCTGGATTTCCAGAAATACTGCAAGAATAACAATATTGTTACTCTTTGCATGCTTCCGCAATCATCTCATCTCCTACAGCCACTTGATGTGGGCTGTTTTGCCGCTTTAAAGCAGGCATATGGATGCCAAGTCGAAGCGCTTATGCGCAGCCAGATCAGCAATATTGCAAAAAAAAACAGTTCCTGCCTTGATTTAAGCGCGCCCTTGACGCCTCAATTACTTCTAGGAATATCTAAGGAGGGTTTCGAGGCGCTGGATTGGTCCCATTCGACCCAGAACGGGTTATATTAGCCCTTGATGTCCAGTTGCGTACTCCATCGCCACCACTACCCAATAATGAGCTCTGGTAGTTGCAAACTCCAAGTAATACCCTTGAGTTAGGATCGCAATCAGCGACTGTACAGGCAAGGATTCAGAAGCATCTAGGCAGTTCGCCAATGTCATGGTAGAAGCTTTTGAAAAGGGTTCAAAGGGGGCAGCAATTATAGCGCATAAGCTGGCGTTGGCACAACAGGAAATAGCTGAGCTTCGGGCAGCTAACGAGGCCGCCACACGCCGTAAATCGCACAAAATAAAGCGGGTTCAGGCAGAGGGGACCTTAACAATTGAAGATGAAGAGCGCCTAGCTACTCTCAAGGATTTTGGGGCGCGTAGTGATAGGAAGAAGCTAAAGAAGCGAGTGCGCGCTGAAGTAGGTGAACTATCTCAACAATGGTGTAGACTGTGTAATAAGATGTTGCACGCGTAGGTGCAGTGAGAAAAATGAATGTTGTTGTTTGTCGCACGCGTACGTGCGGTGCATTGATTTGTGTATTGTGTGGGCTCTCTATTATCGGCCCGCCTTATCGTTATTTATACGTGGCGGTTGTGAGCGTCAAGATCAGGTTCGCTAAGGGTCCTTTTGGTTTCCCTGATTCCCGGTGTTTACATACTGGTGTAGTAATAGTGTAAGCCCAGAAGTACCATGTATAGTCACGTGGTTACTCACTGACTAATAACGCTGTATTTAAACTTGCTCCTATCATCATACACATCAAAATACACAATACTTCACACACACTCAACTGCTTACAAATAGAGTTCGCTGAACGTTCTTCAGTTGAGGTTCAACGAGTCCAGGTACTTACATCTGACGCCTCGACTCAACTAAAGTCATTGCTTCTGCGGCCTTACATAGGCTGCGACATAAGACTAGGCATAACGCACATACGTGTAAGAAATCAGTAGGAGTAGAATCTGAATAAGATCTTGTATCGTGTTGTACCATACAGGGCCAGAGTGGGCTATTTTACGCCAGAATGGTGTAGTTTTGGTGAGGGCTTGGCAAAAGTGGGCAACTCGCCCGTGAGGTACGTTAAGAGGATTTGCATAGTTTCGCTATAGCCGCGCACTAAAAACTTACCCCTTAGCCGCTAATTATGCATTAGGTGTTAAAATCTGGGGCCTATTTACCTGCCTATGGCTGCCTGGCACATGACTCATGTGCTTGCGCCCTTCGTATCTGGGTCAAATTCCGTGGCGGCAGCCTTATGAACGTCTCATGCCCGAGCATCTGTCTTAAGAAAATTTATTTCCTATTCATCAAATTACAGTGTCGTCCACTCAGATATACAATATGCCACTAGAAGTCCACCGCATCACGTCGCCAGACGACTTGGAGACTTTCGCATCAATCCAGATTGCTGCCTTCGCAAGT
The DNA here is from genome assembly GCA_002286855.1 of Bipolaris cookei. Classification (NCBI taxonomy): domain Eukaryota; kingdom Fungi; phylum Ascomycota; class Dothideomycetes; order Pleosporales; family Pleosporaceae; genus Bipolaris; species Bipolaris cookei. The sequence continues at coordinate 1,114,084 of NRSV01000001.1, forward strand.
GGGGGCGGCATAACCTCTTTGCTCAATCCCGGACCTGTCACCGATGAACATATCAAGAAATATACTGAAAGGCATGTCAAATCCTGGTGCGATGAACACGATGTTGTCTATGTCAAAGTGGTGGATACGGATCTAGACGGCGGCAAGATGATTGCTGGTGCAAAGTGGCGCATCACCGAGAAAGAGAAGACTGAAGAGGAGGCGCAGAAGATGTACCCGAGTCCTGAAGGAAGCGATCTGAACAACCCGGCGCTAGTAGACTTGCTGGCCTTTTTGAGTAGGGCAAGAAAACAATATGTGAATACCAAACCTTTCAGCTGTAACTCGCCCATCGCATGTCAAAGAGAAACTACGCTAATCCCAATCAGTCCTACATATTCTTGTAACAGATCCGGATCATCATCGCAGAGGCGCAGGGTCTATGCTGCTGAGATGGGGTATCAGCAAAGCTGATGACCTCGGTCTTCCTGGTTTCTTGGAGGCGTCAGCTATGGGTAAGCCGCTGTATGAGAGGATGGGGTTTAAGGCTCAGGAAACTGCGGTATTTGATCTGACGAAGTACGGGGCGGAGGGTACGGACACAAACACGATCATGATCAGGGAGCCGTCATCAACAAAGGTGTAAGATAATAATGCGGCGAATACTGTGAGTTGTTCGCTAGAGCCTCTGCCACACAGACGTGTAATTATCAACCCTCTATAATGAACCCATACATAAAATGGAGGCTCATTACCACGATGGCCGTTCTTTATCGGACCATGATCACTTGATATACACAGCCACGTATCGCTTCCTTAGTTTTTCAAATCTCATGGCAAACTCCAAATTCGCGTCTCCTTGATCGGGCATCGTCCAGTTCGCCGATCCCTCTAACCGTATCTCTGACAGCCCGCTCATAGCCTCAAGCACACTAAAGAACTGCTCCACTTTCTCCTTGCTCTTCTCGTTCTCTCGTCCGACCAGCACAGGCTGTATCAGAACAAGAGACTTGATCTCCAACGCTGCTTCTCCGGCCAAAGAGAAAAAAAGGACAGCAGTGTGTAGGCTAAGAAACCTGAGCTGAAACGTTGCGCACAGGTAGGAAAGTGTTTCAGCACGGATCCGGCGACACGTGCGAAAGAGAGGAAGATGAAGTATCATGGTGGCAAAATGTTCGGGCTTGGTACAGTTTGCTACAAGGATGGACGATAAGTCGGGGTAGATGCTGTAGGCGTAGATTTGGTTGCGTATCTCGCCTGGTAGATCTAGGAACGTGGCGCGGGCCGCTCTAGGCTTCAGCACGATTAGCATTCTGCGCGCATACACATCTGGTGCAAAGTACGTTTTGGAGATCTGTTCTTTCTTCGTTGCGTTTGCTTTGAAGCCATTTCTTAATTTTCATTTTGCTGATTACGGTGTAACGGCCTTGGTGTTGCTCTCATTATCAAGGCTGTCATCGGTCGGCGCTTTGCCTGATTAGGACAGTCGCCTTGATCATCACCCATCGTTTAGTAGTGGAAATCGATACATGGTCTTATCAATGATAACTGTATCACGTACTTCTTCATACAATTGAGCTTTGACGATATTTGCGAAACCGAGAGCTCATGTTCGGCATTCATCCTACAGCCCTCCTTGGCTTGATGTCCCGTGTTCACCTGCGATATCTTAGGCTCGGCTCGTAAGTTACGTTGCATATTTCATGTATTCACAGCATCTACGCTCACAAATTTGTAATCATATTTAGACCAAGACAAAACGCTGTATTAGAAAAATCTATGTACATCAGAGAGTTATCAATACTCATTCATCCTTATCTTCGTTTTTTCGCTGACGATTAAGCTCATCGATCACTTTCTTGCCACGTGCCAGTACCTCCATCGTCCGACTCTTGTTGTCGTGATCCCTCGTCTCGGGAACCAAGAAGTAAGTTGACACTGCTCCAACAAGCATGAACGCACTCATGGCCTGCAGAACGTGCCCGAAATCCCGACGCTCCTCCCATTTGAGGTTGCCTCCGTCGCCGGCACTGCCAGATTGGAAGGCGTACGCGATGAAGATCTGCACAACCCATGAGCCCAGCTTTCCAGCAGCTGCAGCTATGCCGTGACATGTACACAGATATCTTGTTGGGAATATCTCAGCAGGGATTATGAACGTGGTTACATTTGGTCCGAGGTTGAAGGCAATGTGACTCAGCACATAAAGAATGATGAGTCCGGATCGGCTGTTGTCCAAAAGCGTCGTCCAAGCACTTCTGGTGACGATGAAGAGTACGAAAAGTACTACAAATCCCCATAATTGGATGACTTTTGGCGAGACGTACTTGACGATCTTAATCATCAAGAGGCCGCCAACAATAGTGCCGATGGAGACCATGACCAAGGTGTGTTTGCTGTTGTCGCTCAAGGTCTCATACACTGATTGCTTTTCATCGGGGTCCTCTTGCCATATATGGCTGACGATTTCCGGCGATGAGTCCTAATCCGTAAACTGACACAACGTTAGGGGCGGTTCAAATGCGTTATCTCAGCCCGCTTACACGCGAAGTCAAGGAAAAGCCAGGCCAACGATGTCCCTAAGAGGCAATGCCAGTTCTTTTCTGTGATGAAGAAGTTTCTGGCGTCTGCCCACGAAGCGAGTGGAGGAACAAAGTCAGGGTCACCGGGTAATGGCTGTACCGACTGAGGCTCATATGGACGATTTCCATCGTTTCTGTTACGATACTTAGATTCTTTATCGCTATAGACGATCTCATCGGGTGGTATACCCGAGGAGGTAGATGAACGCCGTGATATTGGCCTGGCTGGAGCTGAATGTTGCACAATGTGCCACATCTCGGCCTCGCCATTCTCTGGGTTTATCTCAGGCCCGCCAAAATAGTTTGCGGTATCTTGAAGAGTCTCCTTCGTATTCTGCAATATGTCCAGTGTGTACCTTGGGCTTTCGGGGATCGTGAACCGGAAGGCAAGAGCAATGGTGGCCGGTATAACGCCGATACCTATGACCAACCTCCAAAGTCGATCGATTGCGCGGAAACATTCCAAGTCATCATCCCGGCATGCTGGTAGTTCTTTCTCAATCCAAGGTTTGTAGGCTTCCACTGCTGCTAAGGATAAGACATTAGCGAGCAGCTGTCCTACAGGTTGAGCGAAGAAGACCCAGCTCAACATGCGCGCGCGGTGTTTTCGAGGTGCAAACTCAGCCGTGATAAACTGGTATTGCAATAAATATATATCCTTTCAACAAAAAGGCAGTAACTTACAGCACTTAATGGATAGTCGGCACCGATTCCAGCTCCTCCCTTGTGTCAGTAAATTCGGTTCTATGTCAACAAGGCAACCACGCACCCATGATTGCTCGCCAAGTGATCAACCACCCCTCAATCGCCATACTATTTTTCTCGCCGTTGGAGCTCATCAACAGCAGCATGGTGCCAACTATGATGATTACCAACTCGAGTCCGTACATTTTGCGTCTTCCAAGAAAGTCTGCAGCAACGCCGAATCCTATTTGTCCGAGCATTGTCGCAGCAAGTGTTGAACACATCATAGCAGTCTTGACTTCTGATGGTACAGATGGCATACCATTGTCGAGGTTACGCGGCCAGTACACATAGCCCAACATAGGGGTGACAACATTCAGGGCGAATAGGCCGAATGCGTCAGTCAAGAAGCCTATGCCCGCGACTACGACCACCCAGATCTGAAAGGGCGCGGCATCGATTGTGGCCAGTGTCCATCGCCGCCGCCTTATTTCCTTACAGAACCATCAGTCGAACGAATGGGATATTTCGACTTCATATCAAGACTTACAGGAATACCACTACCTCCAGCCGTGAGGTCCTCTACACCGATTTGATGGCCTTTTATTGGTCGCGTAATCCAATTGCGAAGACCCATAGTCGGGTGGAAATGGCCTCCAAGAAGATGGTTGCGCTATTCAAGTGCGTCAGATAAAGAAAAGATCAATTGTGTGTTGTGCTTGCAGCAAGTTCGACTCTGAACTGCCTTATTCATATCGTAGATGAGCAAGGCCTCAGTCACATTGGTAGAGCATACCGCACACAAGTGGCTGGATATATGCACTGCCCCATTTAATGAGGCAGACTGGTCAGCGGAAAGATAGCTACGTGGATCGGCACTCCTCTTTGAGTTGCTATGCTCACAAACAGCCCGTTCTCGCTCGCCGAAGTCAGACTTGGTGGCGTTCATGGCTGTATCGAATCACGCTGAGGTCTCGATTAAAATAGCTAGATTCCAGCAGTCACCATTAATGGAAAGGTATAGTGCTGCCTGCATTGCCTTCTCACTCGACATGGAGGCGCCTCCAGCAATGTTGGATTGGTAGAGCTCAGGGCAAAGAGGCCATGCAGATACGACTATTCCGCCTACCAGTCTCATGGAAATAGAACCCAGTGCATGCATTTTCGTAGGAAAACCACGCTGTTCCGGGTAATGAGGGCGCAATGTTGCGGTGGTTGACGATAGCCGTTCGCTTCCCCACGTGTTGTTGTTCGACATCTCATTGAACGTTGGGCGTCCAGTCTCGGTAGCGCCACATGTATCAACACGACCTCCTCCGTCCCCTGGCCAGCTCACGATGGGCAATCTTGTCATCTCATCTTGCAAGGCTTCTACAAGCGTGTGCCTAGCCCGCAATCGGTCGGCAATCAATATGCTGAGCCGCCCCCATATGTCGCAACGGCCTCCCTTTGGGACAGCCTGGACCGGCGCGTGCTCACAAGACGGGCGCAAGCTCAGGCTACACTGCCTACAATGCTGCCACCCTCTTCTGAGAGCCTTGTACTTCCTCCAAGTTGCACTCTACTGAATACGAAAAGTTTTCTGTGCATGAGCAAACCTTACACTGTTAGTGTTGCGCTCCAGCGCGGCGCAAGACGACCACCATGTCTTTCGGATGCAGCCCATCCGATGTTTTGAGATTACTCGAGTTCTCTACTCGGGTATACCTTGCTTTCAAAGGTACGTCGCTTACCAAAATCGCATGACAAAGCTCAGGACACTGACCCATGCTTAGATGCCAACGAGAATTCGGAAGCACAGGTGACAGGCCTGGTGAAGGAATTCACTGCCTTTCACAACTGCTTGGTCGAGCTGGGTGAGTTGATGAAGCAGTATGGCCAGCCCATGCCTTTTCCTGTCAAGGAGTTTGAGGCAACACTCAAGAGATGTGAAAAGACGCTCGACCCTTATGCGGATCACCTGATCGACAAGAAGATGGGCGTCAAGAAGTTCATCTTCACCATCCGATACATGGGCATGGAGAAAGAGATAGACGGGCTGAGGAAGCAGATCACTGGCCACTATCAAGCATTGCACATGTGCATATCATTTCTACAACTGTAAATTTCGGCATACTCCCCAAGACAGTATTCCAAGGCTAAGAATCCACAGTCGCTTGCATCTCGAGGTAACTAAGCAAACTTAACGTTTTCTCGACGCTGCACAACCACGTACTGTAACCCTGGGAGGCCGTGCTTATTCAACCAGTATACTGGGATTTTCATCTCAACACGCACCTCTATCGCTGCCTGCACCAGATGAGCATCCACTTCTCAGCGAATGGGTGATCTTTGATCGTTGGTTGCAGAGCGAGGACGAGCGCATCGCTAGAGAAGCAGAGCACTCTCGCCCGCTGTCACTGGGCGATACACCTACTGCTCTACTAAGCGACGATGATCAAACTGCTGCTATACTATACCATCTCCGTCGACAAGTTGACGATGCTATTCTGATTGAGGAAAACCGCACAAAACGCATAACTGCTGAGAAGCGATCGCATCTTTCACCAAGCGACGCCATACGACAGGAGCTTCGCAACATGCTGCCAGCGCCTCCACGTACGTACACTCTAGATGCTGATCACTCTGGAAATTTTACGGGTTTTGGCCAGCATCAAACAAGCAGTTCTTCGAAAAGTGCTCGGCCAAGTTTAACCATCCCGTTGTCGCACTCGCCTCCATCTGTTGGCCCACATGGAGGTTCATATTTTGGTTCGATAGACTGGGCTCAATCGCCCACGGATACATCGGTCTCCCACGATGCAGGCCGCACGATGTCTGTTTATACCAACAGAAATATCATGAGCCATTCTCCAGGATCACAACCACGTTCCTCTGATAGTGCTGACTTGAGCCCTAGGGGAAGTATCCCAGAAAACCTAGCATCATACAGTCTGCGACATAGCCTATCCCGCACGTCTCTAGCAACAATGGCTCTAGGACAGGCCGTACTCGACTGGAAGCGCATCTGCCGATCCGTCGAGGTCGAGCGAAAATCAGTCAAGTACGGAGCCGAAAGCCGAGACTGCGACGTTCGATGGCGATACCGAGAAGACACTGGCATATCAATCCGCGCAGTATATTACTCCAGCCAAGACGGAAAGCTTCGAACTTGGATTGAACAGCATTTCCCCGCCACTGGCCCTTCAATCCCGCTCACAACTACATACCCAGATGGCGCCGTATCCATCGACTTCCCACGCAACTCCTTCGGCAAACTAGACAAGCAATACACAGACATCAAGTACACATTCTCTGGCTCCGACTCAGCCGAAAAATTCCAAACCCTCCTCTACACCAACAACAGCGCCGACGCCGCAGACCTCAAATTCGACCGCCTCATCCTGACAATCTCATCCGATAAGAACCCCACCGAGTGCCGCAGCCGCAACCTCCGCCTATGGTGCCGCACAGAAACGCACCTCGAAGACGACGGCCCCGTAACCTTTGATGTGCTCATCCTCCTCTTCTATACCAGCGCGCTGGAAGAAAAAGGGCATTGGGTCGAGGAACCGCACTACGCATTCGAATGGCTCACGGACTCTGTGTTCAAAAAGGAAAGCGAAAAATTAACCTTGGTGTTTTTAAAGGACGCGTCGCGCTGGAAGTCCCATAAGCTATTTCAGCGCCGCAAGTCCTCAGGCGCTACTACTACCACCGCTGCTGCGCCAAAGAGTCCGGCATCATCATCATCATCTTCTTCTTCTTCTTCTTCTTCTTCTTCTTCTTCTTCTTCTTCTTCTTCTTCTTCTTCTTCTTCTTCTTCTTCTTCTTCTTCTTCTTCTTCTTTTTTCCCGCAAAAACGAAACGATTCGATGGAGATACTGCAGTTGGCGCGGTCAGCCACAAAGGCGTCTGTTGCGTCGAATGAGGCGTTCAAGAGCGCTCTCACGAGCGCGGCGCATCCAGGGCGCTTGGGCAATCTGAATCGGTTTGGGTATTCCGAGTTGGAAATTAAGTTTCAGAGTAAAAAAGATCGAAGAGCGTTTTTGGAGGTTTGGGCGGAGTTTGTGAAGCCGTTGAGGTGAGAAAGTGGTGGTTTGTGCAAAGGGGGTTGAGGTTGGGGGTTGGGGGTGTTAAGGGTGTAAAAGAAAATATGTAGAATAGGTTAGTAATTAAATAAATAAATAAATCAATTTAAAGTGCTGCCTGGTTCCCGTGAGGGTCTATGAACACTGAATGCTAGAATGTGTATTGCGGGGCAAACGTGACCTAAGCGAATTTATTTCTAAAAACCTCCCGCGCCTGAGTATCCGTAGTCTCGTTCTTTCCTTGTCTCTTTCCTTATTTAACGGTGCTTCCTTTAGACAAGGGAGCCGAGGTGTGGTGCTGGAGTGATTAGTCCATCTCATAATCAGCTGTTGGTGTGGCTGTCCTTATCGGGAAGAGTTGGCTCTGTCCTGGTGCCATGGCCGCAGAGCTGAGGTGGGTAGGCCTCCCGACCGTTTTTTTCCTTTTTCGGCTATCATCAACTTGTGTCCTATGTTCGCTGCTTGCTGTTGTAGAGCTTCCGAAGAAACTCAGGACAGGCGTGGTGGATCCTGCGGTTGGGGAGGCGCTGCGCTGTATCTGCGTAGTGCGCATGAGCAATTCTTGCTTTTTTTCCTCATTCGCTTTCCAGAAGCTTTGGTGAGCTTTGCAGTGTCTAGTCATCCAGGCCTTATGACCCTTTGACTTGCAGGCTGCACAGCTGGCTGCTTCGTCGCCCTTCGTTTTGCAGTCCCTTGTGGAATGGCTGCCTGCGCAGTGTCCGCAGATGTCCTTGGTCGCATTACACACAGATTGGCTGTGGCCCCATTTCCAGCACTTGAAGCATTGTCCGTCCGTGAGCGATACGTCCCACAGACGGACTGGAAGCCATTCCGCTCCAACCAGTATGCCTTCCCGCACTGCCCTAAGTTGGGATTCCTCTGTGCTGACACTCAAGAGGACGGATCCTCTTGTTTGAGTTAGGTTAGTAATTATCTTCAAAGTGAACCTCTTTGTCTCCGTAGACAATGTGTGAGATATGAGTATGTTGATGTTTGAATACGAAGAAGAAGAAGAAGAAGAAGAAGAAGAAGAAAGGGATCTCACATGTTGGGTTTATTTACTACATATGCGCATATATCTTATGTACAGAGTTTCCGGAAACCCCCCCCCCCTTTTCAAAGCAAAAAAACGCCAATTCTAACTTTCCCCGCTCAACGGAAAAGATAAAAATCAAAGAAAAAGGATCTGGGCGCATTTACTGCCCTGTTCTTATCGGCTCGACACAAAGAAAGGGAGAAGAGAGAGAGATTTAGTAAGCTAGTAAGATAGAGCGAGAGGAAGAGAGAGAAAGAAAGAGAAAGAGAGTAAGAAGAAAACCCCTCCATCAGCCACACACCTTCCTCGCCTTCACCTTCCCAAACTCCTCCACAAACTCGACTTTACCCTCATTATCATAATCAATCCTCACCTGCTGATTACTCTGCACCGACGGGTCGCCCTCGAGATAATTCAGGGGCTCGAGCCGCATGGCTGAATGCGCAGCGCTGAACATGGTTACGGGGAGGTCGCCGGTGTGCGGGATGTGGTGCATGCCGAGGTTGAACCAAAGGACACTGTTTACGAAAATTGCGTTAGTAGAGAATACGGTTTTTTGTTAAAGTTGTTTTTGGGGGGAGGGAGGGGGGGGGAAAGTATTGGGAAAGGGTAGGTGGAGGGAAGAAAAACTTACACATCTTCCTGATCCAAACTCTCGTTGTTGAAAAAGGTTGCGAAATCTACTAGCGGATCCTCTTTCTGATATTGGTTCAGGCCGTCGGCGGCGCGGGGCTCCGTGTCTTTTTGCTTGGTGACGTATAAATCGTGGGTTACAAATGCACCCGCTTTACCAGTGTTTGTGGAGTTCGTTTGGGTAAGGTGTATGGCGCCTGCTGCTTTCTTAATGCGGTAGCCAGGGTACTCACCGAGGCGGTTGGGGGTGTCCTTGTTCACGATGGCGTACATGGTGTTGTCGTTTTCGCCCCAGTTGACTTTCGAGTGCGATTCGTTGTCGATGAAGGAGCGGTGCACTTTGAAGGTGTTGTACTTGCGGCCTTGGCTCCAGGAATAATCGGTGGTTATGGGTTTGAAGGTGATTTTCTGGACGCTGTTTTTCTGGCCGTTGATGTCGAAGTCTGCTTTGAAGGTAAGCGTGTGGTCGTGCACGCTGCCGGAGAGGAAGTCGTGGATGTGGAAGCCGTAGTCGGGCTCGTTCTCCCAGTATGTGGATGAGATGTAGCCGGAGAAGCGGGATGAGACTTCTATGGCGCCGTCATAGAAGAAGGTATAGTCAATCAGGAAGTCGTAGTTGCCGACTGTAGCTACAGTCCGCATTGTAAACTGGATGCTCTTCGCAACGCTGGTGTGGGGTGAGTATTGGCCAAAGGAATGGCGGCGAATTGGATATCCTGGGTCGAACTCAAAGATGCAAATAGCATCTGTAAGGGTCTTTGTACCGTTTCCCTCGTTCCATGATGCAGGCAGATATGTAGCATAGCTTGGACAATCATAGCCCTTGACGAGGGGCTGTAGCTCAGCACCCATGCCGGTTGTGGTGTCATAGAAGGTTGCTTGCGATGCAAAAGGGTCCGAGCCTGAGTAGGCTGTCAATGCTTCCTGAAGGGAGAGCTCGTACAAGATACGCTTTCCTTTGTATTTGACATCAAAGAGTGACAGCCCCCGATCATGAGCGACGTTGTGGTAGAAGCTAAAGTCCATCCAGGAAATATAGTTCTCATCGGCATCGATGCGAAACCTTTGGTCTCCTTGTGCAATAGGCGTGGGAGGCAGCTGCTCATCCAATGGAAGTGGACTTCCATGCTTGTCAGTAGAAGACCATTTGCCCGCCACATTTGGCGAAGGCACCTTGTACTTTGGAGAGTTGATCGCCGCCCGGAACTCTTCGGTAGAGGGATAAAATTTCCCAACTGAGTACCAACCAGCGATTTTCCAGTCATTCCAATCTCGTGAGGATATATCGAATTTGATATTGAACCCAAGGGGTGCGACTGTAACGCTACTGAGTTCCTTGGTGGGGACACCATAGGTCGCAGCCCAGGAAATAATACGGCCATCTTCATCTCGAAATGGAGTGCCGAAACGCAGACCGACAAGTCCACTCAGGAATGTCTGGAGCAACATTAGTCATTGCTCGGGCATGGTTGTCGCGAGACATTGCTTACTGTATTGAACAAGCGCTGTGAGATATCCTCATGTGCAGCCGCAAACTTCATGAGGAACTGTGTCCCTTCATTTGTACTAGAATACAAAGGATGCACTTTTGTTTTCCCCGCGTGGGTATTTTGAAACGGAAAAGTGAGCGGCTTGATCGTCGTTGCATATGTAGCTGGCAGAGGGCCAACCATGTACTCTTGCCAGAACATGTCAGATGTATTGGTAGCGCCACTCTGAACTGTAGCGCGTGCATATCTTCCAGGCGGCTTTGAGTATCCGTCTAGGTATTTGGCTGTTTCAGTTTTGTTGGGCTCCAAAAGAGTGAGTTGTACACTAAGGACTGCTCAGTATGGTAGTCTTGTTCGTAATTATTCAACTTACACATAACTATCTTGACTAGATCCTTGGTTGCCATTCAAATTCAGATTTTGTTGCAAGATGTCATTAGCACTTGCCGTCTCCTCCTTGGAAAGTGATCTCCAAGGGTTGGTGACCGGTGCGTTTAAGGTAGGCTGCCGAGGTGGATTCGAGGTACACTGCGCTGCGGTTGACGAAACAAGAGCAGCCGCCCCTAATATGATGGTAGACGTCCACATGATGATTGAAAGATAGGGAACGAGATGTTGAGGAATTCTCACCGCGGGGACTTCTGCATGTTATATGGGATTCTGTTCCTTATGCGATATCGGTAGTGCAATACGACTCGGGCAATTGTGCTGTCATTACCTCCTGCGCATGCCCAAGAACGGTCTAACTTTTTCGTGATTGAGCGTCTCGGCTCAAAGGGTGTACCCTGCATCACTCCATCGTTGTGTTGTTTTTCTTGCGCGGCGAATACAACAGGAAGCGATCGACAGGTCAACGCCTTGTCGAGCTGAGTCGCAAGAATTAACTTCAGCGTCGGAAAAATAATAAGCGTGGATCTTCACACTAATGATGCTACCTCGTCAACTTGAAATTGTGTGGCTTGACAAGCTGGATATTTACTGTGTTAGGAAGCTGTCTGATGCTATCCGGTTATGTGCAGATGGCTGGTCAGATGATGGGGTGTTTGATCCAGACCGTGCCTACTACCGTACTTTTCTCGAGCTCGGGGCGGATTTTTCACCGCCGAAATCAGTGTGCAACAAAGAACGTACCAGTAACAAAAACTGCTGGGTATGTTGGCGGCCCAAGAACCGGTAAGTCGGTATTCATTGGCGTGTCATCGTGACTATGTTCGATATTACAGTTTTAGCTTGGGTCAACACACACATGCTCGACTAAGGTGAATTTCTCATTTCAACCAACCTAGCTTCCTCCTGTTACATTTTCGTAAATAGCAAAAGTCGATACAATACACTCTGTCCAACTGTCGCGACATTCTTTTCTACGTTTTACTTCACGATGACCGTTTTCTTCCTCTCGCCCCTATTCCATCAGCCCGTCGTCTATACTGGGGCCAGTTGTTGTTCTTTGCTATGCTGAGCCTCATACACTAGAATACTTCAACAGACCTAAGATCTCTATAAGATATATCCATCCTTTGCAGTGTTCCCTGATTGCATTGCCTGTTCATTTCTGCATAGCCGTTTTCTGGTTTCTGCAATGACCGTCGACAAGATCAACGATTTTGACTGCGTGCCATTACAAAGACCATAGTTAAAAGCAATCTTGTGGAAACGGCCGTAGAAAAAGAATTCGCCGAGACTCTAGCAACAAAATCGACGATAGATTCACGGAGGCGTTTGTTAAACGCATCAATGCTTTATGCAGGTTTGGCTGTGCGTCAGGATAGTAGGGACAGTTTGTGGCTATGACCATCACAAAGCATGATTGCAAAGTAGAAAGGTTGATTCAATACTGAATACAGACTAAAACACAGATGCAACATGCTTTGATACCACTCTGCCATTGGCAAAAAAATCAGAGTCTGAACAGAGATGCCCGTCCTGGAGAATGCACTCTGATACAAATGGCAACTGTCTACACTTGTATCTACCAAACAATCTAGGGCATTTGAAACCCGCGATTGTGTCGGTATCTGGGGACTGCATTATGCCAAATACGTCAGGGTCTAATCTAAATATCTCTTCCCAAGTACTTGAGTTGATCTGCCCACAGGGCAAGCTCAATGATGTCTGGGACCGCTCTGTAAAATTTCCGCACATATCGCGAAAGACCATCTATTTCTTGAGCTAGAAAGTACGGGTCTTCGCTTTCTGTGTCCAAACCCAACTGGTAGTGGTAGTGTATATTGTGAAATGCTTCGAGTATCGAGTGTACGATGGGTGGAAGAATATGCCCTAGGTCAGTAAAACCCTCACCCAGTCCAGGCTGATGATAGTCGGGAAATGCATAGGTGCGATCATTGGACGTGAAACTTACAATCCTGCCTGGTGCCCTACAGAACTCACATTATGGCTCGTTTGCAAGGTTAGGAAAAGCCCATCAAGGTGCTCGCATATTGGGCAATGCCCATGGGTCACGAAGGCGGTGCGGGTGAGCGATGGGGTGTGGCAGGTTGTGGCCAGGGGACCACAGCCAGGGACAGAGGTTGTGCGCCATTTGGAAAAATGTAATCAATCGCTATGGAAGGGAATATATTGTTTGGTGCAGCAAAAATGCTTCACCATGCAGTGGGAGAGGAGTGCAGAGGTATTTATATGATACTGTCAGGCGCTCTGTTTTGTCATGGTATACGTCTGGTAGCAGCCCTACTGCGGCTTGCGCAACAGAGGGATGAGGACAATGACTTGGAAACAGATGATGGTGCAACGCAAGCACTGGTGGCGGTGAGCAAGTCAAGTCGTTCTCTGTATGTCAGTCCATAATCAGTAGCTAGGCAGCAGGTGGTCCAAGCAAAAGCGGTTCCTGTTATGCATGAATTCCAAGGCACAGGATTTTGGAGCAAACAAGTCGACATAGCCATGCCCAGTTTAACATTGCTACCGCCGCTCGGGGAAGTTTTGGCAAGTTGAGGGTGTACAGTGACACGAATCAGTAGGCTGTCGGATGCTTGCTCATCCATGGTCATGCTGTATTGAAGAGAGCCGGTTTCCGTGATTTTGTCAAGGTGAGGGATGTGCATGCTGAGTGCGAGGCGAGGGAACAGGCGGAAGAGGGATGGCGGATGGGGAATGGTGGAGATGTGGTCCGACACACGCGACTGCGCTAAACCGTTTCGGGACCACTTAACGCGTCGCGTCGCGCCTTCTTCAGCTAAGGCTGATCTCCCATGAGCTTCTTCCATTACCACCCCTCGCACCTTCCACACCACACCACACACCACACCCACTGCGCCTTTTGTCAAGAACACGTCATGGCTTCCACTGTTCTTGGAAAGAGGACTCGCAGCTCGGCACGTGCCGACGCTTCCGGTACGACCATCAGTGACCCAGTAGCCCTTTCCCCTTCATCACGTCCCTAACGCGCTATACAGATGCAAAACTGAACGTCGCAACACGGTCGAAGCGGAGGACGCAGTTTGTTATTCACGATGAGGGCGAGATTGAGAACCCATTCGTCACTCCCAAAAAGCAAAATGCCCGGGCCGAGGATGCAATGGACGTGGACGAGCCCGACGAGAAACCCTCCACACGGCGCGGAAGGAAGACTGGGGCGACACCTGCCAAAAAAGTTGAGCCATGTTCGCTGTTTCCCCTATCATCCGCCAAGGAAAACTCACCCCAAAAATCGCTGGTCGATATACCGGAGAAGTTTGCGCCTACTCCCTCAACTCCTAGGCATCGCGACGCGCTTGCTGCCAAGGTTGCCGTCACACCACGACATCGACTCATTATTCCTGGGCGACCACTAACACCCCGCACACCACATACCCCGGGAACCCCGAGGCATACCGCTCCCACCGTCTACAACGAAGCGCGACAAGTATTTGCCAGGGGCTCGGCGCCTGCGGTACTCTTTGGACGTGAAAATGAAAAGAAGGAACTCCAAACATTCATCACAGCCCGCACAAAGGGCCGCAAGTCCGGATGCATCTATGTCTCGGGGCCTCCAGGTACTGGAAAGAGCGCCTTTGTCAACGATGTCTGCCGCACAGTTTCAGACGATGATTCTGTCCAAACAGGATACATCAACTGCATGAGCGTTAAGAATGCTCGTGATCTCTACAGGACACTGCTAGAGGAGTTTGTTGACATTACCGAGATTGTCGAGGGCGGGGAGATGGAGGCACTTAGGAATGTTTTCATGCAGCGCGAATCTTCCTATGTTGTTACCCTTGATGAAGTGGACCACCTTTTGGAATTGGACATTGACCTCTTCTACAACATCTTCGAATGGTCGTTGCAAAAGTCTTCCAGCCTGATACTTGTTGGTATCGCCAACGCCCTCGACCTTACAGACCGATTCCTTCCACGACTCAAGGCCCGCGGTCTCAAACCACAGCTCCTACCCTTCCTTCCATACAATGCAGCGCAAATATCATCGGTCATCACCTCGAAACTCAAAGCGCTCCTCCCAGCAGGAAGCAACAGTCAACTACCGTTTCTCCACCCCACCGCCATCATGTTCCTCTCCAAAAAAGTCGCCGCCCAATCCGGCGACCTGCGCAAAGCCTTTGACATTTGCCGCCGAGCAATCGACCTCATCGAAGCCGACACACGCGACCAACACGCAAAGAAAGCCGCAGAAATCACCCCTTCGCCCACGCCCTCACCTTCAAAAGCACCACTGGTAGAAAACGACAACTTTGCCTCCCTCACCCCACGCTCCCCCTCGAAACCCAAAGACCTCAGCACCGTCATTGCCGCCTCCCTCGCCTCCCTCACAGTCGAAACTGCACCCCGCGCCACCATAGCGCACATGGCCAAAATCACCGCCGCAGTCTTTAGCAACGGCACCAGCCAACGCCTCCGAAACCTCAACCTGCAACAAAAAGCCGTCCTTTGCTCTCTCTCCGCCATCGAAAAGAAGAGACGCGCCACAGCCGCAGACACGGTTTTGTCCACCCCATCCCGCTCACACACCACTTCCCCCACCATCAAAGACCTCTTCGAAGCCTACACCGCCCTCTGCAAGCGCGAAAACATATTACATCCTCTAAGCAGCACCGAGTTCCGCGACATCGTAGCGAGTCTGGAGTCGCTTTCGCTTATTTCCGCTGTAGACGGCAAGGCGGGGTCCCTCGATGTTTTTTGCGCTGGCACCCCGAGTCGACGAGGCAGAGGCAAGGCGTTTCCCGGTGTGGTGGTTGAGGAGCGCAGAGTCGCGAGTGTGGTTGGGGAAAAGGAACTCGCTGAGTCGCTTATCGGGCCTGGTGCCGCTATCCTCAGGGGCATTCTGGAGGCTGACGGTTAGATTGATGGGGGTTTATGGGTTTCTTTTGGGACGAGAGGCGAAAGAGATGTGATACGTGTGGAGTGAGGGCATGAATGCTTTTTTTTCTTCTCTGTTGTTTTCAAACGGGTGTGCTGGTAATGCTTGTATGAGACATGCAGCATGTTAAACCCCCCGTTTATTGTTTAGGGTAATTGGTTTAGAACATACTTTCATGAACAAAAGAGGGGTTTTGAGTCGCATTTGGGCTAGGTAGGGATAATGGTTATTATTGTTTTTTTTACAACATAGAGAACGAGCGAGTAAGCGATTTGAGCATTGTTTAGCGTAGCATACGAATGGTGTTGGTTGGCATTGTTCGAACTCGATAGCGACGAGTAAGTAGGTCTAGTCTAAATCAAATCAAAACAGTAAAAACAACAAGAGACAAGAAAGTGTCCGTGTATGTACAAGTGGTATCATTCCCTCCATCTATCCTAAATCTAAACTTACTCCTTTTCCTCCCCCTCCTCCCCTCCCTCATCCTTCTCCTGCCGCAGCGTACTCGTCGGCACCTGACTCTCACCCCCCTTCTTACGAAAAACCGCCTGCATCCAGCAGCGATACATTTTCAGTCTGCGCTGCCGGTTCACCAACATGCGTCTATCAACCCCAATATGTGCAACCTCGAAAACATGTCTTTGTGCTGCTGCTGCTGCTGCCGCCGCTGTCGCCGCCGCCGCCGCCTCCTCCTTTCTGAGCTGCAACTGCTTAACCTGATCTTGGAATTGCGTCTCTGTGCCCTCTTCTCCCTTCTTGTCCTCCTCTGTACCACTGGGCAGTGGTGGCATCTCCCCACCCCAAATCCTCTCCAACTCCTGCTGCTCAAAAAAATAAACCCTCGTACCATCCCCCCTCACGTAAAAATTCTCCTGCAAATACCGTCCTTTCTTAAACCGCACCTGCGCCAAATCACCTCTGCCATAATCGCGAAACAAAACTTGCCCACCAGGCTTGAGTACGCGCCAGATATTATCCACAGCCTGACTCCACTGCTCAGGGCTAAGCGCACTGAAGATAAAAATCATGAGCACGACATCGACACTGGATTCAGACAGACCGGGTGGTAAACCTCCGTTTTCCGAGTCAGAAGGGGACGCAACGTCCCAGACATCTGCCTGGATACGCTGCGGGTCGTAAAGTTCATGATTCCTAATCAATTCGACCGCCTTCTTTGAAAAATCACACGCATGAATCTTCAGCCTCTTATTGCTACTCCTTTGCAAAATCGGAAATGCACTATTCCCCGCTCCAGCACCCACCTCCAATAACGTAGCCTGCGGTCCATCTTCCTTGCCCAGTTCCTCTAAAATCGGAAACTCCTGCGCAAGCCACTTGCGGTTCTTGAAGAAATTCGTCTTGTTGTTTTTGTAAAACTGGTTCCACCATTTTTCGGGCTGCGCATTGTAGCGCGAACGATCAAAGTCGGAAACGGGGTCGGAGCGCTGTTTGGAGTATTGCTCTTCGGAGAAGGCGAGGTAGGTTGCGTCGACAGTGACGTGGTCCCAGGCGTTGAATTCGAAAATGTCGTCGCCTTCTTCCAGGAAGCGAGACCCGAAGGCGAAGGGGTCGCTGCGCTTTTGGTTGTTGGAGGGGTCATGGGAGCGGGATTGGGGGGCGCGGACGGGGGCGAAGGAGGCGGGGACGCCGTAGGCGTCGTTTTCGGCTGGGGGTTGTTGTTCGGTGGAAATGGATGAAGGGTCTTGCGCTGAATCTGTGGCTTCGGACTGTGGCGGTCGTGTCTTAGGTGCAGAAGCAGAATGTGGAATAGGGTCGGCAGTGACTGCGAAGCGCATGTGCTCCATAGCTTTTGATAATTGTTGTCTCGGCTGCGGTTTCTTCGACACGCTGTTGTCCGTCTGAAATCTTGCGTCGCTGGACTGAATTGAATCTGTGCCTCCCCCTACATCATTCTCCAGCCCCTTTGTTGCATCCATATCAGCAGCCATTGTTCGTTGTAAAGTTGCGTTATGTCGCGTATATGCGGGGGCACCAGGAATTCTTAGAGGGGCACTCGCTTCGCCCCTCCATTGAGGCGAAATTTCCCACGCTAGCCCCCCCAAACCCAGTCTAGCGCAGCCGCAACAACAACCAGTCCCTGACATGATAGCGCGTCATGGGCGTAGAGCCGCAACACCCTAGCGCGACATTTCCTCCCATCACCATTACAATTACCCACCACTCCTCCGCCTCTAATCCTCCCAGCAATCGCTCAAAAAACAAAACGCCAACTCCGCTATGAAACCAATATAACATCACCCAAAAAATGCCACTACTTAAATCCGCCCGTCCCCTCCTCCACCCATCATCACACCGCCTCACCACCCAACGCCGCACCTTCCTCCCCAACCCCTTCTCCGCCCTCTCACCCACCAACTCCAACACCCCACCTCAGCTCCTCACCGCAATCCGCACCCTCGCCTACCCTTCCGCCCCTGTCTACTCCATCATCGCCGACGTCCCCGCCTACCACTCCTTCCTCCCCTACTGCACCCACAGCTCCATAACAAAATGGTCGGCGCCCGACAAACGCTACGGGCGGCGCTGGCCCTCCGAGGGCGTAATAACAACGGGTTTTGGCGCTATAACCGAGAGTTTTGCGAGTAGGATTTATTGTGTGCCCGGGAGGTATGTGGAGAGTGTGGGAGGCGAGGCGGAGACGTCGTTGGAGGCGGGGGAGATAGAGCATCATTTTGAAGAAGAGGGAATGGGGCAGAAGGGGCAGAGGAGGAGTCGGGGGGGAAATGGGTTGTTAACGTATTTGAGGAGTAAGTGGGAGGTTGAGGCGATAAGGGAAGCGCAGACAAGAGTTAGTCTGGTCGTGGAGTTTTCGTTTGCGAATCCCATGTATGCGGCGTTGAGCGGGGGTGTGGCGCCCAAGGTCGCGGAATACATGGTCAAGGCTTTTGAGAGGAGGGTGCAGGAGGTTTTGGAGAGGAATCCGGAGATGGTCAAGGCGAGTCTGGCGGATTTGGACGGGAGTGCGATGAAGAGGGAGTAATGGGCTACATCACGGTGGCCAAACATGAAATCATCACCTGCATAACAGACAGCAGCATTTTGAGCGAATAAATCAATTTCAATCTCAACATCCCAATATATTCAGTTGAACAGTAACCTATACACCAAGCCAACCCCCAAACTCCTACTTTGCACCCTCAAAATACTTCTTGAATCGAGGCTCATTCTCCAAATCACACGCCAACACCGCTTCATAGCAGCTCATGAGCAACTGGGGGAACTTGATGGTCCAGTACTTCAGATATCCACTCGGCAGCGGCCCAACCTTGGCCTTGATCGAATCCTCCATATCCTCGTAGTGGTTTTTCTTGTTACGCAATGCTCGCAATAAGTCGAGCATACGATCGCCCGTGTACTTGCGTTGCTTACCCAGCGAGTTGACGAAGCCTGGATCCAGCTTGGCTAGGAAGTTGCGACGATGGTCAAGGACATCCTGAGCGTATTCTTCAAGCTGCGAGAGGTGCTCCGACGGTGGGTCGCGAGGCTCTCGTTCCCAATGATCAGAACAATCACACAGGAAGTCAAGTCGCTTCTGGTCGTCCCAAAAGAAGGGATGATTCATGACCTGGAGGGCAGTTGGACGGGATTCAGGACGTGGCCGAAGCATCCATTGGATGAGGTGATGTGGTTCCACAGAGTCGGCACCAAGGAGCAGACGGTCGAGGTTGGACTTTTCCTTCTTGATGTTGTACTCACGAATCTGCATCCAGCCTTCTTCGTCATCAAATGGATGACAGCCACCGGTCAGTACGTAGTAGAACACACAGCCCAGAGAGAAGATATCCACAGCCCGCTTCACGCCCTGTGCGACTGGATCCGTCGAGCTGGATGAGTCGCGAGAAAAGCCCTGAGAACTTCCATTGACCAGCTCCTTGGGCTGCGAGATGAGCTCAGGTGCTTTCCAGCCGACAGTACCTGCGTTGCCAGTTGTACCGACAAGAGTGCTAACGTTGTCGGGCAGAGTCTTACAGAGCCCAAAGTCAGAAATCACCAGCCGCACATCATCCTTAGAGGTGATCAGAGGCTGTGCAACGAGAATGTTTTGAGGCTTAATGTCGCGATGAATGATGCGGAGATGGTGCAGGTGGTTCAGACCGGCAGCGAGCTGGTACAGACAGGACGAAGCCTTCTTACTAATCTTGTTGACCAGACGCTGATGTTCCTCGCTGAGCTCCTCTCCAGGCCGGCCATCCTTGTACAGATCGAAGAGACTAGCCTGGCAGAGTTCGACGGCGATGTAGAGAAAGTTTTCGTCGCGTTCATCATCAAAGTAGCGGATGACATTCGGATGGGGGTCACTGTTCTGTAAAAGCTTGACCTCTTGTTCAGCGAGCCCAAAGTATTGAGGTAACATGCGTTTGACGGCGACCTTGACTTCCTAAAGCGATGTTAGAATGAGAAGGCGGTGAAAGACCGACGGTGATGAACATACCTTCCATTTTCCTTCAAAGACGAATGTGCCACCGCTTCCATTGCCCAATAGTCGATCTTGGTCAATGGTAAGCTTGCCGATGCGTTTGATCTCAGAGATGTTTTGCACGTCACCCCCGCTCACTGTAAGTTCGTCTGGATGCAGGCGAGGGCCGACCTCGAGCTGTTTGGCTGCGTTCACAATCCGGTTGACCTCATCTTCCTCCTTTTGCTGATTCTTACTCAACTTACGGCCACCCCTTCTACCCCGATGTGTCTTCTTCTTCTTTGGTGTAGCCGGTGCAGCCGTGGGGTCTTGTGAGACGTCTTCGGTGCTATTCGCCATTGCTTCTGCATCGCCATTGAGTTTCACCTCTGGTAGAGTAGCTTCATCCGCGATTGGAGAGGCTTGTTCAACGGTCGTAGTCCTGGAGAGGGATGCAAGTTCTTCCTCTTCATCACTTGGTACAGCAAAGGTGACCTTCTTCTCCTTGGGCTCCTCTGATGCAAGTAGCTCGGTTTGATCTTTCTCAACGGCCTCAACAACTGGCTTCTCTGGAACAGGATCATCTGCATGTGGGTTAATCAGAAGTTTTTCTTCGCTCAGCTTGACCTCAGGTTCTGGAGAAGCATGGAATGGTGGAAGGGGCTGTTTGGTCTTGTTGCCTGCATGAACTACCTGCTTGAGGTAGCTCAGGCAGGACTCAACCATTGTAGGCTTAATAGAAGCCCCGACACCGCCAAATAGGCAGATGGCAAGTACAATGTATATGTAGACATTGACTGAGCGTGCGACGACTTCAGCCTGCGGTGGTGCATCAATGCTTGGTGGCTGATGATGCTCCCTTGGGGATGTTTCTGGTGGGTTAGAGATGACCTGATCATTCACAGTGTCATAGAAAGTTGGTGCAGGAATGCCCGGCAGCTGAGTTGGCAAGTCAGGAACTTTGTAGTCGAGCCTGTGGACACCAATGAGGCTCTTCTTGTCTGGCAAGGCATAGGCCGCATCCCAATCGTATGCAGCCTGATTTTGCTTGTAGCAACTTGCGTCTGGGGCGCCATCCGTCACGGCAGGGTAGTTGACTTCTGACAGTGCATACCACGCTCCTGAGTCGGTTGTGTTGAGGAGGACATGGTTGGCCTTGTCCTCTGAAAATACAGGCCCTGCAGGCTGGGGCAGAAGGACCAAGGGTGGGTCAGAGGATTGGTCATTTGAAGGACGGGCAACATCAAAGACGCGTGCAACTGGGAATGGCAGGCGCTGCCTGTAAAGAGGACGCTGGTGTGATCTTGGACGCTTGTAGTCAAAGGCAATGACTTCGCCGTTGTATGTAGTATAGATGTACTGCTTGTCCAACGTCTGGTCGTACTGCGATTGCAAATCTCTGTCCCGACTGTTGGGGTTCCACTCTGCGTATTTGAGCGTGCAAATGTGCTCGTTGGTCTTTTTGTTATGGATGGTGATGGTGTATTGTGTCTGACCAATGTCGATGACCCCGCGGCAGTCACGTTCTCGCGCGCTAAAGTAGTTTCTGGAATCTGGGGCACAACTGTCGTCGTGGGGGAATGTACCGCCAGGACTGAAGCTCTGCTTGACTATGCCAGAGGCTGCATCTACAAGCAACATGAACGTCTTCTTCTCGACATTGTACACGACCGGAAGTTCCGGATCATCGCTCGAATAAGGTGCGTTTTCGGCCAATTGCTTGACCGTCACGCCTAGGTGTTGGAGATGGGGATAGGGCCCTGGTGAGAGGAGGTAGAGGGCACCATCTTCTCGCGGCTCCACGATCCATACAAAGGGCTGGTCCTGGGGGTCGACACTGCCGCCCGACGAGTTGTAGATGGTCTCCAACATGGGCCTACCGCTCAACTCCCAAATCTCCTCGCCATTGTATCGGTCGCGTGCGTGTATGTGGCCGTCGACGGTCGCCAAGAGAACAAAGTCCTCAACTTCCCAATCCTGCAGAGAGCGCGCACCGGGGACAAGGCCTCCCGAGGCTGCATATCTGGCGGGATCGGCTCTGACAGCACTGATGGCTGGAGCAGAAGGAACTCTGGTTGCTAGGGCGCGCACGTTCTGGCTGTGAAGGGATGTGTGGGGTCGACGACGCGGAGCATCAACTACCGCGTCCTTGTGGGCGGGTCTTGCGTGTTTGTGGTTGGGCTTGGGGTTGATGATGGGGGCGTGTTCTACATGGAGGGCGGGGCGGGGGGCTCCGCTGGGGACGTGATGTCCGAGGCGTGGAGGAGGCAGTGGTAGTGGTTGTTGTTGTGGTTGCTGCTGCTGAGCGGCCACAAGTCCCGCGAGGAGCAGGAGGGCGAGGGTGGTGAGCGCCGAGCCAGCACCAGGCGGCCGGCGCGGACGCGGCATTGCGGGCTTGTATGGGGATCAGTGAGAAGCCTTGGGCAGGCAGCGAGGGCGAGGGAGATGGAGCATCCGCAAGCAGTGATGGGGGCGAAGGGCTGGTTCAGAAGAGGAGTGGGAAAAGACGCCCGTGGCAGCGAATTTGGGTCGATATTAAGCCCTCGCGGGGGGGACTCGCCTGCTGCAGCTGAGCGTGGGCACCATAAGCTGGGGTCCAGTCGGGGCCTCGTCAGCCCACCCGTCACTGCTGCTAGCACCTAGACTCCTTGTCCGCACACTCGCCCGTTTTCCTCGTTTTGGCCGCGACAGCCTATCCATCCACTGACGTGCTCGCTGCTCCTCTCCCAATGCAGGGACCGAGGGCGAGGGGCCATCTCATTCCACCCGTGTCCGGCCTTGTGCTTGGCTGGGGCAGCAACGGCAGTCCTGGGCCTGCAGAGACACGGCTGCACCCTCATGCCATGGGCGGCCATGCCCACCAGCCAGCCCACCAGCCAGCCCACGACGCCAGGATGCCACCGGAGCCAAAACCAAAGTACGCATGTACCCAGACCCAGACGGCCATGGTGGCGCAGTAGGTGAACTGTATCCCTCCCGCCCCACCCCGCACCACACCGCACTACACCCAACCACCATTCCCAAGCACCCAAAGTCCGTACGCCAGACCGCACGCACTCAACCTGCCCTGCCCTGCCCTGCCGCCCGTCACAGCCGTGTGACCATATTTAGATGTGCCGTGGCCGGAGTAACCGTTCAGAAAATATCAGTGTGTTCGAAGAGAGTTTCCTGTTTCGGTGCTTAGGTGTCTTTGCGGTAATGGCGAGACACGGAGATGAAACACATGTCAGCGCCGAACCCCCACTGCCGGCCCACCATGCCCATCACGTGACATGCCCTGGACTGAATCATCTAGAAGCTTGCTGAGTCGCGTTACCTGCACCCGTCAACCACAATGTCACGCCCCCTCACCTTATCACATCGACTCCATATTAGTCAATCAATCAATGGCACATGCATCAACTCCGACGCACCATGCTGCACCATGCAAACAGGAACCGCCCGTATTACATGCGTCACGCCTTGTGCAGCCACCTACGTGCATCGGTACTAGTCACTTCCAACAATCTGATACACAAGGCACAGAACAACCGTTCAGGCGCCTGAGGCTCTGGCTGCATTCATCTTGCTCTGTAATATACACTCGATCTTGTGCGCGTGATTCCATTGCATCGTAACGTCCTGTCGCATCCCCTTTACATACGATCGCGTCTTCGTGGTGCGCTTCGGATAATGTTGTCAACTCGCAATAGCAGCTGTGAAAGTTAGTGCCAATCTCACAATCATCTTCTATCAATTCACTCACCTCTGCGGCCTCCGAGGCCGACGATACCACTGCTCGCTTCAGCTTGTAACTTTCAATCACACCCAGCTCCCTCATATCCGCAATGCCACCTCCCGGTGACAGCAGATCTAGACCCGAGCTGGTCAGGCCCGAGTAGACGGCCTTCCGGAGTCGCGTGACCAGGTCGCTCGAGTCGAATCCAGCATTGTCGGCCAGGATTGTGGGCAGTTGTTGCAGCGCCTTGGAAAACGATTCCACCGCAATCGCCTTCTTGCCAGCCACATTTTGTGCCGCCTCCGCTACTGCCTTTGCCATGTTCATCTCGGCGCAGCCACCACCCAATGTTGTCCGGGGCTCCTTGACCGTTTGTGACAGTACGGCAAGAGCATCGTGTAGCGATCGCTCTGCTTCATCCAGAAGCTGCTCGGTTGCACCACGCAGCACAATGGTGCATGCCCGTCCCGCCTTGGTGCCCGAGAACTTGATCAACACATCCTCTCCAATTATCACCTCCTCGACAACATCGCAGTAGCCGAGCTTGACATTCTCAGGGTGGTCGAAAGTCGAAGTAATCTCTCCGCCAGTGACAAGAGCCAGTCGCTCAATGCCGTCAAAGTCTGCGTGCTCAATCGAGCAGATGCCAGCATCTGCAAACAGCTGCTCTGGCCAGTTGTAGATGAGCTGTCGGTTGACAAAGCAGTTGATGCCGTGTGCCTTGATGCGCTCCACCTTGGCCTTCATCTTCTCACGCTCAGCCTTTTCCAGTTCCGCGAGCTTGCCCGTTGAATCCACCTTGACTCGCGCTCCAAAAATCTTGATCTTGTCTGTGTCCATGGCCGTGTTTGCAACCAGAATCTTTGCGTTTTCTATCCGCTTGGGCTGGTTCACACCAAACTTCTTGTCTAGGATGAAACCCTCGTCCAAGTACGAGTCCTTTAGCTTTCCTCCAGCCTTCTTGATGATCTGGATGTGTGTCAGGTCCGTCGAGCCTCCAAGCTTGAGGACAGCATCTACGGCGAGCTTGGCAAACTGTGTGCGGTCCTGCGAGAGCACCTTGGAGCTCAGCGTTGTGCGGGCAATGGCCTCGAGATCTTTTCGGAATTCCTGCTCGTCGTTGCTGTGGTCCACAGCAATCTTCTCCAGTGCCTTGAGCGCCGCACTGCTTGCTATCCTGTATCCTTCGATGATGGTCTGGGGGTGGATCTTCTGGTCGACCAACTTCTCCGCCTCCCGCAACAGTTCGGCGGCAAGGACAGTGACTGACGTGGTTCCGTCACCGACTTCGTCATCCTGGACTTTTGAAATGTTGACCAGTACTTTTGCGGCGGCGTTGTCTAGGGCAATGGCTTTGAGAATGGTAGCACCGTCATTTGTGACCATGATCTCTCCGGTTGAACTTTCCACATATGTGAGTTGAGGCCTACAGGTGGGAGCGGGGCAATCTTCACTCACGCAGACTGCATTATCTTGTCCATGCCCTTGGGGCCCAATGTGCTCTTGACCAAGTCTCCAACAGCGATGGCGCCCACGAAAGCAGAGAGACGCGCATTCTCGCCCTTCTCCTCCGTTACGTCGTCGGCAAAGATCTGAGTGGGGTTGGACTGCATGTCTTGTCAGCCACTACGGTTGTTGTATATTGTTTAGTGAGAAAATTCGGGCGCTCATACCATCTTGCTGGAATTCCTAGGCAAGCAAAAAGGGGTATCTCAGAAGGTGTGGGGTTGTCGGCTGGATGTGCCTGGACGCGACTTTTTTCTAGTCTTGCCCGCGTTGAAGCTGTGTTTGCGGTGTTTGCGCGGAGCTTCCCCGGCCAATGGTTCCACCGGGGTCCGTGACTTGTGAATGCCTATTACCACCTTTACCGCACGACATCAAACCACCTGGAAATTGTGGTGGTTCTGGTTATATAGTCTTATATAGACCTACAATCTCTTTATATACCTTGAATTTCTGCGATATCGCACCTGCGCAAAATGTCAAAGCGACCGGCCCTGGAGCCTCTCGAGGAAATGTACGACGCGCCGTCGCCAGCTATGAAGCGCCCAAAAGTCGAGGATGAAGAGATGGAAGACTCCGATACGAACGGCGCGACTAGCAATGGCCACCTCATGGCTCCCCGGCCGCAAGACCAAAACAAGATAGACATTGTAGGCGCAGACGCCGAGGAGCATGAGGAGCTTGAAGAAGCCGGCGCATTGGACGACGAGGACGGTGACGAACCCGCAGTCGCTGCGCCGAAACGCCAGAGTGCACCAGAAGCTGGGTATACCGACCTTTACCTCGACACAATAAACCGCAAGGTCCTCGACTTTGACTTTGAGAAGCTATGCTCCGTCACGCTGTCCAACATCAACGTATACGCCTGTCTCGTGTGTGGGAAATACTACCAAGGTCGGGGGCCAAAGTCACAAGCATACTTTCATGCGCTGGAAGAGGGACACCACGTATACGTCAACATGGAGACGAAGAAGGTGTATGTACTTCCAGAGGGCTATGAGGTGACGTCCAAGTCGCTAGACGACATCAAGTTTGTCGTGGATCCGCGCATGAGCAAGGAGGAGGTAGCGAAGCTGGATAAGGAGCCAAAGGTGTCGTGGGATCTGTCAAATCGCGAATATATACCAGGCTTTGTGGGTATGAACAATATCAAGGCAAACGACTACTTCAATGTAGTAATACAGGCCCTCTCCCACGTTGTCCCACTGCGAAACTACTTTATGCTCGAAGACCTCTCGAACCGACCGCAACTCGCCCAGCGCTTCAGCACTCTCGTCCGCAAGATCTGGAACCCGCGCGCCTTCAAAACCCACGTCTCACCGCACGAACTCCTCCAGGAAATCGCCCTCCGCTCCTCCAAACGCTTCACCCTAACCGACCAATCCGACCCCGTCGACTTTCTCTCCTGGTTCCTCAACAACCTCCACCTTGCCGTCGGCGGCTCCCGCACAAAGCCCCACAGCAGCATCATTCAAAAAGTCTTTCAAGGAACCCTCAAAATCGAACAACAAGAAATCACCGCCCGCGCCGACGCCGGTGACCGCCTCCGCTTCGAAGATGCAGCCGTCCAAACCACAACCTCGCACTTCCTCGTCCTAACCCTTGACCTCCCCGCCGCCCCCCTCTTCCAAGATGCCCTCGAAAAAAACATCATCCCCCAAGTCCCCCTCGTAAACATCCTCTCAAAATACAACGGCGTGACTCCTCAAGAGAAATCAAAAAACCGCGTCCGATACCGTTTACTCCACCCCCTTCCCCCTTACCTCCTTTTCAACATCAAACGCTTCTCAAAAAATAAATTCGTATCCGAACGCAACCCAACCATCGTCACCTTCCCCGTCCACTCCCTCGACATGTCCCCCTACGTCGAACCAAACCCTGCTGAATACCCCCCCGGAGAACCCATCTGGTACGACCTCGTCGCCAACATTACGCACGAAGCAGTCAAGAAGAAGGACGATAGTGTGGAGGGGGAACTCGAAAGCAAGATTTGGAGGGTCCAGGTTAAAGACCGCGCGAGGGATGAGTGGTATGGGATTCAGGATTTGTTTGTGGAGAAGGAGAGGGCCGAGACGTTGTTTACGAAAGAAGCGTATTTGATGGTTTGGGAGAGGAGGAGAGGGCAGGGGGGGAAGGGGAAGGGGAGGGCTTGAGAAAGGAGGGGGGAGTAGAATACCTCGTTTTTTTTATTGGGACATGTACGATAATGGTACAGAGAATATAATATGTCTTCTTTGGCATTAATCACGTGGGAATCAGATACAAAGAGAAAAAAATCTTAATTTTAGAAAAAAAAAACGATTCATTCAGATATACAAACAACCTTACTCAACCATAACAACATCCCTCTCCCTTCCCAGTCCCAGCCCCGCCACCACATCCCCACCACCCCCAATCTCATCCATCTCCCTCAGCGTAAAATCCAGCAGATAACTCTCATCCACCAACTCCTCCACTCTCCTATAATGCCTTTCCGAATAAACCTTAATAGCATCAAGCACATCCTTCAAGCTCCCCTTGGCCGCAACTTTCCCCTGAGGCTTAAGCCCCGCCAGCCGTGATGCAGGATACGATTTCACAATCGTATGTAAGATCTTTTGGGCGATGGGGGCAGTACGAACATTGGTGTTCCAGTCACGGAGGCGGAGAAGCAGTTTGTAGATTTGTTCGTCGGCGAGGGATGCCAGGACCGTGTCGACGCTTGCGAGACCGGAGAGGGAATCTGGGTCGGGGGTGTCATTCTCAACGACGGATTTGAAGAGGGAGAAGAGGCGGGCAGGCTGGTCCATTTGGAGGGCGAGGACGATGGCGTCGCGGTAGTTTCCTGCGTAGGCATAATTCTGGAGCTTTTGGTCGAGTTCGATGCGTTCGGTTTCGGCGGTCGTGGCGGCTTCGAGGGTGGTGCTGGTGGTGTCTTGCCAGAAGGTGATGACGCTGTCGCCGCCGCCGGAGACGAGGGCGCCGGTTTGTGGGTGGGCGACAAGGGCCCAGACGCGGTCGGTGTGGTTGTCGAGGGTTGACATTGTCTCGCCGGAGACAGAGTCCCAGATCTTGACCAGTCCGTCACCGGCTGCAGAGGCGACTTGCGGGCCTCGTTTATCTCGCGCGTCAACTGGACGGTAAGGGAGCCATGCAAGCTTCAGGACGCTGTTCGAGTGGCCCTCGAGAGTCAAAAGACAGCTGTAGTCTGCCAGACTCCAAATTTTGACCGTTTTGTCTCCACTGCCAGTTGCAATCAAGCCCTTGCCACTCGAATTCGGGGCCTGTGAGTCTTTTGGTGCAAACTTGACACTCCAGACACCACGACGGTGACCGCGAAGGACACCGATCGCTTCTCCTTCAGCAGCCGAGTATATCTTGACTGTACGATCCTGTGACGCAGAAGCGAACAGAGTCCCAGACGGGTCAATGTCAATTGCGTTGATATCCTTGTCGTGTGCCTTACGAGTATACTTTGCTCGTAGCTTTCCCTTCATTTCCTTAGTCGTGTCCCACCGCTTAACAGTCCGATCTTGGGATCCTGTTACAATGTATGCCGGGGGGTGTGATAGCGGATCTATGAATGCAGCAGATGACTCCTGAGGCACTGTATGAGGCAACGCAATCGCACCCAGCGATTCAGCGTGACCAGTCAGAACTGCTGCACAAGTGTATGATCCGTGTTCGGGATCTAGTCGCCATAGCCGGGCTGTGTTGTCCTTTGCACCTGTGACGAGCCAATGTCCCGACCAATCCACATCAAGACAGATGACAATATCATCATGACCTTTCAGTAGTCCCACATCTGCGCCAAAGTATCTTCCTTCTGTCACGTCGTCTCCGTCTGACTCGTTCAATGTGATGATGCGAATGTCCTCGGAGTTGGTGTTCAATGCCAGCAATGATTTGTCACGGCCGACGTACGCAATGTCAATGACTTCGTCATGCGTTCCGGAGACACGCCGAAAGACTGGTAGGGGATCGATTGTCTCCTCGACGACAAGGGATTCGGCTGATTTAAGAGAGTGGAAGTTGAGTACCTGGTCAGCATGTACTGAGATCAAGTAAGGCAGAGTTGGGTAGTAGAGAATGTTGACAATCTCATCCGTTTCTATGCCAGGCTCTTGCTCTGATGTGAGTTCCCGTCCGCTTGATGTCGACCAAAGTCGTACTCTGCCGTTTTCTCCACCAGAGTACAAAATCTTTCCGTCTGCGACAAAACCGGCACTTTCGATTCCTTCAAGTGCAGCAATGGTGCGTTGCGCCTTCCACCTGTGCGAGTCCCATGCAATCAAAGTCTTGTCTCTGCTGCCAGAGAGGAGCAGCTTTTCCTGCGGTGAATACTGCAGCGATCGAACCACGGAAACGTGCGAATCTAATATGGCGGCGCTCTTCCTCTTATGCAAATCCCAGATTCTGATTTTTCCATCCTCAGCACCCGAAGCCAGTCGGAACTGTATCTGACTTTCGGCCTGGGCTTGTTCGACCTCAGCACCTTCTTGTCTTGATTTCCTCTTCCGCTTCTTGTTGTTCTCATATGCGTCTTCCCGCTCAGCCAACTCAACCTCAAAGAAATGAAGCGCGGAAATAACCCCACCATGGCCGTGAAAAGCGTGGGTGGTGTAGCCGCCGCGGATGTCCCAAACTTTGACAACACCATCTGCGCCTCCAGTTGCCAGCAGCGTTCCTGTACGGTCTGTGGCCAGAGTGACTACAGGTGAAGTATGCGGTCGAAGGGTACGGACAAGTTGGAGGTCGATGGAGTCGTCCCCGTTTTCAGAAGGGTTGAGAGAGAATAGGCGCATGGACAGTGATCGCGAGCAGACAATGAGATGCGAGGCAGAAGGCGTTACTGGCACATGTTAGCGACCGTTGCTATAGCTGGAGATAGTACTTACGAGTCAATGCTGTGATTGCCTCGCCGTCGCCCTCGGCTCTTGCCAGCTCTTGTCCATTTGTGAGGTCGGTGAGGAGAACATCTTCACCCAAGCTAGCAGCCAGGATGCGCCCGTCCTGGCTCGATGCCAAACTGCCTCCCGAGTAGATGGGCTGCAAGGTACGGCCAACCTCGTAAGTAGTCTTTACGGAAGTCCTTTGTGCCGCCATGTTGGTGTAGGAATTGGTGGACTTAAGGCTCTTGGAGGTCGTGGATGAGACATGTCGCGAAAGTTGAAGATGGAAAAAAGTTTATCGATAAGAGCCGTCGCAACCACGCGCTTGCGCTGACATTTGGCGCAAGCGCGTCTGTCTCAGTCGAGTACTCGGCCTCCAACGACAATGTTGGCCATGCGTTCACCACCCAACATGTCCACCAGTCTGTATTTCCAAGGAGCGGTGGTTTCACTCATTACTTGCACACAATAGCAGCCACTCACACCCCCAACATGGGCCGACAAGCCTACCTGGACAAGATTGCATTTGTATAGACCCCACTAGAACAGGCCGCGCAAGCAATGTCTGATGAGCATAACAGGGGCGCTCTGCATTTGAGCCCACACCTTGCGCTTCGCAGTCTCCAGAGTATGTGCAGCTCGAATCGGCGCAGTCTGAGATTCCTGCGCGGTACCATGAGGCCACTGCGAACAACTACATGCAGCTTTACGATGAGCGCGGAAACCCCATCAACCCGCGCTCCCATCAGTACGGCAAGAAGCTGAGAGGCGCTCAGAATGATGTGCTTGCATCAGTGGGCGTAGTGGAAAGAAGACGCTCGCCCACAGAGGGATTACCTGGTTCAAGCGAAGAACGCCTCCAACTGCTCGAGGCCGAGGATACCATGGGCAATGCGGTCGCTTTGGCCACCACGTTTGCAGAAAACATTTGCACATGGTGGATAGGTGCCATCAGAGATAGGGTGCTGGTGCGGTCCACTTACTCGGTCTGCAACGGGCCACTGCTGACACCCACAGACATTTCGATATCACCATGGCCTCTCATTTAGTCAGATTGTTAGTTCCGAGCACGCCTTGTCAGGGACCTCAATCATGTATGCAGGCTTTGTTCCCCGGGTGTTTGCCGCTCTGAACATTCAAGCTGCTGTATACAGCGTGTTCATGTATCAGCCGATTGAGCGTTTGCTTAATGCGACGCGCGCAAGTGCAAGGACACGCAATATGTTCCGCCGAACGAGGAGACTACTAAGAGCAAGGTTTGGCCCACATGTCTCGAGGTCGGATGATTGCTTACACCGAATAGCCTCCGCATTGGTCTTGAGATCCTCTGTTGCCCGTTCTACTATCACGCTGCGCTGCAACGCTTGGGCCTAGTGCCTGCTCAACCACTCCTTCCCTCATGGCGTACTCTCATTCCGTTTGCACTATCATCGCCACTATTACCAGCCTCCTTGCCCCAGCATGCCACCAATTCAATGGCGGATCGTTGCACGGTTTTCTTCTTCTCGCCCGCGATCATTTTGTGTTCCGAGCATATACTTGAGCGCTGGGTTTATGCCTGTGTGTACGAAGCTGTGGAATCATCAATCATTCGCCCCGACAAGTCTGACACAGCCAGCCGGGATGCCAATGGAAAAGACCGGGCGTTGGCTGTGCTAGGGCTACGACGGGAATCACCTCGGCTGATCCGCAATGGCATCCACAAGGTACTTTGGATGCTGGGATGGGCTTCCCCACTTGCAGCCTCGAGCACAGAACGGAACCAAACGGTCGGTGTGGACTCGGCACGAGACACGAGCGATGGCCAGGCAATACATGTTGGTCGTACGCGGGTTACGAACGCCACGCCACTAAGTCTTCCCGTCATTCAAACACAAGATCAGCGGGCAAACGAGCCGTTGGAGGCAGATGTGATTACCATCCCAATGAGCGCAGTCGATGAGCTGATGCGTTCTACAAGCGCGCCAGGTTCAACAGCAGACTCACAAGAAGAGGAGAATGACCCGCGGATACGAATTACATCGCGAGAAGGCATTGTGGAGATGGAAGTCCGCCTTCCACCAAGGACACTGTCTAGTCATAGCGAGGTTGTAGACACGTTTGGATCTTCACAAGAGGGCAGAAGGAGCGAGTCGGTGGGCGCAGTTGATTTGTGGGAGAAGGAAAGGTATCATCGTGTGACGCAGCTGTCGTGCGAGCCAGCTCAAATGATTGGGGCCATGGTGCGGGCTCAGCTTGTCGGGCTTGCGATGCTCCCCATTCGCATGCTGACGCTGCAAGTGATAGCCTTGCACTATCTGTCGGGACAAGGACGGCAGGGAGGCCCGCACCGCATGGTCAGCCCACTAGAGATAGGTAGTGACCTGAGTCTGGTAGGGATTAGCAGGCAGGTGTTGCGGGTAGCGCTGTGTGGCGCGTTGGAAATGGCCATGGATCTGGGGCTGTGGCAGATGCAGTATCTGGCCATCACCAAGCTTGGGAGGGATTTGTTTGGATGGGGCACACTGTAGAAGGAGAGTTCGTCTGCTTCTAGAATGCCAGTAGCCACGATATGAGACGAGACGATACGATGGTGGGCGGCAGGGCTGGAGTAGGAAGAGATTTATTTTTATAGGCACTGTTAAAATGGTCGGCAGTAGCCGAATGCAGTGGCCTCTGGGTGGCACTCTTGCGTGTTTCACGAGTAGCTGGATCTAAATGCCGGTGTCGATAATGTTCCGAAAAGAGCACAGAGGCGACGACTCCACGATTCGAGTGGGGATGGGGGCCTTGGTTTGGTCCTAGCGAAGAGCCAGTTCCCCCACCAGGATATCTGGGCAGTGAATGCACTGGTGCAGGTGTAGCGATGGTGGGGGGTGGCATACTTACTGCAATGGAGGATGACAGTGACAGACTCGCTCTCTTAGTCGAGCCAAAGGCACATAGGGGGTGGTGGGGTGCAGGATGAGGCTTGGCTTGGCGGCAGCATCGAGGGACCAAGGCGTTCCTTCCACATACGAGGCTGCGAGGGTGAAGGGGCGTGATTGGAGGAGCCAGATTACGGAGATGCCGCTGGGATCGCCATTGACTTTGCGACGCGGAGATTGCAGCACATGCAAAGCAGCCAGAGGCAACAAGATGCAGCCGGGATCAAAAGCCGGCGTGCTGTCAAGGGCATAAACGTCTGGACAAAGAGACATGTGCGGCATGAGGGCATGGTGCCGCGAGGCGATCAGCAAAACAACATCTCCGAGACATGGTGTCTGCAAATAGCCTTGACGCAAGCCGGCACTTGCAGGACAGGGCAAGGTACGAGGACAGGCAGAATGTGATGTAGTAAGTGCAAATACAGATTGCTGTGTATGGATGCGTACATGTCGATACCAGGGCGGGTTGCATGAAGTCGGGCCCGAGGTGATACGCGAGTATGTGTGTGAGGGTGCTTACCTGACATGGCCTGGCTGCCAGCAGGGCTTGATGACGGATGGGGATAGACGGTTGGCTGGCGTGAGGCCTAACGTCTTTAGTCGACAGAGCCAACATGGATGAGGCGCTGGCTTCAACATGGAGATGTGAAGCCTTGCCCCTTTTTGCAGGGGAGCGGCCTGGTGGAGGGGAGTTGGTAGTGACCGTCATGGTGGCTGCTGCTTGTTGCTTACTGCTTGCTGCTTGCTGCTTGCTGCTGTGGCTGTCACTGTCCAAGTTCCTCAGGCGCATACATCGGCATTAGAGTCGCCTGCCAGCACCTAATGCCATGGCCGCCTTGTTGTACATACTCGCACCCACCCACACAGCCCGCACAGCGAGAGATATGTACGTACTTACGTCTATAGTCAGTAATCAGATAAGTACGTACGCTACACACGGGGCCGCCCTCGCTCGCTCACCCACTCGTTCCTGTACTTAGCGGGCGGAGGTTTTGTCGGTCGGTGGCTCCTCGGGCCCCTGCACACACACATCCACACACCCATCCATCCACCCATACACGCCCACACACTCGCTCTCGTTCACTTCTGCCTGCCAGGGGACGGCCACGCTTGGGCTTCTCGGCGACCAGCCGACCACTCACCAGCGCTCCTTTTTCCCCACCACGCAGGACCCGTTGCGCAGGCCTGCGAAAGAGAGAGCGAGACCTCGCAGAGACCCTGAGTCTGCTCTCGCCATCCCTCCCTGCTGCTGCTACACCATTGCTGCCGTTACTGCCGCCGCCGCCCCTCGTCCTCGTCTATCCAAGCCATCCTCACGCGCCGCCTCTTGTTCGCCGCACGTGTGTGTGTGTGCCCAGCAGCAGCAGCGTCTCCATCTCTATCCCTCCCTACCTTTTTTGGTCAGACCTCCGCCAGTCGGTAGTCCCCCACGACGCCTACGGCCACGACACGACCCGCATCCGCTACTGACCCTCACGCCCCACGCTCCCCTGCCCACTTTGTCGCTCTTTTTTATCTCCTCCGTCCCCTCCTGTGCGACTTCTGCGCTGGTGCACAGTCACGGCTGTCCGACGGACATGTGTGCTGTGGCGTAGCAGGTCTACCTGGAAAAACAAAGGCGACCACGCCAGCAGTGCAGCGCCAACTCCCGCCGCCCAAGCTGCATTAGCACTCCTCCATACGCGGCGCGCCCCATCACCATGTCGGGTAACTCGCTCCCTCGCCCATCGCGACCCTCGATTGCGCCGCCAACAGGTCCTTTGCCTTCGCTGCCCGTTGCAAAGTCAAGAAACTCAAATGTTGGTCCCACCACCGCCCGACCTTCGCTGCTTCCCGGCGCCACAAACAACCGCACAGTCTCCTCGTCCGCGTTGCCACACCGGTCCTTGTCGAATTCAAAACTACAGGCAACTAACAGCTCGACGCAAGACGAGAGTGGTTCTGCTACATCACTACCGGCTGGTAAATCACTACGCAAGACAGTTAGCATCGGTTCCTTTCCGCAACCACCCAGACACAGCGGACGGTCGAACCCCTCGAGCCCGCTCTCAACAAGTAGCACACCAGGAGGAGACGTGGGCGTAGGCTCAAAGACGGTAACAAAATCATCGGTGCCCCCGCGCGAAAGCAGTCTCAAGAAGCCTCGCGCCTCAAACATTGGTGGCCGCGGTTTGCTGCCGAAGTCTCCCCTCTCTCCTAGTCTACTCAACGGAAGCGCAGACTCGGTAGCCATAGAGACTGGACATCTCAATCTTCCATCTCCGCCCCACAGCCGCAACTCGTCTCCACAGGGATCATATGCAACAAGCGCGACTACCGCCGAAGACGGCGAAGACGGTACGCACAAAGATGGCAAGCCTCCCAAGGACGGAAAGGGCAACGTTATTGTTAGCGTACGCGTGCGCCCGGACGTTGGAGCAAAAGATGGAAAACATGACATGGACTGGGAAGTCAACAACAAGCGCGCATTGATAGCCTACCGGGGCAAGGAGGGTGGAGATTATTATTACGGTATAGTTGCACAACCTGCGTTCAAGATGAACGGCCTCAGCTAATTTGACATCGTGCAGATAATGTATTTGACCCACAAGATAATAACGCACGCGTCTACGATGCAGCAGCCAAGCGACTTGTCCGCCGAGTCATGGAAGGCTACCACGGTACCGTCTTTGCATACGGCATGACTGGAACTGGAAAAACATTCTCGATGCAAGGAACGGCCACCAACCCCGGTGTCATACCATTAGCCATTACCGACATCTTCTCTTACATTCGAGAGACACCGCAGCGCGAGTTTCTCCTGCGAGTCAGCTACATTGAAATCTACAACGAAAAAATCATCGACCTGCTGACAGGACCTGTTGTTGGCATGAATGGCCAGACTGGGCCTGTTGAGGAGATCAAGTTGCGCGAAGACAGCAAGCGTGGTGTTTATGCGACGCCGCTCAAGGAAGAAATCGTGCAGAGTCCCACGCAGTTGCTTCGAGTCATTGCCCGCGGAGACAATTCTCGAAAAGTGGCAGGTACACAGTTCAACGCACGCAGTTCGCGAAGTCATGCAGTGGTGCAAATCGTTGTCGAAAGCAGAGAGCGCGCGCCCGGCTCCGCAGTCGCATCCGGTGACAAGCGGTCTGCCATTGTTCCTGGCGGTGTGCGTGTCTCGACATTGAGTCTTATCGATTTGGCTGGATCTGAAAAGGCAGCTGATAGCAAAGAGAGGAGGACTGAAGGTTCTCACATCAACAAGAGTCTACTCACCTTGGGTACAGTCATTGGTCGCTTAGCCTCAGACAAGGAAAAGTCGGACAAGGACAAGGGCAAAGGAGACAAGCATCTACCCTACCGAGACAGCAAACTTACCCGCCTCTTGCAACCAGCGCTCTCCGGCAACTCCTTGGTCAGCATTCTGTGCACAATTCAGATTGGAGCTAGCGGAAGCCCCGCAGCGGCGATCAGTCATACGGGTGAAACTTTGAATACGCTTAAGTTTGCATCTCGAGCCAAGAACAACATTGTCAGCCATGCCAAGAAGGCAGACGAGTCCATGGGTGCTGGCGGAGACGCGGGGAGCCGAGCTCTTCTTGACCGCTACCGTCTAGAGATTGAGGACCTGAAGAGACAGTTGGCCGAGGGCAAGTCCAAGGAAGTCAAAGAAAAAGAAGTAGAAGATGACGACATCAAGAGGGACAAGGAAGAAGAAAGGGTCCGTGAGCTTGAGGACAAGCGACGACATGAAGAGCAGATGCTGGAAATGCAGTTGGCCAGAACCGCACTGAAGGAGCGAATCGAGCATCTCAACCGGTTGATTCTGAGTTCGAAATCACTTGGTGTTAACAATGGCCGGTCGTTTTCATCCATGAGCCTGCAGCGCGGGTCCATCGTGAGTAATACACACACCGATATGCGGCCAATGTCGATTCGCTCCTCTGCAAGTCATCACACTCTTGGAGCCTTCCGCAGAAAAAGCACCCCACAACTACACCCTGATGGCTCTGAAGAAGACGATTCTGTTGGTGATAATGGAGACGGTTATGCAACTCAAAGCGTGCAGATACAAGCACTGCAAGCCGATCTCTCGGACAAGAACCGTTACATTGCTACTCTCGAAAAGCGTCTGCTGCATGCTCGGAGAGCTAGCCATTCTCGAGTTTCTCTGTCACTATCACACAGGCTCACTGGTAGTGAGGAAGGTAGCATGATCGCGGCTCTTGCTGAGAGGGACAATGAGATTGTGAATCTTCGCGCACAACTTGAAGACAAGGAGCGGATGATTTCAGCCCTCACATCGGCGCGCAAGAAAAACGATAATGCACATGACATGGGAAGTGAATCGCCAGGCAGTCGTCGAACCTCGGGCTACCAACGCAGCGCCAGTGATGGCAGCGCGGCCAGCATGGCTCACAAGGGTCCGACATCGCCTGCACCTAGTGTGAAAGCGCCCTTCCCGCCCCCTCCAACTTCAAACGGCACAACCAAGAACATCGAAGAGATGACACGCATGCTCGACGAGATGATCACGGGACGCGTTGAGAAGACTGCCAGGCGGAGCAGTCTAATGCCAGTCACCGAAGGCTGATGGGTTTTGCCTAGATGACAAAAGCAAGCTGCGAGAGCGTCGTGTCGGGTACCTGACACGGACCAGCACCGCATCATTTCATTCAAAAACGAAAAGAGGTACTGTAATGGGGATGAGAAGAGTCAGCACCAACGGCGCCAGACCGAGTATCTTAAAAGTTTTATTTTCTATTGTATCTTTCACATCTTTCACATGCAGCGATCTCTCTTCAATTACGAGGGATTCCATAGCGATTGGCGTTGAATGGGTCACGGAGTACAACACCGGCACAGGAATGGATTCCGACCTGGGAACCCGGGAACCACGTCTGTGATGGGTACGCACGGGCATTAGACGATTGGGGGGGGGGGGTGTCTTCTGTTGTATTGCCAATTCGATGCAGCCCCGGGAGGATTGTACACTACCTTTTTTGTTTCGTTTTTTCTTATATTCTTCCCCCACCTTCCTGCGTCAAGGGACTTTCGATCTGATACCCCCTTTTTTCATCTTACATAGTTGGTCAACATTTTTGTTTCGCTCACGATGCACATATAGCAGCCACATCAAGTAGCTTCATGATCTGTTCTGTCCAGATCACATGATTAGTCTCACGTCCATTTCCTCTGGGTAGCGGGCGCTTGCGTTTGTGTTAATAAATTAGGTGGAAGACATTTTTGTAATGGTAGTATTTAGAAAAGACTGCATACGTATTTCACTGTCATCCGGTAGATAGGACTAAGTATGGTAGACACGGTTACTCAATTGATAGTAGCCTACCGGGGCCTCTCGGGACGATCAGTTGATGCCCGTCTGACTGCATGCCAGGCTGTGCATAATGTTTCTGGAATAGAAGAGGACCTTTAATAATAGCAGTTGCAAACACCCAGCCGACTGGCGTGCCTGTCTATTTGAAACCTAGGGCAGATGGATAGTAGCCCCCCATTTAAATATGTAGGATTGGCGCGCCACCAACCACATGCGCAACCGTGGTAGACGTCGTCAGGTGGTGTTCCTAGATACTGCTAGCGCCGGAGATGGAGCGCGCCTCCCAGCACCAGCGCCTCGACAACGTTACACTAAAAGACGCAGCTGAAACATCTCTTATCCTTCGCCCCGCACGTGCAGCGAAATGAAAGACCCTCCCGCCTTCCGCATTCTTGTCCCACCTTTGCTCAAATAAGCAAGTCCCCTCTCCTTCCCAATCTTACCTTCGACCCTATCGAGCCTTCTACCGTCCTATGTGAATCGTTTGCTTCCTGCCCTCGGACCGCCCAGTGATCTTTTTCACCTTTCTCCCGCGGGGTTCTTAGACGAGGGTTCCTGGATCTCTTTTTTGGTGGATACTCTTGATCTGCCCAATCCTGAGTACTCGTACTTCGTTTTGGGTGTGAAACCACTCTTGCACCAGGAACCATAGCATCTTTTGCCGGACGCTAGGTTGCCCGCTTTTACGCCTTGTTCTCTATGGCTTCTTGAAGGACCGACCTTATTTCCACTTTATCTTCTTGTGCATCTTTCTTCTCTTTCCTTTTTTTCGATCCACACTTCTCTTTCCACTTCACCTTACATTCTTGCCACGGGGACTGCGTCCTATCTTTTTTACCACGTTTTACTTTTTTCGACTTGCTTGTTTGCACGGCGGTGCCTTTCGTCCCCTCCTTCACTACCAAACTTTTGATTTTTCGACCCGTTCGCAACAGCCATTCTGTTTATACGAACGATACATTGTACTTGGTGCATAGCTTCCTGCGTCATCCGAGTGGTACGACACGCACGGCCAGCAAGTCGCCCGATTTGGCCGGATTTTCACAATCTACCCCTAGTTACGAATCGAATTGCCTGAGGCGCTGACGACATCATATCTCTGCTTCTCATTATGCTAAACCAAGTCACTCAAAAAATCACAAAGATGCATGCGAGAAGGAACCCCAATCTATCGTTGCAGCCGACAGCGCAATATTCGCAATTGGAACCCCCACCTCACTCGGCTACCTCTAGCGCTTTTCTCTCCCCGACACTCCCCTCCCGGCGCGGACTACTTGCGAGATCTCCCCCCGCCAGCCCGAGCCTTCCGAGCCTGCTACCCAAACATGGAAAGATCCCGCACCAGAACCATGGCAAGTTAGTAAAGAGGATACTTTTGGGATGCTGTGGCGTGGCTTTTCTGCTGTGGATTGTGCTAAGACACATCTACACAAACTCACATTATGCAACGCCTTATGACGACGAGAATGAGGATAAGTGGGAAATGGTTGGTGGTAGCCGGTTGCCACATGAGCCATCTGCTGTTGCGCTCATAGATGCAAAGGGCAAAATGAGGTGGACCGTGTCGATTCCGTCAACTTATGATTTCCCGCTACAGCCGGCGCAGTACCGTGAGATATGCCACCAGGCGATGGAAGTGTCCAAGGAAATCAGGCCAAGATCTAAGAAATCGGCAAATCTTGCTAGGAGGATGGTGCCTTATAACCAAAAAGATCAGTATTATATTGATATCAAAGAGGCGGAGGAACAGGCACTGTTGCCACCTGTCAAGTCGAAAGGGAGACCCAAGAACTTTGTCGAGGATCAGGCTATGAAGGATGGAGCTTCGACAGAGGGGCTCAAGGTTTGTGACAGGAGCCTGACCTACGTCATGGAGACGGAGGATGCTGGGTTTGGAAATACACTGATGCGGTTGTGGATGTCGTATGGTCTGGCGAAAACTGAGAACCGCGCCTTTTTCATCGACGACTCTCGCTGGTACGCTCAGTGCACCCCCAAAAATATTTCTTTGACTAACAGTGACTAGGCCCTATGGCAAGTACTCTACATACTTCCAACCCCCACCCTCTGCAGGCTGCCTTCCTCCCCCGCCATCACACATCGTCCCTTGTCCCCACTCCGCGAACCACCTTGTCGTCAGTGATGCAACTGTGAAAAGTACCTTTGGTCATTCATTCAACGAGCAATATGAAGACGCAAGAAAAGTAGGCGTACTGCGCCAATCCAAGATTTTCGCCCTCGCCCGCACCGGCTACGAAGCCCTCTTCAAGCTCCGCGAGGACGACGAGAAATACGTGCTTCAAAAAGCCCACGACATGTACGGCGCAGTCAAACTAGAAGGCGGCCTCAGCATCGGTATGCACGTCCGCCACGGCGACAAACACCCCATGGAATATCAATACGCAAAAGACTACATCCCCCTCGCCCGTTACATCGAAACCGCGCGCGACCTCTACATTGAAATCGTTGAAGGCGAATCCCGAAGATCTAAAAAGCGCTCCCGCCTCTCCTCCTCTTCCCCAAACACCCAACCCTTAACCCCCCGCCACACCAGCTCCAAAATGATCCTCGCCTCCGACGACCCCCTCGTCTACGACTCCCCCGAGCTCGGCCCAAACAGCATCCGTGCCCAAGACCGCATCGTGCTCGCCACAAAACAGCAACTCGAAGCCGCCCAGAAGGAACCAAAGAAGAATACGTGGATCGACGAGGTTACAGGCTGGGAAGGCGGATTCTACCGCGATGTATTTTTTTCCCTCGGTCAACCCGTCGGCAATGCAAAGGATATGAAGGAAGTTACCAAGAACCCCGCATCTGATGTCCCGGAGTCCGCAATGAAGTTGCGGGAGCTGGTGGGACGGGCGTACTTGCTCGATCTCGCGGTGCTGGGCAAGGCCGATACGGTGATTTGCACCGTCAGCAGTGTTAGCTGCCGTCTTTTGGGGATCATGATGGGCTGGACGGATGCGATTGAGGGGAATAAATGGAGGAACATTGATGGTTCGTTTGAGTGGAGGGGGATTATATGGTGATTTCCCCCCCCCCTCTCCCCCTCCTTCCATTCTCTTTTTCTTAGACTTTTTTTTCCCTCTGCTTTCTTGGACAGGGAATATCTGGGGGTACGTACAAAATATATCAAGTCCATTATTTTTCTCTTGCTACATATCATCGCTCGTTGGTCTTTTGCTTACATACACGTATACTATATCCTCCTTTTGCAAATCCAAGGCAGCGCTTTTACAGGGTGAAATTAAGTAAATTTGAACGTGTAAAGTAACATTCTTCTTTTCTTCGAGCACGGACTTAGCATACGTGATATTATGTACCCGCCCGCCCCCACTCGCCGTCTCGATATCACATGATGCTATTATACCCTAGGGTAATGTGGGGCACAACCATCTCGTAGCATATTCATGCGTTGGAAGTTAAGAAGAAAAACTAACAAAGCTAGTAGAAATGTGATTGGACTTGGCGAATTCGAAAAATTAACGGGTTACTAGTTGTTTTACATAGAACGAGAATACGAATGGAGGAGGGCTAAGTTGGGTTCAATTGTGATTACGAAACCAAAAAATAAAATAGGATAAAATAAAATAAAAAATATGCCTTACATTATACTACTGTTATGCAATGCTACCTGTCCGTTCATATTAATCAGACTTGTAATTACGGAAGTACATTCATCCCCTTTCTATCCTCATTCCCGACCTCATCCGTCGTATAGTCTCACCCAACCTACCCCTCAAACATCTTAGTAGTACTAACATTAATCCGACTCCACACTTTTCCCTCCCTCAGCGCGTTCAGAAACTTTGCGGGCCAATAAACATGGTACAGCACGAAAAATGGGATGGGATCTTCAAACGTGTAGGTGCCGTCTTTCCACGAGGCAACGTGTTTGACGAACGTGAGTAGATCGGCGAGTGCATGTTGCGGGGATTTAGCACCGGATAGGGTGTCGAGGAGGGGCAGGATGACGAGGGTGACGAGATTGTGGCCGATCCAGTAGTAGCTTTTTGTTGGGGTGCGTGGAAAGACTGGAGGCGCATCCGACTTGGAAGACAAAGGAGAGTTGAAGACGGAGAGATACGCATCTGCCAATTCGGGTGTTTGTTCAAATAGGACGACCGCGGTGTGAGCACGCGGGTTGGACTCGATGGGGTAGAATCTTGCGTCGTTGCCTTTGTCGTCGTTTTCGACTAGGAAGTCGAAACTCAAGTGGCCGGTGAAGTTTGAGCCGCCGTCTGCGCATACGCGCTCGGTAAAGGCAAGCATTTTTTGGCTTAGGGGGGAGGAGGGCGGAAGCGCTTCGTAGTGCATGAGGAGCTCGAGACTAGGGCAGCTGGTGAAGGCTTTTACTTTTCCGCGGATGACGAGGGCGTGGGTGCAGTATTCGTTTCCTTTGATGAATTGCTGGAGTTGAAAGGGGTTGTCTTTGCTGATGTTGAGCGAGTGGATGTAGTCGGCTGTTGCGGTTGTCGTCTGGAAAGGGAGCAGTGTCATCATGTTGTTCCTGGCTTTGTCGTCCACACCAATTGGTTTCATGATGAATTTTCGGCGGCTGTCTGTTTTTCCTTTTGTAGGGGTTCTGTGTAGTTCTCTCATGAGCACATCAAGCGCTTCGTTTGCGTCTGTGCAGCGATGTGATTCTGGGACTGGGAGACCGAGTGACTCAATGTAGTCAATGAACTTGTCCTTTTCGTGAAACTTTTCAACAACATCCTCACGGAATTGAATGGCTTCAAACGGACGGCCGCGCTCTCGTGCTTGTATTTCTGCTAGACGAACGACCTGTCCGTCTTCGACTGCTGCAATAACACTGGAACAGGAGATCCACAAGTCGACCTTTTCATTCTGGATAATGGAGAGGAGGGAGTCGATGTATGGCTCTGCATCGTCGCCAATGGGTGTCTGCAGACGAAAGTACTTTGATATTGCGGTTGAGAATCGGCCTGGAGAGAGAGCGGATATGTCGGCACCAATGATGCGATGCGGTGTATGCTGGGCCAAATTTCGAGCAATAGTCAAGCCCTTTGTCATGGACACGCCCGTGACGAGAACGGTCTTGCGCCTCCGTGTTGCTGCAACATGTCTCCTGTCCTCTCTGGTGAATGTTGCAGTGCGCTCTCCATGAAGCTTCGCCACAGCAAGCCCTAGCAGTACCAAAGCGGCCGAGAGAGGAGCAAGCAGCGCGCTCAGCGCCAGCAGCAGCATATTCCTGCCCACATGGCTGTAGTAGAACGGCACGGTAGCATCAGGCTCGATGCCTTTGGCCATGTTTCTGGGGTTGGGGGTACTGGATGTTGGAGCTCGTGACCTCAGCACTTGTCCTCGCAGTGCTTCACCGTTCAGACAGGTCCCAACACACCCTCACGGGCTTACTTTGATCCCAGGCGCACCGACCAGTGGGATTCGTCCACGCGCAGGCTGCAAGCTGCAAGTAATGAATGCTAGCGGCTCAGACGGCTCGGTATAATGCTTGCCGCGCGTGCATGTCTGTATACCTCACATATGAGGTGGTCGAGATGCGTGGGGCAGACGGGCGCACGGCGAAAGATATGGGTGGTGGATTAGTCTAAACGTCATCGTTATTTGGCCCGTGGACAATATGCGCGTACGACATGCGCGGCAGCGCTAGACGCCGGTGGTTCCGTCTGAGATTCAGCAAAGTAGACTTCGCGTAGATCCTCATCCTTGTTGTGTCGCGTATTTGCTTCTTTGTGACTGACCACCTACTGCATA
This sequence comes from Bipolaris cookei, assembly GCA_002286855.1. Classification (NCBI taxonomy): domain Eukaryota; kingdom Fungi; phylum Ascomycota; class Dothideomycetes; order Pleosporales; family Pleosporaceae; genus Bipolaris; species Bipolaris cookei. Next base: position 1,158,346 of record NRSV01000001.1, read on the forward strand.
GTCACTGCATTGCATTCCGAGGTGGCGTTTTCATTCCTCTTGTAGCTCCGTCATTAGCAAGGAGGATTGCATGTTTGATTACATTCACTCTTGTAGCTGGACCCGTATTGAATATCCCACCCCCCTCCTTCCTATCGGTCCCCGGACTCCACATCCGCCCTTGACCCCCAGTGATCCAACCGTGCCGCCCATATCCCTCTATTCTCACGCATTCCTACCCAACGCACCGCGTAATCTCGATCCCGTCCTGTCATGTTCAGCACTCGGCCACGGAGCTGGTCAAAAGTCTAGACTTACAGGTACGCCCGTTGGCTCGTAGCTGTTGATCAGCTTGCTCTCGTACTGCAAATGCGGGTTGCCTTTGCTTTCACTGAACTTGGCCTTGCCATATCGCTTCTCATACATCTTGACATTCGTCTCAGCAATGCCATTGAGGTTCATCTGCCCGTTCTCTCCAGCCTCATTGGCCTTCTCCTCGACGCTCGACCTGACGTACTTCAAGTACGGCGGATTTCCAGGCTTAATGACGTTGTCTGCAGCGAGCACTGAGCCCTTGGTGATGAGTCCTAGTTCTTCGCAGAGCTTGAGATCCGTCGTGTAGGCTGGCTTGTAGTGGTCAAGGAACATGAGATCCACATGCTTGAGCTGGCCCGATGCTACCAGGCGTGCAATTCCCTCGTCGCTTGAGCCCACGACCACCTTTACGAGATCACTGAGCCCTGCAAGGTCGACAAGGGACATGATGACTGCTGCGAATGCAGGATCACGCTCGAAGCTAAAGTATCGCTCACCACCAGCTTTGCGTACTGCGTCTGCGAAGAGGATACACGAGTAGCCCACGTAACCACCGAGTTCTATCTGCTTGCTGTGAGAAAATGGTCTTGTTCCTAGATACTTGCATACCATAGTTTTTGGCTTGACCTCTGCAATGAGATCAGTGACAATGCGGCCCTTGTCCTCTCCCACATTCATGAGATACTTCTTTGTTCGCCCATATTCATCAATGGCAGCTAAGACGCCCTCTGGTGAGCCTCGTATCTTGTCAATATTGGGGTGCGAGTAAACAAAGTGCAGCAGCTCAATCTCCCGTCCATCGTCGAAAAAAGCACCCTCTTCCTCTTGTGCTGCGTATGCTTTGCTCTGGTCGAAGCTACCCATGATTGCTGCTGTTCAATAGCGAAATAAAAATGTATCAATGGCTGTCACCCTCAACACGTCTAGAGGTGTCTATGCCCCTCAATGCGTAGACCCTAGTGCGGGGCTGGTGCTAATCATGACGAAATGCAATGCAGGAACATGTGAGATAGTTGAGGGGTCCGCAGTTCGCTCCACATGTTTAGTACACAACCTACAGAACCACCCCCCTGCCGTGGCAAAATTCCAAGGTGTCATCGGTTATGTTAGGACATTACCAACGGGTTGCCACAATGAGCACCCGCCATATTGCTTTTGCTACTGAAGCCCCGTATTACGCGTGGGATGCCAATGTAGCGGAGACGTTGGATCATGCCAGTTTGGTGGCCCCAAGCCGTGTGTGCATCCATTGCGCCCCTTGGCACTGACTACGGCAAGTAGTACGTAGTACCATGTGGATACTTGGTGCCATGGTGGGCCGCTTGACTGGTGCATATCTGCTTCTGCCCGGTATTGACGTTTCATTCTTGTATATATACCTGTTGTCGTCAACGATCTAGAGCCCAGTAGCCTTCACTAGCCTGTTATAGCTGGAAGAAGACAGCCGTGACAACTTACGCTTGTCGATTCATAGTTAAATAACTCAACGATCTTGGGATCCGCAAAACTTTATCTACCCGAAGCGGGAGCTAAGATCGAAAACCAGCCTACGGTCGTCACAACTCTTTCATGTATACCTCAATCATCCGTGGAGTTTTGGTGTCAAAATCCCCATTCTTATGGTACCGGTTGTTTCCTGTATGCCCTAACTGCTCGTAGTAGGCGCGTGGGACTCGCTGGACATACTGCCCGCACCTCTGATCGCCCTCAACACATCCCTAGGCCGTCAGCCACCGTTCAATGCATGAAATATAGTGGGTATGAGGTGATTTTCTGTGCTTGCCCCACAGTCGTAGTGTATTTCCTTCTCCACAACCGGGTGAGACTCCGTCTTCGCACCAAATCGGCTAGCAGCTTGTGCTACGCCACTTCTGTCCCTGGTCGATAGTGATTACTAGGGTTGTGCATTTTTTCGAACATGCAAAAGCACATGTTTGCATGGGCAAATGGAATATCCCATGTGCGAGAGCCGGTTTCTGCCGCCACCAAAGTCAACATCCCCGGAGTCATATCATCATTGCTGGCCAGTAAGAGCCTAGTTGATCTCCTAGTAATCCTGTACCAAGTCGAAACAACACGGGACCCATGAGAGGTCACATCATGGACGATAGTGGTGGGTATGCTTGACGTTTCCTGGTCGCTCTCGAGGGCTACGAGCCAATAATCGAGGAGCGTGTAGCGAGAGATTTGCCAGTGCTCATCAATGACACTGGTCTCGTAAAACGTATATAGGATACATGTCTCGGTACCTTCACCCCGCAGAACTCAACTTTTCTCATTCACACTTTTTCCAATCTTTTTCACAATGTCAGATCTCAAGGCTTCTGTTGTCGAGACCCAGAACGGCTTTCATGTCGAGGGGTATGAGAAGATTGAATATGACTTCACCTTCCTCGATGGCGTCTTCAACCCCGCCAACAACAACCTGGCCAAGTGCTATGAGCGTTGGGGTCGTTGTCTGGCTGTCATGGACTTGAACATCTTCAACATCTATGGTGATGAGATGCAAAAGTACTTTGACCATTACAACCTGCCATTGACCATCCACAAGACCATGATTGGTGAGAAGGCCAAGTCCATGGAGACCCTTCTCAGCATCGTTGACTCGATGACTGACTTTGGTATCATCCGCAAGGAGCCGGTGCTTGTAGTCGTAAGTTATTCGGTCAGTTGGCTTGCTCTCCGCAGAGGCTAATACGACATAGGGTGGAGGATTAGTGACTGATGTTGCTGGGTAAAATATAACTCTAAGGCACTCTGGCCTGACTGCATTGGAAGAACAGGATTAACTCGTGACCTTAGATTTGCTTGTGCCGCCTACCGCAGGAACACCAATTTCATCCGCATTCCTACTACCGTTATTGGCCTGATCGATGCTAGTGTTAGCATCAAGGTCGCGGTCAATTATGGCAACTACAAGAACCGCCTGGGAGCGTACCACGCTCCTATGCACACCTTCTTGGACTTTTCGTTCCTTAAGACCCTGCCAGAGGGTCAGGTACGCAATGGTTTCGCAGAGTTGATTAAGATTTCAACCTGTGCTCACAAGCCAACATTTGACTTGCTGGACAAGTACTGCGAGAAGCTGATCACTTCCCGCTTCGGCCGTGAGGGTGATGACAAGGAGGTCCTTCAGGCAGCTGATGAGATCAACCGTGCTGGTATCCACGAGATGCTGAAGCTCGAGACACCCAACCTTCACGAGATTGGCCTCGACCGTGTCATTGCCTACGGTCACACCTGGAGTCCTCTACATGAGGTAATTTTGCTATGATGCTTAGCTACGAACATCACTGACGTTCCTGTAGCTCTCTCCCAAGGTACCGCTCCGCCATGGCCATGCCATTTCCATTGACATGGCGTACTCTGCCACATTGGCAAACGAGCGTGGTCTCCTCAGTGATGAGGAGCACAAGAGGTTGTTGAACCTGTTCTCCAGGGCTGGTCTATCCATGGACCACGAGCTCTTCGATGAGGACATGCTTGACAAGGCCACCAAGGCCATCCTCAAGACCCGTGACGGCCTGCTTCGCGCTGCCGTACCAAATCCTATTGGTACTTGTGTCTTCCTCAACGACGTCTCTGCTGAGGAGATGAACAAGGCTCTACGACGACATAAGGAGCTGACGAAGGAGTACCCTCGCCAGGGTGCTGGTCTCGATGCGTATGTCGACGCATCCGACACTGGATACACCGTGAATAACAAGCCTGTTGAGGAGGCCATGAATGAATCCAAGAAGGTGATGAATGGTTTGAGCAACGGTGCAGTCAACGGTACTGCCAAAGGCCATGCCAATGGCATTCCCCAGGGTCTGCAGGAGGTCATGGTGAACGGATACGAGAACGGTTACAAGAACTAAACAACGACATTGTTGCGAATAAGTCCGACTAGGCAAGCACATGTCCGGCGGTGGAGGAGAACCATATAGTTCTTCTGAGCGGTGATACTGTCATTATCCTTGATGGATCGCAATATGCTCCATCCCCATTAGCCACGCCAATAAATGAAAAAAAAATAGTTTTACTTCTGAAAACGGCATCTGGAATATGTGCACTATGGCATATGGCTTGAGTCTGTAGGTGACCAGGTAATATCATTACATGAAAATGAGAATGCCCTTGCTGTTTCCGCGATGATCAGCACCTTCGAAGTCATCTACTATCTCGGTCCTCGGGGTTTTGCTTGTCGTTGAGGAATCCGCGGAGAGTGATCATGATAGCGTGGAGCAGGCGTTCGGAGGCTCTATCGCTGGCACCTTTTTCGGCGCACAGTAGTTCCTCATCTTCTTTTGAAGAGTATCACAGTCGTATAGTGAATGCGAGAAAATGATGGCCGTCGCAAGATCACAAATGCATCCAAGAATTGTGCTTCCCAGCCTCGCCCTCACCAGCCAGCCATCCTCACAAACGCCCGTGCACACCCAAAAAATCTTACCTGCCCCGTGCGCCGCGGTCTTGGCAACCGCACAGCTTAAAACCTCTCGGGCCCTCGTCCTCCTTTCTCGCTCCTTGATCAAAAAAATACAAACGATTCCAGCCACGACTATCAGAACATCTTTGTCTTTTAGTTGCCAGCCACTACGGTGGCGTGGGATCGAAGAGCGAACCTCCTGTAGGAAGCTGGCATCTCGTTGGGTCGTCTTCAGTGATGGCGATGAGATGTCGGTGTCGATTTATTGGGAGAACATACATACTTTTCTGCACTTGTGCTTTTGTAAAGTGATGCTGCAGTCACATTTGCATTAAGGCGCTGCACCCCACGTGATATGGCGCTTTGCGGCCGTGGAATACATACACTGCTGCGTGGGGGTTGTATCTGATGCTCCGCGGTTCGATGTGAAGGCGTCGTGACCACACGAGGTCTGGTTCCAGTAAGAAGCATCTTCACGGACTAGCCAAGTCTGACAATTGCTGGACAGAGGCGTTTCCGATACGAGGCAGATTACAAACAGAACAACCCACCATTTGACAAAGCCAATTTCGTAATGTATCATTGTCATTAATTGATGGCACTTCTTCGATGCCTTGATTCATGAACGTGGTAATCATTCCCGGTGCCTTTTCCATGCCGGCTACCGACTTTATACATGATGTAAAGTATTGTAGCCCTCCTCAAGCCTACTCTGCAGCCTCTATGGGATCACCACCTTCACATCATCCTCAAACTCTACATCCTTGATGCCATCCTTTGTTATGGCCTTGACCATCACACCCTTGAAATCAACGGGTAGACGGCGCTTCAGCTCCTCGGTGCACATCCGCATAATCTTCAAGCCTTGCTCGTAGTCGATATCCGGGTGGTGGTGCTTGTCGAGCAGAGAGAGGCAGTAGTACCTGAAACCCATGTGTTAGCGTCATCCAATTTCCGTCAGAGAGGGCATAGCATACTGAGCATAGCCATGTGCCGCATAAGGAAGTGCTGCTTGGCTCGCAAGGTAGTCAATCCAGTATAATGTAGGCTTGTCTGCAATCGTATCATAGCCGCCCAAGAGCAGATTGACTGTGTAGGGTTTCCGTGACCTCAGTGCTGATGCTAGCTCTCCCCGGACAAAGTTGGCGGTTGCCGCTGGCGACAACTCCATGTTGTTACGCATTGAGTACAACTGTACGTTTGCTTGAATGAACTCGGCAAATTGAACAGTATCTCCTGCTTCACCGGAAAAGGCCATAAGCGTGTGCTTGTTGAGTTCCCTGGTTTTGTCGTCCGAGGCTTTGAGGATGGTGGCGCCTCGCATTGCGGCTTTGGAGGCGGCGATGAGGGTAAAGTCCTTGCCCGTGATACCTAGTAGGACTTCCATGGCTGCTAATTCTGTTGGCTTCTGAGGCTGATGGTTGTGATTCTGGGGAGGTCGTGCCTGTGCAGCCTGGAGAGGTTTCGACGGGTCTGGATGCTGGAGGGGGACATACGCGAATAGAGGTACCTGTGATTGACGCGCAGGCTACACCGCGGGAGCTTGGGCCACGTAATCTCTTGGCATATCGTGAGCTCTACCTGAGAGCCATTGTTCGCTCCATGAACAGTGTCTTCAAGATTCCAAAAATTTCGTCTCTAGACTTTTCAATACACGACTCAATTCCTAACCCGCAGTGTGTATTTTCCGGTCATGCCCCAGGGAAGCAGTCTTCCTCTGCCTATGCAGCAAGCCATAGAAGCAAGGTTTGACATGTGTGGATCTCCGTGATGCTGAAGAGGGTACTCGTGTTTCCAAAGCGTTGATCAAGAGCCTGTTTCAGCTGCCGTGTCTATCTAACTATGGCTTTTTGGACTCTCGAAAAGCAATCGCATGCCGGCTCCACTTCTTCCTGTGTGAGATGTGAAGCAGTCAAGCAGCCTCACCGGATGACCGCCTTGGCACCCCTTGGACTCGCCTTAGCCTGCGGTATAAACTGAGGTAACAAAGTTTCACGATACTAAGAAGGCCGGAACCCATCCACAAGCGTAGTCTGTACTCATGCGTAGCCATTGAGAGACGGCATGTTGCCAGCCGATGCCACAGCATGTCAGCATAGATTCAGCCATGTCCTCTCAAGTATGGAACACAGCACGGCAAGCTAGACATAGGTAAGCGAGGCGATCTCCCGTGCATCAATCTTCACCGGGAGGCTCAATGGGCCTCTGCCGGGCAGATTCCATTGCTTTCCATGGGATGCCTGTACGGCTCTCCCCCCTCGATGGCTTCTGCGATAGTGTTGCTGCATGCTCTTACGAGAGAGGCCGTGGCTGCCAATGAGGCGGCAGCGTCATAGCGGGGCTGAATCTGCTCAACGACCCCTCCAAACCTTGCCGGGCTTATAAGCTCTGGGACACCCCACCCAAACAAAACAACACCGACCTGAGCTTTTACATACTCCTAGTAAGTCAAAATTTCTGCTCCACGTCTTATCCGCGGCCGGACTTTGTGACCCGCGCATCCGTTCTCTCTACTTATCTTCTGCTCCATCCCTCTGCGTCTCCAGTCTCATCAATTAACTTGCTATCAGCATTGCAGTCACCATGGCCATCACCAAGATCCACGCCCGCTCTGTCTACGACTCTCGCGTATGATCACGCCACGCCCTCCAACTCAGCCTCATCACTAACTCTCCCAAAGGGTAACCCCACCGTCGAGGTTGACATTGTCACTGAGACCGGTCTTCACCGTGCCATTGTCCCCTCTGGTGCCTCGACCGGCTCCCACGAGGCCTGCGAACTTCGCGATGGCGACAAGTCAAAGTGGGGTGGCAAGGGTGTCACCAAGGCTGTTGCCAACGTCAACGACACCATTGCCCCCGCCCTCATCAAGGAGAAACTTGACGTCAAGGACCAATCTGCCGTAGATGCTTTCCTCAACAAGCTCGATGGCACCAAGAACAAGACCAACTTGGGCGCTAACACCATCCTCGGTGTCTCAATGGCCATCGCAAAGGCCGCTGCTGCCGAGAAGGGTGTCCCTCTCTATGCACACATCTCTGACTTGGCTGGCACCAAGAAGCCCTATGTCCTTCCCGTACCCTGTGAGTTCTTCGAACCTGACTGGAAATGCCCTAGCTGACAAAATAGTCCAAAACGTTCTCAACGGTGGCTCGCACGCCGGTGGTCGTCTTGCTTTCCAAGAATTCATGATCGTCCCAAGGTAAGCTCACTGCAATGCGTGCATGCATAGACTTGACTAATACCCCGCAGTGAGGCTCCTACCTTCTCTGAGGCTATGCGCCAAGGTGCCGAAGTCTACCAGAAGCTCAAGTCCCTTGCCAAGAAGACCTACGGCCAATCTGCAGGAAACGTTGGTGACGAGGGTGGTGTTGCCCCCGATATTCAGACCCCTGAGGAGGCCCTTGACCTCATCACCAAGGCCATTGAGGAGGCTGGCTACACTGGCAAGATCAAGATCGCCATGGATGTTGCATCCAGCGAGTTCTACAAGGCTGATGAGAAGAAGTACGACCTTGACTTCAAGAACCCCGACAGCGACAAGAGCAAGTGGCTCACATACGAGCAACTCGCCGAGCTGTACAAGTCTCTGGCCGAGAAGTACCCCATTGTCAGCATCGAAGACCCCTTCGCTGAGGATGACTGGGAAGCCTGGTCTTACTTCTTCAAGACCTCCGACTTCCAGATTGTCGGTGACGACCTGACTGTCACCAACCCCGAGTTCATCAAGAAGGCCATTGAGCTCAAGTCCTGCAACGCCCTGCTCCTCAAGGTCAACCAGATTGGTACCATCACCGAGGCCATCCAGGCTGCCAAGGACGCTTTCGGTGCCGGCTGGGGAGTCATGGTCTCCCACCGCTCCGGTGAGACTGAGGATGTCACCATTGCCGACATTGTCGTCGGTCTGCGAGCTGGTCAGATCAAGACTGGTGCGCCAGCTCGATCTGAGCGTCTCGCCAAGCTCAACCAGATTCTCCGTATCGAGGAGGAGCTTGGTGACAATGCCATCTACGCTGGCAACAACTTCAGGACTGCCATTAACCTGTAAGCGCGTCATGGGCAGAGTGACTAGGATGAACCTTTGCGCATCCTAGGGAAAACAAAACCGCTATGAATAATAGAATTTTATGTCGGAGGACAATCATATGTACGAAATGGAATGAAATGATATACCAATTGTGTAATACTCGTCTCGTATAGTCCTGTGGATTTTCATTACTCGTGTCTGAGTTCCAATGTCTTGTAACAAACTTACTATATGATCAAGTGCTTTATTACAAAGAAGTGGAGCTGTCCCACTCGTCTGCATACGAATGATGCAGCTGCACATCTGCATTAGCAAACTTAACGCATCTGTTCAAATGAGTGCCTACGACATGTGGATATATCACAATAGCCTTATTCTGCAGTGAGTACACTGAACGGCCTGGAAAATAATAATAAAAAAACCCCCGTGCAAGTCGTCAGAAAAGTTGGAGCCAAGTGGTACTGAACCTGCCTTGTAATTGGTAGAAAGGCTAGGCCCTAATCATCATCCAAAGTAGCAGATGCTATGTTTATTCATACATGTTGCTCTGCACTCTTAAAGTCATCATGTTCGTGAATGTCACCCCTCATTCAGACCAAGCCCTTAATCCCTCTTGAGCGGAGTGTAAGTCTCAGCTATGCCATCCTTCGTGATAATCATCATCTGCAGCCCATCGCCAACCTCAATGTGTCTCTCAACGGCACTCGTAAAAGCGTCCCGCACCAAATCCTCCACATGGTCCCTGGGTAGCGGCTCTGCTTGTTTCGACTTGAGCTCGTGGCCCACTCCACTACCCGGCTCATACATGTTCTTGAAATTGACCTGGTTGTCCAAGAAAGGCATAATGAGGGATGCCGCTGCACCAGCCGCCCTACATTGCTCGCGCTCGTAGCTGCCGACGGGATCGTACGAGTACAGCGCACCCTTGCCGTCTTCGTCCAGGCCACCCAGGATAGCGTGTACGTAGTACGGGAAGAAGCGCTTGTTGTAGAGAATGTGACTGAGTCGCTGTGCACATGCTGAGACGGTCATGGGTTTGCCGTGCTGGTACTTGTACATCTTGACAATAGTGTCGAGGCGTTCCTTGAGGGCGTCGGCGTCGGCTGCAAAGCCCACGACTGACAGGACTATCCTGGCGCCCTTGTTGTCGGACCCTTCGCCGCCGATCTTGAAGAGCTTGGGTGCGTAGCGTGTGTTGATGTTGTAGCCGGACGTCGAACGTGTGTCGCCGGCGAGAATGGCGAAGTCAGCTCCGGAGATGCCTAGAGTTGAACCGCCGTTGTCGGTGTACCTATGGACTGTTCAGTATGGCCTAGTATGAATATAAATGGGTGTACGTACGGGTAGAAACCATGTTGCCGCTCGCCGGATGGGACAATTGTGGGGGTTTGCTTGAACGAGTAGCCTGGGCCGCCTTGTGGAGGTGCACCGGTGTAGAGCGCAGCCATTGCGTTATCTGCGTATTGGGAACTGAGAGGAAGAACAAAGGGATTATGTATGAATGGCCAAGGGCGTCGTATCTCAGTCGGCCGGCGATTCTGGTTTTGGGTGATGGAGCTGTAGTACGCGGAGCTCGAGTGCCTGGGAGCTTCCACGCGCTAATGTCTTGGCGCTGATGTAGTTAGGGCATGCATCTCTATGATTTCCAGATAAAGTTAATTTTGCTATGATTGTCATGTACATTCTACTTTACTGCAGGTATCTGTTACATAGAGTAGCCCGGGTCTTTCTCTGCACCTTTATATGTTTATGGCCTCTGTACCTATCTACAACCTCTGCAGCCTATACTGGAGCTTTTCTGTCATTACTTGCGAACATGAACTAAACGTTAGACACAATCAGTACACACGACTAAAGCATTTTGAGTACATATGGGCAATCCGCCGTTTGAGACTAATCCGTTTTGGAGGGGTTATACCGCCATACCATTGTTCGTATCTTGGTCACCAGTATCAGAACAACGGCATCACAGAAGAATGCCACATGCACCGATTTATGCTTCAGTAGAAGCCCAGTGGCAACATGGCCGCATACTAGAGGCCATTCTCTCCCTCAATCCTTCTTTCCCTCGTTTGTACATGTATGCGATCGATCGTATGTAGATTAACGCCAACTAGTTCTGACATCTGAGAGGTAGATTTACCAACAGGTAGTGACTTTAATGTGATGACCAAGATATGGGTATGCTAGGTATCATTATTGGAGTCATATTTAGTCTAGAGGGTAAGCAGATTGCTCGTCAACTTCAGCTTTTTTTAAACCACGATATGAGCGTTACTATGCAAGCGTCTTGTGGAGCTTTGAGCTTCAGACAAAACGTTTCAAAGGCACCTCCAGTAGGCATGTGATAGTCAAAGTTGGTGAGGTCTTGGTAAAGTGGGCGGCTCGCTCCTCCCATACGTTGGTAATAAGTATTCTATGTGGCGCTACAGCCTCCTTCTCAGTAAAGCTATTTTCGGTGATTCAGTGCATTGCACACATGAGCACAGTAGTGAGCGCCTTCACGACTTCCTCTGTCTCCATCATGCGAGCGTTTTGCCTACGCTTGATATCAGCGCCGTGATTGAGTTGCTAGCATTGTATAGCCAATCTGCGTGGCGCTACACATCAGCTATCAGCTCTCCTAGTGGTGCAGTCTAATCCCCAATCAGACATTAGTCCAGCATTCCCATGCCCTCCTGACCTATCTGGGTCGCTTACCTCAACAGTACGGATTAGGATCAAAGGAGCGCTGTAGATATAATTTAGACCCATACAGAGGCTTACTTGGCAAAAGAGACTACCCTGACAATATCCGCACGGAATTGATCATTGCCGCTCTGAGACACGTCAGCTGCCTGCTACATACGCCTTTCTGATCATGCATGACTGCACAGGAGCCGCGACTGGAACCAGGTCGATGCCAGAACTAAACCCACTGCCAAACTTTATGACCCCTCTGTATTAAATGTTTCCTTTGCTTCCTAAGTTCTCTAGTAAGACGGCAAGGCCTCCAGCTGTGTTACTAAAGCCGGTCATCCGATACGTCCCCCATGATGGACCTCAACGTTTCTATAGCAAACCGTAGTGATAAGCGGCAGTGAGCGCCGCGATGCTTACGTCCATGAGCTCAATGAGACTATGTCTTTTACCTCCGCGAGATTTGTTTTATAAAACACGCCATTTGTTGAGTTCTAAATAGCATAAGAGATGAAATCCATCATGATCGTGAGATTCCGCGGCGCATTGTCGAGACCCAGGCGACCAATCGCCCGAAATGCCCGTTTAGAAATCTGGAGATGGAATTTCCGAGCCCCTATGGCAACTTTCAAGGCACTAAAAGAAAATGACTTCAACAAAGTGTCCGACATCGTCACAGTCGGTTCGGGTGCATGTGGACTCACAGCAGCGTTACGCCCAAAGCATCACGGTTTGGAACCATTGGTAGTCGAGAAGACATCCACAATCGGCGGATCTAGTGCATACCCTGGGGGTGCGCTCTGGGTCCCGAACAAGCATATTTCGAAAGCAGCAGGCATGTAAGATAGCCCAGAGGAAGCTCTCACCTACCTCGAAGCAGTTGTACCGCCGAACACACGGTCTAGCACGAAGGAGAGAAAACTAGCATACCTAAACGAGAGTTCCAAAATGGTCAAATTCTTGGAGGATATCGGCTTCAAGTGGCACGCCGCCGTGGGATACCCTAATTACCACTCGCTGGAACCGGGTTCCAAGCCACTAGGTCGTGTGATTGAGGGCAAAGTTTTTGATCTCAAGAAGCTGAAAGACTGGCGGTCCATGACTAGGCTTCCATCTGGTCCCAACCTTCTTGTTTACGCCAACGAAAGCCCTTAAATCTTTCGCATGGGCGCTCATTTCCATGGTTTCTTCAAACTCAGTAGTTTGGTAGCCAGACTAGGGATTCGGGGTTTGGCTGGCCAAAAACCGGTGATATTGGGCAAGTCACTGATCAGACAGCTGCTTTGTATAAACAAGCAGCAAGGAACAGAGATATGGAAGCGAAGCAAGTTGGTGCAGCTCGCGACTGACGAGAAGGGAGTGATGGTGGGTATTATGGTTGAAAGAGATGGCAAGAAAGTAAGGATAGGTGCGAGAAATGGAGTTTTATTGGCAGTAAGAGGTTTTGCAAAGAATTCAGCCATGCGGGATCAACACCAAAAGAGAGCTGAACATGCGCAATGGAGCGTTAACTCACCAGGTGGTCAAGGCGATGCCATCACAGCCGGCCAGAAGGCGGGTGGTGCCATCGACACGATGGACGCAGCATGGTGGATGCCCATGATCATGGTGGGCGACACCCCCGTTCTCGACGTAGCCGCCCGTTCACTTCCTCATTCCATTGTGGTCGACGGAGATGGTCACCACTACCTGAACGAATCCCTAGACTACGATTATTTCGGTAAGATAATGAACAAACGCTATGAAACCACTTCAGCTGCACCCTCGTGGGTCATTGTCGATACAAGGCAACACAATAAATACATTCTCGGCCAGTTTGGTCCACGGCATACACCACAGTGGGCAATTGAGAACGGGCTCATGTGCAAATATGACAGTACTGCAGGTCTGGCTAAACAAATTAACATTGACCCGACGAATTTACAAAAAAAAACAATCACCCGTTTCAACGCCTTTGCAAGCAGCGGTATCGACGAGGACTTTCGACGCGGAGAGAATCCTTACGATCGTTTCTTCGGTAATCCATACCACAAACCGAATCCCAAGCTGGGCTCTATTGCAGAAGCTTCCTTCTTCGCTGTCAGATTATATCCCGGAGATCTTGGAACAAAAGGTGGTCTGTTGACGGATGACTTTGCGCGTATGTTGATGGAACAAGGTAAGCCCACTCCGGGGCTGTATGCAGCGGGGAACACGACTGCGAGTGTGACGGGGAGAAGGCATCCAGGGCCTAGGGCTATGTTAGCACCTGCGATGACTTTCTCGTACATTGCTATGGATGCTATGGCAAGACAGATTCGCAAATTGTAAAAGAGTAGCTGGAGATGATGGATTGGAGGTGCAAGTTTGCTATATACAACTACGTTTTGTAATGATGATATTACAGCGTGTATCGCCGAGAAGACTTGACATGCTATACGACAAGAAGTAATAAATTTCTATGTTCGCTCAAATACGCATAATTTCTATACGTTCCTGTTTAATTCCACAGGTTTGGACTAGGATTCCTGCATCTCATCGCTAATGTACATGGACCACGATGTTGCTCGAATCTCTATTCCCTCTCCCTAGACTTGGACCTTCTCCTCTTTGGTGACCTCGATCTACTCTTCAACATGCTTTTGGAACTCGCATCATCTCTTCCTCTGTGTTCCAATTCCTTGCGCTTCCCAGAGGTGGACATGGCCGGGGTACCTGCTTCACTCGAGGTCCCCGACTTGGTTGCAGAGACAAAGTCAAGAGCTTTTCTTGGCGCCTTGGACTTTTCCTGCTCCTTCGCTTTTGCAAGTTGCTTCTGTGAAGCCTTCAGTTCCTCCACGTAGGCCCAGGGCGGAAAACTTGTCGGCATGGCGACGTCGTTTGAAAGCGTGGATGCATAAGATTCCTCCTCAGTTATGCCTGCAAAGTCCAGCAACTTCTGAGAATGGCCAGGGTCGCGCAGTACGGACGAGCTTTCCAAGCGGTGGTTGAAGTGCTGGTTCTTCTTCTTGAGTTCAAGAAACTGTGCAAATTTCTTCGTCGCCTTTTGGGGCGGCGATCCGGGAGGTGAAGGTGGTATGTCAAAGTTTGGTACGGTTGGTAAGGTGAGGTTCTGGATCAAGGCGCGGGTCGTTGTAAATGGTGAGCCTGGGACAGCATCGTCCGGTAGGCCATTGTCAGTGGGAGGTGGTGTTGCAGCTGGTCCTTGCGAGGGCCCGCTAACTGGTCCTCGGGAAACAGAAGGCTGCTCGAGAGGTAGAAGAGGTGCAGAAGGCGGTTCTGGGGCTGGGGCAGGCGCGACTGTCGCGGGAATGTTGGTCAACTCTATATTAGTAGCGGTCGAAGCCCTTCGGGGACATTTATGAGTCTCACCTCTGGCTTTGTCGCCGGTACGACCTCTTCCTCGTCACTATCTGGATAATCAATTCCGAGCATCTTGGAGTGCACAATGCTAGTGAGCCATCATCTGTAGCTGGCTTGAGTATACGGAGCTTGGGCCAAGTCTATCTCTTGGCGGGCGAGCTACGCAACCACCGACTGCCTACACGCACCATCACAACAACTTCGCCTTCCCGCCCACTTTGAGATATCAGGCTGCAATCCCGGCCTCGAATCGTTGGTTCTGTGGTATCCCCAGCTTCGAAAGAAAAGTCCTAAACATGAACCACCTTCCACAGGCATGGGGCCGTGTATGTCTTCCACCCGCCACCAATAGCAGTAGTACTAATGCATCACAGCCTAGAGACGATGTTTACGGTGTCTACGATCCCTCGCACTTTTCATCCGATGGCCCAAGCCAGCACACTCAGAGTCCGATTGTCACCGGTACCTCAGTACTCGCGGCCAAGTTCAAGGATGGCGTAGTCATTGCGGCGGACAACCTGGGTATGATACAACACCATAGTCTGCAGAGGATAGTCTTACTAATGCTTTTGCGCAGCTTCGTACGGTTCTCTAGCCCGTTTCACCGACGTTAGGCGTCTGCGAAAGTTCAACGATGAGGTAGTCGTGGGTTTCGGTGGCGACGTCTCGGACATGCAGTACATCGACCGCCTTCTGAACTCCCTGGACATCCGCGAAAACTACTCTTCTTCTGAGAACTCGCTCAATGCGAAGAACCTCCACACCTACCTCGCCAAAGTCATGTACAACCGCCGATCCAAGTTCGACCCACTGTGGAACCACTTGCTCATTGTCGGCATGGATGGCGAGTCGAAGCCCTTCCTCGCAAGTGCAGATCTCCTCGGTACCACATTCACGTCGCCATCGTTAGCCACAGGTTTCGGTGCACATCTCGCCCAGCCGATTCTAAGGACCATATTGCCAGACGAGGCCGCTGTGGAGAACGTCACAAAGGAGCAGGCAGTTGAGAAGATCAAGGAATGTATGAAGGTTCTCTTCTACAGGGATGCTAGGAGTATGGACAAGTACTCGATTGCAGTCGTGACCAAGGACGGGGTGGAGTTGGACGAGAACGTGAAGCTGGAGAACCAGAGCTGGGCCTTTGCAGACAGGATCAGGGGATACGGCACGCAGACTGTGTAGGTCTGTTCATGGTAGAAAGACGAACATCATGACGGAAGAAACCGCGGCCAATCAGAAGCCGAATTCTAAATGAAAGACATGAATGAATGTACCACCAACGGTCTGGCTGTGTTATTTTCTGTTATTATTCAACTGTGTTTTATGCAGTACCACTGATCTTAGCAACTGGTGTATCGCACATCCACAACTGGCGCTGATCTCTGAGCCAAGGGGCCGACGGAGAGAAAGTGGGGAAACTCCGCTGGCACGCGGGGAACTCACGACTTTGTACATCGCTGGGTACTCCGCTTACAAAGACGTACTAGGAGTGACAAATCTGCAGCGAAATCAGTATCGCTATCTTACTTGTTGCTTAGAAGGTTCTTGTTCACAGATATATATCTGCTCTATCTCTTTTTCTCCATTCCTCTTTCACAAGCATATTCACCCCCGTGCAATGTCATCTAGCTCAGCATCAAGAAAGCGAATTGTTTTCACAGGGGGCTCCGGGGTATGTACATTCACATCACTTTGCTATGATTTTTGGCATCCTAGATCTTCTTAGCATGTATAGGGCACTCAGGCTCTGACATGTGTCTTCAAGATTTCCAAGTGTACAGATACATGAGGTGACAAATCTCTTCCTATTTAGAACTCTACTGACTATGCACACCTCCTAGGTAGCAGGCCGCCATGTCATATCTGGGCTTTTGTCTCATAGCCATGAGATTCTCAATGTCGATGTGACACCATTGAATAATCCAGATGTCTACACATTAAAGGCGGACTTGACAGACGGTGCACAAGCGTTCAATAGTCTGTCTTGTCATTTCCGCGTCAGCGAACCATTCATGGAACCAGTCAAGACACCAGATGCAGTTGTGCATTTTGCTGGTATACCACAGCCGATGAGGATTCCAGATAATGAGACGTTTCGAATTAACACAATGGGCTCATACAATGTTATTGAAGCAGCCTGCAAGCTTGGAATCAAGAAGGTATAAGAGTCTTTTTGAAAGTGACCAGAAAATCGCTGATCATATGAAAAGATCATCTTGGCTTCAAGCATCACTGCTTATGGCGTTACCTATGCAGAAGGCGATATCGATTATGCACACTTCCCCATAACCGAGGACACGCCTACACAGCCCATGGATGTCTACGCCACATCGAAACTCTGTATGGAGCAAACTGCAGCGTCATTCGCTCGGCGCTTCCCAAGTGTAGATATCTATTGCCTGCGCATCTCGGCTGTCATTGAGCCTGAGAACCACGCTAAAAAGTTTGAAGCGTATCTGACAAGGCCGCAGGACTTCAAAGTCCATGCGTGGAGCTACACGGATGCGAGAGACTTGGCAGGCATTGTCCACTCTTGTTTGCAGACGAATGGACTAGGGTTTCAAGTCTTTAACGCGGTGAATGATGAGACTACGATACCAGAGTCGGAAGGAAGCATTGAAGAGTGGTTGAGAAAGGCATGTCCCGGAGTGCAGATTATCCGAAAGATGGGAGATCGGGATTCGCCTATTTGTAATAAGAAGATGAAGGACATGCTAGGATGGAAGGAGGAGTTCGGCTGGCGGAAAGTCATGAATAAGGGATAGAGGTACTGTATCTCAAGGTTATTTTGTTGAGGTCGAACCCTGGTTGCAGTAACAGACCGCAAAGTGCGCAATGTTCTTTCTGTTACGATCGCTTCGGATTTCGGTCTGTTTTGGCACCGATGTTCTTCTTTTCTTCGGTATCCCATGGATCTTTTGCTAAGATAGTCGTAAGCTCAATACAAATGTTGACATCATATCTGTCAACTTTGTTTCCACCATAAACATTGGTTTATAATGATTCATAGTCCTTACCGTTCGATACGACTGCCGAGGTTAAACTCTGTTATTAACACATTCGGCCGAAATGTATTTCAAGATGGCTTCTCGTAGTTGACCGTTGCGTAAACACGGATACGGCGGAAGGGATTGGAGACCCTTATCATTGTCCGGAGGATAATCTGCTTTGCGAAAAACTGTGGGGCAAGCATCGAACGTCTTGTAAACACGCACACCGTATTCGCGTATAGTTATTCATCGAACTTCCCTCTACTACCCCACTGGTTATTTGGGGCTAGCGCAATACAACAGCTCCCAAAGACAATCTGCTCGCGACCGTCAACTCCATACAATACAAACGGCAAGGGTTCTTGCTCCGGATAGCAGTAAATAGACATTGCCTTCACATCCCATAAATAGGTAAGTGACATCAGTATGTCAGATTAGGGTACTGTGTAAATTTAGGTACTGGGCAATGTCAGATATCAAGCCATCGGCATCAACTTCGGACGGTCGTACATTCGTCCACGCACCTGAAGCCAGGTTACCGGAATACATGTGAATATGAAAAATTCTTCAGTTCATCCGAATTGACGTACCGAATTCATGTACAAGTCTGGAGAGATCCGCATCGCTTCATCTTGAGCAGGGAGTAGTCGAGAATCCTTGACCCTCCGATCCTCCGACCCTCCACGCGGTGCTTGCAGCAATTCACACCCCGACACTGCTAAGCTCACCATGCTAATCAAAGAGCATCGCGAGAGCCAAAATGGTACTCTTTCACTCTGCATGAAATGTTATTTGTGTATTTATTGTATTGCAGTCACAAGCATAGGTTATGCCTTCGCTTCCACCTCTACGGATTTGCTTTCACCACAGACATGACGACACAACCTAGCCTGTTGGTAGAATAGGTCTCCACTAACATGCCACATGCAGCTATGCAATCACCCGCATGTGTTCCGCCCCCATACCTAAGTCCGGGCGTGCTATCCTTCGTTGCGGAGGGTCGCTCGGTCTTGTGTCCGTGAATTACGCCGCCTGCCAATTCTTAGTCCATGCACACCTCTATTATCCTTTCTTAAGTTGCCTTCAAGTACCGTCCAGTACGGGAAACATTAGTACTAGGGTTTCCCAAGAACTGATCTGCAAGTTTCCGCTCGCCTTGACGATTTGCAGCTGCTTACATCCGCTCCGTGGTATAATTAACGTTCGGTAAGGCTTGTTCATTCTAGGCACGCCTATTTAAGGCAGTCACTCCATACTGATTCGTACATCATGGCAGTGTCAAAGTTCGTCTGTTCCATACGAGTATGCTTACAATGTTGCAGTCAGTCCATGTCCAATCTTCACAATGGCAACACCAGCCTCGCCAGACCCCCCACGGGACACACAAGACTACCAAAACCAACAGACGAAAGAATCATATGAGCCAACACATCACAAGGAGACGGAAATAACAGGAGACGCATTCGCTCATGATCCAGAGAAAGGCATCGAGAGCCAATCATCAACACCATCAACACATTCAGACAAGCAAACACTGTCGAATACCATGCAGCTACAAGAAGAACAAGAACAAGACCCCAACATTGTAGACTGGGACGGGCCGGATGACCCCGATAACCCTCAAAATTGGCCTGCGAAGAAGAAATGGAGTATTGTTATCGCCCTCGGCCTCGTCACACTGATCACTCCAGTCGCATCCTCCTTCTTTGCCCCAGGCGTACCACAAGTGATGCGAATATTCCACCAGACGTCAAAGGTCCTGTCCGCATTTGTCGTCTCAGTGTACATTCTAGGCTTCGCCATCGGACCCCTAGTCATCGCGCCCATGTCCGAACTCTACGGCCGCATGCCTCTCTACCACGTCTGCGGCGTATTCTTCGTCATCTTCAACATTGCCTGTGCCGTCTCTGACTCACTGGGCATGCTCATCGCCTTCCGCTTCCTCGCCGGGTGTGCAGGCTCAGCGCCCTTGACACTCGGCGGTGGCACCATAGCAGACATGTTCCCCGTCGAGCAGCGCGCAGGCGCAATGACAATCTGGGTCATAGGTCCCCTTCTCGGTCCCGTCGTCGGTCCCATCGCGGGAGGCTTCCTCGTCGAAAACCTCGTCTGGCGCTGGGTCTACTGGATCCTGGCCATCTTCGGCGGCGCCTTCGGCATCCTCTTCCTCCTCGTCGGCCGTGAAACCCACGCCCCCATCATCCTCGCCCGCAAAACAAAATCCCTCATCAAATCAACGGGAAATCCCAATCTCCGCTCGAAACTAGCACAGGAACTTCCCCCTCGCGAAATCCTTGTCCGCGCTATCGTCCGGCCGATGAAAATGCTTCTCTTCTCCCCCATCGTCCTACTAATGTGTCTCTACATCTCCGTTAACTACGGTATTCTCTACCTCTTCTTCACAACAATCACCTACGTCTTTCAAGGCCAATATCACTTCTCCTCCGGCTCCGTGGGTCTCGCCTACCTAGGCATCGGCGTAGGCATGGTCGTCGGACTTGTGATAGTTGCCACAGTATCCGATAACTACGTCGTACAGAAGCAGCAAACAAAAGGTAAAGCGAAGCCTGAGCATCGTCTCCCGCTGACGCTGACGCTGCCCGGTGCGATTGGCCTGCCTATTGGTATCTTCGTATATGGATGGACGACGAAGTACGAAGTGCATTGGATTGTTCCTATCATTGCTATGGCGCCGGTGGGACTGGGTATTCTTACATCGATGATGAGTATTCAGACGTATCTTGTGGATGCGTTTACGCAGCATGCTGCGTCGGTTACTGCGGCCAATACAGTGCTCCGGTCACTTTTTGGGGCGTTCCTGCCGCTTGCAGGACTGCCTATGTTTGATTCGATGGGGTTGGGCTGGGGGAATGTGCTCCTGGGGCTTATTGGCGTGGTGTTTGTACCGGTGCCGGTGCTGTTTAGGTATTATGGTGAGAGAATTAGGACGAATCCCAAGTTTCAGGTGCAATTGTAGACTGAGAATTTCTTTTGGCATGTGCTGGGATGGAACATTATTATCTGGGTATTTTGGGTCAAAATGATGGATATATATATATATGTTGGGCGTACGTCAATTCAGCACGATGAAAAAAAAACAAAAACAAAAAACGAAAGTCTTGCACATTACTGTAGGAATCAATTAGGACTCGAACGAGTCCTACTGATAAGCGAAACTGATTGGTTGACACGAGCAGTCGCAGGGACGTCGTTGTCCCTACTGCTTACCGAATCGTGCGTCTGCGTCCGTGCGCGCAGGCGCTTGTAAGTACTGGACACGATGGCACATACAGAGAATCAATCCGCTTCCTCACCATAGTATTGCAGCTGCAAGTTGATTCACCCCGTGATCCCTTTATCGTGCCAACAATTTCTGTTAGCAAGGCAAAAGCCTTGATTGAGTCAAACAACTGCAGTTGCATAAAACGGAAAGAAGAAGACTAAATTTCATGTACATAGCTGCAGTGTTGAGTATTATGCTAATCTACATGGATCCGTGCGTTATATGCGCTAGCCTATGCCAAGAGTTTTCAGCACTGAACTCTTGAGGTAACACCGAGGTCTCGTTAGTTCGATACCCGATACATATCCCACCAATTGCAATAGATACAGTAGATTGGGGAACTTGAATGGATTTCGCAATCGGCTTTGTTTATTCTGAAACGTCTGATATTAACCATTTTACGAGTTTTGATAGTACGTCTGCTAGTTTAAACTTGGAACATTTGACGATTTTTTTTGGGGGGTAGGGTGGGGTGGGGTGGATATGAATTACTTGCACATGAGACAACTACTATGCTGTAGATTAAAACATATGGGACCTTAAAGAAAAAAAACATAAGGGTATCTATAAGCCACCATCAATAAAAAAAAATGGGCAAATTCCATGTTTCCCGGCCTCCCCCCCTTCCCCCCTCCCCCCTCCCCGGGGCTTTCTTCTGACTTACTATGGTGTGTTTGAGCGTAATGCAAAGAAAGGGAAAGCGCTGAAATCATGTATAAACAAAAGAAACAAACATGGCTGATAGTTACAGGATAACCAACGAGAAAAGAAAAGAAAGAAGAAACATGTACATGTGACATAGCGGTTGCTATCAATTACACAAAAGGAATAATACTAATAGTAGTAGTAGTAGTAGTAGTAGTAGTAGTAGTAGTAGTAATGGTGATAAATCAATGCCCGCTTCATGCCCGCCCGCCCATCCGCCCCCTCAATCACCCACCCCCCGCAACCTTCCCCTCTCCTGCCTCCTCGCCACCCCCCCGTCCCCTCGCATGCACCTTAAATGCATCGACCCTTGCCCCAGCCTCCCGCTGGATCTGGTGCCTAAGATGCCTAGGCGCCATTTCGCCCTCGGCCTCCAACCGATCCAACTCCTCCTCATCACTACTACTCACGGAGCTGGACCGAGAAATCTGCGTGTAAACAACGGCTTCCCCCTCTCTCTTCTTGCGCTCACGCTGCTCTTCCTTCATGGCGGCCATTTTCTCCGCGTCGCCCTGGCAGTCTAGCGTGCGGATGTGGAGGCCGGGGAAGTTTGATTCGAAGAAGGATTTGAGCTGGGGGAGGAGTGCGGCGTTGGGGCGGTAGGTGCCGGAGTCGTTGTCAATGACGAGTTCGTAGTAGGCGGGGTCTTTTTTGGGGGGTTCGTCGGGGGGTCCGCCTTCGATGTCGTGAGGGGGGTGGGAAGGATTGTTTCCGCCTTCGTCGGGCGGGCGGCGGTCCTTGTGTTTGAGGCGGCGGATGAAGAATTCGCCGGAGAAGGCGATATAGGGCGCGACATCGCTGTGCATGGTGTGCTTGCTGAGCATGTCGATGCCGAATTCTTTGCCGGTTTCGGTGAAGCGGAAGAGGGCGTCGAGGGTGAGGACGTAGGTGAAGATACGGCCACCTTGGTCGTAGTGGACGAGTTCCAGGAATTGTTGTGTAAATTTCTTGCAGGGCTCGTGGATTACTTGGAATTCCGTGGCGTGGTCAAAGTTGTAGACGCGTGCGTGTTGGTGGTGCAGTGCTTTGGAGAGGATGTAGCCCCGAGCGCCCTTTGCAGTAAACATGCTCTTGACGAAAGGCTTAAACTCGACAAAGCGGTGGTACATTGCCTCGGGCACAGGGCCACGCAACTGCATCTGGTTCGATTGGAAATTGTACTTTTGCGGTTTTTGCTTGCCAGTTCGCCGCGACACTTCGCCATCGTCGTTGGGTTCCTTCTGGCCCAGCAGGCGTCCGAGTAGTGGCGAGTAATGCCGTATCCAGAACTGCGGCCCTACTGTGTATGTACGTCCTCCATTCTCGTCTTGTGTTCTGCCCAGTACCTCTACGCTGACGTTGAGTGTTCCGCTCATGTGATGCACCTTTCCGAAGCAAACTGCGACGGCGCGCAGCGCATACGCTCTCTTGCTGACCATGCGCTTCCTGATGGAATACGTCTGGTCATGTATGCCTGGCCAGTTCTCGCTTATCGAAGGAACGACGACATGGACGTTGCCGAGGCGATCGTCGTGGTCTGCGGGGTCCTCGTCATAGATGCGGCATTTGAAGTTGAAGCCCGACGCCGGTACGTTGGCGACTATCCATTCATAGTTCCATACTGGATCGGTGCTCTGGCGCACTGTATGCGTGCGCATGGTCAGAGGCGGGTCCTCCTTGTGTCGTGTTGGCAGGCTGGTGATGAGCTGGGCGACGATGAAGGGATCGGCCGAGAGCGTGTTGATGTCGGCTAGAGGGAGGTTGTTGGCGCGGTGCAGCGTAAACTTGACCGTGTATCCAGGCGGGGCGCGCGGTACCGGCGTGTCGTCGAAGCCTCCCTCGGGTCCCTTCTTCTTACTGCCGGCCGTATCCGTCTTCTGCGGCTTTGGGTACTCGACATTGGCGCCATTCGTAGACTCCTCCTTTTCCACTGCTGCGTGCGCCTGTCCATTCGGGACGCCCTGTGACGCCGATTCCTTCTCTTCTGGCATGCTTGTGACACGCGACGGCGCGTCCAGCCGCAAAGTCGACGAGGGCGTGCGGGCTTGGACGGTGGGCGCGTTTCGGCGCAACGGGGCTGGGGGGAGCGCAAAGGGGACGGGCTAAAAATTAAGTGCTGATTCCAGTAGTCACGGTGTCATTGAGTGCGGCTACGGCATGGTGTATGTAGGGGGAGAGATACCGCGCAAGCCCGGGTAAGGTATACAGTAAGACTGAAGAACGCGCAATCCAAGGCAGGCGCAGCGGGCGGGCGAGTGTTGATCGCCAGTGGAACGCTCCGGCCCTGCCAGAAAACAAGCTCTGCTAAGCCTCGGGACTAAACAGCCGACGGTTAGAGCGGCCAAGCACGGTAAGCCAATCCTACGTCGATTCTGCACCGGATGGAGGTCCTATTTGCCCGTCTAACATGCAAACTCATCTACTACTGTCTAGTCCCCTCTTCTTGGCCCCGCCCAACAGGGAAAACTACTTCCATGTGACATGCGGGAGTAGAAAAGCCACACCACCTGCACCTGCACTCGAGGGGCCATGCTGACGTCACTTGCTGTCCTCGGATACCGGCTCGTCTCTGCTTCCGCAGAGCCACGTGGATAGCCGGTCGTAGTATTAGAGCCGATGGATAGTACTTTATAAATGTAGCATCAAAATTAACGTCTGGGATGGGCGAATCGCTCACAGTGCCAAGACCCCACCAACTTTGACCATACTACCATTATTACACACGATGCTACAACACTGCAACGTGCAAAACACTTTGGAAGAATCTCGAATACAGCTTGCAATACTAGCTGTTCAAAAATACGCGACACTTAGCCAGCGACGTGCTGCGGCACTGTATAACGTTTCCCAAAGAACTCTTAGTGATCGGCTTGCTGGAATCTCTTCTCGACAAGATATCCAGCCCAAACCAATGAGACTCCTTGTAACAGAAGAGAAGAAGCTTTGTGACCATGTTCTGGACCTTGACTGGCGAGGATTTCCAGTACGCTACTCTACTGTCAAAGTTCTTGCTAATTCTTTGCTAGCTGCTCGTAACTATAAGTCCATTAGCTAAAACTAGGCTAAGTCCTTTATAAAGCGCTGTTTAGAGCTTTACACAAAATTTGATCCAAAGTACGATTACAAGAGAGCCCTTTATGAAGATCCTGAGCTTGTGCAGCGCTAGTTCCGCCCTGTTGTTACACAGGGTTTGGATCTATACTTCTCTGTACAGGTCCTTACTAGGTCCTGTGAGCTTTACGCTAGTGTTCCGTAAGTGTTGTCTGGCGACTTGTAGTAGAAAGGAACTATGGATGTAACCAAAGGTAAAGACAATCAACTCTATGCTCGGTAGAACAACAATGTGATAATCTTGTTAAGTGAAGTAACTAGTAAGAAAGTACGATTTGAGTTGCCCACAACGAGAGTAACAATGAAATCCATCCATCCTTATATCCTCATTGCTTCCAGTCCTGCCATCCCTGGGATGTTAGTGATGGCTCGTCTTGGCGGGATAACACATCACGTGACTTTGTTTGCCCCACGTTGATCATTACCTTCTGATGCAGACCTCCAGAGGCTCTGGTCTCCGACTGTGCCTCTTCCGATTCTTTGTCCGGCGCCGAGGAGATGATCTTTTTTTGTTACTTGTAGTATTGTGCACCTGTAAGCAAGATATAGAATTTAATTCTAAGTGAAACAGCCTATTATGATCTCTACTTGTTATTATGGTTGAGGGTCTGTCTGGTTTCGCCGGTAGCGGTTGTATTCGTAAATTACATAGAAATTAATAAGCAAACTGCGAAAAGATTAGCGTCAGTAGTAACATAGTTTAATCAAGTTTTTTGCAACACCAAACTTACTGTACAACCATGGCCAATACCAGTCAATTCTCACAGCCCAACCCAGCCTCTACCACTAAGCTCGCAGGCTCGCAATTAGTGTCAATATGGAGCTGTGTAACTACTGCGAAGCCCGCAATCACGGTAATCAGGGCGGTAAGCGATTGACGCTAAGTTTCAGTTACCATGGTGGATTTTTGGTATGACCCCGCGGTATGTAAAAAAGCCCTATCTGCCGTATAAAATACCGTTTATTAACATTCCATAAGGTCACGGGATTGCTACCGGAGCCCTTCAGCTCCAGTTGGATTTTGGGCCTCCGGTTGAAGGATTTCCGGCGATTTTCCTATTTCCAGCAGGCGGTGTGAAGGTCAAAAAGTAAAAACGCCATTAAATATCCAACCGCAACTGAAACCAGAGACCTCCCTTCCGTTCCAGTTGAGTCCACTGAGAAATCACCTAAATAGGTTTAGAGCTCCTGTTGAGCTGGCTCAATTGCAACCACAACCAGTGAAACCAGACAGGCCCTGAGTTGTAACAGTCACATAACAATTGTGAAATTGGTAGGGTCTTGGCACTGTGAGCGGTTCGCCCATCCCAGATATTATTCATTTCTTTTCTTGTAAATAAGAGTGAAGAGTCATAATCCACCATGTCCACCTCAAGAGCCATCAGCTACCCCTTACCCTATCATAGTGCATCTATTGCAATCAACCAAGAAGAAGTCTTCCCTAATAGCAAAACCAACGCCGACGCCATGCTCGCTACTAAATGCTCATATTCCTCACAAGGAAAAAAAGGGGGTATCGTTACAACGAGCAACGCCAGTAAGAGGCGCTCATTCACCAGGCCATAAGTCTCCAGATATTGTTCTTCTCCTGTAGCGTCGACCGCTTAGGCAGCATGCATGGTGATCTGCTTGCCCTTCATTGACTTCCACTCCACAAACGCGGCACCAAAAATCGAGACTGCTCCGCAGGCAACCGACACGTAGAAGGTCTGGGTAAGCGTCTTGTTGTATGCTGAAAGCACGCCAGAAAGGAAATCAGGGTCAATAGCGTGCTTGAGCTCAGTTGCACCGGTGCGAAGTACGATACTGGCATCGAGGTCAGGCACAATGCTGGCCAGGTTCTTGATGAGCTGGTTGGTGAAGACGTTTTGGCCAACAGAGATAAAGAGAGCGCCACCAAGAGTCTGGAAGAACATCATGGTAGCCGTACCAATGGGAACGTCTTCTGCGGGAAGCGCTGTCTGAACAGCAACCAGGATCTGCTGCATACCGAAACCGACACCGGCACCGAAGATGAACTGGTAGCCAATCCATTGCGGAGAACCACTATCAACTTCCATCGATGAGAGCAGACCAGCGCCGATGGCCATGAGGACTGACGAGAGGAGCATGAACGGCGTGTAGTAACCAATGGCAGTGACAGCGCCGCCAGCTATCATCGAGATGATGACGAGACCGAGGATAGCGGGGAGGTTCATGATTCCAGACTTGGTTGCCGAAGCCCCCTTGATGGCCTGGAACCAGATGGGCAGATAGTAGACCATGACGAAGAAGCTGGCGCCCAGCATGGCACCGAACAGTGCAGATCCCCACACGTTGCGGTTCAGGAAGACGCGAGGAGGAACCGTAGCATCTTCCTGCCTCCACCACTGGATAGCAAGGAAGCCGCATGTGAGGAGAACAAAGAGGACCAGTAGCGCAATGATGCGGCCGTTCTTCCACTCGTACTTGCTGCCACCCCACTGGAGAGCGAGCAACAAGCAAATAATGGCGGGCAAGAAGCAAGCTGTTCCGGGGAGATCGAACTTCTGAATCTGCTCACGCCATGTAGCCTGGACCTTTCCACCGCGGCGGGTAACCTGGAAGAAGGGGATGATAAAGGCTGCCGTGATGGCACCAAAGGGAAGGTTGATGTAGAAACACATTCTCCAGTTGACGTGATCAGTAAAGGCACCGCCCATCAGCGGGCCAGCAACGGATGCGATACCATACATTCCTCCGATAACACCCATGTACGTAGGACGCTGGCGCAGCGGTACGGTCACCGAGATGATCAGGATGGCTCCTGAGAAGATACCAGCGGCACCAACACCAGCAATGGCACGTCCAATGATGAGCGCCGTCGAGTTTGGCGCAACAGCGCAGATGAGCGAGCCGAATTCGAAGATAGCCAAGGCAGTCAGGTAGATCCACTTGATCGAGTAGTAGGTATAGAATTTACCGTACATGAGCTGAGTCGCGCACGTGGTGAGGAGGTACGACGATCCATACCAGCCAACATCATTCAGGGCCTTGAACTGGTCCGTAATGCGAGGGATGGCTGTTGCGATGATGGTGTTGTCCTACATGTGCGTGTTAGCTGACGTTGATGAGATTGATCGGCTGCCGGTTTCATATGCGTAAGTGGCGTCGATCACCGTTGTGTACCAAAGTAGTGGAACCAAGGGGCTAACGGGTATTACACGAGACTTACCAGGGCCATGCAAAAGACGCTCAAACACAACGCCACGGTGATGGCGGCCAGCTTCCATTTGGTCGGGTATTCGAAGTCGTCCTCGTCATTGTTTTCTGCTGTTGGGCTGGCTACCGAGCTAGGTCGCGAACTCTTCTCTCCAATACCGGTAATGGGGGCTGCGGCGTCGACAGCCACTGTTGATGCAGGAAGAACAGTTTCCACAGCACCCTTGTTCTCGTTGCCTGTGGTGTTTTGGACGCTAGGCGTGGCCGTCTTTTCAGAGTCCGCCATACTGGATGGACGGAGGTTGTCGTTTGTGTTGCTCATGTGGGAAAGAGCAGAGAGGTATGTGCACTTTTATTAGTTGTTTGCGCAAGTAAGTCTGACTGTGCACGCAAGAGGTAGTAAACAAAAGGGCGTGGTGTATTAGGCAAGAGCGGGAAGAGGATGGAAGGGGACAGCCTCTAGTTATACCGACGACTCGCTACGGGGCTGAAGGAAAAAAAGGAGTCATGATACATTCCCCCAGAAGTGGATTTTCCAAATGGTAGGAGCCCCGGGACGGGTTCCATTCTCGTACCGTCCAGAGTCGTGCGGACCTCGTTTGCGAAAGGCCTAGAATGGGCCTAGTGAACGGAGTTTAGAAGCTGCCTAGAGTGCCTCAGCAAACGCCTTCGGTTACATTGCGGCGAAATTCGTCCGGCGCGCGTTGACAGCTATGGTTTCGCTGCCTGATCGCAAGCCACATGGCGCAATCGTTGTTCCGCGGATGCATGGCTGGTGCTGATGGCCTTGCAGATTACACTCTGAATCCATCGCCAGGGGGCTATTTGCTCAGCTACTGGCGAGTTGAAAGGCTATGTGTACGAGTGGAGGCGATCAAGAGAAGGCTCTCGCTGGCACATCGATCGTGCGGCCTTGTCTGTCTCCATTTGCATTAAGCGTTTCGTTTGGGTCGTGGGCCGGAGCGTGCGCGCCCTGTAAGCGTCCACGCTACCGGTCAAG
This sequence comes from Bipolaris cookei, assembly GCA_002286855.1. Lineage (NCBI taxonomy): Eukaryota > Fungi > Ascomycota > Dothideomycetes > Pleosporales > Pleosporaceae > Bipolaris > Bipolaris cookei. Next base: position 1,187,347 of record NRSV01000001.1, read on the forward strand.
CATGCTGAAGGTTCCAAGCTTTTCTCTTCTTCTTACTCTTGGTGCTAGTAGTAGTATGCTGACATCATTCTCTAACCTTCTCACAACAACACCAACAGCACCAACAGGCCCCCCTTCGCGTTGCACATGCATGCAAAGCCATGCCCATTATTTGAGTGACGCGAAGCAGATCCGCTGCGGTGTACCAACCCAAACAGCGGGCACGCGCAAAAAAAAAATGGGTGCCTAAGATAACAGAGAGCGCTTTGCTAAACCATAAAAGATGAATGACTCGTCCTTTTACGCCCAGTGGACCCCATAATCCCACAAGGGCTGCTTCCTGCGCCTTGATTGGAAAGGGAGCTGGCTTGGCAGAGGATGTCGGAGGTCGGGGTGGAATTGCGCTCCGCCCCCGTTATGCGACGAGAACGAGACGGAATGCACAGGCTCGACTCATTTCTGATCATCCTCATATAGCCGTCCCGTCACACAGCCATTTCGTTACATTAACCGTTACCCGCGTGTTGGTGCTAAAAAAGAAAAAGAAACTAAACTGGCTCCAGCGGTGAGAACTTGATAACGGCTCAGTTTTTCTTGCAGAAGAAGATCTTTATGCTTCAGCTATGTGCTACATTACACATTGTGTACATGCTACCGTGTACCTCATCTAGTACACACAATTCATACTACTCTACCAACGCACTCTGCCGTCGCATCACAGTGAGCCGATGGATACATAACATGACGCATGAATAGTTGCAGCCCCGGCGCATGCCAATATCTCTTGGACATGCAAGCATTGATTGAACAGAGTGACAAGTTGAATTTGGCACTGTGTCATCGATCTCGGAGTCGGATCTTACTACGTCTGCGGGCAACCAGGGCCCCTTGTTAACGCCGAGAGACGGAGATAAGGCTTGACCACGACATACCATCCCTCTTGGCAACTTAATCTTCTTTAATTATCTACGTACGTATCAATGCACGTTTTGCTGTATCCAGTACCACATCTTCCCCAGATATTCTTCGTCCAGCGGTTTGACATCACTCAACGCCGGTACCTTCTTGCTTGTATTCGTCATAGAGAACTGCGGTCGGGTCCCTGCTTCGGCGACTTCACCACCATATGACGCCTTCCACAGGCCCAAGAGCTTCAAGGCAGAATGTTCAAATCCCCCAGACTCCTCTAGTCGCTTCACCCATTCCTTTGACGTAACAATGTCAAAGTTTTCCCACTTCTGCAGCCACTCCAACATCTGGCGCCACGTCGGTTTTTGGTGTGGGTTCAACACATGGTAGACTGGCATTGAGTCACTTCCGTCAAGCGTGTCGCGCGTTTCCAAAAACGCTCTTGCAGCAACATCCACAGGCAGCCAGTCCAAGGGCTCATCCCCTAAGTCGGGAAGGCAGTTGATCAGCCTTGCCGTGCTCAGCATCATAGGCCAAGCCTCCTTTGTATTCCACACCCCTGTAGTCGAGTCACCAGTGAGCTGACCAACACGCACAATTGCGATACGTCCCTGAAGCACTGTTTGCTCGTGTGCTCGGAGACAGATGTGCTCAGCCACCCATTTGGAACGAGAATAGCCCAGGGATGGTGCCGGAGAGGGCCTGAAGCTAAGCGTTTCGGGTAGTTTGCCTGTGCTATCTAGAGAGCTATTCATAACGGCCGCGGTAGAAGAACAGTACAAAAAGCAAGGAGGCTGCGAGCGCTGAGATTTCAAGGCAAGGTTGAGAAGATTTCGCACCCCAGAGATGTTGTCTTTCTCGAAGCTCCGCAATTTGAGACGGAAGTTGACGGTCCATGCAACATGAACAATCAAAGTTGCTTTCTTCGCGAGATGGCCGTATGTCTCATCGTCTAGTCCTAGATTTTCTTCGCCTAGCTGTGCTGGTACTACTTTGATCTTAGTATTCGAGGCATCAGGAGGACCCAGGTCAATCAGTCTGCGCTGCTGCAGTGCTTTGTTCACGCGTTCTCTCGCTGCTGTTTCGTCTGCTCCTCTGACAAGACAGTATACTGCTGTGACCGTTGGTGTTTTCTGTAGTAGACTTAGAATGTGCGCACCCAGCGCCCCAGTGGCCCCAGTCAGCACTACAATATCACCGCCTTGACCCGCCTCGGGCAGTCCATTGGCAGATACATCGGAGGTTGGCCTTTCAAACGAGCCATACCGCTCTACCATGTCTAACATTAGTTTCTCTTCGTCTTCCTCTCCCACCTCGTTTTCCCCATGTCTCTTTCGCAACACATAGTCTGTTAGTCGCCGAATCGAACCGCAATCTTCTACCACACTCATTGGTAGCTGTCCCTCGATATTCGGGATCAATCGTCTTAAACGCGTTCTTAATTGCATACACGCAATGGAATCAACACCATAAGAGAACAGATCCATATCCTCTGTGAGCTGTCCAGATTGTCCCGTCAAGCTCTGAATCAGACCAGTCAAGTGCTGAGGCAAATCTTCATCGGTCACCTGGGGGGCAGAGTCGGAATCCTGCGCGATGTATGCCTGATTGATGACTTTTTGGAACCGTTCCTCGGCAGCCCTTCGAATTGTGGTGCCCTTGCTACTTTTCTCGAGTGGTTGGTCTTGATAAGGGATAGGAATCAGCATATCGAAAGGTATTCGGGCATGATCCTGGCTTTCTCTGTTCAACTTTGCGACTTGCTCCCTTATAGAGTTGAGTAATTCGTCGTCTGTCATCTCACGGGCTTGTTTGGACCGTAAGAGCAGTGCACCTGGAAAGGGCCGGTTGTTGCCAAAGATGAGGACATCATCTAGGTTAGGGGATGTTGCAAGAGCATCCTCCAGTGGGGCCGGGTCGAATTTCTTTCCTGTGATGAGAGCAAGTTGGGAATCTGCTCGTGAATGATACAGCCAAGCGTCCTTGATTGTAGGATGAGGTGCAAACAAATCGGCAGTGGCGAATGATCCATCAGGTCGATTCTGCTTTGCCTGAGTAGAGATTAGCAACCAGCTACATGTTATGCGTGAAGTTGTGGGCGATACCATGTGTGGCCACCCAGGTTTAATGACAAGTTCAGCCAGACCGTTCTGGCGCTCTTCAAACTCTACCAATTTTGGTGAGTTGTAGTTTCTCAAATACTGCCAATCTTGGTCTACAAAGGATTCACGATACGATGACAAGATAAAGCCGCACTCTGCACTTCCAAACCGTGAAATGAGATTGACTTTTTTCCTGACCAGACGATCACCCACTTCAGTTGGCAAGGCTGCGCCCCCAACACCTACAATGTCCATTTCTTGGAGCAGCTCCAGCCCTCGCTCATCAGCCTCCATCATCTGAAGCACATAAGGAACTGATGAGAAGTACTTAACCTTGGGAAGTCCTTCTGTCTTTGCATATACTTTGGCCACATGCAGACAACTACAAATGTTGCGTGCTGTAATAGGCACATCTTTGCCTGGGAAAAGCCAAATCAAGGCATCACTTGTCCAGCATCTAAACAAATCTGCGATACCTCCATGGTAGAGTGGCGTCGTAGTGAATGAAGCCACGGCCGGTATCTTGGGGAGATGCGGAAGCACGCCAATGGCTGCGCGATGTGATTGAGGGATGGGCTTTGGGAGGCCAGACGAGGTTCCAGAAGTGTGATGCAGATATGCAACTGCTCCCTGATCGACATGCAGTGGTTCAACGCTATCCTCGAATTGTTCTTGAATAACCTGCCAAATGTCTTCCGAAGCACTTATTGGGAGCGGCTTTGTTTCCAAAGCAGACAGTCCTTGCTCTTTTGCTAGTTCCTCCGACTGATCCGCTCGCTCAGCATGGGCCTCGTCGTAAAGGAGGACTGACACCTGACACGAGGTACAAAGATGGAATATTGCAGCCGGCTGACATTGGGGGGCTACGAGTAAGACGGAATGTCCCAGCTTGATCAAGCCTAGCCAAGTGAAGAGGAATTCAGGAGAGCTATGGCACAGTAGAGCAACAGTCTGTGGTTCTCGTGAGGGGCCAAGAGCAACTGCAAGGCGTGAGGCGAAGACACCAACACTGTGTTCAACGTCTGCAAAGGTGAGAACCTTGAAACTCCACTCTTGTTGATCTAGTTCGGGGACGGGGAAGCCAACGGCAGGGAGTAAGGGGTGGTTCTGGGATTGCTGACGAATATATTCGCTAATATTTCGGTACGACTTCGGGATGGTGTTTAGGGCAGCCGCTTGGCCCAGGGTGCAGACAAAGTAGTTGTTTTGCATTGCAAAAATAGCGGCCAGTAGGCGGAGAGATTGTTGTAGATGGTTCCAGTGTCGATGCGCCAGCCGGAGAGTGCATAGGAATGTGTGTAAACCTGCACCAGTTTGAGGTGAACAACAGACCAAGTTTGAGTCGTGACATCATCTCGGCCGACAAGGCAGGAGCGATCCTGCAGCCGGTGCTCATGGGAAAAGCCCGTATGAGCACTTGGCATAATAATACGAGCCCCAGGTATAGCGGGGGTGTACTCAAAGGGTAGAACACGAAACGTAGGGAACAAAGTGTTGGCTACAAAAACAAAAAGCAGTGTACTATGTGAGAGACTGCAACGCCGCATGGTGGTGGTGGTGGTGGTGGTGGTGGTAGTAATGATGATGGTGTATGCACGAGCCATACGTTCGACGAGCTGTCAGTGGTGGCCGTGTACGTGTGCTGATTTTTTCCATTGGTTGTTTTTCTAGCACCCTAAATACACCCTCGAGTACTACTGCGGCCGAAAGAAGGGATGGTTGCTTTGACTGATGTCGGGTTCGTAGGGATTCCGCTGCGTGGAGCACAGAGCCCCACCCGTACGATCACTCCACATGGGCTTATCTCACACGACAGGCGTGAAGTGATTCGTCGTGCGGGCATACCCATTGTTTGCAGGCAAAGGCATCGAATACTGGGTGGCTGGCGCATCGGCAGCAGTGAGGGGAGATGGAGTGCCGTCGCGCCACGATCCAGCCACGTAACCGGCTGGCGAGGAATGCATGCGTTACGAGAGACTACTGCGGTTCTGGGGTAATGCTATACAGCCGCATCCAATGGGTGCATGTGGACGCGCACTATCACTGCCACACCCCACAGTCACCGCCTCGGGGTTGCGTATGCTACACCTGGATACGCGGGAATGTGGAAGTAGGTACGTGCCGTTCCTTATCTGGACGAGTGGCATTCCCCGTGCTGGCATCATGGGCTGCAGTGCTTGGCGCAGAGGATCCGCAGCGTGTGGAGATGAACCCTCAGTCGGTGTACAGAGACATGGCCATGGCTCGACAACAGCAACAACAACAAGAGTAACAAAACAGCATGCGTCCTTGATGGCCAATCTGGAGCGCGGCGTGTGATTGGGCGGGTGGAACGCGTAGTGCATCCTGCTTCTGCGCGGGCCGAGGGAGGATATGCAAGCGGCTCAGCAAGGATGCCAATGCGCTATTCATGCTAAGCCTGGCTGGCGGCAACTGGTTCAAGCGACGTCGGTCCACCCAGGTAGGCAAGTAACAGCAGCGTTACGGGCAGGCTCCCGCAGCCATGCATCTTGCCTGTGGCTTGGTGTTTTGCCTGCCCGTCTCTGCTGCCACTGTCGGCCGCCCAAAGTGAAACAGCGCATCATCGGGCCTGACTCGACGTGGCAGGCGTCCCGGTTCTTTTTGTATTTGGCAGTGTGCTTGTGTGGTGCAGGCGCGGAGCTCGGGTGTGTCGATAATAGATGGGGTTTGCACGGCGGATGCAAAGCACGGCCACTGTGCAGGGATGCAGCGAGCCATTGATTCCCCGTCCCCAACCAAGCAGCGCAACGCACTTGGGCCGGTGCGGCATGGCACCGTCAGATAGATGCATCTTGGGGCCTTGGAAGCGTCAGGAAGTACTTGACAATGGCAGACAGCCGGTTGAGCGGGGTCGCCTTGGTCCAGCCTGCAGGCGCATATCCGAAGCGTGGCGGGTTTGGCGACTGGCGACACCTGAAACCAACGCCGCCATGTAGTACACACGTCGTCACCACGCCCGACGCGCAAAGCCGCCGTCTGCCTCATGGCGATGGCTGCAAAGGACAGCCGGAGCGGCGAGGGCGAGGGCGAGGGCAGCCGGCAGGGCCCCAATGCCCCATGTGTGCGTACTAAATGAGCAATTTCCTGGCGCGCAAAAGGGCAACTGGCGAAAGATGCCCAGGTTGACTTTCCGCCGCGTCAGAGCGTATCTTGAAAACAATGGCCCTAGCTTGTAGTGGGCAAGCACGGCCGACTAGCCGTCTTCCTCCAGCCCGTGCGTTAGAGCATATATTCCTGCTCCCCCCAGCAACAACACCCGCCTCTGTTATCCGTTCCACCGAACCAGCATCATACATCCCGCTGTAAGTCCTGTCCCTGTCGCCACCCAGCTCCGGCAATCCACGCTGCGCACATTGCCTGCGCAATTGCTGCTGTACAGTGCCTCCCCATCCTGCTCTACTCACTCCTATCCATCTGCCGGCCATCCGCTGACGCTGCTCAATCTCAGGCATTAATACTCTTGCTCCCATATATAAAAATGCGCTCCTCCACCTTCATCGCCGCCGCCTCGGCTCTTGCCGGCCTCGTGTCCGCGCAAAACACCACCTTCAACACTCCCATCCAGTGCTGCTCCGTCTCCGCCAGCTCGGTCGACCAGGACGACAGGCAGTCATGGTGCCAAGCCAACCAAAACACCTGTGTTGAGCTTTGCGGTGGTCGTGGCTCGCTTGCCAGCAACGGCAACCAGTGCGATACTGTATGTCGCGTGTCACGCCATGCGCGTACCAAATGCTAACACGCGTGCAGACCACTCTCGAGTACTCTTGCAAGTGCCGTAACGGTACCGATGTCACCAGCGTCATGGACCAGTACCAGCAGACTGTCCCCGGCCAAATGTGCCTTGTCTGGTACAGCAACTGTATCTCTGCCTCTGGCACTGACGCGACTGCTCAATTCGAGTGTGAGCAGGCTCGCTCCAGCCTGTGCGGCAACAAGACCATCGAGCAGGCCACCGAAGCCGGCAACTCTGGTTCCGGATCCTCCTCCGCCTCGTCGAGCCCTTCTGCCACTAGCAGCGGCTCGCCCGCCTCGACTGGAGCTTCCTCCTCTGGCAGCGCTGCCTCCAGCACTCCTACCACCGGCGCTGCTGCCAACCTTGCCTTTTACGGCACCACTGCTCTCGCCGGTGGCCTCTTTGCACTCTTCGGAATGGCCTTGTAAATCAACAACAGGACACTAAAAGGGTCGCGGGCCGGTCCCTGTTGGACGGTGACGAGATGGCCTTGCGTTACTGCTATCAGCATAACCATGTGGGGACATTCGCTGAAGAAGGATCATCTTCATCAGCGTGTTAGCGTTGGCGTTTTATGGCTTTGGCTGTTTATCTTTGTGCATTTTCTTGTTCATCACTGCTGATGGTGGTTGCGGTCGCTTGAGGAGGATAATTAATGCGATGTTATGAAGCAACACACGACTTGTAATACCCAATACTACCAATACTGCCACTTGTACATTGTGCCCCACGGCGCCCCCATGTTGCACCTGTGCTCTCGTATGCCGTCGTCTGGTGATGCTTGTCGTCGGGACTTTGTCGTTGGCCGGCTGTCTCTGCTCGAATGCAATTGGTCGTCGGCCATGCATATTCTGCTGATCAGCAAACGCCGCAGGTCCGACGCTGCAGATCCCATGACGCAAAGCTACCGAATTTCTCTCTAGCCCATCGACATCCGCATCCGTTTAAGCAGATCCATACCCACGCTCGACGACCTGCTGCCAAGTCCAGTTCCACTGTCAAAACGCCCTGACCGCCAGCCTTGGGACTTGGGTCATAGCAATTGAAGCTTTCGGCAACGCCGCATCACAAGCTGCCGAGGTCAGTCTGTCTCTTATCGCCCCAGCTCGTATGCTGTTGTGATATTTAAGCTGCTGTGCAGCTGAAAACTTGTCTCCTCTTTCATACTGACTGTACAAAGACATCATAGGAACCCGCAAAAGTGGCCCTTTGTAAATTTAGGAAGCCATTGTCGCTTGCCTCGCGCTTGCCTCTCCACGTCACCCCTCGTTGTCTGCAAATCCCATATAAACCCATAGTCGTGCCAGATAGCGTCTTACACAACCACCATCTGCACCAAGCGAGACACGGATATACAAAAATGGCATCTCTCGGTGTCGGTCGCAAGCACAAAGTCACGGTGGTCGGCTCCGGCAACTGGTACGTACATAGCATGTGAAGATGCTTAGCTATGCTTTGAAGCTATGCAAGATGACTCGATAGCGGGGGGGCATTGACTGACTGATAGTATAGGGGCACCACCATGGCTAAACTTGTCGCCGAGAACGTCAAGGAGCACCCTTCGCTGTTTGAAGAAATAGTGCAGATGTGGGTGTTTGAGGAGGAGTACACAGTTCCAAAGGATTCGCGTCACTACAGCGGCTCTGATCAGCCTGAAAAGCTTTCCCAGCTCATCAACAGGGTCCATGAGAACGTCAAGTACCTCCCAAACATCACGCTGCCACCCAACGTCATTGCCAACCCCGATCTCCCCGACTCGTGCAAGGAGTCTACGATTCTCATATTTGTGCTGCCCCACCAATTCATCGCGCGTTCATGCCAGCAACTGGTCGGAAAGATTCTCCCCTATGCGCGAGCCATCTGCTGCACAAAGGGTGTGGATGTCAGCGAGAAAGGCATTCGTTTGATGTCGGAGACGATTGGCATGACGCTCAACATCTACTGCGGCGCTTTGTCGGGTGCGAACATTGCATCTGAGATTGCCCAGGAGAAGTATTCTGAGACTACGGTGGCATACGACCCGCCGCCGCTAGACTCACGCCATCCCACCCCAAGTGGCTCGCCCAATGCTTCTCAGGTTGACCTCACTGCTCACGTCGACCTGATTGACCCTAGCAAGTCAAAGCCCAGCAAGCGCTCTGCGCATCTGACTGCTCTTCCCAACGAGTACCCACCTCTGTCGCACGAAAACGTCCGCAAGCTCTTCCACCGCCCCTATTTCCATGTACACATTGTCAACGACGTCGCGGGTGTCTCACTCGGTGGCGCTCTGAAGAACATCATCGCTCTTGCAGCAGGCTTTGTGGACGGTCTGGGATGGGGCGACAACGCCAAAGCTGCCGTCATGCGTGTTGGCATCCTGGAAATGGTCAGGTTCGGCAAGGCCTTTTTCGGAGAGAGTGCGCGCACTAGCACATTCACCGAGGAAAGCTGTGGTGTTGCTGACGTTGTGACATCGTGCATGGGTGGGCGAAACTTTCGTTGCGCAAAGATGGCTGTCCAGCGTGGCAAGCCCATTGACGAGATTGAGCAGACGGAGCTTAATGGGCAGAAGCTGCAGGGTACCAGCACTGCCTATGAGGTTAATGAGTTCCTGAAGGCCCAGGGCATGGAGGACGACTTTCCCCTATTCACTGCCGTCTACAATATTCTCGAGGGCAAGAACAAGCCTGAGGATATCCCTCAGCTCATTGAGAAGAAGCCGTAAACTGAGCAATATTTCAATTAGGAGGATGATAGCCGAAGCCAACACGTACGACTCGATGATTCCATTCAGATGCGAATACCCCTTAAGGTAGAATATTATCTCTGTTGCATGATTATGATTACAAATCATATGGTGCAAGCCTCTGTGAGATGCCGCGGCAATGCACTTGTGCCTGATTACTTTGCAGCGGATACTTTTCAAAGCAATACCAAGTTGATAGGCACGCATACTTACTTATAGGCGACACGGAGATACAACCGAGCGACATGCTGACATCGGTACGGGCGCCGGACTTAAGACAACGCTGTACTAGTCTTGGCAAGATCGACATCCTAAGCTTAGTCCGCGGATGGGTAGTTCCATGCCAGGATGCATGCAAGTCCATCTATGTGTGTACTGCAGAGTACTCTAGAAACATCGGCTCGGGAATACATGGAGGGGTACCGTACATCCCACATTTCAAACATACAGTCGTCATGTCAAGCCAGGCACATTTGTCAGTTTTACCACTCGGCCCACATTATACGGGTGTACAGTGACTCGTGTCTACTCCGAATATGCAGGGACACTTTAGTGGGGAACATTCATTATCCTTTTTTTGCCTGCAGCGGTGAGATTAATTAGTAATGCAAGAAAAAGTTGGACCTCCAACGTTTGACTTGCGTGCGAGGTCGGTGAGAAGAGTGGGTGCACCTCGCAATTTAGCTCCTCGGCAAGGCATGTTAATCATTGAGCCAATCTGCGCATGACGACATGGCTTGCTTATCTCCGTTACCTCTTGCTGTGTAATGTGGAAATTTTGGTCAGAGATGCCCTGGTTGGGCATATAGCTTCTTTGGTCAACACTGCGCCTGCAGTGTACACAGTTTTGTCAGCACTCTTCATCTACAAGTGTACTTATGACCACGCCTCTATTTGGTCACTTTGGCGGCATCACTGCAACCCTTTTTCCCCACCTTCATTTGGTCCAGCGGTTTGATACCCAATCCCTTTCATTACAGGCCTGAAAATGTGGGGATCATCTATTCCACCCTCGGAACGAGACAATCGTCGTAATCCATGGCATGACGATGATTATCTTCGTAGTGGGAGAGAAGAAACAGTGACTCCTGGTAGTCAAAGCGACGAGAGCCCCGATAGTGGGCGTCTTGAGCGAGCGGGAACATGGGGCGAGCGCGACGCCGGAAAGCTCGACTCGAAAACTGCAGCAGAAGATCTCGAGGTGCTCCGAGGAGAACTTGCTTCATTGTCCAGGTCACGATCACGCGGAGCCCAATCGCTTCGATCAGATGCTTTGTCCCGAACTGTTAGTAGGATCAGTACTCGGAAAACCCAACGTCGAGGATCAGTTTCACGTGCCGAGGAAGGCACGGGCGACGTGGAGGACGACAAGCCTGGTGACATTGGAGGCGCCCTCGCCAGCGAAAAGGAAGACGATTTTGAACTTGGCCAATTCATGCGCGAAGGGCACTTTGAGAAGCGCAAGAATGGTCAATCAGCCAAGAAGGTCGGCGTCGTCTACAAGAACCTCACGGTCAAGGGCATAGGATCTACGGCTTCTTTTGCAAGAACCTTGCCTGATGCTATTCTAGGAACTTTTGGTCCGGACCTTTACCGCATTGTAACAAACCTCATTCCAGTACTCAGGTTTGGAAAAAACAAACATATGCGGACTTTGATTCATGATTTCTCTGGCGTTGTCAAGGGCGGAGAGATGATGCTAGTCCTAGGACGACCTGGATCTGGCTGTTCAACTTTTCTCAAGGTCATTGCTAACAACCGGGAGAGCTATGCTGCTGTCGAAGGTGAAGTCTCGTATGGTGGTATACCCGCCGACAAGCAGAGGAAGCAATTCAGGGGCGAAGTCAACTACAACCCAGAAGACGACTCTCACATGGCTGACCTGAATGTATGGCAGACACTCAAGTTTGCACTCACCAACAAGACCAAAAAGCATGAGAAGCATGAGATTCCGATTATACTTGAGGCGCTCCTCAAGGTTTTTGGCATATCCCACACAAAGTACACAAAGGTGGGAGACGAGTACGTTCGAGGAGTCAGTGGAGGTGAGCGGAAGCGTGTCTCTATTGCCGAGACTCTTTCCACCAAGAGCACGGTCAACTGTTGGGATAACAGTACTAGAGGTCTCGATGCAAGTACTGCTCTTGACTACGCCAAGTCGTTACGTATCATGACCGACATGAGTAATCGCACAACACTAGTCACTTTGTACCAAGCAGGCGAAGGCATCTACGAGACAATGGACAAAGTCATGGTCATTGACGCCGGCAGATGCATCTACCAGGGTCCAGCGGGTGCTGCAAAGCAGTACTTCATAGACCTCGGCTTCAAGTGTCCGGAGCGCCAAACCACAGCCGATTTCCTGACAGCAGTAACCGACCCCACCGAGCGTCAGTTCCTTCCTGGTTTCGAGGACAAGGCACCCAAAACACCAGAGGAGCTCGAAAAGGCGTATCGCGAGAGTGAGGCGTACAAGAACGTACTAAGGGAGATACAGGAGTATGAAGAAGAGCTAGAGAGAAGTGGATATATGGATGCCAAAGAATTTGAGGGAGCCGTCCGTGAGAGCAAGAGCAAGACGGTACGCAAGAAATCGCCTTTCACAGTCTCCTTCGTCCGCCAGGTCATCGCCTGTACGCAGCGAGAGTTCTGGTTAACCTGGGGTGACAAGACGACGCTCTACACCAAGTTCTTCATCATCATCTCCAACAGTTTTATCGTCGGATCGCTGTTCTACGGCCAAGCTAAGGATACCTCCGGCGCTTTCACACGTGGTGGTTCGGGCTTCTTTTCCATTCTCTTCTTAGGCTGGCTGCAGCTGTCTGAGCTTATGAAGGCAGTGTCTGGACGCGATGTTGTCAAACGACACGAGGATTACGCTTTTTACCGACCTAGTGCTGTGGTTATCGCTCGCGTTGTGCAGGATTTTCCCCTGTTGCTTGCACAGGTCATTCCATTCTCGATCGTCATGTATTTCATGACTGGTCTCGACGCCGACGTGTCCAAGTTCTTTATCTACTTTCTCTTCATTTACACCACCACATTCTGCGTTACCGCGCTATACCGCATGTTTGCCGCTCTATCTCCGACTATTGATGATGCAGTGAGATTTGCTGGTCTCGCACTCAATCTTCTCATCATCTACACTGGTTACGTTATTCCCAAGACGCAGCTGCTGGGCGAGTACATTTGGTTTGGATGGTTGTACTGGGTCAACCCGGTCGGTTACTCCTTCGAAGCCGTTCTCGCTAACGAGTTCTCCGACCGGACAATGGAGTGTGCTCCCAGCCAGCTGGTGCCTCAGGGTCCCGGCGTTGACCCTGCTTACCAAGGATGCAGCTTGACGGGTGCATCGACGAACTCGAGATCCGTATCCGGTGCAGACTACCTCAATGTTTCGTTCAACTACTCGCGGGCAAATCTTTGGCGTAATTTTGGCGTTGTGGTAGCCTTTGCTGTGCTGTATATCTTGGTGACAGTGATTGCCACTGAGACGATTTCCTTTGCAAAGACTGGCGGGGGTGCGTTAATCTTCGCAAAGACTAAGCGTGCGAAGAATGTTGTCAAGGAAGATGGCCCTGCGGATGAAGAGAAGGCGGTGTCTGGTAAGTCGGTGTCGAGCCCCAACACTACTGCCCACGAGGAAGAGGCACTTGAGGCCATTTCAAGCAGTGAAAGTGTCTTTACTTGGAAAGATGTCGAATACACCGTTCCGTATCAGGGAGGTGAGCGCAAACTTCTCAATAAAGTCAACGGATACGCGAAACCGGGTATCATGATTGCGCTTGTGGGTGCCTCTGGTGCAGGCAAGTCGACTCTGCTCAACACCCTCTCGCAGCGACAAACAACAGGAGTGGTTTCTGGAGAATTTCTGGTTGATGGTTGGGATCTGGGGAAAGCATTCCAACGCGGAACTGGCTTCTGCGAGCAAATGGATCTTCACGACGGCACGGCCACGATTCGTGAGGCCCTTGAGTTCTCTGCTCTCTTGCGACAGGACAGAAAGACACCTCGGATAGAGAAGCTTGACTATGTCGATAAGATTATTGAACTGCTTGAACTCGAGGACATCCAAGATGCGCTAATTGAGAGCCTGGGCGTCGAGCAGAAAAAGCGTCTAACCATTGGTGTTGAGCTTGCCGCAAAGCCCTCACTCTTGCTTTTCCTAGATGAGCCAACAAGTGGTCTCGACAGCAACTCTGCGTATTCCATTGTACAATTTCTCAAGAAGCTCGCACAGGCCGGCCAAGCCATTGTCTGCACCATCCACCAACCCAGCAGTGTCCTAATCCAGCAATTCGACATGATCCTCGCTCTCAACCCCGGCGGCAACACCTTCTACTTTGGCCCTGTCGGCGAAAACGGCAAAGACGTAATCGAATACTTTGGCTCCCGCGGCGTCCACTGTCCTCCCAGCAAAAACGTTGCAGAATTCATACTCGAAACCGCCGCCAAACCTATCAAACGCGCAGACGGCAGCAAAATCGACTGGAACGACGAATGGCTCAAATCCCCCAACAACACGCAACTCCTCCAAGAAATCGACACCATCAAAACCACCCGCAGTAAACTCGCCCTCGCCACGCACAATGAAGATGGAGACAAAGGAGGAGACTCTGAATTCGCAGCCTCAACCTGGACCCAGACCCGCCTCCTCACCACGCGCACCCTAACCCAATACTGGCGCTCCCCCTCATACCTCTACTCGAAACTCTTCGTCTCCATCATCCTCGGCCTTTTCAATGGCTTCACCTTTTACAACCTCAGCCACAGCACCACGGACCTGCAGAACAGGCTCTTCACCACCTTCCTCATCGTGCTCCTCCCGCCCACCATCGTCAACGGCGTCGTCCCCAAGTTCTATTCGAACATGGCTTTGTGGACAGCCCGCGAACTTCCGTCGCGGATTTATGGGTGGACGGCGTTTACCACGGCGCAGGTAGTAGCGGAAGTACCGGGAGCGGTGGTATCGAGCGTCGTATATTTCTTACTCTGGTACTTTCCTACTGGCTTACCAGCCGACACCGCGACGTCCGGCTACGTCTTCCTCATGACACTCCTCTTCTTCCTCTTCATATCGAGCTGGGGCCAGTGGATCTGCGCCTTCGCCCCCTCCTTCACTGTGATTTCCAACGTCCTCCCCTTTTTCTTCGTCATGTTCGGACTCTTCAACGGGGTTGTTCGGCCGTTTGCTGCCATGCCGGTGTTTTGGCGGTACTGGATGTACTATGTTAATCCGGCGACGTACTGGATTTCTGGGGTTCTGGCCGCGACCATGACGGGGGTGCCTGTTGAGTGTAGCGAAAAGGAGACAGCGGTGTTTGATACGCCAAATGGAATGTCGTGTGAGGAGTATGCGAGCGCGTTTTTAGAGAGAGCACCGGGGTACCTGGTTGATCCGCAGGCGACGTCGACGTGCCAGTATTGTGCGTATAGCGTGGGCGATGATTATCTTGCTTCGCTGAATATTGCGGCTGGAGATAAGTGGAGGGATTTTGGCATTTTCCTTGCGTTTTGCGTGAGTAATTGGGCGTTGGTGTATTTCTTTGTTTGGAGTGTTAGGATTAAGGGGTGGAGCTTTGGGTTTGCGACTGTGTTTAGGGGGCTGGGGAAGAGTGTTGCGAGGGTCAAGGGGATGGTGAAGAGGAACAAAGCTTGATGATGATGATGTGGACAGAGATAGTGTATGTGTATGAAAATCGTAAATTGCGTATATAGCCATATGATAGCAATGTCGCTAGCCCATCGTCTTCCAATCGTCATCAAGTCATGTCAGGTGGTATTGTTTGCCTGCCATGTTCCCGATCCATTTCGCCTTAACGCCATGTAAATGCCTGATGCCGCTTTTTTCTCTACGAGCACTTCCATCACGTGCTTAAAACCTCTCCTTCATCCTACCAGCAATGGTCCGCAGGTTGCCGTACATTTTGCTGGGGTTCTGTCCAAGGATCAAGCTGACAATGGACTCGCGGGCAATGTGAATGTTCTTGAAGCCGCCAAGAATGTGGATTTTTTGGTCTGCGAGCACAACTGTTGCTGGTTAGAACCTGAGACGAATGAAGAGTGGGGGGTCGCGACGTACTTCGTGTTCTGCTGGCATTTTCAATGGCGAATTTGGTCTTGCCGTCCTTGCCGGCGATACGGCCGATGGCGCGGCTGAGATGTTCACCCGAGAGCGATTTTACGTCCTTGATTTCAAACGTCTCAATGTACAGATCGTCCAGCCTGAGCAGCTAAAGGGTGTTAGTCGCTTGTGTGCGAATATAGGGTTGTGTATGCATACCGCGATGGCGTCGTCTGTGTCGAAACCAAGAGTAAAAGCTTTGACGCTGCAGAGAGTCAGCATGTTCCTGTAGTGTATATGCAGAGCGCTGCTCCACCCAAAACATCAACGTACAAATCTTCTCCCTTCTGCAGAGCGCCCGTGTCGGTCGTGGCACTCGAGGTGCGCAACTCGACACTCTTGCTCTTTGTGTTCATGCGAACCTGCAGCTTGAGATGCTCGACCAGCGGTGGGTAGATCTTGGGCCACGAGTTCTTGAGGGGAGTCATCCTGTGCGGTGGAATGGGCACCTTACGCTGCTCGCGGCGGAAGGCGAGTGGTATCGACTTGGCGGCGGGGAACCTGGGCTTGCCGCTCTCGTCGACCATGGGCATATCTTCTTCGGGCGCATCCAAGGTTGTATTGGGGGCGTCAACAGGGTCGATGCTCATGGAGATGAGGTCGCCGTCAGATTCGGTGGGCAGCGAGACGGACGAGGCTTCGAGGGCGACATTGTCGGCCAGTTCTTCGGGGCGGCGCTGGAGGGCGGTGGGAGCGGGCATGTTTTGTGTATTTTTTTCCCTTCCTTTTCTCTTCTCTATATTGCAGTATGTACGGGTAGTGTCTGGTCAATTGGTATCGTCGAGCGCGACGAGTGGGGCTGGTCAAGAAATTTGGAGAGGCGACGGGATGGTGTGTCGAAAGCGGACTAGCGGGCCAGTGTCCCTCTGCCGGACAAATGAATAAATGCCTGGGCAAATGAAATGACGTGAATCCTTATACAGTCACGACTACCTCACTTAGTGACCTACACAGCCAGGCCATTCACTTCCTCCTATCCCTCTGTCCGCACCCACCCACTCTGCAGACGTCGACCATGTGCCCGCCGCGCTTATCATGAACAAGCATGTGCGAACGCTCGGCTTGCTATGGCGCCCCGTCGCTGGCCCGCTGTTGAGAGAGGGCGCTGCCTTTGCCTGCCCTCCCATTCGACATGCCCTTTCAACCGTATCCACGACCGCCCGCCCTCGCACAACGCCCTCGCCATGGCTGGCTTGCTTCCCTGCTGTCAATTCAACCTATACACCAAGCGCTCAGCATAGCATCACCAAGGCCGTCTTTGCAGCATGGACCCGGCACGCCTCGTCAAAGGCCTCGCGCGCACTGAGAAGGAATACACGCAGTGACCGACGCAGTAAGAGTTCACTCACTCAGTCCTCTTCCGACAATAAGCGTCGCCCATCTACCCAGGCACCGCAAGCCAATCTCTCGCCTCAGCCGAATGCGCCGCCCAAGCCCTCGCAGGCAGAACCAGAGCCAAAGCAAGAAGCCGACACTCCAGGCACCTCAAAACCCCTTCTCGACCGCCTGCCCCATCACCTCCCGCACATATATCGCCCTACCAAGGCTGAGCTGCTCGCCGCTGCCTCGGGCTTCTGGTCGCGCATCAAAATCCACTTCAAATGGCTCACCATCCGGAGCACTCGTCCCTTCAATGCCGATGAGATATATGCCCTTTTCTCGTGGATCATTGCTGCACATGTGCTATGGATTGTCCTGGGAACTACGACGTTTTTCATGCTGACCATCTTCCTCATCAACACTGCCTTTTCTCAAGAGACTGTTGGCAAGTGGATTGGCAACTATCTCACAAAGTCGTCGGGCATCAAGGTCGTTTTCGAGACTGCTGTAGTGCCCAAGTGGGGAGACGGCGTCATTTCCTTCCGCAATGTCTTCGTCTCACGCCGCCCTGGACAAGGCACAGGAAAAGTCAGCAAAGGTTCGCAGACGGAGATGGCTGCTGCCGCCGCCGCTCGGGCTCAGCATGGCAAGGACGCACACGACGGGACTCCGGCCAAGTCCAAACCAGAGGAAGACACAAACTACACCCAGTTCGACATTTCTATCGACACGGTCAACATCACCTTGTCCTTTTCCAAGTGGTTCAACGGCAAAGGCTTGTTAGAGGATGTTGAGATCAAGGGCATCCGCGGGGTAGTTGATCGGACTTCAGTGCGCACTATTGAAGGCGTTGATCCGAGGTCGTACAAGCATGAGCACCATCCTGGAGATTTTGAACTCGACTCGTTTAAGATGGAAGATTTACTAGTGACTGTATACCAGCCAAACGGCTTCCGCCCCTTTTCCGTCAGCATCTTCTCATGCGACCTTCCCAGGCTGCGGAAACAATGGCTCTTTTACGACTTTCTCTCTGCAAACATGATGTCTGGTTCTTTTGACAACTCCCTCTTCACCATCCACCCCCGACAAACCCACAACTACACAGGTGCACAACTGAGCAGCGGTCGCGCCTCCGAGGACGGCAGCTCCTGGAAGAAGCACAGCCGGATACGCATCGATGGTCTCAACATCGACCATCTCAACCGCGGCTACGAGGGCCCGTTTTCCTGGATCCATGAAGGAAATGTTGACATTGTTGCCGATGTCATGTTCCCCAACGACAATGACGATAGCATTGCCAAGGTCATGTCTGACATGTACGACCGGGTCGAGGCCACCGTCACCCAGCAGCGCAAGCACCACTTTTCCGACCATGCGGTCCATGGCTTTGATGAACACCATCATGACGACAAGACCCACTCTGACGCTGAGCAAGGAGAGGAGTCGCGTTACATGATCATGGACATGCGCGTCCACCTCAACGACGTCCGTGCCGCCGTCCCCATCTTCACCAGGGACATTTCGTACGTCAACAATGCTCTTGTGCGACCTATTGTCGCATACATCAACTCAAGCCGTAGCTTTATTCCAGTCAACTGCAGAGTGGTCAAGAAGGTCAGCGAGTTCGACGGCAGTTGGACACTGTACGACAGCGGCTTAATGGAGGAGGTATCGAAAGAGGTACGATGAAATCCCTGGCGTGACACTCGCAACGATGTGCTAATTTTTTTCAGATGTATGATGCCTTTGCCCGCGATGTTCTCGAGGACCGCACCACACGCAAACGGCGAATAAAAAAGGTAGGCATCTGGACTTTGCAACTCGCAGCTCAAGCCCTCTTTCTCGGCCTCGCCGGGAACATTGCCTAGACATGATACCCTTGACGGATGATATGCACGAGATGAATGAAATAACAAAACAAAAGCACCTCTCTTCTTTTTGTATTATACCATACCTGTATACAGATATACGTGGGCAACGTACGGCGTTTGGGGGAGGGCTCGGTACACAACATGGATTGTTGTGCATGGCGGCTAGTTAGTCGTTCTTACGTCTGGTATAGATACTGAGCGGACACGACTGGACGGAATTGAAACGCTCCTATGGATTTGAAATGATTAATGGTTTTTTTTCTAATCGTCTATCTCATCAATCGTATCCTCGTATCCTCACTCATCTATTCGTCCCACAAACACGGCTCCAACCTCCTTTCCATCCTCACCCCATACCCGCTGACAAGGAACCCACTGCACACCTCTTGCCAAAACACTCTCCAGCCGCGTACTCAACGCCGAATTACACCCAATATAAATCGTACCCATTGTCCACTCCTGTCCCGCCAACACACTCACATCCTCCTCCCCCCGCAATTGCAAAGTAAAAAACCGCGCCCGACTACCTCGCACTGCCGTCGTCGTCCCCCGCGTCTCTGCATCTCGCGAGAAAGCGATACCAGAAGAAGTAAGGCCCATAGCACTCCACTCAACATCTACGTCCCGCGGCAACGACGCGACTTGCACCACGAAACACGGTGGCACCACCACATCTGCCTCCTCGTTGGCGTTGCAAAGAGCAGTGTAATCCGGTATCCGCGGCCTGGGTGTCTTATCCTCGAAAGAAGAAGCGTGGTAGGTGTTTAATTTATCCCAGGGGTCTACATCGGCATCTTCTTCGGCATCCTCGTCAGTGGTGAGATGTGAAGATAAGTGGATACCGCGCCACGCTTTTTGTATTGTATGGACAGAAGAGAGAGTGTTGGGGATGCTAGAGGGAATGTAAGCAACGCAGCTACTCCACCAGCGTACGCCTTTTACACGGCCGATCCGCGATAGATGCTGTAGCGAAAGCACGACTTGGCCGGGAAGACCGCGGGAGGTGTAGATGGTCATTGAGGCGGGGTGGAGGGGGATTTGGCCGGCTATGTATACAAGCTCTCCGACGTCTTTCTTCTTCTTCTTCTTCTCCTCTTCATCCTCATCCTCATCCTCCTTCCCATTTCCCTCCTTCTCCTCGCCCGTAGAGAAAGTAGAAGAGGGTGGTAAGGGAACAGAAATAGCTTGACTATACGGCCCAATATTCGCCGGAGCCCAGTAACTTGTACTCTGCACGTGCAGTCCATCTCTCTTTTCGCTTTTCTCGGCCACGACGCTGAGCATCACGTCGGCGCCTTCAGGCATGGCGGTGGAGCAGGCGACGGTGACGCGGGAGGGGGGGTTAATGGAGGTGAAGAAGGAGGCGTAGAGGGGGTTTAGCAGCATGAAGAGGGACATGGAGCGGAGGAGGAGGGTGGTATGGGTTATGCTTGATTTCTGCATGTCATGGTTGGAGAGGTGGTGGGAGAGGAGGAGTAGGATGGAGGAGAGTTGGTGGGTTGGGGTTGAGGGGGTGGTGGTGGTGGTGGTGGTGGGAGAGGTGAGGTTGGAGATGGTGAGGAGGGTGGGGGTTGAGCGGATGGTGTTCGTAGGGAGGACGTGGGTTGATGACTTGGTGGTGGCCGTGATGCTCTGCAGAGTATCATCTTCCGCCGCCTCAGCCCTTGTGTCTTCGATCGATTCCAACAGCCTGTCAAACTCATCATCAAACACTGCCGGTACCCTCAGCGCCCCTACATCCCCCTCCTCCCTCTTCTCCCTCTTCTCCCTCTTCTCCTCCACCCAAATTTTCATAACCCTAAGCACTGTCTGCCCCCCCTCCAGCACCACCGCCTCTCCATCAACCCCAATCTTCTTTTTCCACAGTGGCCTCGGCCCATCAACCGCCAGCGTCTCGAACTCGC
Organism: Bipolaris cookei; assembly: GCA_002286855.1. Lineage (NCBI taxonomy): Eukaryota > Fungi > Ascomycota > Dothideomycetes > Pleosporales > Pleosporaceae > Bipolaris > Bipolaris cookei. The sequence goes on from NRSV01000001.1 coordinate 1,208,038, forward strand.
CCCCTTCCCCCAAAATCGCCCCAGCACCCACTTCATCCCCAAACCTTCCCATGGCAGCACTCAACCGCGCCACAGCACCCGGACCCCCAGCGATATCAAGCCCCAAAAAAGAGGCGTCAAGCCCGCCGGAAGCCGTCTTGATGATAATTGCTTGTTGCCCAACGGCATGCATATCGCGCAAGAGCGCAGACTGCTCATACGGCGGGAGCAGCGGGTACTGCCACAGATACGCCAGTGGCGTGAGGCCGAGTCTGAGGGCTACGGATTCCACGCGCGTGCGCTGGTAGGTGCTTAGGATTGCGCCGGTGGATATGGCGTTGGCGGTTGGGTGGGCTTGCATTACGAGTTTGAGGAGGGGGATGAGATCTTCCGTCTCGTCCTCCTCTTTCTCTTCATCTTGCTCTGTCTCTTGCTGGGTCTTTGACTTTTGTTTTTGGCTTTGCGTTTGCTGAGAAGAAGAAGAACAAGAACAAGAACAAGAACAAGAAGAACAAGAAGACGTTAATGGCGCCGCATAATCCCTGTTCGAATCAACTGCTGTACCCGTGATTTGCCGGCGGTACAGCGGCAGATCCAGCGCGTGCGAGTACAGAGGGACTACAGAGTGGCCGACGGTCTGATACATGTAGCTATTTGTGTCTTGTTCTTCGCCATTGGGGAGGGATCCCGAGTGCAAGTTGGCCAAGGCCACGACGTGGTGGCCGTTTGCTTGACAATGGAGTATGGAGAAGAGTGAGTCTTTGCCTCCCGAGATCAGCGCGATGACATTTAGAGATGGCGCCATGGCGCCTTAGATTGTGCGTGAAGAGTTACCGCTGCCCGTCGCCGGGCTGGGCACACGAGCAAAAAAGGCGCAACAGAAGAAGAAGAAAAAAGGCTCGGACGCTGGGAGGGTGCGTTGAGGCGGCCCGATGCAGTCGAGTGTAAATGCAGGTTGGAAGTGGTATTACTCGCTAAAGTTACGCGCCGCCACACGCTAGAACGGCATGAATGTTTTCCAAAAAAGGAACACCGCACTGCTGACAGGCTGACTACTACTTGCAGGTAAGTGGTGAGTTAATGCTCAGAAACAATCCATCCACCCAACCCAACCCAACCCCCCCGTCACCGAACTGATCACCTAAGACCTAGAGCGGAAAAAGAAATGGCTAGCCCTCAACTTTATGCGTTACGCGGCTTCACTCCAGTTCACATGCAGGGCGTTCGGAAAAAGTAAGAGAAAGATAGAGGCCGAAGTGTCGGTGTAACGCATTTTTTTGCTATGTATGATAGTTGGACAGTGCCAGCACCGTTATCCTACAATTGGGGCTACGATAGAGCTTTAAATAAGAGGTGTAGGTAGTATGGGTGTGTGTTTGTGCTGAGCAAGTGCGAACTAGTTCAGACGATTACATGTGTATGATTTGAAGAAAAGAAGCGAAGATTCCCAGAATGTTAGAGGCGGCAAATGCCGGGGCGAAGATGAGTTCCCGCCGACAAAGCCCCAATTACAACGAGTGATGATGAACAATTGAGGGCAACGCGGCGACAAGTGGCCGGTGGAGAGTAAGGTGATTGGCCATGTCGTCATGAAAAAAAGAACACCCAAGCAAAAAAGAAAATGAAGAAGAGAAAAAACCAAATCTATCCCGTTTCTTCCCATGGTTTGCCTCCAGTCTCCTCGCTCCAGAACCCCGAAGAAACACACCAAACCGACGCGCACAATGAAGTGTGAAAAAAAAAAGACTAATATCAAAGTGTGTGTGCCACCAAGATCGGACGTGTAGAATACAAGAGGAGAAGTGAAGCGAGGAACTCTTGGTGGGTCTGAATTGCTTCAGACCGCTCAAGTGCGAACCTTCGCCGCCCGTCTAGCAGTGGCGCCTTTGCGTATCGACGTCAAGAAAGACTAGCAGTCGCCTCGCGTAATGCAAACTTCTTCTACCAAGTGTTGTGAATGTCATGAAGGGTCGTTAAATGATGAAAGGCAGGAAACGCGACAAAAACAAATGCCTACTCGTTCCTCTTGCGCTTCTTCTGGCTGGGTGTTGATTCGTGCTCGGATCCATCGGAGCTTGACGTGGGGATCTCTGCAGCAGCGTTATAGAGGATCTCACCCATGGTGGAAGGAGCCTGTGCACCAAACGCGCTACCTTGGCTATGTTGCATGTCGGCGTGGTGGAAGTCGGAGCCCATGACCTCAAGGCTAACAGCACCAGTTCCGTGAGTGCGCTGGTGCTGGGAGAGGTTGTCGCTCCTGGAGAACTTCTTACCGCAGTCGGTGCACTCAAAGGGCTTGTCGTGAGTGTGGAGAGAGCGGTAGTGGCGCTTGAGGTGTTCCTGGCGGCGGAAGCGGCGGGAGCAGAGAGTGCAGACAAATGTCTTGGATGGGTCGTCGGTGAGCGACTGCTTGCGACCGCGGCGGCTAGTAGGAGCGACAGGAGTGGTGTTCTCGTCAGAGCTAGAGGCGACGGCGTTTTCGGCTTGACCTGATTCTTGTTGGCTTGAGGCTCCAGACACGGTGTGCTCATCACCTGATGTCTGTTGCTTACCCTGGAAGTCAGACTCGGTCTCGCTGAAGGCGGAGCGGGCCTTCTTTACTGTTTGCCTCTTGACTGCTGACATGGTGTCAAACTCGCTAGCGGCGGGGGTGAGAGGCAGGCTGTGGACAAGCTCCTCCTCAAAGTCGGTGAAGCTCTCGTCGCTCAGGAAGTCCTCCTCGGGAGAGAAGGCGCCAAGGTCAGTGCGCTGGCGCTTGTTACCGAGGAACTGGGTGTTGTCGGTGGAGAAGTTAACAAGGCCGTTGAAGTCGTCTTCGCAGTCGAGCTCAAACAGGGGCTCAAAGGTGGGAAGGCCGTTAAAGCTGAAGGTCTGCATAGACTCAATGTTGTCAACCTTGGCAGTCTCACCCTTGAGAACAACCTTGTGCTCCTCGTCACCGGGGCAGAGAGTGACAATGGGCAGTTCAGGGGCAACCGAGACAGTAAGATCGCGAGGGTTGCAGAAGTTGTTCTCAGCCTCGGCGACGGTAGCGCGGGGAAGAGGTGAAGGAGAAGGGGAAAGAGAAGGGCAAGAAGTTGCAGAAAGAAGGTATGAACCCTGGTTGACTGAAGGAGGCTGGATGTATACTTGTGCAAAAGTTAGCGAGCCTATTTCACACACGTTCACTGGGTTAATTGCGGATAACAAGCCACATGCAAATATGACGGTTTTCTACAGCAGTGAGCAAACATACCTGGTGTCATTGGTGGGGTGGTTGAGCGCCACTCGAGGCCGGCCGAAAGGATCTCAGAAAAGACCTCGCCTTCACAGCCCTGCTTTACACCCTCCATGCCCTCACCGGGGAACATGTCGTGGAGAGGAGTGGGTAGAATGTCGTACGACGAAGGGCTGCTGGTGCTGCTGCCGCATGATGACAGAGGAGGAGTAGCGGGCGAGAAAGAGTAGTCGGTGTCAATAGGGTGAAGGTAGGGGGAATCCTGAGGTTGGATCAGGATGGCTGGCTTCTGGTACATTGGCTGGGGCGACGCGACTGGAGTCATCATTTGGCTAGCGTAGGCAGTCTGAGGGTAGGACATTTGTGAGTTTGCTGATGTGGGCCTCTGGTAGTACATGTTGTGTGGCTGGAAGGTTGATTGTCCTGAAGGGTGTGGTGTGAAGTGGCCGTGCTGGCGGTTGTTTTCGCCTTGAGGATCTGGGTTGTAGTAGAAAAATGGTGATTGCATAGCTTGGGTAGGGTGAATAGGGTATGAACCGTCCATTGCAGATGGCTGTTGTGATGGTGGTGTATGAGGTTGTGTGTGTATGTGTCGTTGCTTCAGTCCGATAGTTGGTTGGATGAATGAGGGATTGTGTGTAGTAACCGAGTGAAGATGAAGACGTGTATTAGTAGTATGTAGGGTTGGAAGAGGCAGGATACTGTTGAAGAGAGATGTTGAGGAAGTGGAAGGAATGACTGGGGAGCGGTTCGCAATAACGAGACCGTCACTTAATAGATATTGTAGATCAAAGAGTGTGAGGGCACAAAATTATGACCCAAGATGAAATGGTGAACAGCGATGGCGGAAAGAAACGAGAGGGACGTGGTTGATGAACCTTGGACCAGGGCAGACCAGTGAAAAAGAGAACTGATGCGCACACGCTCCAGGACGGCTCGCTTTAGTGCGTCGGGGCGCAGCGTGCTCCACATGCCAGCTAGGAATGGGATCCTGCGTTAGACCCTCGCCTTGACTCGCGTCAAAAGCAGCGAGTGCATTGCGGCCAGGGTTTGGGGCCTAAAATTATTCGCCCAATGCATAGCTGCACGGGGCTATAGGCGAAATGAGATGTGCACGGCGGCGCCGGCACGCGTGCAGGTATTGGCTGGCGGCCAGCCCAGGTGGGATGGGATGGAGGGTCAGCCTACCACGCATACGTAGCCACTGACTGTACCTCCGCCCAGTCCGGATGGCGAAGCCATCCAAGCTGAAGAAGGCGACGGGGGTTTTTTTGCATGCGGCGGGACGGCTGGGTGTGGGTGAATGTGCGTGTGAGGCGACAACGGCCAGTCATGGCGAGTGGAGATGATGCTGAGACTGCCGCTGCCGCTGGTGCTGGGGGAGCGAAGAGGGTGGGTATGGTGTAATAGGCGGGTGACAGGTGTGTGTATGCAGGCAGCGTGTGTCTAACCTGACCAGAACCACAGGCATGCCTCTCACACGACTCCAACTCGCCTCGAGATTAGCGTGTTGCCGGGTTTCATTGAGGCTATCCTGCTATCTGCCAATCGATAATGATAACTGCCAGACCCTGGTACCCAGTGTTTTGAAACGTCCGCTCAGCGTTACGGCCCTTCCGCTGCGGATGACGATTGCTGGGTGATTGTGATAACGCCGCGCGCCCTCTACCGTGTCTGTCACACCAAACAACGCCGTATCGCCCGCAGTGTCACCGTCGTCGACCACTTGCAGAAGCAATGTAACGCAGCGCCCATGTCGTTTGTCGCTCGCTGACCACGCGCTGCCTTGGGCCTGGGGACTTGACCTGGGACTTGACCTGGGACTTGACTTGGGGCTTGACTTGGGACTTGACTTGGGACTTGACTTGGGACATGGGGGCGTCATGCAAAAAAAAAGGCAAGGGCGGCGACGGCGAAAGCAACACGTTCGCTATGCTTTCCCTAGCATGTTGGGCTGTTGACAAGTGTGTGGTAGCCATGTCTCACGACCACGAAGAGAATGCGAGCTCAAAGTCATTCAACTGCAGCGCGCCATGCTTGTCGTTAGCCACACCACACGCACAAGGTCAAGGTCTATCTGCGTCCATTGCCACAGGCGTCGCGCGACGCTGGAGCGAGACTCGGCGCGCCGGGCTCACGCAGGAACGTCAGCCATGATGCAAGAGTAAGAGGCCTGCATCGCCCTGCCAGCTGGAGCAGCCGGGCACCGCCCTCTCCCAGTGGCTACAAACACGGCCATGGCCCATGGTGCGACGTTCTCGTGTGCAGTGGGCTGCACGTCGCCACCAGTACCGTTCTTTTTCCTCCCACTCTGTGCCCACTGCCAAAGCCTTACGACGACATGGAGGGTGGTGTGGGATCGGGATGTGGATGGGATGGATAGGCATGTAGCCAGGCTTGCACACTTGCGGCCTGAATCCATGGTGCAAGTCTGTTTCAGAGCCTGGTTTGCCACATGGCCGCCGGCCCAGTAGCAGCAATCGCAGCAATCGCAGCAATCGCAGCAATCGCAGCAATCGCAGCCGGCGCAGCGTGGAGCCCGGATGAAAATGGCATGGCAAGAGGGAGCAAGTGCGGCAATGGCGATAAGTAGCATGCTCTCATCGACGTGTTTCTATCTATGGAGGGCCAACGGGCGTGGATGGTTGGCAACGCTCGTGATGCTGACCGTCCACCCTCGACACAATGGCGGTAAAAAAAGTTGTGCCGGCCGGGGTGGGTGTGCAAATGGCGGCACAAAATAGCATCGAGCTATTGAATGCAGCGGATGCAGAGTGCAGAGTTGTGAAGCCGCCGGCGAGACCTAAAAGGGCGCGGGTGGTAAAAGCGGCGGGATGAGAGTTGCGGGACAGGCGGTGGTCGAGTCGAACAGGCCCGATCATATCCGCCAGGCCGTCTTCCCCCACACTGGCCGCACAGCTGATTGATCCAGAGGCGCGTCTACTGCAGGAACGATGCAGGAACAAACGACTGCACTCTATCTCTCCATCCCACCTCTGTACCCGTCTACATACGCCTACTCTACTTATACTAGCACCGACTTACTCTATCTTACATGCACCACCACACCGTCTTGTCGTCAACCCCATGCCATACCATCCTTCCCCCCCCCCGCCCTCTCTGACCGCCCCCTCGCCCGCCACCGGCCATTTACGTTGCTGCTTCTGTCAGCGGCTTCACATGCGAGGGCGTGCAATTTCTAGAATGCCACCTCAGCGGGGCCGTGTTACGACTCGACAGGGTCCCGATGCGATTCACGCTGACAAAGGGCCTCTCTACCCACGACCGTCGAGCGTATGGGTGCGAGGGTGCGAGTGGGTGCGGGCCTTGGTCGTGCGTGGTCCTGCCACTGCTTCGGCGCCGGGGAAGTTGTCGTGGCTTCCATAGCTCCGGCCCACCTTGCCCACCTTGCCCACCTTGCCCATCTTGTCCACCTCGCCCTCTCTCTCTCTCTCTCCACTAACCCGCCGCCTCAGCCCTGCCATTGGCCGGCTCTCGCAAGGCCCTGATCTTCGACCATTCCAGGAAGGTTTCCAGTCTGGCGGGGTCGTGGCTTCCATGCCGCTCGCCCATGGTTTGGACTAGGCCCATCGCCGCTAGGGCTTCCTTTGACTCGCTCAAATGCCCTTCGGATGCAATGCCATGACACCCGGCTTGACCATCAACTTTGTCCAGCTCCAACTGTGCCACTCGTCTGGTCGCGTTTATCCGCCATGCCGCGCCCAACCCAACGCGACTATCCATCCGCCTCCGCGAAGACGCCTACGCCTGCATTGCGCGACCGACGCAAACTCATGGCCTGACTCTGTGCCTCGCACCTGCACCGTGTCTGTGTCCTTGCCCGACTATCGGCAGCCATGACGGACGTCAACTGTCGCCTAGACACTGAACGTCTCCAGCCCACCAAACTCGACCCAACCCATTCCCACTCTGCTCCACTTGCTGCTGACCTTGTGAAACGCGGGCAAGAAGATGATGCCATTGCCCCAACACACAGTGACAAAACGGCCATGTCATCCCAATCAGGCAGCTGGCAGGCGGGCAGATCGCAGATTCCACCTGTCCGACTGTCCAGCACGAGCCTCCAGACTGCCCTCAAACGAAATTCGCGTTATGCTAAGGCCAGGGTCTAGGGCCGTTTGCAATCTCCCTCCGTCTCTCCGTGTGGGTGCCGTCTGACTGGTCCCCGGCGTTCGAGCTTCTGGAATATGTGCTTCCCCACATTTGCTATTGCTGGGTGCTCAGTGCTGAATGCATGCAAAAGTGCTATGCAGTGTCATGGTAGGCCCAGCAAGACCCTTCGTGTAAAACGCAGCTCAGGCATCCCAAAGACCAATGTCTGATACGCAAGACATCGGTGACAGACACATGTCTCGTCTGGGCCACACGGCAAGTGGAACTTGCACAAGGCCCGCGTTCTGGAGCCGTCGTGGCCATTGCCGGTCCGGCCGGCCTGACCAAGTTCAGCATACGAACAGGCGGTCGAGGTCCATGGGCCTGCATCTTCCAACACAGACACGTGGGTATCTGTCGCCATGATCACTCTATGATAAGCCCACGGCGAAACCATTGTCAAAGTGGGTTTAGCCTCCAGATAGTTCTTCGGAACGACACTGCCCGCGTAATCCATTGCCCAAAGTCTCCAATGGCGTCTCGACTATGCAAATCTTTGGCAAGTCGCGCCTTGGCTGGTCATCCAAATCTCTGCCAGCCCTCCACACGCTTGTGGTTCGACATTGTGACTCGTGACAGCCAAATGGGCTCAACAAGAGACTGGGGCGTCGCAGCAGCAGCAGCAGCAGCAGAAGCACTGTTGCTTGTTCCATCAAGGGTCTCTCTTGCACCTGCAACGCTGCGGGCCAAACCGTCCGTAGACGGCTAGCAACTGTGCTTCCCAGAGGGCCAACAGGTGGTTACAGCTAAAGTCGCCGATCCAAGTGCAGATCTTGGGCAGACGAGCATGACAGGGTCGACGATCGCAATTCTAATGAACGCATATCCACGCAGCCGCATCCAGTTTTGTGCTCTCCTCGGCCAACTAAACAAATGTGATGAGCATACAGAGTTCGATTTGGTATGTAACAGTAGTACGCATACTACGTATGTGGTATCGTAAGTGCTGGATACGGGGCGGCAGTGACGTCGTTCATTGACGTAAAAGTAGTCGTGATTTCAAATTGCTAGGCAGTAGGCAGCCGAAGCGCATCCAGCAAGAATACATAGAGTAGTACTGTACGGGTAATACCCATGATTCACGACCGGCTGCTTTTCTACCTGAGTGTTGTATGATAAAGGTATCAAACGGTCTGGAATCTCTTTTACAAGCACACTGAATAAATCCCGGACGAAGCTCGATCAAATTTCGAGTCGGTGAGCAGCAGCCCGCGGCATAACACCGCAAAGTGCCGTCTGTCGGTGTCGGGCGAGTTTAGCCTGTGACGCTCAGACACCGAATAGCCGTGGGACTGCAGTGCGCAGGCACGGGTGCCGAGATACTACTACTTACCAGAGTACATGGCCGGAAGGAAACGAGACGCCAGGGCAGCCTGTAGCTATGCACATTGTATGTAAGTGGCAAGTGTGTACATAACACCACGGGCAAAAGAATCCATTATTTCGGAAACACGTCGAGGCATGAATTTGGAAAGCAAGAATAGCATAATAATGCTCCGGTATGTGCGCCCACAGTCGTGGGTCTCCCAAGCTTTCCATCCTCGCTGAAACAAGCGATGGTCAAAGGCTGCCTGTCTGAAGCAGCAACAGCCGCCATTGCGAAGTCGCCCATGATTTCCTGGCACCCAGTCTGTTTCACAGGCCTGCGCATCCTGTCAAATGCGCGGAACATACAGGTGTCATCCAACGGCCGCGTCTAGTTTCCGCAGCAATAGCTGTAACAACCGCGTCGGCATTCCGAACACACACAGGCAACGCGACGGGTCGGTGACAGGCCTCAGAAGGTGGTGATGAGTTGTAATCAGTCGCGGCCATTTGGCTACGTCTTACTCTTCCTATCTTGATATGAGATATCATCAGCGGCCATGAAAGAAGAAAGAAGAGGCTGGCCAAGCAGCGAGAAAGAATTTTGATGTTGCTCGCTTCGCCGCGATTTACCCGGCATCACGTGAACCATCGGAGAAACTTAGTTGCCGGCGCTAGTCGCAGGGCAGAAATAAAAACTCGACACTTCTGCGTACTGCTTCTGTCGTTATGCGGCGCAGGTCGATAGTCCGTTTCCCCGGTTGCTTGAGGGCCATTACTCCATGGTCCTTCATGTGTCGTTGACCTGCCAGAGTGAACATATTGCACAATCTATCATATACACTTTGTGGCGGCGCCTGTTTTTTGTTAGTGGCGTCTTCACTGGAAAAAGATAGAACATACCCCATTGCGTGACTTGGCTTTTTTTTTTCTTCTATTTGTTTCTCGCCAACAAACGACATGAAATTTGCATGAGGCGGAAATAATCAAGGTGACAAGAGACTGTACACTGACCTCCAAAACTCCGAAATTGCATTCTCTTCGCCCTCGGTGTTGCTAATGTGATGTGGCATGGTGGCGGAGGCTGCCGCGTTCCCGCATAGTGTTTCGCGTCAAAGATTGCAATCACAGTAAAACAAGCACACGCAGAGGTTCTACCTTGCATGGTTTTTTCTTAGTCTGTCTGCATGTTCATTTCACACGCTTATGCTAAGACTGGCCTCTACTGCAGTATCAGAAAATCGCCCGAGTGGCACATAGACACCAATCATTTCTCATGTTTCACGTGAAAAGCCTTGGCAAGTGCATGTTTCCGTTGGGCAATCTCTAGACAGCAGAACGAATAAATGTTGAGTGCGATCGGCTGCAGTATCATGTGATGTATTACATTGATTTGCTGTGAGGCGATTACTTGTGTTTATTTCTCATTTGCTGGCTGTTGGCCCAGTTGGATTTCGATATTGTTTTTATTCGTAAAACATACGATACAACTCTTAAATTAAATTAAATAAAAATAATCACCGATCTTTACGCCTGTCCATCTACCGACCTCACGGCTGTACTATCTACGTCGGAAATACCCACTCGGACCAATACAAAACCATGTCTTCACTATTACGTGCTGCGGATGATGACGGCGGGGAAATGTTGCATAAGCGCTGCTCTCCATACCCATCCACGTGCAGTCTACATGCATGGATCGCCAGGAACCGCTAGAAATGAAGATGTAGAGTGTATTAATACGACGCTCGTCTAAGAGACCAGAGTACGCCTCAAAACGGAAATGCATGCTCGCATTAAGTTGTAGCTATTTTCTGCTGGAGACGTAATCACGCAGGCGTGTCAAATTAAAAGGAAGAAAAAAAAAGCAACAAACCTATTATCATTGTTTTTTTTATTCAATAAGTCAGAATATTTGATATTAATGTAGAAAAGGAAGACTGTATCCCAACTTATTTCTCACAACCAGAGTAGCAATCGGTATGCAGACAATGAATGGTGCGCTGAAGAGACAGCGCGCATCGTGGATTACCGGGTGTGATGTCATCTGCATACCGTGCCCGCACGCGCGCAACGCCCCAGCAACACCAAAATCACTACGGCAAAAAATGAGACTGTAGAGCCACCTATAATAGCTATATACACGGGATATTGTGGTAGAGTAGTATATAGATGCTTGCAATTATTTTGTACTAGCTATAACGTATTCCACCACCGAGCCGGACACTTTTTCTTGGCATTGCGAACTTCATGTAGGAAACACTATGTATCAACAACATGCGGATTTTCTAACTCAGCAAGACGGTAGAATTATTCTAGCTCTTCAGGCCTTTCGTACAGGCCAACTTAAGACTATACGAAGCGCTGCTGCTGCTGTTGCTGCCTATAATATACCTTTTCAGCGGCTTTCTGATCGGCTTAACAAAATTACTTTTCGGCCTCAAGTAACCCCAAACTGCCGCCAGCTTACTATAACCGAAGAGCAAACAATCGTACAGTATATATGCTTCTTCGTACCATGCAGAGATGTGGACGCGTCCTTTGTAGATGATGGATACTGGGATAGCGTATCCCGCAGCGCAGAGGCTCTGGATGACAGTAACCCACTCGCGATTGCCTGGCTGAACAAGAGTAGGTCTCATACGGCGTTCTGAACCTGTGACCACCTTCATTGAGCCAATTTATACCCATATGAAACCCAGTTTCATCAAGGTTGTGGATGTCATCTGAAGATACCCCATACTTCTCAATTGTCTCTCGTATGAGCTTAAATCACGCGTTAATAAGCTCTGGATCCTCTTGCTGTATTCTCTGGCGGTCCTTTTCCCGATTGAAGGCTGTTCTGAGCTCGTCTGAACGCGATACGAATCGCTCTGGCCAGTTCTTGACCAAAGGCTGACCACCTCGTACGCGCAGTAGTTTCTCTGCCATATCTGCTACCTCACAAAATCGGGGGGGGCAAATCCTCGCGAGTCTAGGTCAAGAATATATCGTACGATTATTTACTTCTCAGTTGTAGTAAGCTTGCGGTAATTTGGAGATGCTTGTGGCCGAAAGGTGATTTTGTTAAGCCGATCAGAAAGCCGCTGAAAAGGTATATTATAGGCAGCAACAGCAGCAGCAGCGCTTCGTATAGTCTTAAGTTGGCCTGTACGAAAGGCCTGAAGAGCTAGAATAATTCTACCGTCTTGCTGAGTTAGAAAATCCGCATGTTGTTGATACATAGTGTTTCCTACATGAAGTTCGCAATGCCAAGAAAAAGTGTCCGGCTCGGTGGTGGAATACGTTATACCCATTTTCTTTACCCCAAAAAGAGCTCGCTGGAAGGCAACACTGCTGCCCTAAGGTGCATCCCTGAGTGACGAGACGCACCGTGTCCCGAGACAAGTTGGCAGCCCGGACCTTCGGCGCCTCTGATGGGCAATCGTGTAGAGCCGTAATTCATACACAACGTTTTTGAAACTATTCTCCCTTAACTCAACAGGCTTCGATCTCAATCTCTACAGCAATGGTCATGCTGTTGATCGTTTCATCGACGCCGTCAAACGACCCTTCAGCAATACCCCGCCCCCCCTGTCTACTCGCCACCTGAGAAGTTTTACTAGATATCAGAGGGCTAGACATAGAGCGCATCCAAGAAAAGTCATTTGCCCGGTCTTCAAAGATCGCTCCAGCGCAGGCGTTTGCATGCCGGGATCTCCGCAGTGTAGAGTAGGTGATCCCTGCAGACAGGCTTGGGCCGTTTCCCCCGCTCCCGTCGCGTCGAGCCAGGCGAGATGCTACAGCGACAAGCTTCGCAGATCTGCTCCATCCGCTAGTATTTTACCCATACGTGCGCTCATCTAACATGACTTCGCAAGGCAAACACTGCCTCAGCGCAGATGGTCAGGCGAGGTAGTGCAGGACGGTGGATGCTTGATGCAGTCAGCAGCACCTTCAGCACCACCGCATGCATTGCCTCGCCAGGCTGCCTTTTCTGCTATGTCGCAACTATATTATTCCAATCTCACTGTCATAAAGAACGGGCGCGACTCTAATCACATAGGACCAACTCCTAGGCTGCAAGCACCATGCGACTTCTCCGTTTTGACGCGCTGGACGAACTGATCTTGACAGACTTTCGCGGCGAGCCGATCCCGCCCTATGCTATCCTATCGCACCGATGGAGCGGCCCTGAAGCTCTCTTCGAAGACGTGTCGAACAGAACCTATAAAGAAAGAGAAGAAGGCTATTGAAAGCTGTGGTTCTGTGCCGAATATGCGGCTTAGGATGGACTGTAGTACTTCTGGATTGACACGTGCTGCATCGACAAATGGGATAAGAATGAGCTCTCGTCTTCGATCAATTCGATGTTCTAGTGGTACGAGAACGCGGCCCTATGCTACGTCTTCTTGTCAGACGTGTCGCTGTCAGCTGTGATGGAGGCGGCCGCATGCAGCGACTGGGAGGCGTCGTTTCGAGAGAGCGAATGGTTCACTCGAGGATGGACGCCCCAAGAGCTGATTACGCTAATAAAAGTCAAGTTCTTCTCGCGCGAAGGACGTCACTTAGGCGATGAAATATCGCTTAGATAACTACTACACGACATTACTAGTATCCCGCTCGCAGCGCTGCGTAACTGTCCTTTATAGCAGTTTACTATATCTGAACGATAGCAGTGGGCCAAGAATCGCGTAACGACCGAGGAAGAAGACATTATATACTGCTTACTTGGACTTCTAGGCGTCTCTATGCCTGTAACGTATGAAGAAGGAAAGCATAGCGTATTAAGAAGACTGCAGGCTAAAGGTTAAGGGAGCTAGTAGCGCACCGTTAATCATTCTGTTCTCACAAAACAAGTCTTTTATGGGTCACGAAGCACAGCTTGCTAAACTTGAAGTAAAGCTCTTTAGTAACGACTAGATGACTGTTACGCTAGCAATAGTCGGCCTAGGCGGTACAGGCAAGTCGCAGCTTGCACTTGGGGTTGCATATAGGATAAGACTGGACGATAAAAACTGCTTGGTTTTCTGGATTGATGCAAGCGACATAGACAGCCCCTACTGGCTATATGTAAGCGTTGCGTAGAAGCTTAGTATCCCTTGGCTATGAAGAACGCTAGTGGTATGATATTGCAGTAGTATCAAGCACAGCTTTACCAGCATAAAGAAGCTGCTCTCAAGTGTAGCAATAGCTTATCTGAAGGCAAGCTATAGGAATTCAGTCTAAGAATGACTGTAACTGCTATACTATCTCTCTCTCTATAGACCAAATCCGCTAGAGTAATGTAGTTACTGCAGACTATCTCTTTGTCGCTGCATGCGTAGATTGAAAGGATATCTTGCTCGATATTTTAGAGGCAGTTTGGCTATGGACCCGTGAAGATACTGTTAAGGTACTTGATAAGTATGCGATTATTACCAGGCGACCTGCTGAGTTAGTGCTTAACGTTTATCGAATAGTCTATTAAGCTTTGCGCAATTTGCTGCAAGTGCAGAGACAGCTTATGCAGTAGACCTAGAAAACTATTATATAGTCACTCCAAGTGTTTCTAAACAACAATTACAGTAATAGAAGCAAGTTGAGACGACTGCTTCCGCATGCCCAGCATCTTCTTTTGCATAGTGTGGCGGAAGATGATGACAAAGAGAGGTTGGATCTTGCATCAGAGTGTGCAGGGGCCATTTTTTTTAGTGACGGACGGTACGAGGAGGCTGAAGAGCTAGAGGTGCAAGTGATGCAGACGAGGAAGAGGGTGCTTGGTAAGGAGCATCTTGACACGCTGACTAGCATGGCCAATCTCGCCTTGACGCTGCAGTCGCAAGTTCGTCGCGAGGAGGCTCTTGTACTGATAGGAACATACTTCCAATTGCGCCAGCAGGTTCTTGACGAGCAACACTCTGATACGCAATTGTCGCTTATTGCGATACAAAGCTGGCAGGCAGAGTGTAGCTACAGAGAACTATAACTTTGCCTTCGTATGTAGCGTAAATTTTCAAGCTATATGCTAGGAGTGACCCAAACTATGTATAACTTTAGAAGGTATGACGTAACACGCAGAGGTAAACCCTACTAACTTTAGATGCCTCGTAAAGTTCTGTCATCTTCTCTGCACGTAAGTTCTACAAAGTGTGATAACGAACATTATTAAGAGGGAAACGTAGGAAAATTAAGTATGCAACTAGAGTTCTGTCTTAAACAAGGATAATATCTCTCGGCTCGTCTTGAAAGAAACCTGTCCACTCGATCTCAACCCACCCTCTTCTACGATAAGTATTTTCTTCCCCTTTGACAGGTAGAACTATCATCGCACTAGTGTGGAGCTTCTCACCGCTCTCGCTTTCTACCATCGTCCAAACATTTCTACTTCGCTCTTTCCAAAGGATGCATGTGATCGTCTCTTCATCTTCATACGAGTCATCCCTTGAGGTATCAAACACGACCCACCCTACGTAGTACTCGGATGTAGACTGAGTTGCTGTAAGTTTAAATCCTTTGCTGACAGGGACGCACGAGTAAGTCCGGTTCAAGGGTCGGCGTGCGCTAGTAAGAACACCCATCTTACTTGGAGCCCACGATTCCCTTACCCGAAAATCTTGAAACCATGATTTGAGTCTGATCGATCGTCCATCAAGTACCAGATTGCTAGGCGACCTTGTGCAAGTGTATGCTTCCCAATGATTGTCATTTATCTTATCAAACGCAACCGGCTGGTCTACGGATGCCCAAGACCATGAAGGTATATCTGGTAGGCGCGCTTCCGGCTTGCCTCGTAGAGGATCTTCCGCGAACCAATCGAGTCCATCTATGAGTTGTATATCTGATACGCCCATACTGAAGTTCACCCCAGAAAGCTTGGAGATGTCGGACAATATACCTTGTATAGCCGGCAAACGATCTCTTGGTCGAGTCAGAACTTTTTTCGAGTATCTTGATATTAACCGGTTCCAGCTCATCAGACGATCGTTGTTCCTAGGCCAGTGACGACCCACTAACTCTGCAGAAATCTGTTGCACAATGGAAGATCCCTCCATAAGTCTTTTGGTGGGCTCGAAATTGCACTCGGTGGCTCTGAGTTTATTGCATTGCCAAAAGGTTCCTTCATCCGTGAAAAACAGGGTTCGAGAGGCTGACATACGCTCTTGAAACACCCAACCACGCGTAGATAGGACTGAATCCTCCACCAAAGTATTCCAGTCTGCCGGTGTTGCCTCAAGGATGTAGATAAAGTTGCTATTAGCAGAGAGTGTCCTGCGAGTCAGGTAGTAATCCTTTATTGCCCAGAAGGAAGATTCGGTCCGGGAGAACAACCCTGCGTGACTATTCTCCGCACTACTGGCGGCAATGGTAAACAATGAATGTCTGTATATACGACCCATATTCGATAGTTCGGCCTGCAAATCCTCGTCTTCTGAGGACGCATCTTGCACTATGCAGAGAGCATCAACCCATAAATATCGCACCTCGAAAGCTCGAGTGACCTGAACTGCATCGCGAATAGTCAGCGGTAGTCTCTGGATCGGAATCTCTTTTAATTGTTCGTCCAGGTTTCCTCTTGTAGTGCAAGCTATATTAGTGTTAAGTCCCCAACAGTAACTAAGAGTGATGTAGTCTGCAGCGCCTTTGTCGATTGCATGCTCTGTTTCGACTATTTCCCCGGAGCAGATAAGCTTGATTGACTCTTGTCCTGGCAGTCCAACGTCCAACAGCATGGTGGGAAGGAAATTTGTACCATCATCTATGTTCGGGTCGCAGTGCGCATGCACCGACTTGCATGTGTCCAGCCATTGGCGCCAAATCTCTAGGGGTTGCTCAGTGGTCAATTTTCTCCTTTTAAAAACGGTGTCCCTTGGTTGCCTGGACCACAAGTTTTGGAGGTGTGGTGGTTGAATGCTTCCCAAGTTGAGTCTCCAATGCACAAGTCCTGGATTTTCGGGGTCGTCAGTCACATCGTCATCCTCCTCAAGCGGCTCGTCCTGTGGTGTCCATGCGAGGTCGATACTGATCTCATCCTCCGATGTTTCGAGATATGGGCGATAGAGATAATTGACAGGGTATCGAATGTACCAAAGCTCGCGGCGCAGATATTTACACATGTCGCAAGAACTTTCCGCGCATGCTACCAACTCTCCATAATTCGTATGAATCACTATATTCAGTTTTGTGTAGTCTGCAATTGACCTGATCTCAAAGACTTGATTCTAGAAGATTTGACATCCTTTGCATAAGGGCATCGTAGGAATACAGGTTTCTTGCTATCAAGGTAGATTCACTGAGAAACGACGAAAGACCTGAATTGGTCAGGCTAATTTCTACCTTTGAATTTTGCATGCTTGCAGTGAACCAGGCGACGACTGAAATTTGTACGAAGGTGGAAGAGGCAATTCTACTTATCAAGAGCGGCAATCACTCGAGCATCTTCCGAGTTCAAATGTGTCGATATTGGCGTATCTCAAAGGTGCGTTGCAAGTGTTGTGGTCTCAAAGCAATCGAGGAAATAAAAGGTCATGTGATGTGGCTCATCTGCATGCCACGTACCAACACCTAGCCAAGACAATAAAAAGCAAAGAGAGGCGGGGCTAAGACGTGCCAACTACCAAATAGGCTATAAAAGGTACTCCATTGCCTGAATGCAGGTAGAAGATACTCCTTTACCTAGATGCGTTGCCCATATGGATTTGCGATATACTATAGATATAGCCACCGGGATCATAAATTGAACCTGATGTTCCCAGCGAAGACTGATCAATTAAGATTTCAGCAAGAGCATAGCTTTCAATGCGCAATTCGTAGCCTTACCATTGTAGGTGGTTTTCGGGACGGCTGATGACGCACCTCTGCTGTTCCACACACGAAAAGGAACACATATGTCAAACTGAGGAATTGTGATGATGGGAACGAGAGATCAGCAATAGCAGCAAAGAGTGGAGTACAGCCGACGGTGTTAATAAGCCCGCATGCGCTTCATGTACTGCTCGCCATCATTTTCTTGCAATGGTAATTGATCAAAGCATCTGATAAGGGATGAACAATGTTTCAGCTGATTGCATTTCCAAGAAGACATTTTGTCACATAGTTTTAGAGCTGGGTGTATTGATGTGACTTCCATTCAACTGTTAGCAAGCTCTTTTTGCGTGCTACCGTATATCGAAGATTTCACTACTGTACTGTCACGCGACAATCAAAACAGCAGCATCAGAGATAGGAATGGTCACACTTGAGGTTGTTTGGTATAACTTTTGAACATTGACAAACTGAATTCTATATTACATTATGAGATACTATCTCTAGTATCTGGTGGAGCTGTAGGGCTGTAGCTCTCTCTTACTCATTCGTAACTCCATGCTGTGCAAAGACTTAAGCATCCTGGCTGACGGTGTTAAGGATACCGCCAACAGGGGGCGAAAGGCCGGACAGGCCGAGACGGTTCAAGAGGTCAACAACAGAAGGGTCAAGGTCGTTAAGAAGACCAGCGTCGACCTGGCGACGCTTGACGCCAGCACCGAGAGTGCCAACGATGCTACCGACGGGAGGAGAGAGTTCGGACAGGCCAAGGCGTGCTAGAAGTCGGTGTTAGGTATACGCACGGCCCGATTACAGGCGTTTTAACAATCTTGCCGTTCGCGCGGAGAAGCTGCCGGAATGCATACTCCTTACCTTAAGGCGACCCTTCAAGTCTGCAGTCTTAAAATTTGCTATCTTGCCTTTCTTTGTGGTCCGCTGAACTGTGTAGAAATTTGTACTGTCGCGAACGAACAAGGGGGTATTAGATGAGAGTCCCTGGACGGCACTGACAGAACGAGCGATAGCGTGGTCACCAATGCGCTTTTTGGCGTCGGAGGCTGATGCACGAGAAGAACGAGAGCCGTGAAAAAGGTCCTCGCTGGATCTGTGGATTCATAGGCATGGTGGGTACAACCCGGGTACCCGAAGAAAAATGTGTCTCGTCACACCGTGCGTCCCGGCACGTAGGGACGGACCTTACATCTCTTCCTGTTCACCAAACTGCTCTTTAGCACTAGGCGTCTCTAAGCAGCAACGCTGTCCGCAGACAGAAGCCAAAGCATAACAGTAGTTACACCATTGAGCCACAGCGACGTAGTTGAATTAGATAAAACCTGGAGATATGATTTATTGTTTAGCTCTGCATGCAATCCGAGTATGTCCTTCAACGTGGCACTTCGTGCACGTTGGCGGCGCGCGCTGACGTCGCTGACTGCTCTCACCCTGCTCAACTTCCATAGCTACCCTTTCTGCCTCTGCAGCAAGCTGATGAGCCTGCTGCACCTGGAGTACCCCACTAGAAGCAATACATTGACGCTGTTGACTCTGATTTTGTCGTTGGTGCTGATTTTCTTCACGTAACTTCTTATTCTCCTCTGCGAGTATCGTGGCTGATTGCATTCCAAGCTGAGCGCTCTTAGCAAGCTGGCGTATTGCAACGCTTGTTGGACTCTTTGGCTACCGGCGTAGTTGCTCTTGGAGATAGCGTACCTGCTGCTGAAGCTCTGCTGCTGTATGTGGTGTCTCTTTCTACGCCGCTGCCTGCGCTGCAACGTTATTATCTACAGTTGTCTGTGGTGGAGACGGCGTCCGAACGATAGTTAGCAACGATAGAATACGATCTGGACAAGAAGGGACAAGACCTGTCGTTTGAAAGCCTGCTTGGATATTCTGCTGCGTAAATATGGTCGACCGGATCCACATATAGGCTGTAAGAAAGTCAATCTTGTCAACATGGTAGACACCTTGGCGCGCGTTTAAGAGGAGAATAACACCTCATGTCTAGTGGCTGAAGGAGATGGGAGGTATGAGGCGGCATATAGAGAGTGATAATCTTATTCCCTGCGCAGTACTGGTCAAACTCTGGTGTAGCATGGCTGCTATGGCCGTCTAGAATAAGAAGCCGATAGAGTCTAGCTGTACGAGCCTCAGTATGCTGATTGAAGTGCTTCACCCACTCTACACCAAGCTGATCAGTCGTCCAGCCATTATCGGATACTGCGACAGTCCAGTTTGGTGGGAGGTCTTGGTACCAGCTACTCTGGTGGGCCTTACCAGACAGAATTATAAATGGTGAAGACACCAGCCAGACGCGTTAACACACTCGATTACTGTCACCCACTCACGATTGCCTGGCTGTATAATGACTACCCGACCAACTCTTTTAAAATTAGTCACAACTTTTGATGTTGCAGTGACGTCCATGGCGAATTCAGTCTCGTCGAAGTTGTAGATATCTTGGTCTAGGATGTCGTGCGCCTGGCGCGTCTCTTCTATAAGCTTGCGGTTATTGGCGTTGACAACAAAGACTTGTTGGCCGCCAGCGTTGTATACATACTGGCTGCTTGCAACCCCGATCCGACAACCAGTCTCATCCATATTGTACATGTCGTTGGATTGTACGCCAAGCTGTTCTATAGTAACTTGAAGCTGCTCGAACCACTGGCGCAACGCGTCAGGCTGTTCCGCCAGCATGCGCTGTACTTCCATCGGCTTGCTCCTAACGCGGCGATACTTTTGATGCCTCTGTAGCCAGCGTTGCGCCCAGTTAGTACCTAGTGGCGGCGGCGATCCATCTGGTCCTATGTACGACTCTTAAAGTAACGCGTAGGCTTGTTGCGCGATCATGCGGTGATGTATACCAAAGCCGATAGCATTGATTGCGTCGAGGTAACACTCAAGAGCAAGGTCTTGGGCGTCGTTCAGCCGGCAATTAGCTGGCTTTTTATCGCTACGCGTAGGCGTGTCGTTGTAGGTACGGAGGAGACGTTTGTAGCCTAAGTTATGGGCTTTTGCATAAGAGCTAATGTTCGGCTTAAGGTGACTATGAAGCTTTGCCACGTGCTCTTTGTGCAAAACTACCTCTTTTCTATATTTTAAAGCTGAAGAATTACTCTTTGGCATGTTGCAAAACCTTCCGTTAGCTCAGGTTTTAATCACCTAACGTTGTGGTGGAGTTGGTATCACGGTGCATCTAAGTGATGCCCTTGGGGTGGGCGGGCCGTGCAACGCACGGCCAATTTCTTGAAATTTTCCACATGGAACCGTTGGAGTCGAGTAAGCTCCGACTCTTATTGTGGGCTGAGTGCTTGTCAATGGGCGTCACCAGCTTCTTTTGACTCTGTTACGCGTCGCCACCTCCGCCCGAGCGTTGAGCGGTTAAAGCCCCATTTTCCAGCAATATCTCTTAGCTTGTATTGTTCTCCTGGTTCTCGCGAGTTCAAATCTGCAATCGTATCGTCAATCGGAGCCATGGCTGTTGAGTTATTGCGCGTTAAAGTTGTGGTGTTGAGACGCGTCATGATGTTCGACGGAGCATGATCCAAATCCGGGCACACTGCGTACGGGCACGGTACGCGTTCTAGCGTGAGACCATCCATGTCCCTGACTGTACATCGCGATCAGGGCCCTGAACCCTTTCTCCGCTGTCGCGCCCCCTTTTCTCTTTCTTTTGCCTGCTGCAACCGTGGAATTGAGACAAAATGGCGCCCAAACGACGTGTAGAAACTATAGACCTCACTGCTGATGACGGGTTTGATGGCTCCTCATATCCTGCACCCAAGCAATCTCGTACATCACATACCAGAGCCCAACGACCGCCAGCTAGCTCATTGCAAGTCGACACAGCCCCCATTGATATTGACGATGACAATGACGAATATGCGGAAGATGATGCCTCACAGGAAGTCCCTGATGCAACCCAAGGGTACAGCCAGCAGCATTACAACTACTTATTGTATGGCGCCGTAGATGACAAAATCGTGGGCGTGAGGTACTACAATGGATATGCCACAGAAGGAGAAACTGTGGTGCTTCGCAGAGAACCACACAATCAATACGACGCAAACGCCATTCGTGTCGATAACGTCCAGGGAGAGCAGATTGGCCATATTCCAAGAGGGCTGGCAGCCAAGCTGGCGAAATACATGGACGATCGCAGTTTGCTGATTGAAGCCCAAATCACGGGACAAAAAGGTTACTACGACTGTCCCATTGAGCTTCAACTCTACGGAACAGACGATCCTACACAACGACAGGATCTCATGGCTAGGATGAAGAAGGATAAATTACCGGTCGGACGTGCGTCTGAACGGCAGCGCAGGGAGGCTGCAGTTAGAAAGGAGCAAGAGCGCAGAGCTAAAGAGGCCGCCAAACAAATGAAGAAGAAGGGTGCTAAAGGGGTACAGCCGATTGAACCCCCAGAGGGCAGCATGGCCGAGTTTGCTGCGGGCTTGTCACAGGGTATTCCTTCAATGACGGGGCCTAGTCTAGAGGATATCATTACCGACACCGAGCGATTTAATCCCAGAAACATTGAGGAAGTAGTCGAGGAATTTGGTGTCAAGGAGAAGGATCTTGCTGCGATGCCTCAGGCACCCCAACCTGATGCTCTCCTCACCCAACTACACCCTTTCCAATTGCAAGGCCTGCAGTGGATGCTCGACAAGGAGAGTCCCAAGCTTCCTACCAAAGATGGCAAAAACGTTGTTCAGCTTTGGCGTCCCCATACTAACGTACCCAACGTCTATACAAATGTCGCAACAAGCTTCTCTGTCAAGAATCCAGCCCTGGCTTCAGGTGGTATCCTCGCTGATGACATGGGTCTAGGCAAGACCATTCAGACAATTTCCCTCATTGCCGCCGATCGAGCACTCGGTCGCGGTGCCAAAGACGCAACCAAGGCGACCTTGATACTTGCGCCCGTTTCAGTCATGAGCAACTGGAGTACACAGATGAAGAATCACATCAAGCCAGAATACGCACTCCGTGTCACGTTCTGGCATGGACAAAGAAAGGAGCCCATCACGCCCAAGACCATTAAGAATTATGATGTGGTCATCAGCACGTACGAGTCCATATCGTCTGATTGGTATTCGCAAAAGTCGACTTCCCTTCCACGCAAATCAGGCCCATTCTCCATCAAATGGCGTCGCGTAATCTTAGACGAGGGCCACAACATACGCAATCCCAAAGCCAAGAAGACCGTTGCCATTTCCAATCTCATGGCTCAGTCACGATGGACACTTACCGGCACACCGATTGTCAACAACCTCAAGGATCTCTACAGTCAGGTCCGCTTCCTACGTCTTTCGGGTGGTCTCGATTCTTTCGAGGTCTTCCACAGCGCCATCATGCGTCCTGTTATGCAAGGTCACGTCAAGGGTCAGCAGATTCTTCAAATGCTCATGTCGGACATATGTCTGCGGCGCAAGAAAGAAATGTCGTTTATCGACTTGCGACTGCCGCCACTTTCCGAGTACGTGCACAAAGTAAAACTGCACCCACATGAACAAGAAAAGTACAATGTTCTAGAGGCCGAGGCGAAGGGTCAACTCGACAAGTACAGGAAGAGTATTGGTAAGAAGGATGCTGCATCCACGTACCGCCATCTCCTCGAAGTCCTCCTTCGAATGCGCCAAGTATGCAACCACTGGCGGCTTGTCGGCGAAGAACGCCTTGATTCCATCATGCAACAGCTCGACGAGAACGGCGCCGTAGACCTAACAGAAGAAAACAAAATTGCTCTCCAAAAACTCCTCCAACTCTCCATCGATTCCCAAGAAGACTGCCCCATCTGTCTCGACATGTACAAAGAACCCCTCATCACAAAATGCGCCCACACCTTCTGTACCGCCTGTCTTGAACGTGTAATACAAACCCAACACAAATGCCCCTTATGCCGCGCCGACCTCGATGCCCTCGACACCACAACCGTCAAGCCCGCAAAACACCTACCCTCTGCACCACCTCTCCCCCTAACCCAAGAAGAACTCAGCGACCAAGCCTCCCTCTCAAAAAACACTAGCACAAAAATTGAATCCCTCCTCTCCATCCTCCACGCCTCCGCCCAGGACCCCACCAACAAAACCATAATCTTCAGCCAATGGACCTCCTTCCTCGACATCCTAGAACCCCACCTCAAACTCCACTCCTACACCTTCGTCCGCATAGACGGCTCCATGCCCGCCTCCCGCCGCGACTCTGCCCTCGACGCCTTCGATTCAGACACCCAGACAACAATCATGCTCGCCTCCCTGGCCGTCTGCAGTGTCGGCCTCAACCTTGTGGCTGCGAACCAGGTCATCATGGCGGATTCGTGGTGGGCGCCTGCGATTGAGGATCAGGCGGTTGATCGCGTGCATAGGCTGGGGCAGAAGCGCGAGACGAGGGTTTTTCGGCTCGTGGTCGAGGGGAGTGTGGAGGAGAGGGTGTTGGGGATTCAGGAGGAGAAGAGGCGGTTAATGGGGTTGGCGTTTGCGGAGAAGGAGGGGGGAAAGAAGAGGAGACGTGGGGCGGCGGGGTTGGGGGATTTGATGAGGTTGTTGGGGACGCAGGAGGGGGGGACGTAGGCGTAGTTGGTGGGGAGTGTGATATCTGATTTCATAAAGTTTGTTTGATTGTTGAATTCCGCTGTCATATCCATTTTTCACTTCCTCCTTGCCCTTATTATCGTCCTCGAGCGTGTTTGCTTCATTCACATCAAAACACACAAGCCATAGAAACCGATCTCTGATCAACGAGCCTCAACCAACACTGGCAAATTGCAAAAAAAAGTCAGCCCACCGTCTCAACGTCTCTCTTATTTCACCCCCCTCTCCCCTAAAACTGCACAAAAAGCGGCGGAAACAAAAACAGCAAAAACTGCACAGTCGGCGGAATCGACCCCAACACCGTCCTACACAACTTGGCCACCCGCACACTCCCACTCTCAGGCGCCGTCTCGTAGTACCCGCACACGATGTTGCCGATCAACCACAGCCAAAGCAGGAGCATGATGGAAAAGTACCAGGCTGGGTGTAGCCCGTAGGGGTTCGTGGCCCATTGTTCCCAGAGGCTGCGGAGTTGGTAGTGGAGGAGGTGGTGCAGCGGGATGGAGTCGTAGAGGCCGAGGTGGAGGTGGGATAGTTTTGAGAGCTTTTGGGGTTAGCGGTGGGTAGGCCAGGCCATAAGGAGGGAGGAAGGGGGGAAAGGAAAGATACAGTGCTCCGTTTCTCATCCAATCCCAAGGCATCGTCGGCGGCTTGGGTGCGCTCCCGGGCTTCAGCAAGGTAATCCTCAATGTCGAGGATTAGGTACTGGACTATTATGTCCCGGTGTTTGTTGAGGAGGTCGAGTTGCGTGGGGGGTTTGGTGGTGAGGGGGTGGGTTAGAGCAGCGTTTGGGGTGGGGGAGTCGATGAGGGACATTGAGGCGGGTTGGGGTTGGGGTTGGGTGTGGTTGTGGTGGAGGATGAGGGGGAGGGGAAGAGGAGGGGATGGAGTGGCAGTGTTGGGGGCGGAAAGAGCGAGGGTTGGGGAAGTGGGAGAAGGTGTCTGCTTGGTGTGAGGGATATGAGGTAAGTTGGTAGTGATGTGAACATGTCTGGTTCTCAGATGGAAACTTTACTTGATAGACGATCAAGTCATTACGGAGATTAGTGTAATAGTACACATCTTCAGTTTCAGAATCGGCCTATGTAGTAAATTAGTACAGACAATCTATAGCCATGTGCACCACGTGACCATGGCCTGTATTAGCCCTCTCACTGAGAAGTCCTTGCACCCGCCGTGCTCGTGTTCAAACGCGCCATCTCCACATGAGCAGACTGCATAAGCGGGATGTGATGGATTCAACGGGGCGCGATCTAGTACTAGCTCCTTAGCATTGTTCGTCGCATATGCTCAGAAAATACCCGAGTGTACAATGGGCCAATTTGCGAGGGATTTCCTGGCAAAAGAAGCACCGAAATGCGCTACCTATTGTTCATGTGCAATTGGCGCTCATACTTGGGCAAAACAGGCTGCTATTGTTCTGCGAGAGATAGAAATGATAGAAGAGGGAGCGATTTCCGCCAAGCAGTGGAGTCGAGGTTTCTCGACTAGACCCCGCCATGGTTTTCTTCCACCTTATTCGCGCCTGGCTAGGGGCCATCACCTTATTGCCATATCGCCTCCTGCGCGCCCTGCTCCCCACGCGCTCATACTTCGAAGAACTAGACGCATCTGGCAGAGACGGCAGAATGCCCAAATTCTATCACGATGACGAGGCATGGGCGGACATAGAACCCCTCCCCCAGGATGACGGCGGTCTGCATCCCCTCGCTGCCATTGCGTATAGCGACGAGTACAGTGAGGCCATGGGCTATCTGCGCGCCATAATGGCCAAGACTGAATACAGCGAGCGAGTCCTTGGCCTCACAGAGCACATCATCAGCATGAACCCCGCGCACTACACTGTCTGGTGAGTCGACCTGCATGCGCACATTACGGCTACCTGATGCTCGACAGGCTCTACCGCGTGAAAACCATATCCGAAATCGGCAGGTCGTTGCAGGACGAAATCGCATGGCTCAATCCAACTGCGCTCAAACACCTCAAGAACTACCAGATCTGGCATCACCGCCATACCATCATTGACCAGCTGGGTTCGCCAGAGGGCGAGCCCGAGTTCATCAGTTCCATGCTGGAGCTCGACTCCAAGAACTACCACGTGTGGAGCTACAGGCAATGGCTGGTCAAGCGGTTTGACATGTTTGATAAACCCGAAGAGCTGGAATGGACACACGGCATGATTGAGCAAGATGTTCGGAATAATTCGGCATGGAACCACCGCTACTACCTGGTTGTCGGAGGCCGTGAAGGCAAGCCCAGCGCAGACATTGCCGACCGCGAGATAGAGTGAGCTATTGCTGTTGCTACTGCTGCACATGGCTGACTGCTAACCCGACTAGGTACACAAAAGCAGCCATTCGCAAGGCGCCTCAGAACCAGAGCCCATGGAACTATATCCTTGGAATCCTTCGTGCGGCCGGACTCCCCAAGTCCACCCTGAAGGACTTTGCAGGTGAGTTTGCCGACATCCAAGACCCTGACAATGTCCACTCAAGCCACGCTCTGGACCTCCTGGCCGACATTTACGCCGACGAAGAAGAAGACGGTAAGAGGAGAGCCGAGCAAGCGTTGGATCTTTTGGCAACAAAATACGACCCGATACGCGCGAGTTACTGGAACTTCAGAAAGGGCTTGCTCGAACAGCCCAAAGTCGCTGCGTAGACCAGGGCCAGGGTAAAATCGACGAGCACCAACTGCGCGGATCCATTTCTACCTCTGCGGGTCCGCGTTACACATGTCATATTCCAGTGCGAGCATATTTCGGGAGCGCGCGTGGGAGCCGCAAACGTATTGTTGGCGAATATTTCGATCGTGATAACAGGCTGGGACGCGCCATGCGGTCGTATACTTTTTAGTTTCCCTTTCCGTCGGGGATCTCCTCTTCGATTCCGCAACTTTCCCGAGCCCAACACCATCCCCATAGTTGCGCCGAGCTGTAATCGGATGGGTACTTTTTGGACAAGCTCCCCTGTACAAACGACTGGTTCGCGTCTTGTGATAGGCAAATCCACCAAAAGCATAACGCCATCTGGGGCGGTAACGCCCGGCAGAATATAGTCCGCCGCTGATAACCGCATCGGGAAATGCAAACCAGGGACTGGTTTTTCGAGAACCCGGTCTCATGCTTGTGTCATTCTGCGGTACCTACGTGGTCGCCTGTTCCTTATCGAGAATCTATAGGGTAATTCATGCACTTTATAGGGTAATCAATACTAGGTATCGTGGTTGTGATGAGCCAGTTACCCCACTGGCCCTATGCAACTGGATTCTGGGGTTGCGGGTGCGTGCGGAGCGATAAGGAGAATTTTGGTAGAGATAAAAGATCAGAATCCTGTGTACTTGAGGTTGACACCCGTGAAACAAACTTTGAAAGCTCCAGGTCCCATACTCTTCACTAGGATTTTATACTACACTTGTTCCTGATATTTTTTTGTGATACCCAACTTTGTTTACTATCTTCAACATGGCTGTCAAGGAGTACCACACTGAGGAACAGTCTGCACAGAGCCCTTGGGTTCAGACTCCATTGAGGGAGTCGTATGCGCTTTCTGAAGCGGCGGGATGGTACGGTCACACTTTTCCTGTCATACGAGTTTCACTCCCATCCTTTGGGAAAAGAGATTTCTAAATCGCAGAAGCAGAGTCTTTCTCAAGCTGGAAAATCTCCAGCCTTCCGGATCATTTAAGTCACGGTAAGCATCGACTCTACTGTTCATGGTTGCCACTACTAATATAGCCGCAGGGGCATCGGCAACTATATCCTCCGTCGTCTCGAAGAGTTTCCTAAAGGCACACGCCCTCACATCTTTGCTTCCAGTGGTGGGAATGCTGGTCTCGCTGCTGTTCACTCGGCTCGTGCCCTCAACCTACTGTGCACTGTCGTCGTGCCTACAGCTACTGCACCCTTGATGGTGGCTAAGCTCAGGGCTGCGGGAGCATACGAAGTCATTCAGCATGGCGCCGCATGGAAGGACGCCGACGCCTACTTAAAGGAGCACGTCATGCCCTATGTACGTCGTACCCATCTCACATCACATGGCTTCACTGGACTAACACATCGACACAGGCACAAATAGAAACCATCTACTGCCCACCTTTTGACCACCCAGACATCTGGCAAGGCAACAGCACCTGCATGACCGAGATTGCAGCCCAGATGCCCGGCGGCGAGGAACCCGACGTCCTCATCTGCTCCGTCGGCGGCGGCGGCCTACTCAACGGAATCTGTCAAGCCATGGACTCCCTCAACATGACCAAGACCACCATTCTCGCCATGGAGACTGCCGGAGCCGAGAGTCTACACGCAGCCATCCAAGCCAAGGAAGTCATCACCCTCCCCAAAATCACATCCCAAGCAACAAGCCTCGGCTGCGCTCGTGTCACAGATGCAACCTTCAAATACGCCCAACGCGGCAACGTCCGCAGCGTCGTTCTCCCAGACGCTGAAGCCGCAATGGGCTGCTGGCGCCTTGCCGATGACGAGCGCATCATGGTCGAGCTCGCCTGCGGCATCAACGTTGCCCTCTGCTACGACGGGCGCCTCGAAAAAGCGCTTGGTCGCCCTGTCCGGCCCGAAGACAAAGTCGTCATTGTCCTCTGTGGCGGCAGCAATGTCAACAGCAGGATGCTGTGTAACTGGCGTGATGAGTATGCGTATATTGAAGAGGAGACTGAGGCCCGTAGGCGCAAGAGCGACTCTGCACTTGGTAGTGAGACAACGAGTGAGACGGGGAGTGTGAAGGATCTTGATTTGGGCAAGGTGAGTGTGCCGAGTGAGCTTAGCAAGCCGTTTGTTATTGAGGGAATTGAGGTGGGATGTGTGGAGTGCTCGTAAGAGGAGGGTGACATCTTGGTTTATTTTTTATAGAAGGGTTCTTTGGCGTTTTGTTTGGGAGACTTGGGTTAGCGTGGGATTGCGGTTTAGTGTTGCTTAATGAAATACATTTTCTCTTTTTGACTTGAAAGCTTCCTCGATCGATACTGCATATGTTGTAGTCTTGTTTCTTATGAATCTACGTGCGGTGTGACAGGTATGGGAAGAGATGCTAGTTAACGCGTAGAATACATCACAATGGTGTCGAGATGACGCCATTCCTAACCAGATTGTCCCTATAGGGAGCGACTCAAACGAGATGAGGCATTCTCCTCTTAAAGTTTAAACCATATGAGCGAGACAGAACTCGAGTGTCCTCGGATTAGGAATCGCATAGTGATATGCTTCGGTGACGCTTACACTACGTTGCGATTACCCGTGTGACGCACCAACTATTGCGCTCTGACGATATGTCCATGTTAGCAACACCAAGAGCTTCGATATCATCAAAACCACCGTCTGAGATTCTGCCATGTCTCAATCTTCTCAATCCTTAATTTTCAATTCACAATGTCTCTACTTCGATCAACCACGCTGCGCTTAGCTTCCAGGCTCCACCTATTGCGAAATGCAGTCCAAGTCCAAGGTCGGACGTATGCCAGCGCGCGTAGTCTGCCCGCCAAGATGAACACAAGCAACGTCCCGTGGTACGTTTAACAAAACCCTCGCAATGTCAAATTGAGCTTAAAATAACATGTTCCTGCAGGATGGCAGCTGCCGCCCTCGGCACCGCTGGGGGTCTTTATCTCGTCACAAAGCAAGACACAACCCACGGCGACAGCAAGCAAGCAAAAGCGCAACACACCAACGTGGGTGAGATCGCTTACAAAAATGAGGGCAACACTACGCCTTCAAAGGGTCAGATGAATCTCTTAATCGCCCCCACTGAACTGAAGCTAATAGATGAACCAGACAATGACTTTGCACCCGGGACTCAAAACGGCAAAAGCGGTGAAAAACTGGGTCAGAAAAAGATAGAAGAGAAACCCGATTCCAGCCAACCTGGCGCCGGTCGTCCTGACCCCGAAGAAGAAGGCGGTCTCGTAGGTCACGGGCCACGCGATCCCAAAAAGTCTGGGGACCCAGGCGCCGTGACGCCAGATTTATATGACAAGGTTCGTCTACTTACATCTACCTTGCTTTCTACTTCCCCCCCCCGAAACCCTAAACTCTTTAACTCTTTCTTCTTCTCCTTCTGGATCAGGATTGCTAATGCAACAACAGCCCGATCCCCGCGGCAAACCAACAAGTATGAACCACATGTCTGGCAAACAAGAGGGTCTCTCAAATGCAGATACGCATCATACGTCGCAGATCTCGCACCAATCAGAGAAGAGTAAGAAGGGAGAGGGTGTGGCGGAGACGGCGAAGCTGAAAGGGACTGTTTCGACGGATCGGCCGGGGCCGGAGAATAAGGAGGAGAGGGGGAAGGCGAGGATGGATAAGAATGCTTAGGTATGGTCGAGAGTTTAGTACTCATAGTATCTACTGGGATTTATGTACGATATGATATGCAAGTATTCATGGAGTTTCAATCATCATTCTTCTTGAGCACCTGTTCACTGTCCACCTACACACCCACTCCTCAATCCCGCCCACCAAACCAATCTACCCCCCTCACCAACCGATCACAAACATACCCCGTAACCACCGCATATACCCCCTTATGCACCAAATCAACCACCTGCTCATTAATCGGCCATGTCCACGGCACCGCGCTCACCCCCGCTGCCAACTCCACACTCTGATCCATCATCATCCTCACCCCCGTATGCACAAATACCGCAAACGGGCCAATCACCCCGTAATACGACATCGCGGCTCTTACAGGACCGCCAAGGATACCCATCCCGAAGTGATGGACGTGGTTGAGGAGGTTGATGTTGCGCTCGTAGAAGGAGGCGCTGACACCGAGGTGGTTGCCGATTGTGCGCGCGGGGACGTACGAGTTGGGGCGGTGGGTGAGGAATTGTTCGAGTTTGTTGGTACCGGACATGCTGGGTGGAGAGGGTTAGCTTGTGGGGTTTGATATGAGGGTTTGGGACGGGGTGGCATGTTACACGAGGGCACCGAGGAAGCCAGCGGAGAGGCCGATGGCGACTGCGCGGCCGAAACTGACTCTGGGCACGGAAGGGTAGAGAGATTTTGCGTCGGGGTAGGAGACGGTGCCCCCGGGGGTGTGGTATTGTGGCATTTTCTTTTGGTGTGTGTATTGGCGTTGTGTTGATGGAGATGGAGGCGAGGCTTGAGGGAGTTGAGAGAGTATAGTGCGTTATTAGACCTTGCGTCGGGTCGAGGTAATGCGGATCTAATATTTCATTCATTTTGACGTCACACGGTGAAATCGACATTCAGCTATCGTGAAAGCTGCATTCGCTGCTCGGAACAGCGACCGACGTTGCTTCGTCATAGCAGCGTCAGAATGCTTTTATTGTAAGGTATTCGTATGCTGACGATATCAGATATGATAAAAGGGTGATTTGGATACCGAATTGAACTCTCAACTCTTCATCTTCTTGAAATAACAAACACAAACAATCATGGCTGGAAACTTTGCAGCAACGCAGGCTGAGAAGGTCCTTGGGCACGATCAGCAGAGTACCGTGACGCAAACTGATATCTCCAATCCTGATCGCGATGGAAAGAAGTATGCGGACCCTTCTGGCGAGAAGATGAAAGCGCTGGTGTGGATGGGGAAGAATGACGTACGTGTTCGTATGTGTAACCCATCCAGAATTTCCATGATACTTCAACTGAATATTCCCGGATAGAGGATGTCAGCAAGCCCAAGCTCCTCGAGGACCACGATGTGCTTGTACGAGTCACCGGTTCAACTGTCTGCGGAAGCGACGTGCATCTCCTGCACGGTGTCATCATCCAGACGGAAAAGGGAGATGTCCTTGGTCACGAGTTCTGTGGCGTCGTCGAACAAGTTGGGTCTAAAGTTACTGAGCGAAAAGTTGGAGATCGCGTGGTGAATAGCTTTGTTGTTTCTTGTGGTGAGTGTAGGTTTTGCAAACAGAATCTTACGACGGCTTGCGATAGGACGAATGCGTCTACCGTTCACCAGATGCTGTATGGTGAGAAGATGGGGGGTATATTTGGGTATTCGCATTTTGTGGGAGGATATGCCGGCGGGCAGGCGGAGTATGTGAGGGTACCGTTTGGCGATCAGAACCTCTTGAAGTTGCCGGACAGTGTTCCTTTTGAGAAGGGTAAGTTGTTTAGTTGGGCTTACTAGTGGACGATGCTGATAACAAGAAGGACTTTATCTTTCTGACGTACTTCCGACTTCCTATCACAGCGTGTGTGACACGGGTGTCTATGAAGGCGACAGCATTGCCATCTGGGGTCTTGGACCTATTGGTCTCATGGCATGTGTATGGGCGTTCAAGAAGGGCGCGAAGCGTGTCATTGGCATCGACAACAATTGGCGCACTGAATTTGCAAAGCAAAAGATCCCAGGACTGGAGACAATCAACTACCAAGAGCTCAAGAAGCAGTCCATTCCTGCCAAGATCCATGAGATGGTCCCCGGAGGTGTCGATGCTTGCATCGAAGCTAGCGGTGGAGAGTATGCAAAGACTTGGATACACAAGCTTGAGTTAATGTCTGGAATGGAGCAGGATACATCCGAGATGATCAACGAATGTATTTACTCAACTAGGAAGTTTGGCCGAGTCGGTATCATTGGGGATTACGTTGGATGTAAGTTGTCGAATCGTAGTTGGCTGTGGACTTGGACTTATTGTGTTACAGTTACGAACCACTTCAACATTGGTGCGGTTATGGAACGCGGTATTCGAATGATTGGCTGCGGACAGTGTCCTGTTCAGAAATGTAGGGATCTCACGTCGAAACAGGTGGGCTTATTTATTGACATGCAGCAGATTGGAAGGAAATTCTTGAAATGCTGGAAAAGGGTGAGGTTGATCCAACATTCATGGTGACCCATCGTTTTAAGATTGAGGGCATTGCAAAGGCATACTACCTGCAGGAGAAGCGCCAGGATGGCTTACTCAAGTGCTTCGTTGAAACCAGATTCTCGGAGCCGCGGGCTGCTGGTACCCCAGAACTGAAGGAACTTTGAGGAACTTGTTTTTTGGACATGTAGTATTTTCTAATTATTTTTTCAGAATGACGATATGATGAATTCCAGAGTTATTTGCCTGCATGTCTCACGATGGCGCATGCGTGACTCCGAGGCCTTCAGTTGACAAACGAATGACATGCCTCTTATTAGATTTCTCCACCTCATTTGTTAAGTGATATATGAGTTGCTTGTTCCACATCAAAGTTGGAATCATCCTCTTCCACTATGCTCTCCTTCCGTATCCGTCGCCCCTTGCTATTGTCACTTCGAACATTCACGACTCCTCTGCTGTCTTCCCGATCCTTCTCACACACAGCTTTCATGTCTTCCCACAACCAAACAACTCTCCAAGATGGAGAGAAAATGACCCTAGGACAAGGGGGCAAGGAGACTGCTACATACGAAGACCTCAAAGCCTCCGACGAGGCGCATCAAATGCACGGCTTTGGTCATCCCCTCATGCAAAAGGGGCCAAGACAGCTTGTCGTCTTCGAGTCGGGCGACGGGGCCGTTCTGAAAGATGTCATGGGAAAAGAGTATCTGGATGCCATGGGAGGCATTACCGTCGCCCATCTTGGTCACGGCCGCAAGGATCTCGCGCAAGTTGCTTTTGAGCAGGTTGGTCAGATACTACCTTGTTTCTGACGACTAAACTAACGCCGAAGCAAAGATGACGAAGCTGGAAGTCTCTTCCAACCAACGTAATCTGACCAACAACAATGCAGTTAAACTCTGCGAGCGCCTCTCCAGCCTCGCGGCTCAAGCTTTCCCAGAGAAAATGACTGGTTCCCGCGTGTACCTCACTACTGGCGGTGGCGAGGGCATAGAAGCTGCGTACCATCTTGCTTTACGCTACTGGAATAAGTCTGGACCTCTAGGTACTAGCTACGGTGGAGGCTACAAGAAGCAGAAACTCATTTCTTTTCGTAATTGCTACCATGGCAGCACGTTTATTCCTGCATCTATGAAGCCCGAATTTTCCGACTATGGGTGGAAGAGGTGGATGGAGGGCCATGGCCGCGATGTTTATGAGAGCAGCTCGCATCGGATGTTTTGCAATATCGATCCCCCGCATGAGCTGTTCTTTGAAAGGAGCAAGTTGAAGCATGGGGAAAATGTTGGGCAGGCGGCTGGTAAGTGTTGTTGTTGTGTGAGTTCCATTGGTATGCTACTGATGCTGGAATAGCACGGGAACTGGAAGAACGGATTCTCCAAGAAGGCGCAGATACTGTTGCCGCTTTTGTGTTTGAGCCGGTTCAAGGCGATGGCGGCGCGGTCGACATGCACCGCGACTTCTTCCCGCTCGCGGAGCAGATTTGCAGAAAGTACGGCATCTTGATGATTGCAGATGAGATAATGTCGTTTGCCAAGACAGGGCACTGGTTTGGCATGGAGTTGTACGGCATCTGCCCAGATATCATGGTCATCAGCAAGGGTCTGACGTGTGGCTATCTTCCTGCGGGAGCCGTGATTTACCGCAACGATATTTGGAAAACCGCATTCAACAACATCAGCACTAAGATGATGCTGTCGGATGTTTGGCAACACGACTACACTTGGTCTGGACATCCAGTCTGCTCTGCCGTTGCTCTCCGCGCGCTCGACATCATCGACCAGGAGAACTTGATCGAGCTGTGTGCGAAGCGCGGCAGGGAGTTTCTCGATATACTCAAGTCGGAGCTTGAGGGTTTGCATACCGTTCAGCAAGTTCGTGGAACTGGTATCATGATTGGGATCGATCTCATTTCTGACATCGCAACGGATATCGAGCAAAAGATGCTTCTAGAATACGGTGTTGTGCTGAGGGCGAGTACAAACAAGCATTGCCTGCTTCTAACACCGCCTTACTCTATGACGGATGAGCAATTTGGAAAGGTGGCCGAGTCGCTGAGGAAGGTTTTGAGAAGTTTTGCTACGTTAGGGGAGAGCGCGATAAGCAAGAGCCGTCAACATTGAGTCATGGGTATGGCCTGGCTTTTGGGTTAGTTAGGGAGAAACTGGTAATTACGCAAGGCGGGATGTCCGCTAGGTCCCATCATATAAAGTTTTGCATGTGAATGTGGTAATTAGTTGATGATGTCATATTTTGTGGAAGGAACCCCTGATCTATCGCTGGGTTGAACCTACTTCTCAGCTCTTGGCTCTATACTTTACATACTGTTCCTGTCATTCATTTCACTTAGATTTAACTTATTTCCTTCTCATTTTACCAACAATGTTTAGTGAAAGTCTCATGATCTGGACGTGGCCTATGCAACTGAATGTCTGCCTTCCGTCAACCTCCGATCGGCACTTGCTCGTGATTGGCTACTTCAGAGCCGTTCCGTCTGACGACATACGATCTCTCCACCGTCAAAGGCAGATTCAATTGTCATTGTAATATCTTTTTTAATATGGTCAACAATCCTAGATCCCTGCCACTATTGTACACCATTGGTTGCGCCGCGTACCACAGTTTACCACAAGGAACTCTATTCGTTCGAGTAGGAAACCTTATTCGAGGGTTGAGTACCCCTGAGATTGCAGAGATGGGATACCCTCATCACATTGATATTTCATCCACGGAAAACACTGAGCGAACTGCTATGGAGGCACTGCAAAAACAGTAGATAAAGCTAATGCGTTTACTCCTAATTTCGACCCAGTTTTGCTCTCTGTTATCGCGGGTGATAGTGTATTGTGAAACGAACGAAATAGTCCTTACTAACTGCATGTTTCTTTGGCGAATATAGGGTGGGGCTGTCCTTTAAATATCGCCAAGGAAGCATACAACCTCTGGAAGGGCCGATATGCTTGCCCGGAGCCCGTCTAACGTACTTATAACATGAGCGGGGATGAAAACTTGAATTACAACTTACACTGCCTGGATCACAGCTTCAGTTCAGTGAAACAACCAAGCCAAAGAGAAACCAATCCTCCCACTTAATTCGAATCTATAGATCAACACATGTAATGCTGTTCAAACGCATGTGTCCAGTGGCTTTGCTGGCAGCTCTCACATCTTCCTCCATAGCTGAACGAGCTACCGTAGACGCTCTGCCCCTCCTGACTGCCATATCCGAAGATCCGGAACTCTCCACTTTCTATAGTCTTGTCAATAGCACGGGAGGTACTAGCGGTATTCCAGGCCCACCTTTTGAAGAGCGCTTCAACAGCCTCACGGATGGACGGAAGTACACGGCTTTTGCACCCGTCAATTCTGTAGGTAGCGAAAGTAAGATATATCAAAACCGGTGGATTACTGATCTATATAGGCATTTGAGGCGTTGCAACCGGGACTAGCAGCATTTCTGACCACACCAGCATCCTATGTGCTCCTCGAGGCCATCCTGAGAACTCACATCGCGGAAGGATTGGTGACAACAGAGGAAGTCCGCACTTCGGAAAAGCCCGTTATAAGCATAGAAGGCATACCTCTCAAGTTTACATCCGAGAATAACACCATCGTGATCAACAACCAAGCCAAATTAGTTTCTGCTCAGGGTACTGTTGTTGGCAACGGAGCAATCTTCAAAATCGCCTCAATAATCGACCCCTTGGTATCAATTTTCGGAACCGACGTGAACAAGAACGGATCTACCGTCACATCCGCTAGACGTCGACAAGCAAAAAACATCTTAGAGTACGAGTTGAGACCCTCAGGAACCATCACATCAGCCCTATATTCTTTGCCAGACCTCTCGACATACGTAAATCTCTTGAACGCAACATCTCCGGCTTTCTTCAGCTTTCTAGACTCATCTTTGCCCACTGGCAAATACATCTCCATCTTCGCCCCAAGTAATGCGGCTCTTGCGGCTATCGGGCAAAGCGCCAAGGCTATTCAACCTAGCAACCAGCCGTTTACTTCGTACTTGCTTGCGTATCCGTTTGTAGATACGACAACAGTTGGTAGTGAAAAGTCGATTGTTGGGTTCCCGGCGACTGTGAGGAGAGATAGCGAAGGGGTTGTTATGAGTGTAAATAATGCGGCGGTGAAGGGAGAGCCGAAGTGCGTCGGGAATGCGTGCGTGTATGTTGTTGATAGGTGGTTGGACCCTGTTTTTGGGTTGTTTTAGGCGAATGGCGCACGGGAATATCTTTTGACGAAGGCGAAGTATAGTATCGTAGATGAAGATATCTATAACTTTGATGAGACTGGCTTCATTATGGGCAAGATTTTATCGCAGTCAGTTATCATAGGCTCAGAAAAACTAGGGAAATAAAAAAAGATCCAGCCAGGCAATCGGAAGTGGGTTACCCAGATATAAGGCGTTGGCGCAACGGAAGCGTATCCCAGCCTTTCTCGTCTTCGCAGGCAAGGTCCTGATCTCCACTTGGTTTATGGAGGACCTGCCACGCGACTGGGTTATTCGAGTTAGTCCTAACGGCTGGACGAACAACAACCTAGCGCTTGACTGGCTCCGTCACTTCGATTCCCATGCGCGTCCTATAGGGACGCATAGGCTGCTCATTATTGACGGTTACGAGAGCCACTGCTCGGTGGATTTCTGAGATCTCTGCGAAGAGAAGAAGACAATACTCCTCTGTATACCTCCCCAATCGTCGCACCTCTTACACCTTCTTGATGTGGGCTGCTTCTCGCCGTTAAAGCGCGCGTACGGCGACGCTATCTCGGTCTTGGCATGTAATTGCATCCACCATATTAGCAAAGAAACCTTCCTACTAGCGTTCAAAATGGCCTATTATAAGGCTATTATAATAGAAAATATCTGCGGAGGGTTTCGAGGTGCTGGACTTACGCCACACGATTATCACATTGTTTTATCACAGCTTGACGTCGTGCTGTGTACACCAACTTCACTAGCGCAAAAAACAGCACCTGGGACCCAAAAACGCCGCGTAACGCGCGCGAAATGGAGGCGCAGGCTACGCTTATTCGAAACCGCATGCAAATCCAGCAAGGGCCTCCTACAAGTTCTCTTAAAGAGTAGATGCAGCAGTTGAGTAAGGGAGCCCAGCAGATAGCACATAATATGGTGTTGATGCAGGAGGAAATAAGTTGCCTAAGAGACGCTGTTGAAACATCAACAAAGCGAAAAACTCGCAAGCAGCGCTACGTACAGGTGGAGGGGTCCCAAACAGTTGGCCAAGTAGCTGATCAGATCGCTGAGGCAGAGGATAGCAGCTGTAATGACGGTGCAACGTCTGTGAAGAGAGTGTGCAGTGAACGGCGCTGCGGACGTTGCAGCCAAATTGGACATAACTCTCGCATATGCCAAGCAGAATTAGACGATACAGAAGATAGCGATCAGTCTGAATAACAATATTTTATTCTACTTGTTGGCCTAGTAAATGTATCACGGGGTGAATTAACTTGCAGCTGCAGTACTATAACGGGGAAGCGGATTGATTGTCTGTATCTGCTATCGTGTCCAGTACTTACAGCGCCTGCGCACACGGCCGCAGGCGTACGAGCCGGTAAGCAGCAGGGACGTTGTTTTGATGGAGAGACTGCGCCGTTCTGTGGTGAAACACGTTAGCAATATCAACGTATCTTTTCGTGCGCAGTGCTAGGTATGTAAAGGTATAGGCGCAGAGTTAGTATCTCACAAATATATATAAGAGTAACGAACTCTTGGTTAGATGATCAAATATGTTTTAAAGCGACTTTTATTTCTTCCAATGAGGGGTGTAACTTTGAGTTGTTTGCCCCATGAAGTGCGTGTGATAGTTATGCGAAATTGAGAAGGTCTTCTAAAAGCAAGTAAGACAATTTTTACCCGTTTATTAAATAAAACAAATAAACAAACAAATCAATTTATAGTGCTACCTGGGTCCCATAGGAGTCTATGAACACTAGAGAGTCGCCTTTAGATACAGGGCAAACATGGGGATCATCCCCTTAACACCCCTGCCTTCGTACCATTGTCTTCTTCCCTTCCCTCTTCATGTCCATCAATTTCTGCCGGTGCTGCCCTTAATGAGGGGAGCAGAGGACAAGTTTTGTTTTAGCGGGTTAGTTGGAATGGAGCCTACTCCTCCATGACCCGTTTGTTATGGTGCCAAGTTAGGAAAATAAGTCCGTGTGGACCTTTTCCGATTTGGATTTTTTTTTAAAAAAAGGACTAGATTTTTTCGCTAAGTTACAGCGGGGGCCTACAATTCTCGGTACTGAACTGGGCAACAAGAGAAAGTAATGTAGTACATGCCAGCCAAAATCTGAATATAATCGTATTGCATGTTTATCGAAAGTTATTAGAATAAACGACGATGCGCTGCCTAGCCTACCCCTCTTACGCCAACTCAGCCATTTCTCTAATTGCATCCGCTATCTGCTTCATCAACTGTCTCCCCCTAGGAAAGTCGTGTCCAAATTCGTGATGAATCTCCTCCGCATCAAATTGGTCACAGAGCTCAACCAGATGTTTCCCATGATGCGGGTCCACGTAATCTTCCGCCGTGCTTCTTACGTGAAGAGTCGGAATCTCAATTAGTGCAGGTTGCAACTTGTTTCGCTCCCACCGACACAGTCCGTAAGTACCATCGCTCAGAAAGGCAGTCCCATCTGAGATCATTTTCC
The DNA here is from genome assembly GCA_002286855.1 of Bipolaris cookei. NCBI lineage: Eukaryota > Fungi > Ascomycota > Dothideomycetes > Pleosporales > Pleosporaceae > Bipolaris > Bipolaris cookei. Next base: position 1,247,554 of record NRSV01000001.1, read on the forward strand.
CTTCTAGTCTGCTCAAGAGTCCGAGCAACTTCTTATGATCCACCTGATCTTCTTCGCTAACACCAAGCTTGTGTCGCAGCGCGCTAGGTCGGAGAAACATTTCTTTTGCTTGTTGAAATGTTTGCGAAATGTCAACGTGACCACTCACCGTGTCGACATCGTCGACTTTGAAGACGCGTAATGGCGATGCGCCGTTCACGAAGACGGCAAAACGGAATAGAGGCTCGATAACAGTTTCGGAGCGAGCAGCTTCAATCATGAGCTCGGCCGCTAGTGCTGCTCCGCCAGAGTAGGCGAAAACACCATCGAAGGGACCGTGGCTCCGTATAATGTGGAGGAGCTCTTCATGAGTCTGTATGATAGATTGGGGGTCAAATGGGTTGTAGTATGTGTACAAAGGGAGCTTGGAAAAGTCGGATGTGTGTAGAGACCAGTTTCCTGTTACAAACACCGAACATGTTAGTCATGTTCCTCCAAGTAGTAATCTCATATTTCTTACCTTCAGTGTGGCGGACGGTGCCTTGAACGAAGACCCACTCAAAATCTTCTAGTGCTGCACGGATAGGAGCCGTTTGCATGCGGAAAATCTGGGGATGTAATCAGAAAGAGGGAAGTTCATAAGGGGAATTTGACATCTTGCTAACCTCATTATTAGAGCCTCGTCCGTGGAGGCAAAGAATCTTCATGGTTAATCACCTAATCACGCAAAAGTCAAGTAGTAAACTGATGGACGGATTAAGTGAAACAAGGAGATAAACTGAATAACTGAGCACTGGAAAAGCTGAGCGGTGGGGTATTCCGTGGAAGTGAGTTCCCTAGATTGCGTGGTAATATACCATGCACTTTTTAAACCTTGCTCGGCGACGATTTCTAAACACTAACAAAAACTCCATTTGCGGCGTCAAGGATGGCAGTTAGTCCAGCCTGGGCATCGACCAGGACCGAGTCAAGAAAAGGTGGGCTGTCTGTCTCGGATTACCTCCACTTGTGTCTTGCCAGCTTTCCCCTACTCCCCAGATTTACATAGACACTGATTCGCAAAATAGACTCTTGAAGCCATCTGTTATTCTTCTTTTGGGAGAATCCCAGAGACTTATGGTAAGGAACACCCAGTCACATAACTTTGTGAATAGAAGAACATCATAGCGAGAGCGAGCATATAGGCACCAATCTTAACGCGGTACATATATCTCTACTCATCACATAGAACAAGACAAATGAATTTTTTTGAACTCTAAGCTATCATACAAACGCATGATGTTCTGGGGTAAACTACTGCTTGTTCCTTCAAAAGAATAGCTTCTCTGGTTCAAGCTCTTTCACAGAAAAAACTCCCTGTGATCCCATCTCTAAAATACAAACGAAGGATTCATATCCCTCCTAAGATGCGGCCATAACCTACTTAAGAGGTTTAGCAATGATCTTTGACATTAGCTTGGTGCGATACACCGACGTTTCTCTGCTTTAGTGACAAACAGTGTGTCATTGGTACTATTTCTCCCCTGACCGCCGCTAACACTTTAGTAAAACGGCTCCACAGTAATAATAGACGCACGTATTCATGCCATATAGTAAAAATGAAGCTAAGAATTTTCACACCAGTAACGTCTCGATTCCTGCCTGGCCACGAGAAGGGGTGTACCAACTAGTTAGGTCCGTTCACTGTCGCAGATGCCCCGAATACGTTATTATTCTTGGTCCCGCTTCAAGCGCCTATTATATAGGCCCGAATCGAGCTCCACAACCAACACTTACCGTTTATAGGTCAATCGCTTGGTGACGCATTTATGCTTGCACTGCTACTGCAACCCTCCACATTAGCAATGCTAAAACTGGAGACCCTGGTTTCTCCCCACCGCAGCTGACATTGTATGTGGTTCTGCAGACAGGACGAAATGACACCTGACCAATGTTCTGGCACTAGACAGACCCTCACAAGCCTGGACTGAGAAGTCGGCAGCAGAGAACCATGAATGACATAACACGACAAGAAAAGCTCTCTAGTGTCAGCAGAAAACTTGAAAATGCTACAGTATTGTGCTGATGCAATACCGTCTCGGTATCAATGTGACGGAAACTCGTAGACGCGGAATATGTAGAAAATAGTTCCTCCAGCACCAGTACTCCACTCTGTGAAAAAAGAATATCAAATACCCATCGTATTTGCAGAAAAGGTGTGGTTGATATTGTTCGGTTCTAGATTCTCGGCTTCTGGCGGGCGCTTGCGGGAGCTCACCAGCAGGCAAATACAGCCGGATGTTCTGCAGGACATCAGATGCTGCTAACACGGACGGGAAACATTCCATAGTCATTTTCCCGGTTGTTTAATAAGTGGCGGTCCAACTACCGGATAGCTTTTCTCAGGGATCTTACAAAATATTACATAGAATACGTATACTCTCGTATATCGTAAACTTCACCAACCTAACCGCACGTGCAACAACAGAACGCCCGGCTCTATCCTCAAATCACCCCATTCATGATGCTACAAGATTCACGACCTTGGTGGCAATATGCCATCGGTTACCAAATATGGCCGGCGTCTTTCAAAGATTCGAATAATGACGGCGTAGGCGACCTCAATGGAGTTCTCAGCAAACTCGACTATCTCCGATCGTTGGAAGTCGATCTCATCTGGTTTTCTCCTGTTTATGATTCACCCAACAGAGATATGGGATATGATGTTTCCAATTACGAATCCATTCACTCACAATATGGCACCATTGCCGACATGGAAAACCTCATCAAAGAGGCTAAGAAACGTAACATCAAAATCGTTATGGATATGGTTACAAATCATACATCCGACCAACACCACTGGTTCCTGGAGAGTTGCAAATCTCGGTCCGGACCATACAGTGATTGGTACATCTGGCGAGATCCAAAATATGATAGCGAAGGCAATCGACAACCGCCAAACAATTGGCGCACCGGGTCGCGGTATGGAAAGAGTACATGGAAGTACGTTGCAAAAAGAGACCAGTACTACTTCTGCTTTGGAACTACTTATCAACCAAACTTGAATTGGTTCTGTGACGACTTGAGACGCGCAGTATATGACAGCGCGGTAAAGTTTTGGTTGGAGAAGGGCGTAGATGGGTTCCGGATGGATTTGGTTGGGTTATACTGGAAAGATCCGACCTTTCCTGATGCAAAAGAAGTTTATCCTGGGGAAGCGCTGCAACCGCTTGATGGATCGCGGTGTTTGAATGGTGAAGAAGTTCATACCTGGTTAAAGGAGTTGAAGGAAAGAATCGCACAGGACTTTGGAGAGGACATCGTGTTGATTGGGGAACTCCCCTCGACGGACCGAGAGACATTCCTACGATACATATCTCTTGATTCGAAAGAACTAGAGATGGCTCTCGATACAGACATCTTCATCGTGGGGAACGAATGGACAGATGGTTTGTACGAGCTCAAACGGCTAGAGCTACCACTATTCAAAGATGCCGTCCTGAAGACGCAGAGCCTTCTCGACGATGGAGGCTGGCCTACTGCGTTCCTCGAGAACCATGATTTCGCTCGCAGTGTATCCCGTTTTGGGCCGGGTGAGGGAGTCTATCGCGAAGCTGCTGCAAGGATGCTTGCTCTCATGGCTGCAACCCTTTCCGGAACCTTTTTCATCTACCAGGGTCAGGAGATTGGAATGACCAATGTCCCATCATATTGGGGGCGAGATGACTTCAAAGACAACGCCGACCTCGAACACATCGAAGATATTGATCCAACCAAAGATGCTGAGGCGGTAGAGAAATCAATTGATGCGCTTACTACCTGGGGGCGAGATAACGGAAGAACGCCGGTCCAGTGGTCAGACAAAGAGCATGCTGGGTTCAGTGACGTGAAACCCTGGATTAGGGTCATCGACAACTACACTCACATAAACGTCGAAGAGCAGCTTGGAAACCCGAATAGTATACGTTCTTTCTGGGTGAAAATGATACAGATGAGGAAAGAGATGTATCATGTGTTGGCTTGCGGGCTCTTTCGTTTGGTTGACAGGGACAACCCCAGTGTATTCTCGTACACGAAAACAAGCACTGATGGAAAGACCGAGATGCTAGTTGTATTGAACTTCTCGAGCGAGGGGGCTCGGACTCCGAGGCAAATCGGGAAAGATCTAATGCATCTCGTTTGCACGACAGCTGCGACGTCGACGGAGACTGGCTTGGATGAATTCACATTGCAGCCATGGGAGGGTCGCTTGTATCGACTGGCACCGAAGTTGTAGTGTGGGATAGTCTCGTTCAATCAACTGACCATGCAAAGTGCAACCTAGAGAATACGAGATCACTCTAGCCTATTCAGCGCTTTGTCCGCCCGGGCATATCCCTGAATTCAGGAAGGGAACGTTAATCTACATTAATGAATCACATGGGCATGCCACGTGCGATGATACGCTTCCAAGTTATCAACTATCAGAAACCTAGAAAGGAAATTATATCGGGTCAATTATCCGATTCCAAGAATTTTTGCAAGGATCTAAATGGCTTAATGCCAACAAGGCTTGAAAACCTAATCTTATGTAGCAAGTACGTCACAAAAACCACCTCACGTGCTTACAGGGATCTCATATATAACATTTGGGGAATAGCCCTGAGGTATTAGTATAGCTGTTCGGCCCGATTAGTAGTGGAGCCGGTAAATGACGTTTCCTCCACAAGTGAATTACTCACAGCATCTAGCGTCTTTAAGTCAGTGCGCTACATTAGACTCGCACAAGCTCATGGGTACGCCATTCATCCGGTTTTCTTGTTTCCATAATATGCTCTCTTTTCGGTGACAGCTGCGGAGCCTCCAATCCCCAAGCAGACCGCGGTATCAAATTGCAACTCAGCTAGGAAAATTCATTATGCCGCTACTCAGGTAGTCGTTTTTTGAAAAAGGTCTAGTTGACCACATTAATCGAAGGTCGCAATTGTTACTGGGGCCTTTAGCATTTATTTTTCCGAGATTTGTCGGAAACCCATAGGACGCTCTCTTTGATTCATCGTAAATGACATTTCGAATTTTCTAGTCCTAGTGGCGACTACTACGACCGCTGATTGGAATTACTGCTTTCAATCAACATCGGTGGGCCGATGTATCTCGTGCACACTTGCATACCATTCTTTTTGTCATAGTCATGGAGTGGTCGTATCGTCAACATTTTCTCAACAGTCTGGATGCGAGGGGCTGCTTGTGGTGCTGCTTATACCGCTTTCAAGCATGCTCTGCTGGGCTTATCCCGATCCACGGCGTGAATATATGCTAAAAATGCTGCAAATTGTAGTGCGGTGCTTCTTAGGCCGACAGGTGACACCGCTATCATCAAAATCAACGGATAGTGAGATAGATCGCGGTGTGAACTATGTCAGCTGTACGGAAATTGTTTGCTCGGTGTTTTAACCCATCACAAGTTTAGATCCGCTGCAACACCAGCATGTCTCTTTCCCACAAAGCTCCTGTTGCAACACCGATTGGCCCGCCTAAGACCATATACCGCATGAGCCTCGTGCAAAATGACCCTAACCCCTCCTGTGGCTCCACCACACTACGAGCTTCAGCGTACAAGGAGATTGCCCAAACTGCGGTACTGAGTCCTCCAATTATGCCGTCCCATTGTAGAAGCCATTTTCCTCCCTCGAATGCATTTTTGCATTTCAAATCGCTCCATGGAGAAGGTGGGATGAATATACTGGAAAGCTGAAGATGCTTGTAGCTAAACGGACGTGCTTTACGGATCCGCTGTAATGCACGGATGGCGAAGGAGGCAAGGATCGGAACCCAAACCGAGGCAACAGCCATGGCGAAGGCTACAGCGTAAACCGGCTTGACAGTGGACAATGAGGTCGTGAAATTTTCGTCTTCTGATCTGCCCATTGTTCCTGTATGGGTCCATAATGTCACCAGTAGAAAATGGACCAGACTAATATAAAGATGCCACTGCTGATAAAATGATGCAAGTAGGTGTTGTGTGTTAAGATTGTAAATAGATACTCCAGGCAGCGCCATGAGCGATATGGGCAGAATATAACCTAATAAAAAGCTCCAGGAAATCGCATGGAGATGGATGGCATCAATCATCAGGCTCTCTTCTGTGGTCGCCGGAACTGCAACAAGTAACCGGATTGCCAGATAAAGGGAAGTAAACACAGCGTGTGACTGATTGAAGATGAAGAGCCCTGGGATTGCGATCCTGTTGTCGTAAACAGCAATAATTAGCACAGTGTATTAAGGCACGGGTGCGCACTCTTTCTCCTTACCAAGACATCAGTCGGCTTCGACTGTACTCCCTGAAGCTCTCCAATACAATCAGAATCCACGAAGAACCCCATGATAGATCGAACCAGAAGCCTACAAGATTCACATCTGGCTGCGAGTAATCTTCACAGGAAAGTAGAAGGAATGTAGCAACTGCATTGAGCTGAAGATCGATGCGTGGGAAACGACCGCCAGTAGTTAAATTATGTAGAGGTTTTCCCGCCGGGGTAGACTTATTCGTGATTATGCGCTCCAGGTGTCCTAATAATCCATTAGACGTCGCGAAGAGGTGTAAGGATTTGAAGCCGAAGATGGAGAGAAGTATGCAGAATGTTGCCGCGATAAATTGCATAGTTTAGCTGAGCGACGAATGGCGATTGAACGAATACCACACAAATAACAACGTAATTTTTTCGGGGAGTTTCGCGAAGCTCCGTGTGTAAGAGGTTCAACCGCGGCAATACGAGATAAATAGCTAGGTACATATCACGTGGGTAGATCGTCAACTCCATTCTAGGGAAAGATGCAAGGGTAAGACTGGGCAATCCTCTGACCCTGCAGTTATTAGCCAGTTGCTTCCGGTACTACATATTGTACCTGGTTAGCGGTTCAGCTAGGTTTGCCGGCAAGGTGCGTCTTAGAGGTGCCGGACGGGCCAACGCCGGGGACGGGCTAACGCCGGATTACGTCCTCCAACACTAATGATTCTATCCACTTCAACCATCCACAACATGACCAAAATGCGGTCAACTGATGCTGTGCTTGCTGCTATTGACGCTTTGAAGCCTAGTGAAAAGCTTGTATATTCTCAAATTGCAAAAAAATATGGTGTTGACCCAAGAACGCTAAGCCACCGCTACCGAGGTATTTCCAACTCCAGACAAGCAGCTGCACAGAACCAGCAGTCAGTCCACCTACAGCATGAAGCTGAGCTTATCGATTATATCGATAGACTCACTAAGCGAGGCCTACTATTCACACGGAGTATTATTCGAAATATCGCGTCGCAGCTAGCCCAGAAGCAGCTCGGATACCACTGGGTTGATCGCTTTGTTCATCGCTACTCCCATCTTATTATACTCAAGCGCACCATGCCTATCGATCGCAGCCGCCATCGAGCTGATTTAAAAAAAATATTAGCTCTATTTCGAGCTTCTACGCCAAAAAAATCGATCAATATGAAGTGGAGCCGCGGCATATATACAATATGAATGAGAAAGGCTTCATGATTGGAGTACAGTCCCGCTCAGTCAGAACCTTTTCTAAAGCTACTCTCCAGTCCCAATTGAAAAGATCGAATATTCAGGATGGTAATCGCGAATGGATTACGTTGATAGCATGTATCTAGATCCAAGCATTATCTACTCCAGCAAATACAGCTCTATACAGAACTCATGGCTCCAAGGTTTTGATCCAGATATCCATACTGTGTATATCACCGCATCAGTCACTGGCTATTCAAACGATAATATCAGTCTCCAATGGCTCAAACAAGTGTTCGACCCAGCCACCAAGCCAAAAGCTCGATCTTCTTACCGATTACTCATCATGGATGGGCATCATAGTCATATAACGATGGATTTTATTGAACATTGTGATCAGAATGAAATAATATTAGCTATCTTCCCGCCGCACTCAACGCATACGCTGCAGCCGCTCGATATTGGATTGTTCAAGCCACTATCCACCGCATACTCGAACGAGCTATCAAACTTCACCGATACCAGCCAAGGGCTGATACCATTTACCAAATCTCATTTCTTCCCAATATTCTGGAGAGCTTGGTGCGCAGCGTTCAAGGAATTATCAATTCTCCATGCTTTTAGAGCTACTGGACTCTCGCCATTCAATCCAGAAGTTATACTTCAAAAATTCAAAACTACAGCTACTAACAGCTATAGAGACGCATTAGTAGCATCAGCTTCTAATTGGAGAATGATTCGGCAGCTACTCAATCAACCTACAAGCAATAGATCGATCTCAGCGCTCAACAGAATCATGATGAAATTATCCGCCGATACAGCGTTTCTTCAACGAGAAAACGAGCAGCTCCAAGCAGCTCTCATCGATGAGAGACAGCGGAAGGAAAGTATCCAGCCTGATACGCTCGAGCTGTCTGACGATTATCGTGTTGGAGCTACTTTCTGGTCTCCACGGAAAGTGCGAGAAGCTCGCCACCAATATGAGCAGAAACAGCGTGATTACGAGGAGTTACAACGCCAAAGAGCTATCACAATCGAAGCTAGAAAGGAGAGGAAGCTACTCAAAGCTCAAGAACTAGATGCGCGGCGACGTGCGCGGGCAGAGGCAAAACTAGATCGTGAGAGGCAGAAAGCTGAAGCATTTGCCCACCGGATAGCCCGCCAAACCGCCCAAAAACGACTTCAAAAAGCTATCAAAACTTCCCAAGCTAGTAAGAAGCCTAGCTTCAACTGCCGTACGAAGTCAGTATCAAAAAATATTATCATTGATAGTAGTAATGGTGGTGCGGAGTCAGCTAATCAATCAGCCGCACTACCATCACCACGCTCGCGTTCAGGCCGCCCCATCAAGCTACCAGTCAAATATCAGTAGATATATTGAATAAGTAATACTACTACATTATTACACTAAAAATTCTTGCGATAACAGCTTTTGTGTAGAGCTCTATAGCTTCAAGTTTGATAGTGTTGGCAGGGAAAATCGGGCGTTGGCCCGTCCGCGGCATTGGCCCGTCCAGCACCTCTAACGTAGTTTACAAGCGAGCGCCACGTACAAGCGAGCGCCGCACCCCACCAACTTCGCATACCTCATTCATCTCACCGTACAATGGCTCAACGTAGCGCTAATTAGCTGGTTTCGAATGAAACAGATGTTCAACTTGCTATCTTCTCTATTAAGTCTAGTCAGGTGCAGAGTAATTGCAGTGCTACTGCTATCTATAACCTGTCAGAACGAACAATCCGTCGCCAACGCTTTGGCAAGCCTGCCCGACGCGATTGCCAACCCAACTCAAAGAAGCTTACCAAGCTAGAAGAGGAGGTGATGGTTGATCATATACTTGATCTAGATCTACATGAATTTTTGCCTGCCTACGAAGTTGTGCGCGATATGGCTGATAGACTGTTGGCTGCGCGCGGCGCTGGCCAGGTCGGCGTCCACTGGCCACGTAGCTTTATCAAGCGTACAGACAGTTCTACAACGCGTTTTAATCGAGCGTACGATAGACAGAGAGCTCTATGTGGAGATCCGGTCCTACTCAAGAGCTGGCTTGAGCTTATAGAGCAGACAAAGGCCAAGTATGGTATCTGTGATGAGAACGTCTACCAGTTCGACGAAGCTGGCTTTACGATAGGCAATATCACGACTCAGCTTGTCGTTACAGCGCCAGAAAGAAGAGGCCGGCTAAGGGTTATTCAACCAGATAATCGTAACTGGTTGACGTTGATCGCAGCGATTAACGCAGCTGGCTAGGCAGTCCCACTGTTGTCTTTGCTGGCCAGTATCACCTATGTGCCTAGTACGAGGAGGCAGAGCTACCGCGCGATTGGGCGATTGCAGTTAGCGATAATGGTTGGACGAACAACAAGCTAAGCGTTGCATGGATAAAACACTTCGACGCCCATACGAAGACTCGCGTTGTTGGTACACGTCGTCTACTTATCCTTGAAGGCCATGTGAGCCACCAATCTCCTGAGTTCCAGGAGTTCTGCAAGGAGAGCAATATCTACACTCTCTGTATGCTGCCTCACTCGTCTCACCTACTCCATCCTCTTTATGTTGGCTGCTTCTCGCCATTGAAGTGCGCGTATAGCCATGAGGTGTATAGTTTTGGGAGTAGCTAGCACTAACCCGTTTCGAGTACCCACACAGGATTAGCCAGATTGGGCTGGCATACAAACGGCAATGAAAGGATTGCATTGGGATTTTGATACTGTCACAAGAGTTTCTTCTGTAGTGACAATATGCCAGTTACTCTCTACCTTGTTTCTCTCTTTTGAATGAGGTGGAGAGCCTAATCCGCCACCATATCAACCACATCACTAAGCCCGAGTTTCTGCCAGTGTTTAAGATAGCTTTTAATTAATCCTTTACGCTAGCTAATATCTGCTCAGCTTTTCGGGGCGCAGGCCTCGTTTCTCTCCAGCCAGACGCAGTTCTATCAACGATTGATATAAAGCTGCGTACGCCTACTCCACCAGCTATTCTAGCAGAGGCTCTCTGGCAGTCTCGTACACCTAGCAATACACGCGAGCTTGAAGTTCAATCAACGTTGATATATGATCGCATTCAGCGGTATCTAGTCTCATCGCCAGCTTCAATTATTGCAGCAATTAACCAGCTTAAAAAGGGGGTAGAGGTAATGATACTCTCATCTGAGCTAATGCGCAATTGGATCGCCAGCCTTGAGAAGGCTTATGAAGCAGCAACAAAGCGTAAACAGTGCAAAAAGAAGCGAATACAGAAGCAATGAATGCTAAAAAAGGAAGTTGGAGATGATCTACTCGCTCAGCGTGAGGCTGATCAACAAATCGCTTATGAAGAGCGTCGAGGAGAGCGATCAGGTATTAGCCGCCAGGCTCTAGCGCGCTGTAGTAGGTGTAGAGAGACTGGCCATAACTCGCGTACATGTAAAAAAGATACTTTAGATAGTACTTAATCTGCTACGTTTATATATGTATATATTATTAATTTGTGGTAGAGCTGTAAAACTTGGTTCACAAGCGAGCGGCCACCTCACTACTAGCGCGTCAACGTCAAGACTACAACTCGTCATGTCTCAACCACGTAGCTCTCAATCAGCTTACAATGAATCATATATTCAAATTAGTCTGCTTGATATTATATCCCAACGTATTCACAGTGCAAAGCGTGCTGCAGAAATACACAACGTGTAAGCCTAGAAGTATCATGTATAGTCACGCGGTTACTCACTGACTAATAACACTGTACTTAAACTTGCTCCTATCGTCATACACATCAGAATACACAATACTTCACACACACTCAACCGCTTACACAAGGACTCGGACAGAGAAGTATAGGTCCAAGTCCCGTGTAACAATGGCATCCCATATCCTCATGGCATCCCAACATTGGCGGAATGCCAGCTCTTGGAGGGAGGCTGAGTCACGTAATCTTCGCCCCGCGATCAATACTTTCTGACGTCGACGTCCCCGGGCCTTCAGCCTTCTCGTCTCTAGTCAAGGAGAGAATCTTTCCTTTTACTTATAACACCGTCGGTCAGACTCATAGTTATCCACGAACTAACACCCTAGCGTCGTGCATACGTAGACCCTCTAACCCTCCTCAAGCATCGCTCTACTTAGTGGTTTCACCTCTTAAGCAGGGCTTAGTACGTCAGTGTTATTCGTTCTAAAGAACTATGCATGTTTCTCCCAAAAGAACCATAACGCCGAAGTTAGAGCTCAGCCAAGGCGGGAGTATCGGGTATGCTCCGGTGTCCCCACTAGCCAGACGCGCGTTCACGTTATCAAAGCCTCAAAGCCCCACTTCCAAACATTTTTGTTTTTTTTGAGGGTATCGTTATCAAACAACTTAATTGTTGAGAATATGCGAGTCCAGTCCAGGTTAGTAGAAGAAAGTGTTAGAGCCTAGGCGAGAGGATGGTGCTACGCGGTGGCCAGTGCTGCGTGTGTGCACACAATACACGTTGTCGCGTACGCGTAGTAGATAGATTGTAACACAGTGGATATGCTGAATAGTAGACATTAGAACCACCCACTTGGTCACTTTTACTTAGTTACTTATAGTAGCCATACTACTAGAGGGACCTTGTTTCAACATTAATCATAACGTCAAAGTATAGCGAGCCGCTCAGTAGGGCGAACCGTTCACTGTGCCAAGTCCCCCACCAACTTTGACCATTACACGCGATGCCACAACGTAACAATGAACAAAACTCTTTAAAAGAATCCCAAATACAGCTTGTAGTACAAGCTATTCAATGTAACGCGACACTAAGCCAGCGACACGCTGCAGCGCTTTACAACGTCCCTCAAAGAACTCTTAGTGATCGACTTGCCCGAATCCCTTCTTGACGTGATGTACAGCCAAACTCAATGAAACTACTTGTAACAGAAAAGGAGGTAATTTTCGACTATATACTGGATCTTGATGTGCAAGGATTTCCACCACACCTTTCAACTATCAAAGATCTGGCTGATTCTTTACTGGCTGCCCGCCACCGCGACCCTGTTGACCCAAACTGGCCTAAAGCATTCATAAAGCGTCACCCAGAGCTAAAGCTGAAGTTCAATCGAAAGTACGACTATAAGAGAGCTCTCTGTGAAGATCCTGAGCTAGTGCAAGGCTCGTTCCGCCTTGTACAGAATACCAAAGCCAAGTATGGGATCCAGGACGACGACATGTACAATTTTGACGAGACGGGCTTCATGATGGGCATGCACAACGCGTCAGCAGTAGTTACGGCCTCTGAGCGTCGATCAAGGCCGAAATCTATGCAGTAGGGCAACCGGGAGTGGGTTACCAGCGTGGTTTGTGTCAGCGCAGCTGGCTGGGCAATCCCACCTGGTGTTGTCGCAAAAGCGCAACGCTGAGCTTGAAGCAGCTAACGCAGCCGCCACGCGATGAAGATCGCATCAAGAAAGCGGGCGCAGAGAGAAGGAACCCTAATAGTTGAAGAGGGAGAGCGATTAGCAGCTCTAAAGGAGTTTAGGGCGTGTGGTGATGGGAAAAAGGCAAAGAAGAGGGCGCGCGCTGAGGTGGGCGAGCCATAGCAAAGGCACTGTAGACGCTGTGGCGAGGCTGGGCATAACAGGTGCACATGCAAGGAAGTAGAAGCGATAGATTCTGAATAGAACAGTCTACTGCAATTTTGGTTTACTACTGTAGCTGGGTTGTAATAGTTTGTAATAGTAGTGATTTTTGGTGTGCTCTTGGCAGGCCGTCCCAGGCGTTATAGGGTACAATATTTCCCACTAAAACCAAGCTCTGTAAGAGGATTGCTAAATCAGTGGAGAGAATTCTCAAGTAAATTAAAAGGATCGCCAAGACAAATGGAAGGATCGCCGAGACATAGAAGGATCGCCAAGCGATCTAGGGTACTGATTCAAGAAGGCTTAGCCTCTTGATTGCGCGTACATTGACGACAGCAGTAAGCGGACCCTTCTCGTACTTTTTGTAGATTATGGATATAAAAGCCATTGAGATACATGCGTTGACAACCACTATTCACCTAGTTCGTTCGCCTGTTCTCTCTTTTACAAGTTTGATTGTCCTGCCTCCGCGCTTGTTCGCTCCATACATACTACTTCCCATTGGAACAAAATGAAGGTCTCTATTGCTTCTACCCTTCTTGGTCTTTCTGTGCTTGTGGCGGCGCATCCCGGCCAGAGTAAGGCTGAGATGAAACGGGAGGCAGCAGAACGTAGTGCCTATCTCAACACACACAAACGTTCGCTGGCTCATTGCGCGGATCAGCTGAAGGCGAGGGGTAATGATATTGCTATGCAAAATCGTCGTCGCTCTTTGGTTGAGAAGGCGCGCCAGACAAGGTCAATCAGTACTGGTAGGCTTTTAGCATACCATTTTTGAGACTGACCAGTAATGCTAATCCATAGTCCAGCGAAGCCATATCTCCAAGCCCGGGATCTTGACACAGTCCTTGCCAAGGACCACAAGTCCAATCTCACCGGTGTCACTCCCGATACGGACCCGTCACTTCTCTTCTCGGGCAACAATAGCTGCATTCTTACGCCTGAGGTTACCCAGGGCCCCTATTGGGTTTCCGGTGAACTTGTTCGCCAAAACATAACCGAGAACGAGCAGGGAGTGCCCCTCACCCTCGATATTCAGGTTATCGACATCGAAACTTGTGAACCTGTACCTAAAGTCTATCTTGAGGCATGGCATTGTAATTCTACTGGTGTATACTCCGGTGTCGTTGCAAACGGTAATGGTAACTCTTCTGATAAGGCTAATCTTAACGCTACCTTTCTCCGCGGTATCAACCTGTCCGACGATAATGGTGTTGTGACTTTCGACACCGTGTTTCCAGGACACTATATCGGTCGTACAGTAAGAATAATTTATTGTTTTTTGCAGTGGTTATAAGCTTATAAAGAGTTAGACTCATATCCATGTCCTGACTCATATTGGTGCTTCCTTGAACGCTAATAAAACCCTGGCTGGTGGCAACATCACCCATGTTGGCCAAGTATTCTTCGATCAGGATCTTATCTCGCTCGTCGAGGCCGAACAGCCATATTCCACGAACACGCAAGAGCTCACGACCAACGCCCAGGACTTCATCATGGCCGAGGAAGCTGAGGGGGTTGATCCCATAGTTGAATATGTCCTACTTGGAGATCATGTATCCGACGGCATATTTGGATGGATTGCTTTCGGCATGGACACAACTTCCTCATACAATGTCACTCCAGCTGTTTATTATACTAGTGAGGGTGGCGTTGCAAACCCTGACGGTGGTTTTGAAGGCCCACCCTCCAACAGCACCGCTACCTCTGATCTTGCGCTTGTTAGCTCCCTGCCGTCTTCTATATCTGTATAAATGTTACTCTCATCAAGAGGCATGATACCATTGCAATGGGTTTAGCAAAGAGAAAGTTGAAGTATATACTGTCATTCTAGTGGCCTGTCTAAAGAACGCATTGGAGATACTTTATGTAAAAAATTGAATTGTGTGTTGCACGTATTACACGGAGTTTGGATCTATACGTCTCTGTTCCTAACGTCCATCCCTACGTAGCGCAAATCCTGGTATGCCGCAAGCAACCAATCAGCTCGCGACGATTGTGATGAAGTCAGCCATTGCCGCAAGCTGATTGGTCGGTTGCGCTACACCGTAATTTGCGCCACGTAGGGATGGACGTTAGTAGTGTATTCGGTATCGAAGAACCCTTGTCAATACTCTCAATACATATTGAGAATATCGAGAATATTGAGGTTATTGAGGTTATTGAATTCAAGCATGCAGCTCGCTACTCGGAACAACTCCAGAGCTATGAGCTTCCACAATAAGAATTTTCGCACATTTACAACTATGAAGTAACGTACTCTCCCAACCTCAATATGGCACATCACGACATCGAAATGGACGACGACCAGAGTAGGCAACAATCAATGAAGCTTCAATAAAGCTTCATCTTTGTCGTAAAAGCTGCGATTCAATCAAATTAATCTCGTTGTTGTCTGCGGGAGACCACAAGCATAGAGCATATCATCTTGTTCTGCAGCTATTACAACGCAGAAAGAAAGAAGCCAAAAGCAACTCTCGACCAGCAAACGCTCAAAATGCCACTTCTCCTCCACACCTCGTCTGGTATAGAAGCTACACTAGCTTTCATTACTAGCACTGGAGTAGGGACAAGATGGTGGCACTTAGGCCAAGAACAAGACTAAAACAAAACAACAAAAACAGCAACAAAACTAGCAAAAGCACAAAAATCATTTCATTTTCGTTAATTTAGTATTTCCTTTATCCCTAAGAGAGCCCGCTGGAAGGCAGCACTGCTGCCCCACATCTCTTCCTGTTTACCAAACTGCTCTTTAGCACCAGGCGTCTGCTAGAAGCCTAGCCGCAAACAGACAAAAGCCGAAGCACCACAGTAGTACCACACAAAGAAAGACAAAACCCCGCATGTAAATAACAAGATAGAACGGCCTACGGTCAAAGTCTTACATAGCCCTGAGCTGCATATAGACTCTAATGGAATAATAATAATAATAGTACATACCAAGACCTGTGGTGCATTAGTGCGCTGTCTACCCCTGTCGCGAAGACTTTTGACGCGCTCCTCCGTATAGTTATTTCACGATAGTTTCTTTAGTATTGCTTTTTAATAAGTAAACGTAAACCCCTAGGTATATTAAATGCAAGCTTTATACTCATCTTAGCTATCTTAGCTATTTATACAAAACTAAGTACGCGTTTTCTTCGTGTTGCAACCTCTAAGCTAGTCTACTTATCATTATGCCACCTAGAAAGCGCGTCTCTTCCACCTCTATCGCGCCGAGAAAGCGCGCTCGAGTCGCAGCTCCTTCTACAGTAGAGGTTCGCGTAACGCCCGGGTTCGCGCAACGCCCCACCCACAACACAACAGCTTCATGAGTATTGCAGCTGTAACGCCTCAACAAATCGTGATATAATTGCGCAAAAGTAGATTTATACTATATAATAGCCTGCGAAGACTTTGCGCTAGTCTAAATCTTTTTTTGGGCGGCGGATTGTACGCGTTCTGGTGGTTTTGGGTGGAACTGGCTGTGCAACTACCCGGGCTCCCACAGAAGCTGTACCACCCACAACACGTTTCTGACGCTTTGCAGCTGGCTTGTGAGCTGTTGAAGCCTTGCGCTTACCCTTTTGGGATAATTTTATAAGCTTTTTGGTGTTGTTGATGAGCTGCTGGTGTTGTTTCTTGGCCTGCTTTGCAGCGTCATCTTTTCTCTTCTCCTCCGCCCGTTTCTCCCGCTCTACACGCCTCACAGCTTTGAGTTGAAGATCACAATCGCGAGCTGCCTTCTTGATCTCGGCTTGCTTGGCTTTTTGAAGCTTTTCAAGCTCGGCTTGTTGTTGTGAAGCCCGACGATCGCGAGCTCGTTGTACACTCCTGGGCGACCACAATTTGGCTCCCCCATGATAAACCTCGTCCTCATCAAGCTGGAGGGTGTAGCTCTGCTTTGGTCGCCTCTCCTTGATGGCCAGGGACCGCTTGAGGCCCCGGATTTCACCGTGGAGGAGTTGATTTTGAGCTGCAATGTGGTGTAAACTTCGTTGAAGCTTCTTGACGTCTTTACTGCTCTGATCCTTCACCTCACGGCGTACAATTGACTTGAGCTTGAGCCAATCCTCACCGGAGAGGACTGACTGACTGCTGTCAGAATCTGAAGCCTCCTTGGCAAACTTCTTGAGTACAGCGTCTGGGTTGGGTGGGTATATACCCGTGGCTTCAAAAGACCTCTTGATGAGTGGAGGTTTGAATACGCTGTTCCAGGAGCTCCAGAAGAGCGGGAAGAAGTCTCCTTTGGTCAAATTGAGTAACCCCTGACTGTCCTGGAGGTATCCGGACAGCTCATTTGAGTAAGCTTGTGCAAGGGGTTTGAACATCACCACATCAAGTGGCTGAAGCGTATGGGTAGCATGAGGCGGAAATACAAACAACAGGATCTTGTGTTCGTGGCAAAACTCAATAAACTCCATGGTTACATGGGATCCGTGGCCGTCAAGGAGTAGTAATCGATACCCAGTCAAAGCGTGTCGTCTAGTCTCCCGTTCGAACACCCCTTTGAGCCAAGCTAACCCAATATCGTTGTTGCTCCAGCCGGAGGGAGATGAGGTTACAAAGACTGAGTGCTCCCCTGCTTGTATAGCTTCAACCCAGCTTGATTGAACAGCTCCGTTGGCTCCCTGGAAGATGAGTGTAGGACTTAGAGGTTTGCCATCCGAACAAATACAAGCCACCACTGTTATCCACTCGCTGTTGCCGTCTTCAAGTACTTGCCTTTTCCCCTTTTGCTCCCAAAGCGTCTTATTGAATATACGCTTTGTTCCCCCAACCCGGCCGAGTTGAAACCCCTTTTCGTCCATATTGAATATATGGAGCGGCTGTATATCGTACTCCTCCATCTTTTCAAGGAGAAGCTTGAAATACAAGTTGTATCTGGCTCCGGAATCAGCTTTAGTCCGTTCCTTGGTCATGCCTTTGGTGTAGCGTGAGATGAGATACTTGGGATGGCGGTGGATAAACCGGGTAACCCAGCTTCTGGAGACCGGTTTGCCAGCCAGCTGGCTGGCAAACTGTTGTATCATTACTCTTGAAGGAGGCAAACTTCGCTCATGAAGCGTTTTGATATATTGTACAAGCTCAGCTTCGTGTTCTGGGTGGAGTACTTGGTGCGCAGCGTTGCGGGTTGTTGAAAGCCCTTGGTGCCTTCGAGCCAGCGTGCTACGCTCAACACCGTACTTGGCAGCAACTTTGCCGTACGAGAAATCATCTCCTGGTTCGCGCGATTCGATTTCTTCAATCGCTTTTTGAATCGGATCCATATTGGTGGAGTTGTGTGGTGTTGAAGTTTTGTTGTTGTTGGGGTGAGGTGGGGCGTTGCGCGAACCCGGGCGTTACGCGAACCTCTACTGTAACGGAGATCTTTCCCGCCGTACTACAAGATGTAAGCCTAGGCACAACGTACCTAATTATTGACGCGCTCGACGAATGCGTAACATACTTATCAAAGTTGCTCCGCTTTATCGAAAAGCAGTCATCTACGTTCTCTCGCGTCAAGTGGATTGTATCTAGTCGTAACTGGCCGGCTATTGAGGAACAACTAGTGCATGCAGAACGCAAAACGCGGCTGAGCCTTGAGCTGAACGCCGAGTCAGTCGCAGCAGCGGTCAACGTCTTCGTCCACCAGAAAGTTTGTCAGCTAGTGCAAGAGAAGCGCTACACGCCAGTAGTGCAATATGCGGTGCTTCAGCACTTGACATCCAACGCGAACGACACCTTTCTCTGGGTCGCGTTGGTGTGTCAAGACCTTAAAGTGACGCCAAAGTGGAACGTGCTCAAGAAGCTTGCCCAGTTCCCGCCTGGGCTGGACTCTTTGTACAGTCGGATGCTGCAGCAGATAAGTGAATCTGGTAGCGCAGATATGTGTATGCGGGTGCTAGCAGTGGCTGCTGTCCTGTATCGACCCGTCACAGTCGCTGAGCTAGTTGTGCTCACTGAGCAGCTTATAGACTTTGTTGATGACCTAGACTCTGTGCATGAGATTATCGGTCTATGCGGATCGTTTCTCACGCTACGCGATGACATAGTCTACTTTGTGCACCAGTCAGCTAAGGACTTCCTCACAAAAGCGTCAAACGAGGTCTTTCCAGATGGTATAGAACATGTCCATCAAACCATTTTTGCAAAATCACTTACTATTCTGCATAAAGAACTTTATAGAGATATGTATAACCTTCAAGCGCCAGAATGTTTTATAGGGGACGTTAGGCCCCCTCATAATAATCCTCTAGCTGTATCGCGCTACCCATGTGTGTACTGGATTGACCACTTCTGCGACTCAAAATACAAGACACCAGCATATAGCGCTACTATATGCACGTTTCTTGAGCAGCAATATCTCTACTGGCTAGAAGCGCTCAGCTTGTGCAAAAGCATGGCCAAAGGGGTGGTCTCAATGACGAAGCTATGGCATTTAGTCCAGGTACAGCCTAAGTGACCACACACATAGTCTTTGCAACACGATTACTAACGTGATTAGGAACTTGGAGACACATATGCATTAAATGATATTGTGTATGACGCACGACGTTTTATTATGTATCATAAAGAGACAATCGAGAACTATCCTTTACAAGCCTATGCATCTGCTCTGCTGTTCAGTCCAGCAGACAGCATAGTAAGAAGGCTGTTTCAGCACGAAGCGCCAAGGGGAGTAACCGTTAAGCCAGCTATAAGCAACGGCTGGAGTGTGTGCCTGCAAACACTTGGAGACCATGGAAGTGCTGTTGCCTCAGTGGCGTTCTCGCACGACTCGACCCGGTTAGCATCAGCGTTAGGCGATACGACTATCAAGATCTGGGACGCAAGCAGTGGGGCGTATCTTCAGACGCTCAAGGGCCACAGTAATGTCATTCGTTCAGTGGCCTTCTCGCACGACTCGACCCAGCTGGCATCAGCATCAGATGACAAGACCGCCAAGATCTGGGACATGCGTAGTGGGATGTGTGTGCACACCCTCGAGGGCCACAGTAATGCTGTTCGTTCAGTGGCCTTCTCGCACGACTCGACTCGGCTAGCATCAGCGTCTTTTGACAGCACTGTCAGCATCTGGGACTCGAGGAGCGGAGCATATCTTCAGACGCTCAAGGGCCATAACGGTGGTGTTTTATCAGTGGCCTTCTCGCATGACTCGACCCAGTTAGCATCAGCGTCAGACGACAGGACTATCAAGATCTGGGACGCAAACAGCTGGACATGTATGCACACGCTCGAGGGCCATAACGGTGTTGTTTACTCGGTAGCCTTCTCGCATGACTCGACTCGGCTAGCGTCAGCATCAAGCGACAGCATTGTCAAGATCTGGGACGCAGACAACGCACTGTGTCTGCAGACGCTCGTGGGCCATACCGGGGATGTTAACTCAGTGGTCTTCTCGCATGACTCGACTCGGCTAGCGTCAGCATCAAGCGACAGCACTGTCAAGATCTGGGACATGCGCAGCAGGACATGTGTGGAGACGCTTGAAAGCCATGACGGTGGTGTTTTATCAGTGGCCTTCTCGCATGACTCGACCCAGTTAGCATCAGCGTCAGACGACAGGACTGTCAAGATCTGGGACGCGAGCAGCGGGACATGTGTGCACACGCTCGAGGGCCATGACGGTGCTATTACCTCGGTAGCCTTCTCACACGACTCGACCCGACTAGCTTCAACATCTTGGGACAAGACTGTCAAGATCTGGAATGCAAGGAGCGGAGCGTATCTACAGACGCTTAAGGGCCATGACGGTGCTATTAGCTCGGTAGCCTTCTCGCATGACTCGACCCAGTTAGCATCAGCGTCAGACGACAGGACTGTCAAGATCTGGAACGCGAGCAGCTGGACGTGTCTGCATAGCTTCGACATCGGTATACCTCTCTCACACATGTCTTTCGATTCTACTGGTACTTTGCTCCATACAGAAGTAGGCACTATCACTACATCTAGCTCCCAGATTACGGACCGTATCGGCGTTGCAGCATCAAAACTACAATACCAGGGTGCTGGTATAAGTCTAGATCGCAACTGGGTTGTGTGCAATGGTAGGAGTGTATTATGGATACCCTTCGAGTATCGACCATCAAGCTTGGCTGTGAGTGAAACCCAAGTAGGGATGGGGGTAGGATCAGGAAGAGTCTGGCTTTGTCAAGTGGTCTAGATGAGAAGTTGTGGATAAATGGAAGACGTTTCTAGCTATTATGCCTCTGTGCTTGTCTAAAGGTAGATCTATGCAGTATTTATCATAACTACATGGAATATTAATCTCGCGGCATCTATTCCTAGCCAATTTCTAACAATAGACAGCAAGCGACTGCGCACGTAAGTAGTGGCTATACGAAGCCTCTCGAGCTTTGCGCCACATCTCGAGCCGTTTTGGTATAGCGTAAGTGCATATTGTAGGCCGCTAGACTTTCAAAACAGGTTGTGTCAGCACGCTAAGTCTTTTCGGTTCTTGCAATAGACTGGCACATCGCACCAGAACAACTCGGAAGCCACCTAGACAACGGCCGTACATATTATGAGAGCAGTGTCATATTCTTTAGCTAATTAAGTGTTGCTTGGAGGGTTCGAAGGATCAAGCGATTGTGCTGCATGTAACATAGCAGGGGTGTTTTGCTATTCTAGCTTCTATGCCAAAGACAAGAGGCTTAAGAACGCAAGCTATAACGCCGTAATTTTGCTGTACAGAGCCTGCGATAGATAGAAATAGGTGCAAAGAGTATCGGCTCATTAAAATGACTCTACATAATTGTGCAACGTGGGCATAACATGGTTAATCAATGTTCGTGGTTCGTTGCGGGGGGATGTTCGACCCACAGGGACGGACGTTAACAGCTAAAATTATAGTTTCGTTAAAACTATGATCGGAATAGAAAACGGAGGGACTCTCCGGCCGGATTTTGCCGTTTCAATTCTCTATAATCTCATTACCTCTAATGGCCTGAGCTATAGACCGCTTAAACCCTGTACCTATTGTGCCGGTCCACAAGATTGCTCGTAACACTAGGGCGAATTCCTGCTGGCCCAGTCATGATATGGATAACCGAGCATCTTAAGCTGTAGTTTATTGATTAATCCTATCACAGTATTCTGAAATTGCTCTATCATTAGTGCATCCAGACTTGTATCCAGTTCACCAGCTATCTAGTCTAGAGCTGGTAGCCCCACCCCTATATATTAATTATCGTTGCCAAACTCCCTCTACGCTCGTTCATGATCAGCCATCAGGCTCCCCTCTAGAATTTATTCATCTTCTTGTCCAAGAATCGCCTTAGTCTCATGCCCCATGTGAAACTCGTCGACAGCATCCAAATCGCCAGCACGACGCTGGTACGCCCCGACATAGACACCCTTCTTTCTGGCCGCATCAATCACATCAGCCAAAACGTTGTCAAAGTCTCGAAGGTCCTGGTCAAAAGGTGTATTCTGTGATGCGTTTGATTCAAATGTGAGTCGTAGTTCCTGCACGCTTGCAAGGTCAATATCCGCCGGCTGGCTCATCACATATGCCGCAGCCATAGCGCTCAGCATAGGCACAGCCAAGCCTGTTATCTCCAGGCGCTGCACATTTGCAGGCCATGCGGGCTGTCCAGGCACGAGTATGCCGGTGAGGTCTTGGTAGCTGTCGGGCAAATGGCGTACGTGGATGCGAGCCGAGGTGACACTTGCCAGCAAGTAGAGAAGTGGTTTAGGCTTGTTGCCGGGATCTTGGTCGATGTTGTCCATGAAATCTAGCACGAGCGTGTGCAGGGATGGGCAGCAGTTGTGAATCAATAACACTAGATCTGGATAACTCAGATCATCGTCCCAGCTCCCTTCAAAGATGCACAGCTCTTTGAGAAAGGGAAAGTCGGTGAGCGCCAACAACCCACGGACCTTGTCCCCAGCAGCGTACACATGTCGGAACGTGAGAGATTGGAGAGTACCCAGTTCAGTGCACTTGGGTGGATGGATGCATAGGCCTACGCCCTCTGTCGCATAGTGCAACGAAAAATGACGAAGATTCGGTAAAAGCGGCACGCCATTTTCCATATAAGAGGGTGTGAAGGAGAAGCGCCGTATCTTGGGAAAGGTTTCCACACCCATTGCATAGTCGTAAGCAACCTTGCTACATACTAATTCGGTAAAGGTAGGTTGGCTACCCAAGCCTGCTACCTGTAGAGAGACTTGCCGCAAGTCTGTCCCGTTGACTAAGATGGATGCCAACATGGCGCTTATGGCGGACTTGAAAAAGCCGCAGCGCCATAATCTGCGACCTTGTTGACATTGAACTAGAACATCTTGTCTTCTCTCATCTATCGGTGGATCCGGGAACAGTTTTGCTATCCATTGGAGAACTAGCGTTACATTATTGAAAGGTGGCGGCCTTTCGGAGGGGAGCCTGAGCCGGAAAGAGTTGATGGACAATGTTCGAGCGTACTTGGAGATGTAATCTTTGCTGAAACTAAGTGCGCAAAGCTGAAAGATTTGCTGGGGATCTTGGTAGGATATGTCGATGTGTCGATATAGGTTGTATCCGCTATGGCTGTGACTGTGCTGGCTCGTTTGCAGGAAGGCCCCAACGTGCTCCTGGGATACATGCTTTAGAATTGTTTGAAGTATTTCCACTGGTAAGCTACCAGCATGGTTCATGATGCAAATGTTCGAGGTGCAGCTAGACACTATGTCCAGAACGGGCAGGCATAGAGGAGATGTGATTCAGCTATGTTGGGCAGACCGAGACTGCAACAGATTAGCAGTGCCGTTTGCAATGGCTCGGTCGCCTTCTAGGATAATTTTACAAATCACAATCTCAACTGCATGCGGGGTGATGAGAAGACGATGAGTTGTGAGCTATGGCATAACGATTATCGTCATGTTAGATGATCGGAACTTCATGGTAGCTATGGAGTAAAGGGCGAACTATCCAAGGTGATGCATTACAGTCTACGGCTATAGCAGCCATCACCCAAAGGAGAGAAACTGGTCCATTTTTGCAGGCTGTCGTACAATCACTCTTAGATAGCTCGGAGCAAAGTTTGTTACTCGTATCGCAGACTTGTACTAAGCGAGAGATTTGAGAAAAAAGGTACAATAGAGAGCGTCCTTTAACAGCACTCTTCAAGGTATAACTTAGGCTTAACGAGGGTAATGTATCAATAGGAGATGCGCATACAGTGATTAGCGATTGCAGCTTCACCCCTGCAGGCAGCATTATAACAGTTTCGTCATCGTAAGACTGAAGATTGGCCAATTGTTCTCAGCTGATTACTGGCGCTAAGCTATGTACAGAAGGTGGGGCTGCTCTAGCATGCTGTGCAGCTGCGTGTAAGGGTGAAGCTGCAATCGCTAGCAACTGTAGCAGTTCTCATATGCTCAGAACGCGGATCTAACCTAGCGGTCTCACTGGCGCAAGCCATCATTCAGCATAGAAGGCATATTGAGATGATTTTCTAGCGCATATTCTACTATGTGAATCTTTCCCGTGCTATTTTGAATAGTAATGGTAGAACAATGAGACACTTTTCTGATTATCACAACCCAATTTTGGGGTTCGAGTGCCATCACCTGGATATTTATTACGTGATGATCTATCACGTGGCTCAAGGATAACGTCTGACTAGTG
This sequence comes from Bipolaris cookei, assembly GCA_002286855.1. Taxonomy (NCBI): domain Eukaryota; kingdom Fungi; phylum Ascomycota; class Dothideomycetes; order Pleosporales; family Pleosporaceae; genus Bipolaris; species Bipolaris cookei. The sequence continues at coordinate 1,272,151 of NRSV01000001.1, forward strand.
AGATAATTGCTAACATCCAGCGACATCCGTTGTACAAACAGACTAAGTGGTAATAATAAAATTGATGAGATGAAACGATAGGATGTTTTGCAGCCTATTTGCTCGTCTTTGGCTTGAACTAGCCCGTGATTAAGAGCTTGTGTGTGTACCTGTAGGATATACGATTTTTGGAACATCTTAGCTAACGCGATATTCATATGTAAGAAAAACGACGAGAATTAGGGGATTTAGCAGGTATCTGGATATTTGCTAAGAGAAAGCGTGTGGTGAGATTGATTGTTTGGATCTGCTGGAGATCCCAGCTACTAGTATGCACGGAATGCGCTAACCCAATTGGGCAGCCACCACAATCAGGGCACCCACCCAATGTTTGAGAGCTGCAACCCCCAACAATCCTAATATACTCCCTACACACCATGATTCTAGAATCCCCAAAGTTTACGAACATTCTGTACGTGGATGCGGGAGTAAGTGTTTGGGTATGGCTAGGTGATGGAGATTGAGAACGCATTAATGTTCAGGCTTAAGGCATGTATGTCCGAATGCCTATAGACCCGTTGCAGCTTTTCTCTTGAGGCATGGCATCACTGTGTGCAAATTTTGCTAATTAAACCTCAGCAGACTATTACCTGCGCACTTCTACATATAAGACATGCCGTTGCCGTCCCCTGTCTGCACCAGGAGCGCGACGTTATTCCATAAATCGAGGCGCTACCGAAGACATATCACCCAGCTTCATTGACACAAGTCCTCTGATCCTTGGTCGTCATCTCCGTGCAGCTGATGGGCGTGCGGAAGAAATAGAAAGACGCGTATACGGAAATTCCGAATACGACTATATGCAGCGACTTTTTTCCAAGGCCCGTGATGCTGAATGTTTCTTGCAGGCACTAATGCCATATCATTGCTTCAAGAATCTCTATTCTTGTTGACCGCAGCTGCTTATACCAAGACGGTAAGAGTTAGGCCTTTTAGTAAGGGGTATATAACGACGTTGAACCACAATTGATCATGATTATGAAACCGAGAAAAGAAAAGAAGAATTAGAGAACACGGGTTTCCCATCAGTAGCAATAACTATAAAAGAGGAGATGCGATCATTCAAGTGTTCCTACTACGCTTTCCAGTTCGGTTGATGGTGCGCACACTATCTAGGCTGGCAATCACAACCCGAATTTTGTGATGGACCACGTCACGATAACAACAACAACAACAACAACAACAACAACAACAACAAGAAGAAGAAATAACGGTACATTAGCAGTTTAAGCAGCAACTAAACCTCGAAAAGCATCGGCAGAAAACTTAAAGGACAGCTATTTCCAGAAAGAGCTCGGTGAATAGCTGTTAGTCCAATTACCGGCCATCTGTGCACATATCAGCAGTAGTGACGCTGAGTTAATGGTTTGACGAGGTTTGAAGAAACAATGCAAGCATAAGCAAAAGATTCTATTTCACACTTTTTTAGGTGTAACTTGCATAGCAAGAGTGGGAAGCAAAGGAGTGGAAAGCTTTCCTGGTAAGCGAGAGTCACTCTCACCATTGATTTCGAAGACAAATTCTAGTTCCGAAAGCGTACGGCCTGCATACTTTTCAAATAACCGAAAAAGACACTTTGAGTAGTATCATGAATATCACATTGCGTCACGGAAATCAAAGTCGAAAACAACGTCAGAGACAAGAGAAGAACGCTAAAGATCATGCTGCTGGAGATTACTCTGAGGCCGGATTTTCTGGAACCTCGATACAGCATCGGGAGTTAGCGAATAGTCAAGGCAGCATAATTTGGCCTTCCTCAGGCCGTGTATCTAAGTTTGGAACCCCTTATATGGTCCAAGGACAGCCCAGTGATCCATTACCTTTCAAAAGTCTCAAATCAATTCCTGTGCAGGACGTCATGCAGAAGCATGAACAGAATAGCGTTGAGAGGCAGCTTGATGTGAATCCTGGCAAACATTTGGAAGCCGTCTCACAAGACATGGATAGCTGGGTAGCAAACCTGGTACAGCAAGACCCCAAGCAGCAGAAGTGGCTCGTCGATCGGTTGCTTAACGAGGCTTCTTTAAGATACGGAGAAGTCTTGGATCTCATCGACCGATTAGGGGACACGTTCGTCCAACTTCCAGCCCTTATGGATCAGTACGGTGGTGTGGCGAGTTTCTGCGAACAGCATAGCCTCCTCATCGCTGTCAAGGATTCGAAGGCTAAGAGACGTGTCGAGCAGTCATCTGCAGTCAAGAACGTGAAGAAATATCAACCCGGATTAGTAGAGAACTACATTGAGCAGTTTGTACCGAGAATACTTGACACCCATCAAGCTATCTCAGATGTAGCTTTTGTTCTACGACGCATCAACCTCCAAGAAGCATCCTACCTCCTCAATATGGCTGCCATACGTCGCATTGAAACACCGAACCGAACTAAAGACCGTTGGATCAATGGGGCTGACTGGGCAGAAGTGAAGAGTTTGATCAAGGAAATGTGCAGCTTTGCATGTACCAACACATGGGGAGAGAGAGAAACGGCTCTCAGCACATGCGAAGTACTGAGGACTGAGGCTGAGAAGGCTGCCTTGACGAAAGCTGATGTGAGATACAACGCTCAAAAAGCTGTCCCTTGTACGCATCCTAAAGATGGTGAAAGGTCGAATGCAGCAGCGGCTTATTGGACGAAGGTGGTAACTTATTTCCGGAATAGCACGAATCCAAACACTGGTGTGCTCTATTCAGATGAGTCAGTGAAAGCGAGCCGTCTGAAGGAATTGGGCGTGATGCGACACAGCGTGTATCGTATTCTCGCTCCGTACGCAATGAATATTGAGAATGAGTCCATGGAAGAGAACGAGACTTTTAAGACTGCTCGATATTATGGACAACAGCTGTTTCAGATTAAGGAAGAAGAGGAGAGTGAAAAACTGGGTTCTAGTTACGTAACAGACTTCATGGAAGAAACGATTACGCACAGCCGATTTGCGTCAGTGTCGCCAAAGACCCTACCTACTGACGTATATCCGCACGGTGAGAATGGAAACAACACCGATGATGAAGGATGCAACACACTTATGAACTCGAAAGTACAGGCGATTTTTGGCAAATGTGACGGTCAGAATGCGCGAGTGTTGGAACCAGCCAATCAAATTCTGGTTGCGAAGGATATCCCAAACAAACAAAAACAAGATCATCTGGTTGATGCTTGGTATTATGAGGTCAATATGAGACGGGCTGATACAAAACCGCCTTCTCCTCAACACGGGCTCTGTTTCCGTCATTCTCAGGCAATGGCTTACAATATAGGTGGTGTGAGCGGCACGAAGAATCGCATCACGCTCAATCAGACTCTCCCTGTGCTATTTCCGAAGGAGAATAGGTACGTATAGTTTCAATCATATCATATTACGAGAAGTGCTTCTCTGACTGAATATAGGAGGGATGGCATACAAAATTATCGGTACCGACCTCACACGACTTCTGGGATCTTCGAAGAGCTTGATTGGGATTCGATTGGCAGGAAAACAGGGCTCACTCGTACTGTTCAACAATACAAAAAGACCGGGAGCGTCGTCTTAGATTGTTTCGAATGGATCTTTGACGACCCCGAGTTAGAGAGGATTACTGACACGCTCTTCCGCATGTACGAATACCATCAGCGTCGCGTTTATGGTCGCGAAAACCTCGGCTGGATGCGCTGCATGTGTCATTCATTGATTCAACAGGCAGTCCGAGTGGATTTGGGGTATTGGATGATGTACGCGATGCTCCGTGGAGAACACACTCTGCTCTCGTATCCGTATTACACCATGTACGCGCGAAAAGGGGCCGATACGGCCTTTCGCCATATCAATCAAGCGGTCGTTAGCGAAGGCGCTGACACAAAGCTTATGCACGGCAACATTTCACTAGAGAACGAGGATGAGAACAATTGCACAGAACTGCTTACGGGCTTCCATCGGCATGTGCCAGAATATCGGCAATGGCACAAGACTACTAGCCGCGCTCGTACTATAAATGCTATTCAAGGATGGAAAGATGAGAACAACTGGCCTCAGGCCATTCAAGACAAGCTGCCTGAAGTAAAATGGATTCGTCAGCCCTGCAAGCGAGGACAAGTGCGAATCTCTCACCCTCTGCTACCATACGGTTCGACCGGCCCAATGACGGTAGATCGGCGGATAATTCCCTGTTGGCACGTCGTTGTACGTAACGGCATGATAGAGAACCCGAAATTGGGAACATATGAAGAAATATGTAAGGCTCACCGGGAGCTCTTGGCTGCTCCGCGATCACCGTCGGGGTATCCAAATAAGTATGGCGGAACCGATCAGCCTTTCCCTGCGGATGTCCGAATAGACCTACAGTCATACATCCAGAGGGCACTTGTTGGCCAGGTGCATTGGAGAGACCCTATGGTTCGCCGCGAAATGCATATCGAGTTTGGAAATGGTGATGGAGAAAGCATAAACAAATTCATTGCGAGGCAGCGGGCCCATGTGGCGAACGAGGTAAAGCGCCTTTTCCCTATAGTTGAGATGCTCGAGAGGGATGCATTTCGGGCAGTACTTGAGGAAAGCATTCCAGACCGATCATTCTTTAGTAACCAGGGTATCCATCCTTCACATGGAGATTCTGGATGGAGCGCTTGTGACAAAGAGGGCGGACAAGAGGAAGCTCTACACATGATGCAACAAGATTTGGACACGAAGCCAGATGAGAGGCTGCACGCCGTCAAATCAGGAACGCTCGTTAAAGATCTTTCGAGTTCACCTGTATTCACTCAGAGTTTAATGTCTCCTGCCCCCTCTCGTTCGTCTCAACAAAAAGTTGAACCGTCTTGCGCTGAATCTCAGGAGCGCTCCCATGACAGCTTCCACTCGCCTAAATGCCTTTCTACCATGGCAGAAGTGCATCAAGAACAGATTGCGCTGCGGAGGAGTGAGCGCACCCGCCGTTTGGAATAGTCTTATACGTAAGGTGCTGTTCGTGTGCTTCTTAATAGGGGCCAATATAATTAGAAGGGGTCACACAGATGGCATATACTATTCAAAGCGAGCCAGGGCACACTCGAGATATGTTTTTATTGGACAATGAAATGCTTTGTAACGGGATTTCAAAGCTCTACACTCGTCATCCGCAGTCATGGTATAATTCTATCGATTAGAGATTTGCTTATTTGGCGGTGAAAAATCGGGTCACGTGACAAGTATTCCAACCTTCCTCGAATCAGATGATTGGGTAGCTGAAGAGACCAGACCTTCTGTGCCCTACCAGAAGAATGTAAACGCTATCCTATGAGACGTTATTTCACTAATCTATTTTACAGTAGATTACCTTCTCACAAGGGTTATTAGGGTGATGTGCATGCGCTTTGTATGTTGAAGATCCTGCCATTGGCGATGAATGCACCCAGAGAATCTTTAATCAGTAGCTATCTCGAAACAGCAAGCCAGTACAGCGTCTCTAGATTTCAAATGATTAGACGCCCCTTGAACGCATTTCCATAGTGACGAGGATACATACCTGACGCTCACAAGAGTGCCGAAGCCTGTGCTTCGAACTCGCCATGAACAGCTGCTCAAGTCCACATCACTCGAATGTCTCTTGTTCCCCAACCGCTAGGGAAGTGGCAAGCGCCTGAGACTTGGGCGCCCCGTCCAGCAACCAAGGTCCATAGTTGTAAGTACCACTATGACCGACTTTGTGCATCAAATCTACCATAAAGTACCAAATTCACGAGCAACTGAAGACTTATGCGTGCAAAAGGTCGCATAAGCACTGTAACGCAACACTTATTGTGCAGTTCCTCACGAGCTTAGCCTAGTGCCAGCTGTTGTGATGCAAGATTGATTGTTTGGTTCTGTCAGAGATCCGGCTAGCACCAGTAGGTACTACTACGCTAATCCATATCTGGAAACAATCGCCACAGAGGTGACCTGCCCTTTCAACACCAGCTTGCAGCATGTGATTTCACGCGCAGGTCCCAGTCCAGCAAACAACATGGCTATCATACCTCCCGCCACACTTGCTGTTTTACCTAGCCATCGTCTGCTAAAGTAACAGAATACCATCATTTTCAGCAGAGTGTACGCAGCTCCTGAACGCTTTCGGGCAGCTTTGGAGCAGACATGCGCTCAGCACGTACGTGCCTAAGGCTTCTCTGACAACAGTGTACATCTACAAAGCGCGCCCAACTGCCAAGTCATGGTTCTTAATCTTTCATCATCGTATTACTGACACGTTCATAATAATCTACATTTAGGGTCCAAACAGCAGTCGAACGATATTGACAGTAGGCCCCAGGAGCGCGTTGACTGCACGTCTACAACAGCGTCTGTTGCCATGCGGGAACTTTTGAGACGGTAGCAACTGCAGTATTTATCCTGCTTCCTCCTCTCAATGCAACAAGTCACTTACTCGTGCGGGGCACTTTAGGTCAACCACTTTTAGGCCATATTGCAGCAAAAGGTAAAGTTTGCGCGAACACATTCGCACAAGGGCTCCGTATGTGGCAGAAGCATCAATCATCTTCATGATTCCTAGTGCAAATAACACGTATTAATGGTTAATTCGTTCCTTTGCGATTTACAGAAGCTACGTGCAAGCACAGAGTTGGCTACCACTTTCCCCTGTAGACTTGTTTGTGCAACCTGCCCCTCAGTCTCTCCACTACCAAAATAGCTCTTAAATTTGTACGCTCCAATCACTTGTTCACCTAAGGTTAACAACCCTTGAATTGTAACAGCCTACAACATTACCTGTTGAAACGCACACTTACTGGTACGTACCAATCTATCACACGCGGTATATCTTTGTTGGCGTAACGAAACCAAGTTTCTGACAAATCATGATCTAGGCAAACCAGAGTTTTAGAGAGCCCCCAAATGCACATGCGTTTTGCCTACTATAAATCCAGCCATGTCGTCCTCGAGACCAAATGTCTCCCATAAACGAGCCGTGACAGTCGACCTTGCGCGACGAAGAAAGCGCCTTCGAAAAACCCGCTCACTGGACTTCGACGCCGCCGAAATTTTCCTAGTCAGCTCCGGGACCAGCTCCGTCTGCAACATGCCCTCCCCTATCCCGCTAGATCACACAGCACCCGACATGGATACGAGCCGTTCCTATCGCGTTGGATCTCCCGTGCCTATCTCTCCACCGTTTGATGTACTACCAGTACACGAAATACCGCAGTGGGATGGTTCCGAGTTCCGAGAGACGGTGTACAAAACACTGAAAGACGCAAATGTCTACGTATGCGGACAATGGATTGTCAAACAGTTCAGACCAGGAAATGACGTCAGGAACACACCAGAAACCCTGTCAATCGAATCTGACCTTTCTCTTGACGGTCAGTATGATTGTTGGAAAGCTGGATTCAAAAAGCTTCGACGCCTGCTCGACACGGCAGGGCTCGAACAGATGCTCATCGAGATCATTGACAGGAGAGCCACCCTTGGGTTCTCTGCAGGCCCTATACTTGAATGTACGCCAAAGATGTTTACCAGCTGGCAGAGCTTTATATCCATATTGCTGGACGAGATTGAAGAAAGAGACTGGCTCTCTGTTGACACTGTTGCGCGCGAGCTTGGCATCAAGCATCCCTTTACAGTACCCACAGTCATCATCACGACAACAGATGCTGACAACGACGCATGGAGATGGGAAACTATTCCAAGGCTACGCAGCTCCTTGCCACCAGGCATGGACATCGATGTCCTCTACGCTTCCGCACTGTCATACACATCAGGGGAGAGCTCAGGCGAGAGCTCAGACGAGGAGCCAATTGCAGAAGAACCTAGTCGACCAACCATCTACAGCACCATAGCTGACTACTCTAGCGTAGTGCAGATGGGTTCTAGTATTGGCTTGCACGAGCCTGCTAACTCTGCTACGGTTGGTGCAGTAATCAAACTCCGCGATAACGCTGGCAACAACACTGTCTGCAGCTTGACCAACCACCATGTTGTGGCCAAGAAACGCGGCTTAATATTCGAAAACTGTCCCATCGGCCACGTCCTCAGTCCCGATCATCCCGTCTGCCACAACGGCCAAGTGGAAGTCGTGGCTCCGTCACACCCAGACCATGAACGCTTGTTCAATCTCACAACTATACACCGCAATGACCTCATCTGCCAGGTAGTTGAAATGACGCGCGCACATAGACAGAAAAGTAGATTGTTTGCGAATGCAATCAAAAGGCTTGCCGAGGTTCTTGTGGACTGGGAAGTGCTCGCCAAGGGACCTGATCAGCATTTTGGCACTGTGTGGGCAACCTCCGGGTATCGCATCTGCGACGACGCAAATTACTCCAAGGATGAGAAAATGTGCGTCTCTACCGTAGCCAAGGCTAACGTTGGCGGAGACTCAACCTGCCTACAAATAATCATCAACGGCCGTACTCTAGATTTTGGTCTTAACTGGGCCCTAATTAAGGTGACTCCAGACCGAGATCTTGACGAGTATATACCGGCGACACCAGAACATCTCAAACTGCGTGCTGGTGCCCTTGCCGTTCAGTTTACAAGGATTGAGCCAAACAAGAGCTATCGAGTGGCAAAGCGAGGGCGTACCACGGGATGGACGTCTGGAGTAATTAGCCGGATCGGGTCGATCTTGAAGCTCAGGGCTGATAGCATCAACGTCGTGCCAGTGGACCTGACAAATCACTTTGGCCGATCTAACGTGATACTAGCATTTGGAGTCTTTCACTCGGAAAAAGGGAAGGTTTTTATGAGCGGCGGTGATTCCGGCAGCTGCGTTCTCCTTGACGAAGCCTGCCGTAAGGCCACTTTTGTCGGTCTTCTTTTCGCCTCCAATGAACTGGTCAGGGTTTCGTACATGATGCCTATGGACATGGTTATTAAAGACATTGAACACGTCACTGGGCAGACTGTTATACAGCCGACATTGGTGGAATATTCGGATCGATGCGCAATGCCATGACTTCAACACTAGAGCCTACCTATGGAACAGTGCGGAAGGCCAGCGATGAAGCAAGTATTTGGTATGGAATAGCCAATAGGCCATTTTTCGGTGAAGAAGAGCGCATCTAAAGAGGAGCAATGCTGGTGGTAAGGTTTACATGCTATTGGTTTGTCATAAGGCATCGCATCTCTCTGTCTCTATGCAATGAGGTTTTTGTTAGTAGTGTATAAGATAACAAGTTCGTTGTCGACATATCTAAGAGACAATTCGTCTCTAGGTGATTTGATTCTTAGGCGCGAGGATGGATCTCTACTGTTTGGTCAGTGAAAGTGAAAGTCTCGTAGCCCACTCGGCTAGTTCGCTTCAGGCTATCACGTTGCTCGCCCACAATAGTGAAAGTGGCTGCCTACCGCACACTCACTACCAGCGCAAACAAGTCTCTAAGCTCCGCAGTGCTGAGATATATATTAGAGTTCTGGCTGCAAGCTCCATCTCCTCTCCACGCAACTGCACTTCAACCACTCTACTCCCAACTTCTCTATCCAATAACCGCAACAACCACAACAAAGATCACAACGACCTCGTTTCACCGCCATGGTAAGTGCTATTTTTTGTTCTTTCTTTCTTTCTTTCTTTCTTTCTTTCTTTCTTTCTCTCTCTCTCTCTCTCTGCTGATCTATTGTTAGCCTGTAGGATATATTATGAGAATGTTTACTGATGTACTGTGTCTAATGATGAATGTCTTGTTGGTATATCCTTCTTAGGAACAGGCGTTTACACAACTAAAGCCAGAACATTGACGCTTAGTCACTTGGTCTTTTCCTATTAACGAAATATTACTTCCATCCCTTAAGCAGAATTGGCGGGCAGGGGGTAAAGTTTCTATCCGCGGCTCCGGCGAAACTGCGCACTTCCATCGATAGCGCTAATCTATTATAGAATTAGCGTCGCGCACGGGGATGCGCTGAAGAATGCCCGGTTATACCGAGAAAATAGTGTATGTAATGTAGAGAATGCTGAAGGGTACGAGAGCTTTCAGCTTTACTCCAAGAAAAGCCGATATTTGTACATCTATATACTGGAAGGGTAAGGTATTGCTTCTGTAATACGTGGTAGCGCTGTAGCTTAAGAGTTTATGTTATGACATACTTGATTATTTTTATTATTCTAGCAAAGTCTGGCAAAGGTCTCGGTCGTAACGACTATTGTGCCATAAATCATGAGGGAATCTACCTATACTGACGCATTTACCATTTTTTATTTAGGCCTTCTCTGGGATGGCCTGGTAGTTGTATGTGTTACTAGTGATAAAGCTTGGAATTTACGATCCTTTATGTCCGCATACTTGCCTATAAGGGAACATTGGTCCTGTAGAAAGAGAAAGTAGGGTCAGACATTGTTTCTGTGTCAGGTTCTCGGAATATACGAGGAATAGTGACTATAATATGCACCGTACACCTCTCGTCATCTAAATATATCATTATTTTCAACCTAAGTCGCCATGTCTAAACAAAAGAGCCGAATAAAATGGAACGTGAAAGTTTATTTACCGGACTTTACGGGAAATGAATACAAGATTTCAGGAATCCTATTGATACATAAATATATGGCACGGATATTTGAATTGGGTAGTAACTAGACTCCGCCCAGCCTTCTTTCTGTGCTATACAGTATCGGGTCTACCGGGAAAATACATTGAAACATTGCGCTGGCACAACATATCTGAATAGATGTCTGGAACGGCGAGCATTATGGTAGGTATCGTTTAAGAGTATGATGGTGTAAGCCATATGGAGTGGGAATGACATATGGGGTCTGCATTCAGGCCAGCCTAAGGTACGCTGGTAGAGGAAGTCCTGCATCGTCTGGCATTGGGCGTGGAGTTTTAGGGATTTACTGGAATTGTAGATCGAATGTTGTTGTGGGGCGGCATCGATACCCTATACTCCGTGGATGGATAGGGCGGCAGTCGAAGGCTCTGGGAAGGCGCGACAGATAACAGGGAAGGGCGTGATGTACGGCGAGGAAGATCGGGAATACCGAGGAATAGGTAGGGAGTAGAAGATAGGAGCGGGTCATGGATGAGGCTGTGAAGGAGGTGGTACATACATGACCTTCTCCTCCAGTGTACGTGTCTATAGTTTGTGAGTAAAAGATTGGAAGAGACGAGATTTAATGATGTAGACCTAGGAACCTACGTCCTTATCGCCCTTTCCAGCAGTAGGCTTTGTCCAGCGCTTGGTGTAGGCCTTGATACTTTTGCGGTGCCAACCTCTGCTACCGTACCCATTTTGCTGGCGGCGTGGGTAGAGCGGGACATCATTGAGACGAGAAGTTGAATCGCGTATCCCGTGTATCCCGATGTTTCGATTGTAACAGTTACGAACTTCCTAATTTAACCTGATCCTGGCCTCGTTAATTATGTCTCGTATGCCGTAGATTCCGAGATTTCATCCTCGACTTTACTTGGTTCTACGGTTTGATCAGCCATAGTCGATGTCAGCTCGAGTGTGGTCGAGATGGCGCTTTAAATTGTGGCTCATATCCTGTAAATTCCGAGGTTCTACTGCTAGCTTTACCCTGTTTCCAGAGTTGATTAATGATATTTGATGTCGGCGCTGGCATCGCGAGATGGCGACGTGGTTTCGGTGGGAGTAGGACGGTGTAATCATCGAGGAGAGAGATTGTATAGTTAAGACTGAAAGCACCGGAAGAGACGAGGTTTTAAGAAGTAGAAGTAGGATAAGCGGGCTAAAGAGATGCTGCGATGTGGGAAGTAAAGGCCGGAGATTCCGAGCTTATGCACCATCAAGCTCGTAGGTAAAGGCAGCCAGACGCCAGAGCGCAGGCGCCAGAGCGCAGGCGCCAGAGCGCAGGCGCCAGAGCGAGTGCCTGCCAGAGTGCCTGCCAGAATGCCGACTAGACAAAGCTGGTCTGAAGCTCGGAATCTCCGGGTCTTTCGCGAAGGTAGATCGTGAGAGGGTAGATGCAGGAATTTATGTATCCAGATGCTCGGAGATGCTGAGATTATCTTAGGCAGAGGCAGGGTACCCAGACTGGGTAACAGCTTGTCTAAGAAGCGAAACACAAAGGCAAAAGACACAGCCGTTACTTCTATGCCAGATGATAGGAGCCTCCGAGCACTGTCCTGGATTTGTAGGTGCAGAAGATGTGGGTGGGTGGTGGATGGGAGGGGCGGCGAGGTATGTCGATGTATCCAGAAATGCCAGATCATGTCCCGGTAATTCCGAGCTCTTTTCCATATGCCTAGGGTGTAAACGTGATATACATACCTATTGCCATTGCTAATGAACGGATCGTCATCGCGCACTAGGCTGTCGAGGTGTTGATCGAGGGCCGCTCGCTCTTCAGCGCTGGGAGAGGGGGTGGCAGACATCGTAACTTACGAACTATTCACACCATCCGTCAGCTTTAAACCATGAAACTCACGCAAAGCTCGGAATTTGCGAGACAATAACGGCGAAATTGAATTTTCTACAGGAAAAAAGCACGGCAGCGTTGGGGCAGGGCGGCGGGCGGCGTGGGGTAGTGTCATGGTGTAGTTGAATTGGTGGTGGAGCAAAAAGTCGATTGTATCGGTATCGCAGCTATTCAAACAGAGGCTTGGCACCCGCGCCAAGCCAACCAATGAGTGGTGAATGTTCAGGCACCAGTTTGGGTATAGCACGTGGCGGAAAGTAAACCAATGAAGATTGCTCGGTCGGGCCGAGCTTTTTGCGCCGGGCGAGTGATACCTTACCCCCCATTTCTACTGTGTAAGGCGGAGCCAGCTACGCGTAAGGCGTCACGTGCTCTCAATATCATGTGGGCTCAGCAGATCGTCGGACTAGTGAGATGACCTATTCTAAGCGATGAAAAGAGATGGCTAAGAAAAGCTGACAGGTTCGGGCGACTCTGGCCTTCTGAGACGCACATTTGTGAGAAGCATATGTGATTAATCGAAATTAATGAATACAGGAGACGAAAAACATGGCCAGAACGTACCAGCTGCAAGGAGCAAGATATTGTCATAGTAAGCATGGAGAGCCGGTAGCATATCCTTTGTGCAGCCAGCACCCACATATCAAATAATTTCACTGACTATTCCCGTTGGCCCACTGAACACTCAACGTTCCTCAAAGGCAAATCACTGATGGTCACTCAGAGATTATCGAAAGCCCTACGAACGTCCTGTGACTGGGCATCATCGCCCCAATGTCGCTTCACCGCATCAAGTGTGATGGGTTCGATTGAATAGGCGGTTCAATAACTGCCTTATAAGCTGGACTACGTGTATAGTGCCTGCATTGTGTTAGAAAAAGAACAAATATGATAAAAACTTCTAACTTAGCTACTTACGAAAGCTCCGATGTGTTCGTATCAACACCTTGATTACAATACTGAAACTGTCAGCGAGATGGCAACACGGCTAGGGTATGTGGCTTGCACTACTGTTAAGAAACGCGCTAAAGGCACGAGCAAGCTCTTTGCAAATTTGTGTCTTCGGTTCTGCGCAGATGTGGTGGGAAAAGTAGTGGGCCCCGTACCAGCGTGTGATCTCGTTCACAAAGAACTTCTTCTCAACAGCTTCGATGTATGCAAGGCCGATGTCGAGGCGAACGCCGACCTCGAGAGACTCGAAGACGAGCATGCTGTTGGGACGTGCGCGTAGTGCCTCAAAAACGAAAAGCGCAAACCTAACGAGATGGGATCGTTCTAATGGGGACTCTAGGTCCTTTTCTTCAAACTGCCGTACTGCTAGTGCCTGGGTCTTTTGGTTGAACGTAGTTTTTGCGATGGCAATTACCTTGCCGGTTCGACCGCGGATGCCCTGTTCACTCGGTTCAGTTGCGATAAAAACTCGGAATTCGCATTTCGGGAGCGACGGAACGAATTCTTGGTGGAACCAATGCACTAAAGGATCAGCACCGTCTGCTGGCACTTTGAACTGCTTTCGCGTTTTTTGTGGTTTCTTTCCCCGACATTTGATTCTCTGGGATGCGGCTCCCAACGTGTACGCCTCTCGGTGACAGGTAAGTTGATGTTGTTCTCCGCCCTTCCGCACATGGACGTGTGAAGCGCAGCCACTCCTGGTTCTTTTATGTACCGTTTGCTCCTCGTTCTCGAGTGAGCATCGGCAATGACCATAACATGTCTTGGGCCGATAGGAGAACATATCCGGGGATGACTTGGCTATATCGTCTAAGGCTCGGATGTCTCCTAACTTGTCTCTCTCCTGCCGCGCTTCGTGCTCATTCGGATAAACGCGGAAGGACGTTAGAAGATTGTCTTCCAGCAGGCGTACCACACTATAGATTCCGTCGAGACTAGGATTTTTCGGCTCGTTGGTGGTCCAGTGCAGAAACAGAACACTGCGTAGCGGCTCATTGTTTTCATCTATGCAGGAGCTGTAGAGCAGCTCCCTCAGAGGCTGTTCATCTAGCCAGTCCCATGTATGTGCCTCGACGGAAAACGTGTTCTTTGCTTCCGCTTCCGTGGCTAGAATTGTGACCAAACCCTGATGTATATAATGACCTGCATTGCCCCCTGAGACGACTGTGTTGCGCATTTTCATTGTATGGGCTCGCGCTAGCCAGTCATCGTGACCTAGGGTTTCGTGATCATCAGAGAAAACCTGAATGGCGAGAGTAGCAGTTTCTTCCAGTGGATTTTCGTCCGGAAAAGTAACCCATATCAGCTTCTGATATGGCTTTGGTGCGTCGAGGGAAGATGAGGGCACTGCTGCTTGCGAAGGCAATGGAAATCGGCCTGCGACGCCGAGACTGTCACACTGACCCTGAGGAGATTCCGCCTTTTTGCGCCTCTGTTTTTGTTTGTTTTTCTTTGTCTTGAGGTGGTCTTCACACAGGTTACTGGGCAATTTGGGTGCCTTATCACATTTGAGATTGGCTGTACATTCCCCCTCCAGGCCGCGCTTAGTTAGTTTGTCGCGGTAATTCTGGCTTTTTTTATCCTTCATTTCTTCTTAACCGTAAAGAGGGTATAATAGCACGTGAGGTGGGGCCTGAAGCGGGATGCGAGGTGGGATGTGAGGTGGGACCTGAGGCGGGACCTGAGGCGGGACCTGAGGCGGGAAGGTGATGGAGCTAATACCATTATTGTACTAGCAGAGCATTGTGGGCCAATCATAGCCGTTGAAACTTTTAGTGGCTCGCTAAAATCTGCCTTTACCGAGATAGCTCTGGCAAGGCACTTCAGCTTAGCGACTGATTTAGCGTTTAGTACGATATACGAATGGTCTCCTACCAACTGCCCGGCATCAGTAAATCGCATAAATAGGCTATATATCCTAATTCTCGCGCTCGTCTAGCATTTTTAACTGTTCCTATACTATATACGTGTCTGTTCGTGTCTAATCTTAAGAACAAAGACTGTTCTATTGTCAAACACTGTAATTGGTATGTTAGACTTGCTCTTGTCGTTTCCGACGGTCGTGCGATTGCTAGGCAGCGCACCAATAGCTGACCTCAGTATAGTAATTGTACCTCGATCAGCAAGCTTAAGCGTGCCTCAACTACGCAATGCATGGTGTGATGTAAGATTGATTGTTTTAATCCTAGAGACCTAGCTCATGTAGCAAATACGCTATTCTATGCTCGGAGAGCACTGCCGCACCAGCGGCGACTTCCCCATATACAGAGAACTGTCCTACGAGCTGAGGACATGTTGCACTATTTAACGCAGCAGTGCGTCAACAGCGTACTTCCACCACCACCTAGCAGGCTCTACAGTCCAAGTGCTATGCACATTACAAACCTGCAGGTCCCTCATCGCTATCCATCCCTTCTAGAACATGTCACTGTAGTACCTAGGTCACTTCTCAGACGACTTGTTCATATTCAGGTTCTGACAGAAGACGTAAGAGAAGCGAATCAACAGTAGCAGTCACGAAGATGGCAGCTGCACACCGTCTTTAGAGGAAGAGGCGAAGATAGCTAGTGACAGAAAGCGATAACAAAGCAAAACGCGTGCCCTCTATAGCTCTTACTCCCGCGGCCAAAGAAACATACTTAAATCGAAAAGCCAAGCTCGATGCTGTTGTGAAGATGGCTCAGATAAACCAACACAGTACTGAAATATTCACTGACGATCACACCAGCGTGGCTCCAACAGACGCACAGCAGCAATAGGACAGATGATGATTATGTTGGCTTTGTCAGGTGCACTCCTAGCACTATATATTGCCTCTATCTGTCACCCAGGGCCCAGGCCACTGATACAAGTGACACATGCACACCAGCCTACTACACAGTTATACTATTGCGTTTTCAACCAGCAGTGGCGTCGTTGACACCATCTCGCTCGAATACCTCAAACTTGCGCAGTACATCAACGATCAGGATACTGTCATCATGAAAGTGGGATAGATGTTCAAATGCTTCGAGGGTGTGACAAATTTGACTAGTGTATTGGATCCCGAGCGGCAACGACTAGTAGTTGGCCGCAGCGTGCGAGTATCTCGTTCCATTTTAGCATACAATTCTGTCCCCATGTACCATCCTAGCAACTCGAACCACGACGCAATATAACTTTTTCAGACGGGGGATTCGATTGACGCGGCCGTATGGGAAACAAGGGCGATTCTCTGTGAGGAGAATACTAGCAATATTAGCGGCGAAGAAAGTGGAGGCCGGAGCGAGAAGGCTTACCTAGATGTAACTGGGGATGATCAGGCCAAACCTTCGACGGCCTCCTGCACATCTCCAGCAGACATAGCCGACGTATCAGAAAGGTCATCATTCTGGTCCGAAGTGATCTGGCCATCTGCATAGTGTCAGTATCCCAGCTTTCCGTATCGCGCGAACGTGATATCTACCGCTGCCCTCAGAGGTCTTCGCCGGAACACTGTTCTCCTTGAGAGGGGGCTCGCTGTTGATATCATGGCTGTTGGCACCGTGCTTGTTGGACGTCGCGTGGGAGGTAGCCGCACTACCGCGAGCAGCTTTCTCGTACGCAGTCAGGATAGTATGATTGTTGTGCAAAAGACCCATCTTGTACCAGATTCGAGCCATCTCCGCACACAACTGGGTGGGGCTTGTGTTGCTCAGAACAGCAAGCTTTTCATAGTCAATCTGTCAATGATATCAGCAAAATGCGAGTGAACCAAGATGAGCAGCTTGTCTGCAAAGACAGTGATTTGTCGAGAGAAAGATGAGACCGACTTACATCTGGAGGTCCGTCCTTGCATGCCAACAGGCAAAGAGGCAGTCGTGCATGTTCAAGCTTGGTCAATTCTCCATGCGAGGTAGCAGTAGGCATCTTGTTAGCTGTTGACCGTGAATGGTGTAGGAGTGTATCTGTGGTGGCGAAGAGGACCAGGAGTTTAAGATTGCGGAAGCAAAGGAGTGATAGAAGATACGAGAAGTGGATTGGTGCGCGGGCGAGTATTAGTAAGAACGAAATTTCCGCATGTTTGTGGGGAAGGACGGTAGTGGCGTCAGAAAGCGGAAATAATAGTGAAAGTAAATCCTACGTAGTACTTGTACGTAGCTAGTGAACGTGTGCAATAGTTCAAGCATTGCAGCTCCCCATGAAAGATGACGTTGTAGACCCCCACCAAAATGTTTCCGTCCAACAATCTATTTCTGGCATACTCTAACCGCCTCCTGTTTAATTTCTATCGACTCATACATGCTAGGTAAACGCACGTGGCGTCCAAACGGGGTGGTTTTGGTGGAGGGCTTGGCGGGCAGTGATGCAGTAACAACACCACTTTTAACAACCATAATAAGATTACTGTTCAGCTGTAGTTTCCCTGTAACAGGTTCCTTTTTACAGCTGCAGCAGCGCGATCTTTTGCTCTTGGGCCCGAGCGGCAGCCAGTTGCGCAGCTCTACTATCGTATCTCTTTTGCCATTTCCCGCGCCTCTTCTTACCTCAGCAACTATTTATCTTTTATTAGCGATAGTTACAGTCCTTGGTTCTATTGTCTCGCTTACGAATTCTTTTCTTGTAGTTGCTGTTTTCCGCCTCTCTGCGAGCTATAGCCTTACAAGTCGAGGGCTCCTAATCACCGTCGTACTATGGCACTCTTGGTGCTGCTAGATAACCAAGACTGACGAGACAGAATAGATTCTCCTGTACCAGGGAAATTGCTTATTCTTGCTCTGTCAGAAAAATCAAGAAATAAAAACAAATCAAAAAGTAATGAGGGACACGTTAGCCTTCTAGGCTCTTCTACATACGCCGCTCTTACCCGTACCATTCTACCTATACAATGTGGTCAGTTGAGCTATCGAATGCTGCAGTGGAGCATGATGGAGATGAAAGGAGCTTTCCAAAAGACATGGACGCACATGTGGCGCGTGAATATAACTATCAGCCGCCCAACGAAGACTACGAAGGCCTGTTTACCTACAACGCACGACTGTCGTGGGCAGAGGGAGACAAAGTCAGTCCTATTCCGCGCTGCACGGGTTGGCTTATTCCGGAAGACCAGAGCACTCACGTCAGTAAGCCATTGTTCATTGCGCACTTTTTCCTAGCCGCCATATGGCTACTGCATGAGACGGTGGGCGATACCGCGCTCCCAGAATCAGGCTGGGAGAGGCTGTATAGTGTTGCGAAAGATGTCATGTATGGAAATTTGCGTATATTGTCTGATATTGTGCTGGAGACGCCCATGGAAGAGGTGTTAGAGTCGATTGCTGCAGCCGCAGGGTGGGTGTCTCCGTCTACCCAGAGAGCACCGATTAGGAAGTCATGGCCCGCACCCTCTACACCTCACCCCAAGCGCTTCCTCATCGAGATTGAAGATTCGCCTTCTTCTTCTAAGCGCTCTCGCCTCAGCGTCGACGCTTCGCCCGCTCCTAGCGCTCCGGCTGCAGATGGCAACCGCGGAAGCAAGGATCCTGTTTGCTACGTGCAAACCACCATAAACCACAACCGCTAGGCAAAGCAGCGACGTGAGAAAGAGCTGGAGACCTTGCGCGAGAAGAAGCGCAGGGAAATCGGCCTGCAACCTCCAGCAGAGCCCAGGCCCCTAGACCAAGAAGTCGCAGCGTACAGGTTCATCGCGTGGGAAAATGAAGCCACCATTGCCTGGATCGTCAAGCAACCTGTTCCCAGCTCTGGCGTCCTGCATTCGGCATCCTCCACGCCATACTACACAGCCTGTACCATACTGGAGAAGGTGCGCGCGCTTAGAAACGCATCATCCCAATGCAACGCGGCGCAGTTCTTGCAATGCGGTGGCAACAGGGCACGCCGTTCCAAACCAGAGCAGAAAGTCGGAACCTTCGACCCCATGTTCACCTTCAGCAGGAGCTCATGGCTAGCGCTCCCCAAGGCAGTAGCCCTGACAGTGCGTTTAGCTTTTCCTGGAATACGTGTAAAACCTATGACCAAGAGCTAGGTGCTGTCTACATTTGCTCTCGATGGACTTTGGCTCTGCTGGCGGAAGCTTACACCCAGAAGGTGAACCAGATCCAGTACCAGGACCGGATCTCGAGCCATGACCATACGCGCAATCGATACGGCAAGGGCAAGGGCGAGCTCGTGTACCCAGAGCCAACCAAGAAACACCGTAAAGCCTTCCGCGCGCGCCTCAAGTAGGCCGCGCGCTGGCACTTCGTGGTATAGGGCCTGGGCTGAGGCAGTCTGCTCTTGATCCCGCACGAAGAGGTTCCCCATCGATGAATAGAACTCATCCTACTCGCGGGACAGTTGGGAATCTTTATTGGTTTGGTCAAGCGAGAGCGTCCCGACTTTGTGGATGCCAGCAAGGCGCTCGAGGGATGGTTAGGGCCGGATGGGATTACCGGCGGGCCTGTCCATGAAAAACAGGCCTTTAGTATTGAGCACAGCGCGCCTTTGGTCCGCTATGAGATAGAGGAGATTCCAGACAGCGAGGATGATGACGACGAGAGTATGGTGTCGCTGGGCTGCAGTCGCAGGAAACGCTCGCGAGCCCTGCGTCTCCTGCACCATTGCGCCAGATGTCGTTAGTGGAGCTGTTCCATCCCGTCAGTGTGGGGTAAAAGGAGGGAGGTGGTTTACATACGATAGGTGCATCCCGGATCGATCAAAGCACGTGTTCACCGTCATTTGCTGCTAACGTTCTATATCATTGGGTCTCATGGCTACATTCTACATCACAAGTTTCGTTGTTCAGATATAAGCCCACTGGGATACACCTCGGTCTTTGCTCAAATCAATCGCTTCCTTTTCTGCCAGACTTCGGCCTCGAGCATCGTTGGCAGATCCGTTCTCCGCCTTGTTGCTAGCTACACTCTTGTTCTCGATGAGAGAGCCTTGGTGCACCATCCACCGGACTTCAACCACGTCCTGAATCTGGCCGACGCGGTACTGGCGATTTGCCTTTTGCTGAGCCTGGCCGTTATTCGTGAGTGGCTCCAGTTCGTGGAGGGTGCTCCCTTCCGTCAGCGAGATGGATTGGCAGATAACGCGCAATGCCACCATGATCCACACCTTGTCCTCTGGAGCATAGGTGACCGGATCATCTATCTCCTTCCATCTGTTTGAACAGTATTGCCGATCCGGGTGGGCTACCACGCTAGCCTCGCACCCTTCACCCACTTCTTGGATGATTCTGCACCAAAGAAAGCGCGCGACAGATCCGTATGCTGCTAACGACAACATATTTCCTCTGTTATGTAAACTTTTCGTCCTTGGCTGCGCGCTGCGCATGTGGAAGGGGTATGGTGGTGCGTTGGCTGCTCATCTCCTTGATCGTCTAGAGGATATAGTCCATCTTTGGTGAGCCTCTCCAAGCCTCCTCAGCGATGTCCCACTACACAAAGTTAGCTATATCATATACATGCATGATAGTGAGACTTATAGCAGAGGGGAGGAGGAGCCAGCGGGTATGCACCAGAACTGGGGCAACTCAGGCAGCAGCGACTCCAACTCTGGGGTGGGCGGTGGGTGGCACGCCGGCACCTACTTACTACTGCGTAGGTAGAGACACGGCTCCTTATCTCGTCCCTGCCTTGGGACAGGGGCGGCGGCAGGAACAGGGGCAGGGGTGAGAGTCCCCAACCGCGGCGATGAGCAATATCATCAATAAGTGTACGTAGTCTTTTGCGGCACGTGTCAACGTAAGTTGTATGCAGTAGTACGGTGCTGCCCTTCGAGCATGCCCAGAACTCGGCATAGTACGGGACGCAACCCCCGCAGTAGCCGCCGTAATTGCCCCCGTATTGAGGGAGACGCAAGGGGGGAGGGGCGGCGCCAGCACGAATCGGACAGGCGGGCGGACGCACATTTTGTTGCTATTGTTGTTGTTGATTTTGCCGCTACTGCTGCTACGGTGGTCGTGATGGTAGTAATAGTAGAAACGTCAACACTGTACTTAATAAGTACTACTATATAGTAGTTGTTCCGGCCACATGAGAGAATATGCACCGTCTCTATTCTAACCTTGCCCAGAGACTCAATCCTGTCGTCCAAATATGCATTCCATGACCTGCCTGCGGCTCTAAACCATCACAAAGGCCTGTACGGTGCATGAAAACATCGAGAAGATGATTTTCCTGAGCCTCCGCGCTGCAGCCCTCCCCTCCAGTGCCCTTCCTAGCCTAGACCCGTCCGCATCACATGCCCTGTCGCTCGCCATTTCAATTCTGCCCACCTGCATCCCTGTTGAGTGTCTCTCCGAGTCAGCACTTCACAGTCCCGGGTCCTAGTGCCTCGTTCGCCACTTTGGACACAGACGCAGGTATGGAGTGCGTGTTTGTTGGGTCCTAGCTCGACGGGTCAGCTCGGACCATATCCAGCAACCAATTGACTTCTAGCTTGGTGGTTACACCCTCAACCACATTCTAGATATACCCGACCTCAAGACGTCACTCTATCACCGCAGTCAACACAAGCAGGAAATTCAACTCGCTCCCGACAAAGATACCTGCGCGCCAGACTTCAGTGCTCGCGAATCGGTCCTCTTGCTACGCTTCCGGACAGCAGTCTCCTGAGGCTCCGCCCGCCGGAAGATGCGGATATTGGCAAGTTACCGCCTGGTTCTTGTGTGTCATCTGGTCTAACCCTTGCAGGTCTTTATCGCTTCATGCTGAACGCTTGCCCTCAATCACTCGCCCATATTGCCATACATATCACGCTAGTCGCCTACCTCCTATCCGGCCACATCTACTGCTGGCTGTTCTCTGTCGCCGCCGAGCCGCGTAGCTGAGTACACACTGGTTGAGCAAATATCCGTGTACGTCGAGTCGTATGTCTTTCCCAGGGGCGTAGCTTTGCCCAAACCATAATCTCTACATACACAGACTGCTTTTGCACTTAGCCTCTTTACAATGACATGGGGTCATGTCTGCGGCCGTCGGAGCTTCTCATACGTCCCCACCGCCGAGAAAATTTGCATGAATCTCTCAAAATGAGGGACATGTGGCCAAGGTGTGATCCAACAAAGTGCGAATTCCCACATATTCGGAGACTAGAAATGGTTTACAGGGAAGGTCGTCAAAAGATTTGCCATGAGCATGCCTCAAAACTTACCCCCACTACTCTCACCCACATGCTGCGCATATTTATTGGCACTTTGACTAATACTACTCAATCGAAAGCTATGTTCCTCATGCCTCCGGAGCTGTGACTGTGTGTTGCTGACCATCTAATGCCCCCTAATGCCCTATTTGTGATTTTTACTTTCGAGACAGGTCCGTCAAACCTCTGACGCCAGATGCGAGGAACAGATTGAGAGTTCGGATTTGGTGATTGAGGGAGAGTTCGTGATCATGTGAGCATGCAATTGTATCGGAGAGAGGCTATGCATGCTATTAGGAAACGTATGTCAACACTAAACTACGCAAGGATGGATTTTGATTTTTCATAGCACAGCTCTGAACCTGGATGGGTGCATGTATTTGCTATAGAATCAAAAACGTTCGTGTTTGAATAGAAAGGCGAGTTATATGCCTTTGTCGTTACAGTCCAAGTATTCATTATTTGTGCGGATAAAGGCATGTAACACTGCGGGTAGTATGCCTCTAAAAACGCTAAAATGAACCGGAGTTACGTTGTGCTCTAACACCTTGCAAGAAGTAAACAAGTTGGTCATCCGACCACACGTTGAAGGGAGAAAACCGGTGACCCAATACGGAAATATCGAGACTCCATGCCCTCACCATCGGGCTGTCGCTTTTTTTGTTGGGTGACGAAGGTAACCTTGCCGTTACTATGTACTCTGGGATAGTATTGTGGTCAGAATTGCTAGCCCTTTCTACTACCACAATCGCGACATTGGGATCTGAACCATATTTATTGGTCTCCAGTTGCTGAACCTGGCAACCAAGTTCCAGCGGATTCTTCAATTCTAGTTTGTGTTCGAATGCTGCATGGCTTCCTGAGCTCTTCAGGTGATCCTGAAACCGATCAAGCTGGTATCGGGGGCCGGCGGGTAGCGATAGCACAGAGCGAGGATTGAAGGGGCGAACAAAATGGATAGAAGATGTAAAGAGATAGAAGACTCATCTTCAACTGAAATCTGACGACAAATCTTAGCTACAAACAATATTTTTGAAACGACGTGATAGAATCTGTGTTAGGCTCGCACTCAGGAACAGACACAAGGTAGAGTCGACTAGACACCATTCCTCGCGAATCGATGGCAGACTCGAGACAGAAGGAAAGTATTGAGACATGTATCAACAAGCCAGCGACAGGATCAGATTGAGTGTGACTTCTAACTACATAACATCCCTGACAGCCTTGCAAGAAGAGGATCTGCCAACAGCTAGCTAAACACCACGACTTCAAATTACTAAATCACCCTAGCTATCTGCCCTACCCAAGTGTCACGTACAAGGCGCAGCGCCGATCTCGCAATGCACAAAACAACTAGACATCTTGCCCACAAGCTCTAACAATCATGATGCAAGCGCTTGCTGTTACGGCTTCGCCATAAAGACAACCTTCTCTTCTGAAAGGTACAAGTTCGTTTTGCGTACATAAACCAGAAGGGTGCATCTCTTCTGCCTAAGTTGCCGGGAAAGTGTCCCAAGCGCTGGCCTGATATTCGCAAGCTTTTCCGTAGGCGAGTCAAACTCTTCGGCATTGACATCAAAGCTGAGATGCAAGGTATTCAATTGGTCCGGGATATCCATGGGAATGGAATTGCTATCCCTGTGATTGTCCACCACATGCTTGACAGCATCGACAGTCAAGCCCTGAATCTCCAATTCCTTAACATTGGGAGGGACTGACCGCTTCAGCTGCCGTAAATCCAGAACCTGGCCGACATCAGGAAGCAGCCACTGGTGAATTCCAAAGTAGGTGACTGTCTCGAGCCGACGTACACCGGGTGGGATGATGGTTGCAAGATCGAGATCATCTTCCTTGGAGTGAAAAGTCATGACGAGAGTTTTGATCTTTGGGGTAGTTTGGAAAACAAGGTCAAACAAGTTGCTGGACTCATCGTTGGAGAACAGATAGTCATCCCGAATGCAAATCTCCTCAAGGTTTGGTGGAGCGCCGGTCCTTAGGAGCTCAGTGATATGACTCGCACCGTTGAGGCTCCCACGTAGGTAGATCGAACGAAGACTGGTAGCATCGGATGTCTGGAGACCAGGAACACTAAACACAATTTCTGTACCAGGTGTAGTCACTACGACTTCTGTCAGGGAAGAGACCAGGGGGACGAAGGCGTCTTGGGAGGAAAGTGTTATCTCCAGACGCTGCAAGTGTGGAAAGGGTTGATGTCCATGTGCTAAGCCGGCAGAGTAGGTGGAACGAAGCAGGTCGAAGAACATATCCGCCTCCTTGAAATCAGATATGTCCAGCTGTAGTAACTCTAACCTTTCCGCCTTGAAAATAATCCATGCCAGGCAGGCGCTCAGGTGTCCAGTTTCCGCCATCCAGGCTAGAAGCCACTTCTTCCTAATGTCCTTTGGAAGAGTAACGCCATCTTGTGTTAAAGGAGAAATGTCTCGCAGGTGTATCAAGGATTCGGTCAAGCGTCGCGCCTCATCTAAGTCCTCGTAAGACAGTTCGTGCACTCCGCTTCTCTTTAAGACAGCCGCGTCAATCTCGATTGCCCTGGTGACTGTCGTAAAGAAGGGGTATCGATGTAGAAAGCGAACCAAACTTAGGGCCTGTGGCGAAGTCTGATACACGAGTTTAATTTCTTTGTATAGAACTTCCTCCGTTGAAAGTAGCTGCTTCGAGGTTTGTAGAAAGGTGGCTACATCAGGTTGTGGTAGATATCTAGCCACCTCTAGTGCCAATTCAATAGGGAGACAACCAATATCAGACATGCTGGATGATTGTAAGAAGAGCGAAGAGGCGAGAGATGAACACAAAGCGGGCCAAGGGTAGCGGCACGTAGTAGCGCAAGAAAGAAAACTCGACGACGATAGACGTAGGGAACAAAGTTGGAATTGAGCGGGTATGGGAACCTTTTGCGAGGGTTGAGTTTGCTGCGAGGGTTGAGTTTGCTGCGAAGGTTGAGTTTGCTGCGAGGGTTGAGTTCGCTGATGAGTTGGTGGTGAATGGTGAAGTGAGCGTTTGCAGGCCGAATGGAGTTTAGCGTCCTGCCACCAGAGGAAGGGTGAACGCGGGTTTGAACATGAATATAGACATAATTACATCATTCGGGGTCTCTCGCAGTGACGTATTTTTCGTCGTTTAGGTCGATATGTAGGCGTACACTCCCATAGTGGTGTTGAGAAGATTTCCGTCGTGCGGTGGAAATAGTAGCTCCCCAGAAGCCGCACGGAGATTGCGGTCATGTTGCGCCCAAGCCTTCTTGCTCGAAACCAAGTCTTGCGATGGGCATGTTTGTTCGTGACTCTGTCGCGTGGGTGTCGTACTTGCGATTGATAGTCCGACTAGAGTTTCTGTCAGAACAAAGTCTCGTAAGCCTCTCTTGACTACAATATTTAAGTAAAAGTAGCTTGCTGCGATGTACAGACAAGGCCACATATCTCCAGGATTATGGGTTTCATCTAGCGCGTGCCGTCAGCGGTGTGAGCGAGGTACGCGCAAATTTAGATGCATGACAGGGCTGCTTTAATGAAAACTTTGAGAGGAAAATGCACTATCTGCCTCCCGTGGTAAAGAACCTAGAAGAAAACTTTTATTAGAACCTTGGACATGGGTGTGCCGAGAGCGTCCTCGTTGTCAATTAGTGTTTCTTTGACTGCTTCATTGAAATTGTCAAGGCCTCATTCAACTGCTTTTCTCTTACCTTCTAGCCTACGAGAGAGCAATATCTGCACAAAGGCGCTCTCTGTTGTATCTCGTTATGAGCGCGGCTTATGCCATACACACTGCCTTAGGGTATTGCGCATGTCAATGAAGAGACGCCTCTTACTTCGCTGTGACCTCGGAGTGCCTTTCATAGCGTTTGGATTGGATGCTTGTTTTACGTTTAGTATACGTGACAAGAATCAAACATACTGTGATATAGGTGTAATTGATCAGTGATAGTAAGCCGTACGTAGAATGCTCTGTATTCGTTGATCGAAGATGAGCAGTTAGCATCAGACCACACTGTTGATACCAAAGTAGAGTAGGCCAAGCAAGGATGAACAAGGCATCAAGGAATTCGGCTGAGAAAATGTGGTGATCAAATCCAAGGAGGGGAGGGTGAAGGATAGATGGCATCAGGTGACACGTACCTTATGCGACCTCGCAAAAGACTGTTCGCGCGTCGCACCTCACCAACAGTTATCTCACTAGTCAGACGCTTTTTGGAGGCCATGTGATGTGGATAGTTACATGACGAAAAGGGCCGAAACTAGTTACTGGCCCCCACAGCATCTTAGGAAAAATGATTCGTGCTTTGGTGGTAGTCGAACAGGATTTTGGTGATAGCTGGCTTTTCCATCTCTCAAGATACATCTCCACTACCACTATCAGATATCAGACAGCGCGATGCAGGAGGTGGATATTTACTATGTAATGGAGATATTGTGGTAGGCCTTCTTGCATTTCTCTGCGAAAAAGGGCAATCATGGCGTGAAAACGCTTAGAAAAGGGCAAGTGCCCCTGTATCCACAAAGGACGCTTGGCATGCAACGCGCATTGTTAAGAACTTAAACGTATGCAGAGGAGGTTGTTTTTCTTGTATTCTATTATTTAGGTCCGCCTCAGCTCTCCATACCCTGTGGCGGTGGAGTAATGACGCACTGTTTTGGTGAGAAATCTATTTTTGCGTCCTTCTCTCACCAAAGCTGGGACCATTTTTCCTCAGACCCTGTCGTCATGTGACCTTCCCATCGCGTGGCCTGCGCGGCGTCTGACTAGTGAGATAACATCCGATATGGAGGGAGGCACTAGCCCGTGAGGCGATCGAAAACACTACAACAGCGAGTATTGCAATTCTTGGAATTAACGCAGTATATCGCACATGGGAGTTAGCCTGACACGCCTTAAGTACGACTCGTCGCCACTTCAGAAGCAGCGCCTACTGCGACTGGAGCGTTATGGTAACGCCGTGGCCGCGAAGGGCGACATGGCCTACCCCGCTACGCGAGCATGCTACTTCTCTCGGCACCTTTCTTCACGACGTCCTGGAGGCTATCGAGCGCAACGGCAGCCAGACCGTGCCAGCAGACCTCGCCGGAGATGTAATTCGCGGCGCGTTAACGCTCGTCTTAAAGACGCAACATACGCCTGACCTGGACACAGTCTGCGACGCCCCCGTAGTCGCACAAACTGAAGTCAAGACCAACGCAGAGAAGACTGCACAAGTCCTCTACCAGATTAAAGGCAAACTCAAGAACACCATGGATATCTTGCAGCTAGTACAGTAGAAGAGGCGAGAGCAGCAGCTAAAGAGGCGACACAAGTGGGCAAGGCCACCTTGGAAATGGCAAGAGGGACCATGAACAAAGCATTAAAGCAGCAGTAGACGAATGGGCCAACATTGTACCCTGCGGTGGTAGCACGAGGCTCTACAATAGCATGCACATACAGTACACAGAGTCGTAGGGCACCCATCGTGCAGACACAGTGTGAGGTTATCCTGAACATTAGAGATCCGCTCACTGTGTAGGCCCTGCGGGCAATGAACCCACGTAACCTTAAAGCCCATGGAGAGCGTGCAATTGAGCAGAGCGGCAATGAGAACATCGTAGGCGCGAAGATTGTTTCCTCTAACCAGCTTAAGAGTGGCGACCTCGGCGTCAAGGCAGCCACCAGCACCGAGGCTGAAGGACACCTCCTACCAATCGAGCAGCAAATAGGGAACCATAACGCCGACTTTATTAGTCGGCTTCTCCCAAGGAAGCACATGGCGTACGTTTCAAACCTTCAGGTGAGCATTAGACAGGTCGACCCCTGGCAGAAGATATACAATGATATGAAGAGTCAGTGCAGACAGAATCTCGAGATGCAGGAGCTAATCCCACCCTTTATCACTCCACCCTGGCGACACGTCCTAAAGACCCACATTGATGAGAGCGCCGACAAAGCACGCAGTCGACACGACAGAAAACACAAGAAGGACCAGAGCCTTAACATCTATACCGACGGCAGAGGCATAGATGGCGAGATTGGTGCTGCAGCAGCATGCCCACTCACACAGCAAACCCGCACAGTACACATAGGGCTAGACCCAGACTCGACAGTCTACACTGCCGAGCTAAAAGGCATCAGCCTCGCACTGCAAATAGCACAAGGGTACACAGAGCGAAGAGGTGAGAGGCGGAAAATAGCCATCTACAAGACAACCAGGCAACCATCTGGTCCGCGGCCAAGGCTGAGGGCCGATCCGGAGCATACATTCTCGCGGATATTGCAGAACGGGTAAAGAAGCTCCAGGATATAGGCCAGCCAGTAACAATAAGGTGGATCCCAGCGCACACCAACATCCCAGGAAACGAAATTGTCGAAAGGGCCGCCAAGAAGGCCACAGGATGGAGAGAGGACGGCCGCAGACACCCGCCAGCAGATGCGCCGCCCAGACCCCGAGGCGTTGGAAGGTATATGGCCGCTTGGGTTTTCTTCCCGGTCAAGCCACATGAGTAGATGTATGTGGCCAACAAGGATGATACCCCAGCAGACTCTGGTCTTTCCAAGGCCCATCATATTCCTAAAGACGAAACTACTATGGTTGGAGAGTTCGGTCTGGTATAATTGGTATACTTCAGCAAGCTGGTAAGGGAACCATTGGCCTGAGATGTTCCAGGCGTTAGAAAGTCTTAATGCCTGGCCCCTTTGGAATATGCCCTTTTGAAAGCCAAAAAAGAGCTCGGCCATTTCCCACTCTCCAGCGATGCAGCGCTCCATGGTCTTGCCCTTCTCCTTAGCAACGTCCTCTCGAATACTGTATACTGTATCATCATGCAAAGCAAGTGTCTCGAAACAATCACTTACCGCGCATGTAAGAAACGGATCTCCGCATCTCTATCTTCTTTCTCTTCGCGTTTCCTACGTTGATTCTCGCTCTCTGAGTCGCTATCATCGGTGTCTTCAGGCCCTTTTGCTTTCATGTTGCCCTGGCTCTCCTTAGCCCTTTGGCGAAAGATAGCAACTTCTTGGGCGAGAGTCCTGCTTTGCTTCTCATAGCGACTCGTACTGTCGGATGTGTTCTGGCTTGCAAACCACAACCGCGTCGACGGCTCTAGTGAGGGTGGTGGCGTTGCATTGTGCGAAGCCGCCGGACGATCGTTATGCTCCTCTGGCTTTTGTTTATTCGACACACGCTTGTGAAATGTATCTTTATCATCTTTGTCCAAGTCAGCTAGGATGCGTCAGCGTCAATCGTTCCTAAACAGAATCCTTATCAATGATCATACCCTTGCGCTTCTGCCCCTTCAATGTCTTCGGCACAAGTTCAAGTTGAAGTGCTTTGAAGTTGTTGCTCCCGATCTGATATAGCACCGCAGATTTCAGATCTTCATCGTCCTGAATCTCCACATACCCAATGTCGCTCTTGGAATCCTTGTTGACCTTGTCATCAAACCCGTGGGCAGTGTGCGGATCGTGAATGTTGTACAGCTCGTTGACATTGTGCAAGTCCCACTTAGGCCTAGACAGCTCGTTCATGAGCTTGTTGAACGACACCATGATGGGCATGGGCTCGGCTCCATGGCTATCAATTTTTCGTGGCTCATATTTGGCACGTTCATCAATGATGCTGCTCAAGGAAAATCTGACAATTTTATCGGGGGCGTGAACCTGCACGACGACACTTTCAAGTGAGAGAGAGTGTTTGAACTGGTCGCGCCTTGAGTCAAACATCGAGATTGCCGTATTGGTAGAGGTCACCGATGTAGTATGAGCGTTGATCTCAGATGGCTTCGAGTTGCTTGCGTTGGCTCTAAGTTCTCTTTCTTCCACGAGTGGCGACGATGGCGTACTTTTCTTTTGCAAATAGATGCGTGCATGAACGGTGTTGACCTCGCAAGGTGGATAAAGAGGCAGCTTGAGGGCTTTTCAAAAAGCTGTGTTGCCACTTGTGCGCTATCTTTGTTTGCCTAACACTCACCATGATGCCTGCTGAGCGCCAAGCTCCACACCGTGAGTGATTCGGGATCCGTTATAGGTTGGTAAAGACACTGCTGTCAGCGTACGTATCTAATTTGGGTGGCCACATGCAATAGGTGTAAACTTTCGAGCGCGAATAGGTAAGACATTGGTCGCTTGCCGACAAGAAGCTAACTCGCTGGTGTGGCACATTGGCTAAAATAATTCATTGTGCGATTGTAACATTTTACCTGTTCTCAGTTGTTTCCAGCTTCTGGCACACTTAAAAAACACCAGTAAGGCAGTCGGTCTATAAAGCGGAGGCGCCGCGTTAGTTCCATATTGCGAGCTAGACGTCATATAGGTTTAAGCAAAACTTTGCCTTTACCTAGGGATGGTTTTGCGTCACACAATAACCTGAAAAGATATGCATGAAGTCATGCATCCAGCCACCTCTGCTCGCACAAACAGTGCAGCACGAATCAAGTTCGCAAAATATAGTGTTCATGTGTTCGCGAATTAACCAGCCGATTCCTGCATTTCCATGCAGGTTACATTTGAAAAGACCAAACTTCTGGTGCATCGGCTTCATGGCCATTCCGCTTTGTCCTACTCAGGCCTCCTATCACTGCACGGCTTCAATAAAGACAATAGTCAGATGATTATACAACCCTTGAACGCATCGTTATTAGTACATGGATTGCCGGGCTTCACGGGCTTACTCATCAATCACCGGTCACTATGTATTTTACCTATAATGGTAAAGTGGGTCCCAAACAAACGGCGCATGCGTCCAAATGATGCAACCCCCACAACAGTTGAGTTGCTTTACTCTCCGATCTATATTACGCATGCGCCAACTTACAATGCCACAGCTTGAAGATCTGCCGAACGAACTCATGCTCCAAGTAATAAGCTACTTGCCGCAAAAAGACCTGGCCTCGTTCATGCGGACAAACAGAACTTTCCAATGCCTGGTCCAGCCTATCCTGTACCATACGATTGAGATATCGCACCAGAGTCTCCCGCAGTTGTATTCCCTTTGTGGACAGCTGGGTAAATTTGACAAGATTAAAAAGAATAAAATCAGGGACCACGTTCGTGTGATCGAAATCGACACTGCCAGACTCGACCTTAGCACTCCGTTCCAAATACCCGACCGCGATCGAGAGAAGACGGAGAAACGGATAGATAGCTTGCTCATGCCTTACGTGGCAGCCAACTCGGTTACGCTTGCTATTCCGTATGATCCAGAAGCGCGAGAAAAGTGGCGTGGCGCCTTGTTTGCTGTCAATCCGCTGAATGCCCTGCTAGCATACATTGCTGCAGAATCGGCAAAATTAGAGTCACTGAAACTAAATCTCTCCGGATATTTTCAGATACCATCAGTCACCAAGCTACTGTACTACAAGATACGTGCCGACTTGCAGTGCAAACGGGCAACCTTCCCGAAGCTTCGTCACCTCCAAATTGGCTCCGTACAGGATATTGATCTGCCAGTCTTTGCGTTGTCCGAACTTTGTCAACTACGGATCCATTTCCTTGACGATGACTCGCCACTCGAGATTCCTGTTTTCGAGAACAACAATCTATCGCATCTACACGTCCTTGACTTCTACTATATCAAAGATGCCAGTTCAAAAGCGAGGAAACTATTCAGGGACCATGAATTCCCGTATCTCAGAAAACTTCGAATCCTGGACGAGAATCCGAACATGAACGGCCGTTATCACAAGATCCCCAAGATGGTTCGGGATCATTGTCCAATGTTGGACACACTGGTAACCGATGCCGTATATGTGGAGGACGAAAATAGCCCATTCACCATCCAGCAACCAAAGACATACTCTCTTTCTAGAGTGAAGTCCTTTAGGACTCATGTGCTTTTCCTCGCAGACAATAATGGTTATCTTCGCATCGATTGGCTTGAGCGTCTATTGCCGGTCAACGCACGTCGTGTTGAGATAAGTGGCATTACAATTCAATCAATGCAAACAATGGTGGAGAACCATACCGCAGGCCAGGCTATGGAGACTCGGCTCCCCACATACCTCGAGAGTATCCGCCTGATATTCGACTTCGACGTGGCGAGATTTGTCTCTCTCTCGGGTAGACTCCACCTCGTAGAGCCAGTCCTGCATGCCCTCAAGGCTAAACTCAACGCTGAGGGAGTAGCACTAGAGATCAGTGTACGTCGCATTGGCGATATAGCGGAATTGTATGATGAACACTATATGGGCGATGAGACTGGGCAGGTGTATGATGACCAGCTAGGGAACTGATCAAGGACATAGGTTCGACGTGTCTAGATATGGGTTGGAGGTGCCATCGATTCATGATGCTTAACTAGACCCAATCGCTTGCGCTATTGTGTAGCATTCCTGGTCGTTCCGTGTAATTTAGTCTAAAGATGATAAATGTAACCAATCAGTCACCTGGGAAGCTTGTAGGATATAAATCTAGACTAATCCGTGTATATTCTCGATGAATTGATTACCAAACTGCCTATACTATCATGTTGACGAACACCATTCGTTCATATATCATCCTCCAAGGACAAAGCAACTGGGAGCTCTGGTTCTTCGTCATCAAACGCATTGTCAAAGAATGCAACGTTTGCGGATACATCAATCCTAACCAGCCACACAATTCTCTACAAAAGCCTATTCAGCTTGTCAGACCAGCGCCTATTGTCGATATGGACGGATCACCTGCAACTCCACTATCTCAGCAAGACCTACTGTAATCAGTACAACCAAGATCATAGTGGCTCAGGTTCAGTGCCCAGGCGCTGTGCTCCATCCGGCGAGCATGGCCATAACATCTGCCCCTATGCAAACTTCATCTGTGTTGTAGTCGATAGTACATGTCCATCAATTATCCTATATCCATTAGTTATCCCCTCCTCCGCGCTCCTATGTTTCATCCAACTGTATATCCTCTTCGGAGTCGTCAGGATCGTTACTATTCTCATGATTGAAGTCCCTGCCAGTTGTATCATCGCCGGTGATGTGTATAAGGATGGAATCGGGAGTGAATACGGAGAGTGGGCTCGATAGTGGGCTCGACGGCGGTGGCTGACTAGACCGAGCGGGGTGAGGAACTGGGATACGGTGCTTGTGTGTGCGCGGTGCAAGGCATGGGTGAGAGTCGCAGGGATGGTTTATATGACTCTGGTTTTGTAGTACGAGTACCAGTAGCATGTGTGTACGGAGGTAGTAGTTGTGGTCGTAGTTAGTCTGGTGGAAACGCTACGGGCTGTTTCTGCAGATCTTTTCGGCAAGCCATCGCCGCTAATCCGTGAGCTAAGCCTGTCTGAGAGGGGCGCCTTCTGTGGGCGTCAGGGTGGACTCTTGCCTGTGCATATGATCCGGTCGATTCTTGTGAACGGTTCCGCTGCTGTGCGCTTTTGCCATTCTTGGCCGTTTCTGTGTAAGCGCAGGGATTGGCTCTCTGACAGGGCCTCCAGTAGGCTCCCCAGCGCATCAGTCAGGGCGCCTGGCGCTAAGAGAATGAGATATACATTGTACACTACTTACAGCGCTTCACGTGCGGAAGGGGGCAGTCACTCTGTCTCCCCGGAACGCAGTCCCGAAAATCTGTTGGATATTCGCGCGTACCTTGAGCGGCAGCTCCTTAAGCTGCTTGACGCAGATGCTGGCTTGGCGCATGCTTCATATCCGATATTTCTGCGGCATGGGTATCTAAGTGCGACTAGAGGTCTGACCTCGGGGAGTCTTGTGGCTCTTTGAGCCGTATTGCTAACAAGAGGAAACGAACCATCTCCACAAGGTGATTGGCCGCTGATCCCTCAAGCAGCTTGAAACGTGGACCGGCGAGACAAGAGCTATGATACGTTCACTAAAGGCATCGACGGATGTTGCCAGTAGATGTAGAATGTGCATGGTTTCGTTTGTGACATTCGTAGATGGATACTTGTCAACGGCAGATCCCCTGTTTTTGAATCAGTTGACGAGTGTTGAGTAACCAGTGTACTGAGGTAGCTTCTACAGTGTTGAGATCAAAGTGTTGGTCGCCAGGTCAATCGTAGGATCTGGGACGATGATGTATCCGGGCGAGGCGGGCAGTGGATGCTGATTCTGTATTGTTGCACAGGCCCCACTGCTTGCAGGGATGATGACGTGTTTCTTGGTTTTAAGGTTACTAGCGCATTCGTGCTTCAATATAGGAGTGACGTGCAGCGTAACACAGAGTACTGGTAGCTTGCCAACAACGTAGACCAGTCCGCAAGATCTGGCCTGGTACCTGAGTCGCAGCCGTTCTTTTGGGACTTCGCTGCTCATTTTCTGCCTTGGGGTTGGTGGAAGTTGGTTGGAGCGCGAGTCGGGCAATCAGTGGGTGGCCTTGTTCTCTTCACTCGCGTAAACCCTTGTACTACGACATCCCGCGCCTGTTCATCGACTTTTCCACTGATGTTTCTCGAACGTGCGTTGTAAAGAATAGTTCTCCTTGTAGCCAGAGACTGATAAACCCCTCCATCGTTGTGTGCGGGTCGATGGCGGCTGCATTCTGAAGGACAGGTCAAGGTCGCCCTATATCTCCTGGATGAGAAGGAGCTCGTCTCGTCCTTCGAAACCGGCTTCGTACAGCAGCCTGCTTACAGTTGATGTATTGGCGGATGACAAACGACTCTCGTTTGAATGGGTGCTTATACCAATTAGTCTCTTCTTCGGAAAGCAGACTATCTCTCTCAAACCGGTGGCGGAGCGCGATGATCCATCCGTCCATGGTGGTCGTCATGGGGTTGATCTGGCTGTTCGACGGTGAGGTGGGCCCTTGTATGGTGTGTCGCCCTTCATACACATATGTCGCGCCGGCGGGAAGGATTGCATAAGAGGGAGAAGTTTTGAAAAACTTGTTTTGTGGGTTGGGGGGCCCTACGGCGGTAGTGGAGTGTCGTTTGGCTCGTCATCATCAGCGTGCTCTCCAATGAGTAGCAGAATCCGGTTGCTCACTAGTGCACTTGGTATCTGTGCGAAACAGGCACCACATGTTAGGAAGCTACGACAACCCTGGCCAACATAATCGCTTCCTTGCCTAGACTGAAGATGTTTCTGCTTGGAGACATTAAAACATTCAGATACATTCGGTAGCGACAATAGACCTTGGGCAGAACGTCAAGTTGGGGCATAGGACGAATAGGTGCCACTAGGGAAGGGTAAAAACTGACTTTCGCTCAGAGAGAAGGTGTTTGTTGTAGGTATAGCGATAATTTTGTTAGCAGCACTGACTTAACACACGGTTCGCATATCATTCTAGAGAGCTCACTTGCCAGCACTGTTTGCAAGAAGCCACGACAAAACCGCCGTCTCCCGTTTCATGACTGACTCTGCCAAACAACCTTGGGACAGTTCAGATCAAGTAGCATACACAACGCTGTTTGCCGAAATCAGCCGGGAACAAACATGTCATAGTGAAGAGTTGGCGGACGTTGGTGTTCTCCGCGACCAATCAATACCTAGCATAGAAGCCAAGATAGGTCACAGCTCACATAACTTAGTCCATAATCATAAGTAAGTGAGCTGGAGTCGATTGAATACTACAAGAGTATTATACATAGCTACATGAACTTGAATAGGGTTCAAAGCAAAGCAGGGTACAGAGATATTACCCAGTGATAAGAGGGCATCTGCTCGCATCTGTTCACAACTAATCATGTGCTCTATACCTCCGGCACTCGGCCCAGCTTCTCAACAATGCAATGCTTAAAACCTCCTTTGCCCCACTCGATTATCCGGCCTAGACAGTTCACAAACTCTTCCGCGCGAGATCTCTTTGTAGTGCGCCACGCATCAAGATTGTACATGTGGAACCCGTCTTCGCGCTCGAAATGCACCCATAGCTCGTGAATAGGCCCTTCAGACACGACAGAGAAACATAAAGCCAGCGCGGGAGACAGCTCTTCTGGTGTTGTCGGTGACAATTCTTGCTTGGGGTGCAGATCAATGCCGCGTGCGGCATGGTCAGTCAAATCCTTCAGAATCTTTAGCATGCAAGCACCGCCAATAGCGGCTTGATTCTGCGCGCTCATGAGAGTTCCCTTCTCGCTCCAGCCCTTCGTTTCCGCAATCATGAACGGAAACCGGATGCCCATCTCGGCCGCGTGAGGTTCGCTCAAGATTGACCTTTTTGCCTGGTGATAGGTAAGCAGCAGCTGTTGCTGCGGTGTAAACGCCTCGTCCGCCAGTCCAACCGTAATGTCTGGTTTTGGTGTTCTGATATGGAATGCGCTTGCCACATCAGTACTACTAGTGGTTGAGACAGCTGATTCCGAGTGTGAGAGTGGCGACATCAATTCAGAATAATCTGAGTCGGTAACCATGGCGAGATGTGGATCGATTCGTGGAGAACTGGTCTGCGCTAGATCGAACATGGGGGTTTGCGTTCCGTCCTGTGCTTTGTTCCGCAACTTATCGAGTGATGCCAGCCTTGGTTTGAGGTCCGCATTCCAAACTACAACGGAAAATTAGTATCCCACTTGACACCTTCTTGAGCACACACAGTAAACTCACTTTTCTCGGACATATTTGTTCGGACCACGCCTTCCGATAGTTTGGCGATAGTCCTTAAAACATAATTTAGGTTTGTCTGCCACTCTGCCTCGAGCATACACATGGAGGCGTCCTCTTTTGACTTTGCAATCAGTTTTTCTGCTAGTTTATTGAAACTTGGCTGCATTTGAAGTTGGTTCGAGGCCGTCACGCGGTCTTCCCAGGACGTGATCCCAAGGATATGTCGTACATATTCATCGATCTTAGGTGGTAGCTCAGCTACTTGATCAATTTGGATGCCAGCAAGTTTCAAGTTGCGGCTTCGATATGTTTGCGGAGTGGGTGTCTTGGGGTAAGCAGAGCCCTGAGTGTCTGGGGTGTATCGATGGTGTTTTGAGCTGTGGCGCTTAATAGAGAGTTTGCTTGGAGGCGTATGAACAGGCATTGTATGTGGCTCGTAATCAGGCCCACAGTTGTCTAGCCAGTGTCTGATGAACTTCCGAGTATTCTCGGAGGTATAGTGAAAGATATGCGGGGGAGAAGAATGCCTAGCGGGATGCTGGAGGGTATGTTGGTCGATCGAGGACAGTGCTTGTTTGGACAAGGTTGGCTTTGGCGACGGTGGCTTCCATGTTGGTATACACATGCTAATTACGCCAGCGCCCCTCCAGGTACGGTGATTAAATGCCTTCTCGATATCGCTATCAGAAGCTCGTCTCTTCATTGTGTGAACCATGCGCTTGCTTTGGTAGTTTCGAGGTGCCTTTGCCTAGATTGGGCCTAAGGAGTGATTGTCTCGAACTTGAAGCAGGTAGAAATTCGTCTTCTGTCTCACAGTATTTTAGTATGGGCGCAACGTCATGGTGCCAAGCCATAGGGCAGAGCCAAAGAAAGCACCGTGGCAAGGCAACTGGTATTCTATCAGCTAGCCGCTCGAACCAAACACCTCTCCTCAGCATCAAATGTCGGCGAGCAGCAAGCAGGTGGGCGTGAGGCAGATTGGTCGACCGGTAGTAGCTACCACGGTTAGGTGGTGAGGGCACCAAACTTTAGCATTGAGCGCATTCACAACTCAAAGAGTGAGAAGATTCGAGAACCGCGGCCGATGATCGAGGTAAGCACACGCTGGGAAGGAGCTGGTAGTAGTGACAGAGAAACAGCGGGGGCGGTGGTAGCCCTTTATAGTACTGAAAATCATGACAAAGAGCCGTACACGGCAGTATGAAGTGGCCCTAAAATCTTTAAGCTAGTAGTCATGATTACAGCTTTAGCTTCATATTACAATCGATTCGGGAAGGGGTTTTGTGCAAGAAGAAACGCGATTTAATTGGCTCTTAGAAACTCAGCGTTGATTAGCATGCCAAGATGTTAGAAACCCCCGTTTTTGGATAGTGTCTCGTCACGTGATACATACCAAAATCTCCACTAGAAAACCAGCCGAAAAACGAGTTCGAATATCAGCCCGGATATCAGCCCGAATATCGTCTCAAAAACGAGCCAGAAAGCGCTAGAGCAGCTAGGAAAAGTAACAAAATCTATCCTCCACAGGAGCCGCCGGAGGCAATAAGTGCATACTTGCAGCCCCCAACGTCAACCTATCAAGCCCACTATCCGATGATCCTGATGAGCCGGATATATCGAGTACTAGCTCCAATTCCTCTCACGATAGGGCTCCCGATATACCCGCCCAGCCCCGCAATGGCACGAACGACGACGGTACCGAACTAGACGCCGATAGCATTGCTCCCAAAAGCAGTAATAGGCAGACTTCCCAATCGTCATCACGCAACGACACATTAAACAAAGTTATATAGACGTTGCGGGAGATAGGATAGACCTGCAAGGCAATGGACAAGGCATGGGTTGGCTACAGTGACCCACAGGACGCCATTGTTGAACACCTTCGATACTGTACACAATGTCAACAGCGTTCTATATCAAGAAAGGTTTGCGAGGACCTCGAGGAGCGTAAGATCTACGAGCAGATTACTTTTGATAAGCTCTGTTTCATAGAGCTAGGTGCGCTTATCTAAGTACCATCATGTTCAAAATTTAAAGTAGGCACTACTTTAAATTGTCTTGGCAGAAATAGCGCAGTGGGTACTATACGTACGCGGCAGAGCACGTCTCTGAAACGGGTGACTTCGTCGACTACTACGTAATTGCCATGTTCATCGTGCGAGCTATGGTTCACACAGGAACATTAACAGTCGGGTGCTTACAATCACAAGCATGATCTGTTTCTCACGTTCTAGGAAGTTCTCTAATGCCCTACCTTCATGCTTAGATATATACTCAGCAGAATCGGGGGTACTAAGGCGGCTGATTGCGACACTGCAAGGGTTTAGATTGTGCCATAGCTACCACCGCCCAAACAGTCTTGTTGCGAAAGTCGCGGATCGTGCAGCAGTATGTATACCCAGTTCAAACCTGATAAACCCCTTCACCAATCAACGGATAGACTGAAAACTCCTACATACCCCTAGAGACTCCTGGGCTAATTAATTGCCTGCGTTTCAGAACCAGGAGCATATATGGGCTGAAAGGAGACCATTAAGGACTACTATATACTGATAATTATATACAAATTCTTCCTAGAAAGATTTACTGCAGCTTACGCGCTATCAGCAATACGTAGTACCGTACGGCAATATCAACTATCAGGACACAAAATGCGATAGAGATGCTTGCCATCGGGCTGTTTTCCAACCCTTTACTGATGCAATGTATGTTCATTATGAGGATATCCCAAGGCTGCCTTTCTCGGTACATACTAGCACAATTAGGGTCCTGCGTGACTTAAAGCCCATGTCATCAAGGCCAGGCCTGGATTGAGCGGAAACCGCTCATGAAAGTGTAGGTTGTGGCTTTGCAACCCTGCTTTTATCTATTACGTCACCAGTCACCACATGTGCACGTATTGGTCTGATGTTGGTGTTCCTTGTCTTACATCACGTTATACTGGCCATTTCACTCAAAGTTATAGAGTATCGCGATAATCTATTAATTGAGTAACTATGGTTCACTATAGACCTATTTTGTAACGTTTCGCTACAAAACTCACTATTCACATGTGTTTGTAACTAGCAGGAATTGACGTTTTTTGCTGCCTCTCTACTGCTGCTCTAATGTTTCCCTGGAAATCACCATTTTTGGATACTATTTTATATGTATGTCCTCGTTTCTACCTTATTATAGCTATAATACCAAGAGATCTGTCGTTCGTTATGATGATCTCTTTTCCATCCACCCGCTTTCGCTCGCTTTGTGGCGGAGCTCGTACTAGAAACTTCTATGCTTCTCCTGCGATATCTCTAGCTACTCCCAATAGTACCTTTACAATCTACGTATTGATATGTAACTACAGCAAAAACAGCTGGTACTATTAGTTGGCTAATCTGCCTCGCGCATTCAACGTGGACGCATCACTAAAGCTGAGTGATACGTTCTAAGTAACTAATGTCAGAGCGGTCCCATAGCTTGCTAGGAAGTTTAAACGACTGCTGTTCAGTATATAAGGATAGATCGATTTTTGTGTACAGCAACTGCATACTGAGTTGATTTGTCCACTTCAAGGCTTGAGGAAGGGTAGATAGGTCGAGTTGTGGCAAGTGCCCAATGGAAATGGCCTATAATTTCGTGTCTAGTTCCACAAGACTCGGCATGTTGAACAACTTCACGAAGAAGGCAAGCATGGGGGAAAGGTAGAAAAGCGTGTCAAGGTGTAGATGATTGTGTAGCAAGTAGACTTGGCAGCTAAGTAGATGAAAGCAGCATGTTTCATGGGAAGGGAGGGTGAAAGTGAGGATGAGTGTGGAAACTTGGTTCTTGAGGTCCTACGGAGGAGTTCTAGTGATCTTTTAGAGAACCGTCTTATTGCATGTACAAAGCTGACACGATTAATTGTTATGGAATGCTAGTTGCTGTGCTGTATACTGTCGACTGTATACAACTCAAATCTCGTATCCGTCAGCCGTTGAGCTCCCCTCAACCCCTCATCCACATTCTGCAAGAACCGCCGTAGTCTCATGCCCCATGTGAAACTCGTCGACAGCATCCAAATCGCCAGCACGACGCTGGTACGCCCCGACATAGACACCCTTCCTTCTGGCCGCATCAACCATACCAGCCAGAACGTTGTCAAAGTCGCGAAGGTCCTGGTCAAAAGGTGCATTCTGTGCTGCTTTTGATTCAAATGTGAGTCGTAGTTCCTGCACGCTTGCAAGGTCAATATCCGCCGGCTGGCTATTAGGGTGCGTGCTGATGTATTCTGGATTTATGTAGAGCAGTATAGACATCAATCGCAGCTCATTACTCATTCGATGAAAAGCAGAGTAGTAAATAAGCATGTGCCGTAAACTCCTGGAAATATGATCACCCATAAAGCGACTATTTGCCTAGCATACTTGAATCTTGATTGAGGTACCCTGGAGAGGCGCAAGTAAACTCGAGGATG
Source organism: Bipolaris cookei (assembly GCA_002286855.1). Lineage (NCBI taxonomy): Eukaryota > Fungi > Ascomycota > Dothideomycetes > Pleosporales > Pleosporaceae > Bipolaris > Bipolaris cookei. The sequence goes on from NRSV01000001.1 coordinate 1,313,442, forward strand.
CTCGAGCCCGAGTTGAACCCTTTATGTAAAGAGAAACCAGAACGCCTCTTAGAGAGTGCCGAGAAGTTAAGAGAGAAGACCTATCAGCTATAGGCCATGTGTACAAAGACACGTAGCTGCAACACTATTGGCAGCGTCAGTCGCATCTAGCTCATTGATTACTTCTGAGTAGGTATCCATGTATGCCTCACTCTCTCAGTGGGACTAGGCATCTGTGACATGCATTATAGACCGACCGCAAAGGTCTTTGCTCTCATGGTCCATGTCCCTGTCACTGCTGATGCTAGCGCTGCGCGGCGGGTATTTCTGCGCAAGAGCGCCAATAAGCTTCACAGCCGTATCGTGGCTTACGAGAGGCTTCAATTCTGGCCATGTTGTGAGGTTGAGGTCGGTGGCCACGACTTTGATGACTAGTTCCTGAAGACGTTTGGGTGCATTCTGGTCCTTCAGTACGAGTTGGAAGATGACTCCTAAACTGTTGTCGTTCTGATACAGGCTGCATTCGAATAAGCTTTGAAGTGCAGCGCAATGAACTGGCTTGCTTTGCAAAAGATCTTTGATGATGGTGTACAGCTTGTTTTCGCAGAACTCAGCTAGCGCTTCAATCCCCCAAAGGCTCGCGAGTTGCAAGGTATTGTAGAGCTGCTGCAGGTCCTCACAAGAAAGGGCACCTTTGTAGATCCATTGCATCACGAACTGGACTGCATCCTGTTCGAATCCAGGAACCACAATTCGCTTTTGGGCTGCAGCTCGCAAAGGATCCTTCTTGGCTGCTTCAAACTCTTTCTTCTCGATCTGGTGGAGTCGAGCAAATAGCTTCTGGACAATCGCATACACGCTGCGGGGCTTGATGCATGCCAAGAGCGCTCTGATATCGCTGTCATAAGTGGCAGCGGCGGATTTCCTCGTCTTAACATGTTCTGATGTGATTGCGTCTTGCGTGGCGACTTCGACCAGCTTTCTGATAGCCTCGTGATACGCTGGCAGTGGGTAGCTATCATACGCAGACATTGTCAGAAGTATAAGCTATCAGCACGTCAGTAAGATAGGCTTATGATTATCCTAGATTAGACCCAATGTACCTGCTCCTGGTGATCGCTAGCTTCAGAGTCATCTACAGTTACCTCTGGGAAGACACGGGCTGCAATCTTGTTGCGAAGAGCATGAGACTGTTTGTACAACTCCCTTAAGGGCTCTGCCTTGGAGAAGCGCTCTTCGAGTACTCTACTATGGTGCCGAAGCAGCTCTTCGTGCATCGTAAGTTCAGTGGTGAGATCTTCCCCACAAACAATCGTGACCGGAGTTTGCATGAGCATGCTAGAACTAATGTCAGTCACGAAACACTGACAGAAAGTAAGATGCTTACTGATGCGGCTTGAAGTCATTAGGCTTAGCAGTGAAAATCGGCGTGATCAGTGGGCCAGACGGCTCTTGGTAGCTCAGGCAGCCATTTGAATGTCCGGGCGACATATCGGAGTGCGTGTCCATTGGGTCTTGCTCCATTGCGGAGACGCTGATGGATGATGCTGATGGATGATAGTGATGGGGGAAGGTAATGGATAGAAGAGGCCAATTGGAGTTGACAGAAGAACTTGGATCGTCACTATCAAATCTTTGTCCTTTACCTAAAGCTGTGGAGTACTCAGCAAGTAAGAGAAGAGTACATTAAGTGGCGTTTTTTTTGAGGTGATCTACAGCTCGTCTCTTACTCGTCAGCAGTGGTAGATCGCGATTTCACACAATTCAATTCAGACCGTGGTGTCGATATAGAAGGAGTAGATTATTGTGTATGTGTGTGTGTGTCTGTGAAGAGGAAAGCGAGAAATAGGCGTATGTGAAGTGACCTTGGTATTTCCCGCATGCTAGATTAGTGTCTGCTTTGTAATTTTACCTGCACTACAATTTAGAATACTAATTTCTCACCTTCCCATCACGCATCAAACTTGAACACTCTTTCTACTCCTCGTAAATTTCTTTCTCTCTAACCTTTCAGTTTGCTCAGGCAGACGTGCTGTTCTCTAAGCGCCACTCCTGAGTCTTCTTGCTCCAGTCAGCGTATTCGGGCTTTTCTTCTTTAGCCCACCTGCTAGCACGCCCACGATTCACGGCTAAGAATTTTAGTGCTGGAGGGCGAAGTCACTGTAAAGATCCAGGATCGACTACTTGTACCGGTTCGCTGGACAGCTATCGTTCTAAACACGCTGCAAAGCTTTTCAATAGTTGCTCCACCGCCACCTTAAGCCAATTGTATCGTCCTATGCCCTCTCGGGACCGCTGCATATGGGATTTTCACCGTCGCCTCACCTACATTCTATGAAGGGCGATATGATTGGTCCGAGTGCGTTGTGCAGCAGCCTATCTCTGCAGAGCACCGGCTCTGATGCCGAGGCTGGCTTGCCTCCTACCACCAAGCGCCGTCTCCGACACAATTCAGCGCCGTCTCCCTTATCAGTACACGACTTTGGATCACAGAGTAACGCTTTTACGGAAGCCTCTTGCATAGATGCACCGACGTCAACAATTATACAGATAACTGCACCTCCACAGAAAGCCGCGTTGCTATTGGCATCAGTATCGGCACGTCCCAGGACTGCACCCATGGTCAGGATGTCTGCGGGTCTACAAAGTCTAGACACCAACAAGGGATCATCATATGATTTGAATGATAAGTATGATTATCCTACGAAAAGTACGCACTACTCTTTACTTAGTTCTTGTGGCTAGGTTCGAGGGGGTTTGGCAGCTCGAGCAGGTATCACGAGAGATTCAGATTCCGCGGAAGACAAGGCTGTATCGACCCTCCAGGGCAAACGGTCTTCGCTCGACGAGCCTGGCCCTGATACTCCTAAGCGACGTCAGTTTGCGCGTTGTTCTCGTGGTAAGATGCGAAAAATCGTGCGTCACAAGGTCGATCAATGTCCAGAAAGGATTCGGACACCGTGAAGAGTAAGTGTGCACTTATTCCTCCGGGAATTCTATAGACAAACATGAAGCTAACTGCGAAGACATTATTCAAAATGCCTCACATACAGAATCAGACCAGCAGTTGAGCGCTGTCGTCAGCGAGAGTAAGGAAGGCTTTCCTGTTGAAAATCACGTTATAGATGGGGTTGAAGTTCAGGTTGGCCAAGATGAAGCGAATAGAACCTTGATGGTAGGAGTCAAGGTTCCTTCTCATAGTGTGTATATGTCCATCTCTTTTCCTTGTCTACTTCGTCTGACTGATGTACAGGGGCATATTGCAGCAATTTGATGCGTCCGGAACACATATCTTCTCGATCGTTCCCCTCAACCGATACTGTTCTACAGATGCCAATCATATGTTCTGTCAGGGTACACTAACTTCCTCTTCAACGGATTCCCTACATTCTGCTGGTCCTGTATCTTCTCTAGTTATACACATATGAATAGGTGAGCTCGCGAATATGCCATTGAAGATGCGTTCTCTCAACACGGACTCTGGGCTCTGTGGGTGGTAGTGAGCCAAAGCATGAATAGCATAAATAGTGGCCAAGAGATCTGAGAACTGGCATTGTGAACTTGGAGAAGTGGGAGGTGTTGTAAAATATCTTTTGCACCCGATTTACCTGGCACTTCGCCTTGCCTGCCCTTCTGCACGTCACTGTTGCCTGCTGGAAACTTGGCCGATGACCCTAAACACTTCTGTTCTTGCTATCCGCTTGGTACTCGTCCGCCAGAGATAACGCTTTCGCCAACCTATTTAATACCTACTGCCTAGCAAAGTATAGCGCTTCCCTGACTTTGCGCAAATTAGATCATGTAGGCCAGTTGCGATGTCTTACTTTTGCCTGAGTCAACCAGATAAGAAGGATAGTATACTACGCGTTATCATGCTGTCTGCGAAGTCTGACGAACCTATTTGTTTGGAACTCTCGCCGTCACATCCCACCAGATACTATGCGAGCCATGTCCTCGATCGAGCCCGGCGGCTTACCAATGCAACGTCCATGTGCACATAACCCGAAATTCCGATGACACCAGTCAAGGATAAGTGCAGCATAGATAATGGCATTCTCGAAGAGGCCTAGCTGCCATGAAGGGTCTGCAGTAATCCTCCAGGACGTTGGTTGCCATAGGGCTTGTGTAGAGGAATTTCAGGGAAAGGGATTGTGGAGACTTCACGCTAGATGAGCCACATTCTGTCGTCATTTCAATTAAGTAAACATGACTTGATCCACTTCCATGACCATAAACATATTTATAGAATTGATTTTTGGAGCATTCCTCGCCCCCTTCCCTCCCACATGCTTATATGGAGAGTGAGTCGAGAATTGTGCGGATATTAGCTTGACAGAAGACCGATGCAGCCCTAATCTGAAGAATTTCCGGCCGATGACGTTTCCTCGTAATCCTCGTCATCGGCTGCTCGTTCCTCCTCTAACGCCTCTCGCTTAGCGTACTTGGCTTCATCACTTGACCGGATCTCATCCTCAGGTGTTGGCGACCGTTTCCGCTTCTTGACAGTAGAATCCAAAGGCTCCACATATAGTGTTCCTTGTACACTGTCCTCTGCATGCTTGATATATTCACAGAGCTCTTGCCCAGAGATATAGATGTCTGCATTCTTGTCTTCTAGTTCTTTTTTTGCAAAAGCCTCACAAGCGAAGTCGCTCAGACGGAGCTGTAAGCCGGAACCAACAACGGGATTGCCTTGTTCGTCGCGGAAAGCCTGATAGAAGCATCAGAACATCAAGAACAAACTAAGAATATGACGACTGAACTTACCTGATCCTTGACCTCCTCGACGGATTTCAGCGTAGGCCCATCAGGAGTTGCGAATATCTTAGGCCGCCATACCGACAACGTTGCTCTGCGCGACGTTTTGGGATACGGAAGTTTGAAGCAGATCACCACCCTTATGTTGCCATTTGAGTCCATAAGGTAGTTGTCGGCCAACCTGTTCAACAAGCTCTTCTTCTGTGAATAGGCGACTTCGATGACGACGCCTGGATATTTTACGCCATCATACCTGAATGAAGCGTCCGGATGGTACCTGGATTTACTGTCCTCGAACTTTATCTCAGCTGACCCGGATGGATTCACTTTCGTCGCAAAGTCTGCCAGCTTTCCAGATCCTGAGGCGATATCCTGAATCTGGACCCATATCTTACCCTCGACCTTGCGGATGAAGCGTTCGTGTATCTCGGCCGGCATGCGAATGAATACTGTTTGCGTGCTGTCGTCGTAGTAAAACCTAACAATACCCATCGTTAGCTGTGGTCTTCACTTTGTGTCACGACAACGGACCGTAGCTTGTCTCGGATGAAACCCGAAAGCCCTTCTCGCTTAAGTCGTTTTATCAGAGAGTGATATCCATGCTTGCCGAGCTTGAATGGCACATTTGGGTCTGGACTGGTGTCTTCTCCTGCTCGCAGGCGTTTGCAAAACTCAACAACGCGTTCAATGGTCGGGAACAACTTCTTGTCTGTTGGCGGAGGCGTCAAGGGTTGTTGCGTTGAGCTTAGAGGCGGCGTGACTTCTTGGCGCGGGGTTAGATCTGCTTGCGACATAGCCATACGCTGTCTTGCATTGTGATGTTGTTACGCGAATGCTCTCTCACGAAGCGCACCGAGATTATGTCGCGCTGCGCACGGACGACTGTTGCTTACTAAGTCGTACATGACGCCAGGTCACGTGCTATGTCACTGGTCAGACGGTATGCACGGGCCTGCTGACATAATTTTGTGTCACCAGGCCACGCAGCGTTTGAGGAAAAATGGTTCCTCGTTTGGTGAGAGCAGGACGAAAAAAATTGATTTCTTACTGAAACAGTGCCTCATTACTCCACCGTTACATTAGATAGGACGCTGCGGCAAACTCACATAACAGAATACAAGAAAAATGACCACCTTGGCATATTCTTAAGTGCTCAATAATGCGCGTTGCATGCAAAGTGTCCGCTAGAAGAAGAGGGGCACTTGCTCATTTTTGAGCGTTTTCACGCCGAGATTGCCCTTCTTGACAAAGACATGCAAAAGAAAAAAACTACCACAATATATCCGTTATACTATGGTGAATGTCTATCTCCTTCATCGCGCTATCTGACATTCACAGCTGCATGCCATGCACCTGATTGTCAGACTGCTTGATCTTCTGCATACCAGACAAATACGAGTTCAATGTTCAGAGCGGATAATGATAAAAAGATACTAAGGCTTAGAATCGTGGAGACCTGAAGCCATGCGACAACTTCGGAGCGGTAAATTAGAGATAAAATTATCTAACGCTGATGGTGCAGAACTCGCTTCTGATTGTCGCGATGGTGATGATGCAAAGCCAAGATGGCTGGTTTTGATCGAGTAGCCCGCTTGTTACAGAATATACACCTTCGTCCGTTGATGGAGAGTCGCAGAGATGCCAAACCCGAAACTGGCTTAAGAAAGGAGACAGAATATCTGTGCGCAGACGACTCTGCAGAGGTGTCGTGGAGCTCGGCGACCGCTCGCGCGGTGCGATGATCAACTAAAGTTGGCCATTTCAAGGTACGTAAGTAAGTTTGGTGTTGCAGCAAACTCGACCGACGCAAGTACAGTAAGTACCTACTACTTACTTAGCCGCGTGAAGCGACGCGCTAGCCGCGCCTTCCCCTGATAGAAGACTACCCGTGAACGGAATTGGAAACACAAAACCATAACAGCAGGCGCTAAGCATTTGGGCAAGATCAAACGTTGTGGCCCCCTGCTTGCAGAGGACAGTGTACGCCGCCTTAGGTCAGCAGTGGCCTTCAAGCCTTCGTCGCCTGTTGTGTATTGTCTACTCGCTTTTCCTGCAAGCTTAATATTTGCCTGAAGGGAGAAAACATACTTTTTATCTCATCAGCAAGACTTTGTCGCTCGCTTTTTCGGCATCATATCTACTTTCTCAACTTACCCTCGCTCAACAAAGCGCTTGTGGAATGAAGATCTTCCGATGATTGACTCTTTCCTACCCTTTCGCCATCGTCAGCGGGGGTGGATACCAAGAATGTTTTAGGTCGGATTTAGATGTTCCTGGCGTATCAGATTGATGGTTTCAATAGCTCTGCCTTCCAAACTATTGGATTTAGGTGCTTGAGCTGGGACAGGAGCAGAAGTAGTTGTGTGGGTGGCTGGCGTCCGTGCACAACACCCCCAGCTCGATGTTCATTCGACGAGTGGCAGCGGTTTCTCGGCGGAGGACCAGTGCACAACAGATGGGCTGCGTACCAGCCCGACGGTAGAAGGCTGGATATTCAACAGACAGCCAAAATCTGTTACGGCCGGTTCATCACAAATTCCCTCGCTAAAGACCCGCGGGTTCCTGCTCCAAAGCCTCAGGCCGTAATGCAAGGCACAGACGGAACATACAAAGACCAAATCCAGAAGGTTTCGAAGATCGTCAACGATGCATACAAGAAGTATGGGACCATCGACAATCAGCACTTATGGGTGGATTACGATGACGCCGTGAACCAAATCTTGGTGGCACGCACCGGAGACCATGGCCCATACTTGATAAGGGCGGCATGTAAGGAGTTCAACGGAGTTTTCCGCGTCCACATCCAGAGTTTGGGCCAACATCCTGCTGATAGCAGCGTGGCATGGGAGGCGGTAGACTAGAAGAAAACCCGAACTCAGGTGGAACATAACGTTATGAATAATGCGGATGAGAACATCAGAGATTTCTTGAAACGCTTCTACGAAGGCAGTATCGCTCAAAATCATACTGTAGTAATCAGGTATTTCAGAAGGGCTCGAGACCAAAATACAGGCTGCAGTTGAATCAATTCTTTCACTGCGTTTACACATGATCTTAGTGTACTTCCAAGTAAAGAAAACCACGTGGAGATATCGGACGCACCCTATTTTTCCCAAGGATCGTTGGCTGTTTGCCCGTTTTGATATAAAAATGAGAACCTTCTGCTTCGCTCTCTCCTTGTGCCAACTGATCATATTTGCACTCTAGGTCCACCAAATTTATCTCTTGACTTGCTTTTGGGTCGATCACTAAAATGTTTTCCCTGCCGCAAGGCCAGTCATATTTCACTGAAGCTCCGTGCCAGTCTCGAAAAGTTTCCCTTTCGCTAACAACCACATGAATCTCTGATACATTTATGAAGTTTTGAAGCTCCCAGTGCTTGTCGCTACGCCACCATGGATCAAAGCTATTATCGGCAGTGAATCTCAGTCGTTTGATCATATGTGCAACAGGCCTGAGGACTTTAAGGTGGCTGTGAATGAAGATCGTGTCAATGGCTAAGTTCAGCCAGATGTAGCGCTGGCGCAGATTCTTTCTCTTGCCTTTGAGTACGATTGGCACGTGAATTTGCAATGCCCTTGCTACATTGGCTAGACATAAGTTTTCAGGGTTGTTTCTTGCCGCGATAAACCGCTCTTTGTCTTACCTTCCAGCATAGAAGGCCGTCACCACCTTAAGCCCTCCTCTCTTACCACTGCCACCAGCCACTTCCCAGCGTGCGCTTACCTTGATGGCTAGTCGCGGTTCTAGTGCTTTCTCTTCCGCTGTGGACTCAGTGCCCAAGTTTGGCGCCTTCACCATCCAACCGTGGTAGCTACTACTGGTCGACCGGTCCGCATCACGTCCACCAGTCTGCCGCCTGCTGCTACTCGATGCTCAGAAAAGGTGTTTGGTCCGCACGGCTAGCTGATTTCCCGAAACGGCAACCGGTATCCTACTAGCTGCCATGCCACTGCAAGCTCTTTGTAGCTTCCTGCGCTGTTTTAAGGTTTAGCACGGTATGAAATCGCGCGTATACTAACATTGCTGCAAGCTAGAAGACAACCATTACTCAAAACTGGCCTTCGCAGCTACATCTCGAAGCCACCTCACTCTACACACAATGAAGCGACGAGCGTCTGACAGCGATATTGGGAAGGCGCTCGACCGCCATGCTGGAGGTAGCGCTGATGTACTTAGCATGTGTATACCAACATGGAAGCCACCGTCGCCAATACCAACTTTGTCTAGGCAGGCACCGCGCTCTGTTAACCAACCAAGTGTCGAGCACATCTCCATACATACCTCTACACGCACATCTCCACACACCTTCCAGTATTCCGGTGAGCAAACTGTAGCATCTATCAGACGCTGGCTTAACGACATCGGACCTAAATACGAGATACTAATGGCTCCAACACCTCGGAGCACGACCCCTAGCACTCGTCAAAGCTCCAAACACCAGAGACGTACTCCAGATGCCAAGGCTACTAGAGCCACTAAGATAGTCGCTCCGCAAGCTTACAGACGACAAAATATGCAATCTGCATGCATTTATGTTGACCAAGCAGTTGAGCTGCCGCCTCAGGTTGATGAATATGTACGCCATGTTCTTGGTATCACGTCTTGGGAAGACCGAGTGCCAATCCCAAACCAGCTTGGATCGCAGCGACGTTTCCTCGATCTAGCAGAAACATTCTGGAGCCAGTCAAGGAATAGCGCTAGCAAGTGTGCGCTCGAGGGCGACTGGCAATGTAACCTCTATCAGATTGTAAGCACCATGGCCGAACTGTCGGGAGGTGTGCTGGAAACAAACGTGTCCGAGAAACGTGAGCTTACTATGCCTGCCCAAGGACATGCTGAGTGGAATGCTGATTCTAGGTTATAGCGTGGAATCCACAGCTGATAGTAAAGCTATCACCACTTGACAAGTCGCGGAACGAAGCCGAGGAGCTAGCACATATCGATTCCCCCGGCATCGATGCCAGCGTTGTTATGGTCACGGACCTCGAACCTTCTGAGTCAATGTCGCTATGTTCCCACTCTAACTCAGTCGTGTCAACGGCTAGGACGAATGTGAAGAGCTCATCAGACATCTTGACACCAAAACCAGATATTACGATGGGACTCACACACAAGGCATTCGCGCGAGAGCATCAGCGACTGCTCATTGATTACCAGGACCGCGAATTGATCTTGAGCGATCCTCATGCAGCTGTGATGGGCATGCGGTTTCCATTCATGATTGCAGAGCTGAAGGCAATCGCTCCTCTCTCCAAGGCGCAAAACCAGGCCGCTGTTGGCGGTGCCTGCATGCTGACGATCCTGGAGGATCTGGCTTGCCAGGCAGCATGCAGCACCAATCATCAAGCACCGCCGTTAGCAACAGCAGCAGATCTGTCTCTAGCGCTAGTGTTATGTTTCTCCGTCGTCACTGAAGGACCTGTGCACGAGCTATGGGTGCACTTTAGGCGCGAGGACGGCTTCCACATGGTTAACCTTAGGATATGGCGCACCACGATAAGAGGCCACGCGGAGGAGCTTGTTAATTGTCTAGGCCGGATAGCTGAGTGGGGTGAAGGGAATTTCAAGGAACGCGTTCTTGAGATGCTGGATCGAGTGCCAAACCTCTAGACATATCAGTAGTCGCGAGCAGACGCTCTTGTATCACTAGGTAGCATCTCGGCTACCTACCATGCCTCAAACCTTGTCTATTTATTGAAGTAGCTACTTATACTTCTATAGTATTAAAACGGCTTAGGCTTACTTCCCAATAATCATGGATCGTGCTACGAAAACTGTGCTCTACCTTCACTCAGACTTTTTTGTTCGTGGATGGTCCAGAGACGCGTAGAGCATAACATAAATGCATCGCATACTTGATAGTAGAGTGAGTTGTTTCACTTCAACTTCGTTGTGTATAGGTCAAGCAGCCACCCGACCTTCAAGACACTGGCGCGATGACTGCAGATTGAAAGAAGGTTGTATTAGAGACTAACTAGCAAGAACGTGGACGTGAGACTCCACTGCTCCCGCGGGAGCGACCAGAAAACAATATCAAACGCTCTAAAATCAAAAGCCATCCAAGCAAGACAAAGCAAATTACACCAATGTAGATTGCCAAGCGACTCACTATAATACAAAAGCCGCTCACCTATGTTTTGCTGGAGTGTATTAATGTGTCTAGAATAAAGAGATGTATACAAGAAAAGGAAAAGTAGTAAAAAAAGAGAAATGGCCTAATTCATGTTGTCAATCTTCCGTGGAAGCAGTGTTGCTACCATTGCTGCTCAATCATACAGCTCTCGTGTCCGACCTCTGCAAAACAATCTTCTTGTCATCTCTCTGTAGAAAATCAAACATACTAGAGTTCAGCTGTGCAAGCCTATCCTTGAATAGGTACCCGCTTCCCTCGGTCATAGTCATGACCTCGAAGGCCATGCAGAGCAGGTCTTCAGGACTCATGCTATCAACGGTACTCATCGTTTCCCAGTTGAATTGCATTGCCCGGAGGTCGTTCATCACCAGTATGCGATCAACTAACCCTGCCTTTGAGACGCTCGGATTGGCAGCCATTGAGTGGCGTAATGTAATGATAGCTACTCGTCCGCGGAGCCAGGCATTCAAGATCTCGGAAACAAGGTCGTAGTAGGTGGCGAGCTTGCTGCGGAACAGCGAACCGCAACGGAACCAGAGTGCGTATAGCCGTCGGATGAGCGCTAGTTCGTCTGGAGGCATCGGATGCCGAGGGAAGAAAAGTTCCAAAAGGCCAGCAGTAACTTCGCTTTGTAGGAGGCGGAGATCCTGGTGAGGACCCGATGGTCGGGAAATAGCTGGAGCGGGATGAGGTGCTTCATGAATTGAATTCCGCTGTGAACCACAGGCGGCCGCACTCTGTACAGAAGGTGCAGGTAATGGCTGCGTATTAAGTGCCGCTATTGGCTCACCAGTCGCGGCGTGCGCAAGAGGGGTACTAGGTCTACTACGACGATGAGGTGTAAGAGAATGTCCAAAGTGGCGAATTAAATCATTGGATAAACTAGGCGGCCGAGTTAAAGGCTGCGGGCATTGAATACGCAGATGAGGTGGAAGCAGGATATGCTGGCGGTCATGCGGTCGACTGATTTGGAGTATTTGTTCCTGTACACCTTGTGGCAGTAACTGTGTCTGTGTAGTGCGGGAGTGTTGAGCTTGGTGAACTGGAGGGTGGTTCTTTGAATATCTTGATCCGCCATCCGTGAAGAAGGTCGAAGTAGATGGCGGTAAACTATAATTTACGGAAGCAGATTTAGATGGTGCTGGTATTACAGAGCGTGGAGAGTCAGTGGCAGGCAGGGATGGCACTGCACCAGGCGGACAGGGTCCACATAAACGACTGTAGCCATCGCTGTGACAATAAACACTTCCAGAGATATGTTGCTGGAGTTCCTGGGAAGAACCCGACGCGGCCCTCCGCAATTGGTCTTTGGGTGTCCCTCCAGCAGATAGCGGGGAGTTGACTGCGGTAAATCCTCCGGTGCGGGCAGCGGCAGAGCTTCCTGGAGTCGACATCTGTGTACTTGAAAATGTTCTCGGCCGTTTTACAGCTGTCAAGTATGCCCCATCATTGTTAGGATTAGCTAAAACGGTTCTAATCTTCCGCTTCTTCAGTTTGTTAGCCTTGACATTAGTAAAAGAATGCATATCCAATAGAGTAAGTAGGTGACAATGCAGACGTGGCAGTAACTTACAAAACCCTCATTGTTGCTACTGGCAACATGTTCATCATTACATGGCTTCTTGTTCTTCTTCGCGTTTCTCATAGCGTTAAAAGTCTTTATAACGATCCATCGGCGGAGGTTTTCTTTTAGACTGTCAAAAGCTCAGCGAACGTTTACATCTTACGCAAATCCAGAAGTAATGCTTACATCTCTTTATGGCCTTATTTTCGTAAAACAAATCTTTTTTGTATATTTTACTCGGATGGGGCTTCAGCAAGTGACTTCGGGCTACACTTTCGCCCCAAATCCGGGATCCATGCTTCTTTAGCAAATCCTCAAGCTCATTTTCAAGAGAATCTGGGTTCTTCGCAAAAATCAACAAAGAATTCGACATGTTTGATGACGTACTCAGTTTCTCTTGCAGATCCTGTAACAGTTTTGTCGATAGATGAGTTACCTTGTTAGCCAGAGCGGAGCAATCTTCGTTTTCAAATTTTATCTGGCGACGAGGTTGGCTTGCCGATTCCAGACCTAAGCATTCTATTACCTTGTAGATAGCCACATGGCACTCACTTATGATGATTAGATGCCATTCTCTCTCATCCCATCGTTGTGGACCGTACTCAATCTTTTGGGAATCAGCCATCGTGCTGTGTTTGGAGCGCATTGCAATCACATTGCGATAGTAAGACTGGTGTTGAGTGTCGGAAGTAGATTAGGTTACGTTGGAAGGCGAAATGACTGTTTAGTCGAATGACGAAGCACGTTACAGTTCGGCCATGAAGCGAGTAAATAAATCATACAATGGGAGGGCGATGAACAACAGCTAGGAGTTATATTTGTGCAGCGTATACATCTTAAAGAATATCACCTTCGTCTGCCAAGTCTGAAAGCGGACCTCTCGTGGCGGCATCAAGTGAACCGTACTCCTTACATCTACCAATAGACTTATCGTTGCTCAACGTTTTTAGCGAACGCCCAACGAATGCGAGATAGGAATGCTCTGCTCTAATGAGACAAGGGTGCTTGCCCTTCCAAGAATTGTGACGCGTATCTGATCCTATTGGTCACACGATGCTATAGAGAACGCTTCATTTCCTTGACCGAGTCAATCATCATTTCCGCCTTGTTTGCCTTGTTTACCTTAACGAGGCTGATTCCAACCTGATCCTAATGTACATCAGCGTACAAGGATATTCAGCCCCTTCAATATCTAGGCAAGCAGGGATATGGAGAGAGATGAGGTAAGGGGTTTTGATGCATATGCAAAGGCCAAGAGCGGAGGGATTTTGCGACAGCAGTAACTTTTGTGGCGTACTTCAGTAAGCCGATTGGACAACAGTTATCCTTGTAGCGCTGGGGCCTCTTTATTGTCCAACGCTCTGCGTATACTATGCATCCCCGTGCATCTGGCGTTCGCTGGTAGGTTGCAAGCGAGAAGTCTACCTCGACATCTCGTCTGGTTCCACACCACTTGCACCAGACCGTGCACATGTCCAGTGAGGTACGGAACCGAGACAAACGGGCCGGGGAGACACTTGAGCTCCTGTGTCGTCATCTAACGTAAATGGTCATAGCTTGCAACGGAGCACTGGTTACAATATTCCTTTGCAAAATCCTAGGATTATGATGACAATGACAATGACTCACTAGCAGCGGCGCTGAATTGGGAAGTCTCACCTTCCTGCAGAAGCCCTTTGGATCGGCGTTTCTCGTTACTGTCCATCCGTGAACCATCTCGCGTACGACCATGACGGAACCCGTGGTTTTCTCGTGGATCCTCATATTCCATGGCTATGCTCGGAATACACTTCGCTGAAAGAAAGAGTATGAAGACTGACAACTCAGAGAAGATTCTGATGACATACAACAACCCAAATGCCTTACATTTCATCTGTGATAATACGCATGCCCTTCTTCGGGTGGCGGCGTCAGCTTGTCTACAGTTCGGGCCCCTCAACCGAAGCGAATGTCACTCAACGTCATGCCGCGCCCCTGCATATTAGTCTCATTGCATTTGTGACACGGCTAGTCCCTTTTTAGGGTGCTGCCTACGAAGGATCAAACTTCAACTTGGATCATTTCACGTACCATTCGCTGAGTCTTATCTAAATATACTATTCCAAGACCAGCAAGGTTTGCGCAGGGATTCACCGCCTCCTATGGCAGGATAATTTAGAAAAGAGACCCAATTTTACCTTGCTCACGTTGCCGTTCCCCCTTTTCGCCTTGTCCCGATTCGTCTCTTCATCCAATCGAACTGTAAAATGAGTATATATTCGATACTGAAAGGCCCTCACTTCCTGCAAACTACCTACATCTCTATTTGTAACAGAATAAAGTAAAGCCAATGCCTGGTAACCTCAGGAAGTCTTGGTCCAAGCGAGCCGGCAATAAGTATGTACCGTCGTTACACTCAAATCCACGCTCCCACACTCACACTATTGACCTGTACAGCTGCCACCGCAAAAAAGTTAAGTGCGTTGCAAAAAGCACCACGACTTGCAAAAGGCGTTGTCTTGCTAGCCTTACATGCACATACAAGCAATACTCACAAAAGAGAGGCCCCAAGGGCGGCAATACCAAAGTCCTCTCTGAACTCCGCGAAACCGAGCGCAACGCTCAGCTCGCGGCTGGATCCTCAACCGATTCCGGATTCGACAGATACCCACTGTCCGCCACACCTGCCCCCACTCAAGGGCTGTTACCCCCCGGTCTCGTCAGTAGCTGTATAGAATACTTCTCTAACAATGTCTACTCCTCAGAGCCCGTCCTGCACCCCAAAAGGGCGCAAGAAGCAGCCGATAATATGGGCCGCTCTATTGAATCGTACTGTATGATTGTTGCACTGTGTGCGTACGTCATGATCAAGTTCAACTACAAACTACCTGCCGAAGTGCTCCCTCCAAAGACAGCTCACATGTCAAATGTCCATGTTGGCCAGATACTATTGGAAGAATCACTCCGCGTGCGACACGACTATGACAACCGCAAGAACCCCACGCACACGACGGTGCTTACATCGTGGTTTTACAGTGGCTGCTACTTTGAACTGGAGCAAGAGGAAGTATCCTGGACACATCACCAGGATGCTACAACATACGCGGAACTGCTGGGTATGCACAAGGACGAGATCTACGAATGTTATCCTTTAGATGCACCCCAAAGGCGCGTCCTTTACTGTCTTTTGATCATTGCTGATCGGTATTTTCGAGAGCGCTTTTGTGATTTTTTCTTTCCCTTTGTTCCGTTCCTAACAACTTTCTGCAGATTCTACAATCTACACAAATGCCGGCCTATCACATTACACCACAAGGTACAGCTTCCTCCAAAAGATAAGCCATCCACAGGTTTGCCCATTGCGGCTGGAATAGAACCCATATTCGTCTTGGCAGGTCTCGCCGATTATCTAGTCCTCCATTGGAATATTGCAAACGAAAAACTCTCTCTAAACGATAAACTCCTCCAAGATTTAGAGAAAAGCTTTTCCGAGGATGATTTTCTCCAATGCTCTATCACAATGTACGATTACGACGATGCACAAAAGGTACAAATCTTTATCACTCGGCAGTGGCTAAGAGTAAAAACATGGCAGCTCATGAGCAGGAACCAGCACAGCGCCTGTCAAGACTCTATCGATGCATACGGGGATTTTCTGCAAACCTCAAACAAATTCTCAACGCAATCCATGGCAGTGCATGGCTTTAGCTTGGTAAGTACGAGGTCGTCATAGTATCATGGTCTTACCAAACCCCCGCTAGCCAACGTCTATTCGTGAGGTTGACACCCTGGCTAGCTTCCCCCTCCCCCTTTTTTGTCGTTCCTGCATATCTCATCGAAAGGGTTTACCTTATATCTTAGCTTAGTTGTTAGCTAACAGCGTTCCAGACTAAGAAATTAATCGAGATAGCCGACTATTTGACGGATATAGCCACTCGCAAAACTTCCTCACCAAATTCGTTGGTGCCGAGTCTTCGCCACTCAGTCCCGAAATTCATACATCTCATCTCGAAGCTCAGGGGTGCAGAACGTCAAACCGATGCCCTCCTAGAAAAACTCTCTGAAGGTCATAATTACGGATTGCCTGATACAAATAACTTACCCTAGACAGTTTAAAGATCGACGCTTAACAATGGGCACTCTTTCGAGGGCGCTTCCTTCGATATTGCTCGAGTTTCCTAGGAGGGTTAAATTAAAACAACTCAGCGATCCATAACTTCACCATCTGTTGATCTTTCAGGGCACTTCAGCTGCATTTTACAATCAGTTCCGGGGGTTTCGTGCACGAAAAGATGCGAAGTCATGTTTTTTTCAGTACCCGATTCGGGCAGGTTGAGGTGTGGCTAGCATCTTAGTACGTTCCTAGAAATACCGCTTACGTTTTCTTGAATCACTGAATTATCGCACCGGCCTTGTCGAACAGATCAATATCAGCAAATGCAGCGACGGCTACTCATTTGGGAACAATCTGCACGGGTACAAAACTTATGAACTGGGCATAGAGTTCATAGAAACGACTGGGGAAGAGCCCCATGCTGCCACTCATCAATGGCTTCACGGAAACATGCGACCCATATCCGAGGTTGGCACTGGCCTGGATGGATCCAAAGGAGGAGCAGCGGGAGTTTGGTGTTCCTTTTGAGAGTTCCCTAGTGAGTCACATAGTTCCATAGAGGCCCATAGTTTCAAGCCATAGAGACATAACGAGTTACAACTCTACAAGTTCTTTGCCACCTTCGATAGATTCTATTGATTCAGCGGATAGATAAAGTGCACTATTAACTCACAAGGACCACGGGCTCGTCTGAGGTTCTAATCAAACACGAAGACCTCTGTGTAGTGCAATCACTAGACAATACGTGCCAGGAACTAAGTTTGACCTATACTAAATCTAGCAAAAATGAAGAAACATCGCCCTCTGGTCGCAACCACTCCTTACATCTCTGTAATCCTATTCAAGACCCTGCTGCCGCTGAACATTATTGAGAATCTCGAGGTCCATGCGTAAGGTGGGCGAGTTTGGCGCGACCTCTTCAATGACGTTGATAGTGCGCTTGAACAGGGCAGAGAGTGTGGATTTGGTGAGCCAGGTATCGCTTGGGAGAAGAGGGTAGAGTTTGGACTTGTACACTGAGGTGAGGACAAGCATGTTTCCGAATTGTCTATGCTGCGTTAGCGGAATGCTATTGAGAAGACCAGGGGAGCAATAGACTTACGCGTGAAGTGTACCGAATATGTTTGTGACTACGAGCCTCTTCTTGCGTGTTGGGGTGAAATACTGGTATTTGCTACCAGGCTCTTCGCCTACGCCATCGAATGCAATCGTGCTTTGGATCGCGCTGTTGATGCATTGGCAAGCGACCTTGATAATCTTCTGCAGGTCCTCGCTCAGTTCGACCATCGGCGAGTTGTGCTGAGCGGCGCCTGTGCTCGCTGAAGTTGAGGACGGGAACTCCAAAGTATGACTCGCGAGCTTCAGATACGGTCGCAACATCATGTAGAGGCCACCATAGTACTTGGCGCGAACACGGGCAATGTTGAGATCGGTCGAGGGGTACTCGCTGTCGTCCCAGGCAAGCTCGGGTGAAAGTAGTTTCCTCCAGTTTTCCAATACACCCACATGCGTGAGCGCGTGATAAGCGACTTCCTTGACACTAGTGGGGTCGAAGCTCATTCGTCCGCTGGGTCCGTACAAGGCGTTGTGTGCCGCATTTAGGATCACTCGCAGGAACGTCTGGGTAGAGTAGAGCTTCATCATCAGGTCATTCCGCGGACCCGATGTGATGTCCTCTGGTTGCGCGGAGCTGCTGTCCTCTTGGATCCAGGTCTCGTTGACACCTTCAGGGTACATAATGTCACTCTGATGCGCGGAGATGCCGGAGGGTGGCAGGTTGCTCATCTCCGCCAGGATATCACTAAACAAAAAACTCTGTTAGCAGGGGTTGAGATCTCGATTTCGACAGCAGAAGCGACTTACGATTCGAGCTGCAGTGCTGTCCAGTAAACACACATGACCAGATTTAATCGATATCGTTCCTCGGGACTCCAGAATCGACGTTTCTCGTTATTCACACGAAGGAGCTTGGTGTAGTCGGCTTTGATCAGTACCAGAGCGATACGGCATGCGTTGTTGATCCAACTCCAGCTCTCTAATACTCGTGCAAACTGACTGAGATAGAGCGCGGCCAAAAGCATGGCTTGCGAATGGGCTGCTGTGTTTCCACCTTGCTGGTTTCCGAGGATGTCAGTCGCGTAAGCGTAGTAGGCCATACCAGGGAGAATGTCAATGTTTCGCGGATGGCTATCTTCAGACGCCTCACTGGCAAAACTGCCATTGGCATTTGGAGAGTTGCGGGTGTAGCCATACTCCGAGTGAATGTATGCATTCCGGTTGTTTTGCGGTGCAGGCAACGGGTTTGTGTATGAACAAACCTTGCCTAGGGCAAGAACAAGTAGAACAACAGCGTTGCGCAATGAGCGTTCAATCTCGCCTCGAGCTGATGGCAACCCGTCCAACCCGCTGGCTAAGTGCTCTCGCTTGACGCTGGAATTGGGCTGTTGTACTCCGTTCACAGCAGGTGATCTGAGACTTGTGCCTCGCGATTCGGGACTGTACTGATCGCTGAACTTTCTGAACATGCGCTTGAGTTTGACCTCGTTCATGAACGGATGGAACATGTGCATGCTGTCCATGTACGACTTGAGCAAATCAAACATGACATGACGACGGAAGTCAGGGCAGCCGTCGGGGCCAAGGCCGCTCTGGTAGCTTTCGCGCGGTGTGCTGCTGGGCTCAGAGGGGCTTTGATGGTCGTAAGGCGGATGGCCCCACAAGCCATCTTTGCCGGGCGCTGGAGAGGTGGCTTCGGAATCGTTGCTGCTCTCTGGGCTACCAGGGCCTTGGGCGCCGTCGTTTTGGTCTTGACCCTCGCCAACACCCCAAATGCGCAGCAAACCACGGTCCTGCTCCAACTGCATCGGGTAATCTGACACTTCGTGGCCATCGTCGATGAGTCGTTTCAGGTATAGAATGCCTTCAGAATAGGCATTCATTTGATCCCACTCTTTGAGTAGTTTGTGTGCAGGGGTAGTGTGGTCTTCTTGGAGACCGGTCTGTTCTTGACGGTCGGTCTCAGAAGCGTGGCTGGGCGTCATGCCGTTTTGTGTTGGTGGAAGTCTGCTATCCACATCCTTTTGGAACCTTTCGACATGACCCACAGCTTGTTCAACAAGCTCTGATAATCTGTTGACGCTCTTTTGAAGCTTCGTTATGTTTTTTTCTTGCCTGGAAAGTGTCAAAAAAGGGTGACTGAATATAAAGCGAAGGCGACGCACTTTGATGGATGAATATCTTCGTACTGGCAGTTAAGATTATTCTCTCTGCAATGCTGGCACGGCCAGGCTTCATCACACTTCTGCTTTCGCGAACGGCAATTCATGCAGGCTTGGCTGGCTCGGTGCCGCTTTCTTCGATTTTGCGTTTCTGCGCCAGCAGCATTGCTATAAGACATGGATTGTGCGGTAACTACTGGGTTGGGTTCTTGATGAGTATCCGGTAGCAGTATTTTATTTTCTGGAGCCGCTGGAATTATGTCCTGGGGAGATGCATCCTCATATCTTCCTATCTCTGTTGTGCGATAGTCGGTCATGGGATGCGTGGCTTGTTGGAAGAATCCTGATCTGGGTTCTTGATAGTTAAGCGGCAGCCCGTCACTCCCTGGAGCCGTCGAGGGCATGTCCGGACGATGAACATCTTGAAATCCCGATGGAGATGCTGTGCTATAGTTTTTCCTGAGTTGCACAGTTTGATCGATCGGTCCTGGGTAGAATCCATAGAGAGGCGGCAGCGATATTGTATTCGATGGAGCCGTCGAAACTCTGACCACACCATCATCATTCCCGCATATATGTTGCTCTCCAGGACGTGGTAGGACATTTGGATGTTCCATATTGTATGGTATATGTGTCCCCGAAGCCATAGTGAAGAGATTGCGTATTTAGCAGTGAGTCTATGCGACTGATGCCGATATAGAGATGGCAGCCAAAGTGATGCAGAGAGACGGTTAGTAGTATATCGCAAAGTATAATTAATCATCCGTCAGGGTGGGTGGGTCCTGAGATGTTGCATGATGCAGCAACCCGTGCCCTTGCCGGATACAAGGAAGCGTTTTGACGCGGCACCGTGAGCAAGTGAGGTAAAGTGCTGGCGTAATGCTTTGAGCCAAACCAAGAACTGAGCGATGCAATGTTAGGCGACCATCCCCAACGACGTCGAGCAAATGGTGAAGCAAGAGCTTTGGGCGGGGAGAGAGTCTAGGCGAAGGAATTACAGGGTTCTCGTTTGTGGAGCCTCTCGGACTGCGGGTGGCGAAGAGGTTGTGTCGCTTATGCAGGCGCTGTATTAATAAGAAAAGAAACCTGTCAGAGCCGAGGCAGAATTGTTCCTAGAGAGGGAGAAGCTTCCAGTGAGAGCACGGCATTAATGCAAAGGAACATAGTGCAGCATAGCAAGCAGGTGTACGACTATATGCTTTCAGCTAGTACCTGCTGTGAACCTTGTGGCACAATCGGCCGTAGAACGACGTGTCGCTTAATGCGAGATCTATTTCAATGACGAATTCACACCTTGTAGATGGCTGGAATTGCTTGCTTTTGATCGGAGGCACGACATCACGGCACAGTGCATGTACTGCAATCGCCTCCTGTTTGCTTTGTGATGCGCCTGCAGGCTGCTTTTGTGGGGTGCTGCTAGCTGGTCAACATGCAAGTGTGCCTGCTCTGCAGCACGGACAAAGATCTCAGCGGGCTTCTTGAGGTGGGCACTAGGTGTGACAAGTGAGCTGACATGTGCATTGCCGCTTCAGCGGTTGGCGACGCCTATTGGATTAGCTAAGTCCAACTCTGCTCCTTCCGTGTCGCTGGCCTAGGAAGAAGCAGGCAGGGGCGACGCCTATCGAATAGTTGCACCTCGATTTTCAGGGCCCTGGACCCCCTGGCTTGCCATGCATCAAGCACGCTTCTCCCTTCACTAGCCTGCACCCTTGTACATATGTATGTACGTACTTCCTCCACTAATACGACCCATGCCCACCTAATAGCCTATGATGTAGTTGGCTCCGACTCACCCTCCTTGGCTCGACCTATCGCTGTGGGCAGTTAGCGACATGCAATTACTCCTCCCCCTTGAATGCATACGCACACTTTCGCCGCTCTTGGATCAGCCGCGCCACACGCCAATCGAACACATCTCGTTTAATCTCAGGGATGGACTTCTCACGTAGCTTGCTTTGTGTGCTAGCTAACATCTGTCCCATTTGCAGCTCTGGTATTGTCTTGAAATGATAATAACAATCCTCCTGTGGAAGCGCATCCACTCCGTCCTTAGTTATCTCCTGCAGCTAGAGTCAGTCTAAAAAGCAGCACAAGTACTCTCATCGAAATGCGCACATAGAACAAGTGCCACTGCCACTTGTCATAGTCGGCACGGATTCGTGCCTCTTCGGCCTTGGCATTCCTACCGATGGCAAAAGGGTCGCTCATGGCGCAAAATATGACATGAAGCTCGGTCGTTTGTTGAGGTGTTGGGGAGTTGGGGCTTGGAGACCAGGATGAGTGCGCACGCGCCTGCTTCCTGTCTTGGCGCGCACTATTTGTTGTGTTTGGCGTGTCAGACGCCAAGCGGCGCCACCTGCGAACCAGGGCCTTGCGAACCCGTTGCACCCCTCGTCCGATTACGATGCGACCCGCTTTCCTTTCTTGAACAGATGCTGCTCCACCTGTAGATATGGGCCTAACGCTGCAGATGTTTGCCCCGAAAATCAGTGCATGCGAAAACGCGTGGTAGAAGCTAAACTACTAGTACAACAACGCCCCAACCGCAGGACTTTACTTCCACAAAAGCAAGCTCGCCTCGCCATTCCAACGGGCAAAGACCTGAAACGGGTTTCCGCCAGACCACCGCGCATGTGTTTCGGGTTGTTGCCGAATAGATTCCAAGCATGATCCCAGAGCACTTTCAGGAGCGTGGAAGAACAAACCACCTGCCATACCGCGAGCAATCTGAACATCGTAGAACGTTGGATCCTTACACACGTAGGTCAGGTCGATGACGCACGGTTAATCAGCACCTTATACCTTGCGCTGACGGATGGGTTGCGGGATATTCTCAATACATAGGGAGGCGTCGTTGGAGAACAACACTGTGGCATCCCTGGCCATACCGTTCTTTGTGTGATAAGGTCTTGCTGGCAGAATCTCCGTATGTACTATACCGTACAGGTGACAAAATGCTGCAGCTTCGCTATTCAGACATTGGGCTCGCTTGAACTGTGTTTGGGGGTCATTCGTAGATTGCTGCTTATTCAACCATCATCTCTTAGTGTGAATGTTGACGCCAGGCAAAGGGGCGCTTGCATAGCTAGCTGACATTTGCTTACAGAGCGTGCTGGGCGATCTGCCAACTATTCAAGGAATCAAAAAACCTAGAAGAGAGGGAGCTAGACGTCCCTCATCACTTCAGGTACTCCCTGGTGCATAGCTATTAACGAAGCTACTGAATCATTCGTCACTCAATCACTTCTGCTTAGGACTATGTACATAGGTACATGAGTGTGAGATACCGCCATATAAATAAAGCACAACAAAAAGAGGGGTGATACTCTCGATGTAACTAAGCAGATAGAGACATTCACTCGTTCGCAATGAAGCGAAGAATTGGACTTATTATAGCATTGCAATGGTCGTGTTATGTGAAGTAGGCTGTATCGCTGCCAGGTTCCATATGAGACAACAGAAACGCCAATCTGAGGTGCTCGGCCTATCAATCTATTCCTATATGCTATTCCTTTTTCATTACTGCCAATAGTGATGACGAATGACTGGAATACCACTTTCTTCAATCAAAGTCTCGTGGCTTTCATTGTGAGGCTGGCTGCGCGCCCATTATTCATTGCCAGAACTAGTTCTTCCACCACTTCCAGTACCATACGTAGCCTTCGTCACTGGTCAGCCACCTTATCCGCTCCTGCAAGCCAACATTCGGATCGGATATTCAAGATCCGTCATCCCACGTCATCTTCAGATAGTGAGGTGGCACTCCTGCCACTTAAGCATATAAATCAGTTTATAGTACCTAGGTCTGTAACTAAGGAATTAGAACATAATTATAATCAAAGTCTGAGCTATGAAATTAGGTAACGTAAAGCACCACCGAGCCGGACACACCACCGAGCCGGACACTTTTTCTTGGCATCACGAACTTCATGTACGAAAACTCGAATTACTCTACACTAGCTATAGATGCGTTATACAACTCACTTGTATCTGATAGAGAATCTTCTTCTACATCTTTTTGGCACGTACGGGCGTTATGGCCCACTCTCCCACAGGTTCCACAGTGCCGTTGACCTGGTAGAGCCTTTTCTTGACTACCCCCACCACGCGCCTTCTTTGATGCCGTACGACCAGTAGCAGCATTTTCAGCTGCCTGCGATGCTCCTGCACCAAAGTCTAGTGTCCCGCCTGTCTGAATTCGCTTTCTTTTACGCCCTCGGCGCTTTGTTACCTCAGCTAATTGCTCTTCAAGCTCTCGTATGCGGGCCTTCATAAGCACATTCTCATGTAGCATCTCCTCAGCTCCTTCAATAAGCTTTGAGAAGCCTTCTTGTGCAGCAGTTGGTGATCGTAC